>OX578148.1:44825131-46025131 GCA_951213105.1 Amaurobius ferox | reverse complement strand
AAGTTTGGGTCACTAGATTCTTCATTCATTCGTGACATTTACCAAAAGCGAAGAGGTCTTGAGCAATGGAGCGCATCACTGTTGGAGTGATTCGAGACTTTGGCCCTGAAGTCAGATGGACCATCCCTGATTGCTTTTTATCGCTTGAAAAGAGCTCGAAATGCTATACTAGTCCATATATACAGTATGAGGATTCAGGCTTTAACCTCGAGTTATACAAGTCTGGAAATAAACGCATAGGAGTGGCTCTATTAGGATTGCCAAAAAATGCAACTTTCATCTTGGGTATAGAAGATAAAGATGGAAAGGAATACCAGCGTACAGTAAACGAGAATTTTTTGTGGAAAAGGCCTGCTTGTGTTTCGTGTGGCGTAAGTGAAATTTACGTTGAATGTTTTGAACAGGAATTTAACTTCTCAGGAGACATGCACGAGATCAGACAGGAGGACAAAAGTTTGACCGTCTTCTGCAATCTGAGATCAAAGGAAATTATCACGGACGCAGCACAGTCGACGACAAATAAGGAAAGTAAGTACTATTGAATATCATATTAAATTTTGAATATTAAACTTTAATTTATTTAAACAAGCCTAAAATCAAAAAATTGATCGGAACCGGGGATTGAACCTAGGCCCTCCAAATTTTTGCCTAGACAATCAATCAGCTACATCATTTCGACCTTATAAGGAATTATTAAAAATTATATTACATTCTTCCTCTTCACAAAAACTAGGAAGTACCTTGCAAGAACTTTCGTAACCTTGCAGTATATTCCATCTAAACATTGCGCATTCTGGTCTTTTCCCGATCTACAATTTATAATATCCACATAGGAAGGAATGCCATCTGACCAGGTGGGTCGCTAACCTCACAACCGTCTGGGACCGCGAAATAGATATCGAAAAATAAGTGCTATATCCTCTATAAATTGCAGTAAATATTTTTTTAATATGTTCTAAATAGACAAAAAATATTGCACATCTAAATGAAATGCAATGTTCTTCTGTTGGAAGCCTTTTTATAGTCTGAGGGGCGAAATTTCAAATAACGTTTTTTTTTTTTTAATCCTGTGACGTTTGCATCGTTGGCACAGTATTTTTTGTTCAGCTAGTCCAATAGTTGCGGTACTCCGGCTATGAGTTTCAAAAAGACTTTGTTAAATTTGGAGAACCAAGGATTTATTCTAGCTAAAAATTCGCTGGAAATAACGAAATGTAAATTGAATTAATTGATGAATGACAGGAACGCTTATTAAAACTTATTACGAAAGCTGGAAAGTGCCGAGTGGTATCCGTTTTCATTGGGTACAGAGTAGGAAGTAGTTTTTTTAAAATCATTTTCTAAAAATTTCCTGATAGAGTACATCTCTTTGTGTATTATTATTTTTGTCATATTTTTATATGTAAAAAGGGAGAAAAATATAGCCAGGTACGTTTCTAGCATTTTTTAAATCCTGTTTCGGGAGGGGCAGAAGCATGTACCTCAGGCCGACGCTTATGTTAATACCGCCCCGATAGGAGAAGGTTGCAAGTGTAGTTGGAAAATCTAAATTGTTTACGATGGATATGCACGTACCTGCCAAATCTCCCGATTTTTCCGGGAGTCTCCCGAATTTTGAGGCAATCTCCCGAACTCCCGAAAAATTCCTAAATCTCCCGAATTTTTACAATAATTAGAAAAAATCCCTGCAAAAGGGATTTTCCTAAAAAAATCCCTATGCAGACGTGCCAACTCTCCGGATTTTGGTCGGAGACTCCGGATTTTTCATTACTTCTCCGGCTTCCGGATTACTAACGAAATTCTCCGGCGTTTTTTGTTGGAAATTTATCAATTAACCAGACATGGTATAATTCCTCGAAAACACCAATTTTCCGCATTTTTAGCACTGATTTTTATCATTCCCGGGATCGTAGCAAATCCATAATACAATGCAGCGTAATGCCAATCAAATTAACGGAGATTTACGGCCGCGTGTATTTTAAATTAAGATCTCGATCGCTTATTTTATGAAAGTAATAAACATACTTCTTCAGAGGTTATTGATCATAAATCGCTAAAATGTTATTTTGTTCATTAATTTCGCATAAACACTGCGATTGCGCAATTCAGTTTGTTCTCATGAATCGCCGAGAGTACAATAGTATCTTTTTCCATCCATCTCAATCTTCTAAATATTGCATTTTTGATTGACTAAACTAGCATATTTTCATATTCTGATTAATTATTATGGTTAATTTCTTAATTATTTTCGCATAAATAATGCGATTGCGCAATTCAGTTGCTTCGCGTGAATTGCCGAGAGTAAGTTAGTATCTTTTTCCATCCATCTCCATCATTTAAATGTTGCATATTAGATCAGCTAAACTAGCTTATTTTCATATTCTGATTAATTATTGTGGTTAATTTTTTAATTATTTTCGCATAAATAGTGCGATTGCGCAATTCAGTTGCTTCGCGTGAATTGCCGAGAGTACGTTAGTATCTTTTTCCATCCATCTCCATCATTTAAATGTTGCATATTAGATGACTAAACTAGCTTATTTTCATATTATGGCTAATTATTAAGATTAATTTTTTGATTATTTTTGCATAATACAAATTTTTCTATTTTGAAAAATCGGTATGAACTCTGTGAAGGGATAGTGAAGAATTTAGTAAGGAGTTCTTAAAAAGAGCTACTACTTTATTTTTAAGTAGTAAGAAGGATTGAATTTGACATTTTTTAATTATATAGAACTTTTACGTGCTGTATTTTTACTTACCAAAAGATTTCTTTTATTCAATATTTTATCTGCAGAGAAGTGTTTCTGTGTCAAAGACATGTGAATGATTATTAAACAGTAACCAATGACATTTTTCTTTATGCATCATATTCAGTGTAATGAACATTGTTATAGACTCTGATGAGAATAACTCTAACGAATGTGCTTATTTTTTAAAAGATGATTTAATTCTTTTGTATTCGTTGAAATTAAATTGTGTTTATAGATACAATTCAGATTTTTTATCATATTTGTCTATTATTTATGGTGCAGTTTTGTAGTAGAGGGAAAAAATCCCTATTCTGTCTTGAAAATTCCCTTTTATGCTTTCTGTAAAAAAGAAATTGTTATTGCGCTGTGCGATTTTTCGATTTTTGTCGCGAATTGCAAATATTTAAAAATCTCCCTAATTTTCATTTTCCAAGGTTGGCAGCTATGGATATGCAAGTTACAGCAAACATAACAAATGGAACAGAAACGGTATTTTTTTGCTCAAGGTCAGTTCAGATGTGTGTTAGACACAGCAATACATGCAGACTACAGGGTTTTTATTTTTCTTAATTATTACCCAGCTTACCCAAAGGATGTAAAGCTGTTACAACGGAAAAAAATACAGAAAAAAAGTAAATAACAATAACAGAAACAATAATAAAAAATAACAGAAAAATAATTAAATAAACAGGTGCATTCAGCTGGTTGCTGGGCACATCCCTCACACGTGGGACCCTGAAGTTAAAATTGACAAATTCAAGTACTCATACAAACCATTTACAGCACATGGCTTTTAAACAATATTATCTGCATTACCTTCCATAAAACTTGGACAATTTTCAGAAGTTTTAATATTGAATTTGTGTAAATATCCCATAAAACATATGTCCTGTAATAAAGTAGATCAAATATTTATTTAAAATATGAAGCCCGTCATACCTCATACCCTTAACCCTAGCAGCTATATAATCTTCATTTTAAGGACCATTTAGGAGACAATGTCTGCCATTCACCAAGAACTAATTCTTTTACCAGATTTAGTGATTAATGTGTAAGGATAAGGAAGTTCCAAAATATCGCCGCAAGGAAGAGCCAATTTAGGGAAATATTACACAGTATTATTCCCCAGCTTTTAACGTAATTTTGATTAATCAAATCTCAATTTTGTTTGAAACTTTGACATATTTTTAACAGAATGCAACAGTATAATATCAGACACAAACTATCACGAAAAATATGGACATGCTACAAATTATCCCTAGTCCACATATTAGTCTGTTTACATGACCAGATTCTCTATTGTTTCTTTTGTTATCTGGTTATTCAGCAGAAAGAAAAGGTAGCACGGTTCTAGACAGCATTTCCAGCAAACTGAAACTGTGTGTTTCCACCAACTGCAAATTAACAGGTCACCACTTAACCGTGATGAGTAAGACTCCTAAATTTACAGGCTGACGCAACTGCATTTTGACTCTGACAGATCCAGTCAGTTGTCTATCATCTGTTCGTGGTAATTCGATCTGGCGTGCATATTTACATGGCTGATATCTGATTCGCAATTTAGCTGTAAAAATAGGGCTTCTTTCTGTACATGGGTATAATAATTGTAGCAATCATTCAAGAGTAGTCTAGAATATTTCGATATCCGGATAAAAGGACAAGAAAGTAACCCTCTTTTCGGAAGTTATAGCCATTTGGGAATCAAGATGGCCTTTGTTGCGCAAACATGTATATTTAGGAGCCTTAGTGGTGGTCAAGGAAAATATTTGGACGTTCCGATTGCAACCGACCCGAGTTTTCAGACGGCATTAACATTTTGTATCTATTATCCATTCAAACACAGAAAAAATGTTTGGTTAACTATCAAACAGGCGGCATTATTCAGCTTTAAGTGTAAGGGGATACAAAGTGTCCCTGACCTCCCCCCCCCCTCCTGCAAACTACACCACTGTATTCGTAACATTACGATTGCATAGAAGTTATGGCTGAAAAATACAGCAAAAAGGCGAATTACGCATAATTATTCAATCACGTTCATTTACAAAATTGACCAGCAAGACATTAATTTGTACCATATAACTAAATTGCAGAAAATTTGTTTAAGATTCAGAGGAGTTATAGATGAACAATTATATGTTAGTAAAAGTGGAAGGAATGGGGCATATCTCATTCAGTTTCTATCCAATCGCATTCAGCAAAGAACTGGACTTGTAAAACATTAATCTTCCCCACATATCTAATTTATAAAAAAAATTGGTTCTGGTTTATAGAATTTGAAGAGATAAATAATAATAAAAAAAACTGATTGAGTCTAGTAGTGAAAACTAAAATTATTCACCAATCTTCTTCGTTTCAAGTCGAACGTAAAGAGCTTACTTCATTCCCTCGCTTCTATTAATAAAACACCAATACAGAAAAGTTACAAAAAATTTAAAAGTCACGGATTTACCATTAAAATAAAAAAAAATCTGGACACCAAAATCCTTACCACCAAAAGCAAATTACTAACACATAAATTACAAAAATAAGAAGCAAAAACACCAGAACACAAAACTTTCTTAACAACCATCACAAGCACTGGCAGACTAAAAGTTTGTTTGGGATTGGTATTCTGATTAAAGCCCGGTTTGACATTTAAGCCGAGTCGGGTCATACTCTTATAAAATGTTCTATTACCCGGCGGGTTGGACTAGTATATATATTTTTAAATATCGGACCTAGCAGGACGTATTCATTGTTTGAATCTAGCACAATAAATGATGTCTGCCTGTGCCTCGCGTAATGAAAAACCGAATCCATAAATAGCGAAATTCCAGAATTTTAGACATATTTTTTTAGTTTTTTAAACATGCCACATTATATCATCATAAGTATTTTGCTCAAAGATCTCATTTATTCGAGGAAAATCTTTCCGAGATGGATATTTTAATTTTGCTCCTTTTCTCTGGGTATTTTTTATGCGATTGCAGGTATTATACTGTATTATTTAGAACGTAGTGATGATTTTAAATATTCTTAAAATAAAAACCAATTTGCATGCGTCACAAAGTGCTTATTTAGAGCAATGGACGCATATTATTTATCATCGAGCATGCGCAGGAGTATTGTTAATGCATAAAGTAGGATTATCTTTATTGCATGTTTCAGAAGCGGATTGTATGCCCCCACTTAGCGGCTGTTACAAAATGTTCAAGCTAATGAAAGTCAGCACTAAAACGTGAAGGATAAAATAACATCCACGGTAAATAATATTAAATACATTTTGTTCAATGGGGGAATCTAATTTGAAAAAGCATTAGAGCAAGCAGATATACAGGGCGTCCCGAAAAGATTGAAAGGCGCTTTAATTCTTTACCTGTTGGAGATAAGTGTGCAATGTAAATTGCAAAAATGTTGAAAGTAAGGTAGGAAATAACACTACGTTAATGAAATAGTCCTCCTATTCATTTTCAAAAAGTTTATAAATTTTTATACGACCCCCTTAGACAAATTGGGTCAATCAGAAAATTTTTATTTTGAATGCAACAAGATCATTAAAAAAAACCGCATATCTGTATCTTTAAAATTGAGCGAGTTATATTTCATTGAAAATTGAACATTGTGAATAGGGACCCTATATCAAATTAGAAATGTAAATTTGTGACATATCGCAAAAAAGAATAATCGTTGGAAATAAATCGTTTCTACACGGAGGACCAAGAAACTGACATCATCGCATATTTCTCTTTCAACCCACGAACAAACATTCGAAAAGCAAGCTAAACTTTGGAGCTACCTAGAATGTCAATAGCTAGAACTCTTGGAAAATATCATTGGCATCCATTTTATATTCATGCACTTCATCCCTCCGACTTTGACCGGCGTGTAGCATTCTGCAACTGATTGTTAAATCCAACAAGACATCAATTCGAACTTTGTTAAGAACATTCTGTGGACTGATGAATGTTTGTTTCTGGAAGATGGTGCAATCAATAATCACAACGATCATTATTGGGGTAATACGAAACCAGTTTTCGTCCGTGAAATACATCACCAGAGAAAGTTTTCTGTGTCTGCATTTGGTGCGGAATTTGGAATGGAAAACTGATTGGTCCTGTGTTTTATGAAGGGACTCTTACAGCTGAAAAATGCATGCAGCTTATTTTAAACGGTACTGTAACGGGTTTTATGGAGACGACAACATTATCGCTTCTAAAAAACATGTATTATTAACAAAATGACGCATCAGGCTACAATTGTGACAAACTGTCTCAAAGAAAACTTTGATAAACAGTGGATTGATTTGAAAGGAGCCACAGAATGCCCTCCCCTCCCCAGATCCTCTGATTTAACCCCTCTCGAGTTTTACATATGGGGTCGTCTTCGAACATAGTTTATAATACTCGCCCACTAAACGCAATTGACCTTAAACAAAATATAATTGATGCTTGCAACAATATTAGTTGTTGTTGTTGAGACCCAGACCGTCCGACCTACCAGAAAGGTGTAAGGTAACTGTAGCAACAATATTAGTGGAGAACGCCAAAATATTTACAGAAGCATTATTAGAAAAGCTCAGTTATGTATTGGAGTTAAAGGAAAACATTTTGAGAATGTTTTGTGAATTGTATTTCTAGTATTTGTAACGAAATTTGTCCCTTTATATCAGTGGTCTATCAATGTATGCATATTTCAATTATGTGCCCCAACAGCGTAGTGAGTACCACTGCTTTATATGATCTCTGTCTGTGAAATGCTTTATTTAGATGCATTTGTGATAAAAAAAAATGACACATATTAACGTATTTTTGATCTAAATAATCTCCATCTTCAATTTTTTTATGATCCCTATTTTCACTGATTAAACAGTCTTTCACATGATATGGAAATGTAGCATAAGTCAGATATTTTCCTTTATCATAATTCAGTTGATTTGAAATATACAGATATGCGGTTTTTCGAATGATTTTGCTGCATTATAAATCAAAATTTTCTGATTGACCCAATTTGTCTAAGGGGGTCGTATAAAACTTTAAAAAGTGTTATTTTTTTTTAAATTAATGGGAGGACTATTTCATTAACGTAGGCTTATTTCCTACCTCACTTTCAGCATTTTTGCAATTTACATTGCCCACTTATCTCCAGCAGAGATAAGTGGGCAATGTAAGAATTAAAGCGTGTTTCAATCTTTTTGGGACATCCTGTATAATTAAAAATTGATATAAAAAAAAGGTCAAAATTCTTCAAATCGTGCTGGTTGTTGGCTTCAAATAGTTGGATATTAACTCTAGATTGCATAGAAAAACTGAAAAGCTCCCAAACAGATACTCTTGTTGCACATTACTTTTCACTGTAGTTGTATATAGCTTTTTCCACTTTTGCTGCACATTACTTTCTAGTCAAGTTGTATATAACATTCAACCTTTGCTGCACATTACTTTACACTCTAGTTGTATATAACATTCAACCTTTGCTGCACATTACCTTACACTCTTGTTGCACATTAATATTTCTATTAATGGATGCATTGAACGGAATAAAATTGTATCACAGGAGATGCAGTCATGTGCAGACGTCGAAAGTAAAAAAGAGATTTTAAGCGGGAAGAAAAATCTAGAGTAACATACAATATATATCACGCAAATTCTTCGATGCAATAACTCGTAAAAAGTTTCTTTTAAATAGGAATTACATACATTTTAATATTTTTATTATTCTCAGTATTGAGAGAATTGTAGGGAATATAATATTCAGGAAATACCAATAAGCCCTCTTATTGCACAAAAATAATATAACATTCCAATAGTTTCTTTACAATGAAATATTTCCCCAGTGGGCGGCACCGACCAGATTAGAAACCAGTATTATAGAATCTGAGAATGCAATTACGTTATTATTTAATACGAATTTTGTCCTTATTTAGCTATTGAAAGTTCGCCTGAAAACTTGAAGACCTTGATTCTCGGCAGCGACGTGACCTTCAATGTCAAGGGTAGACAGATTAGAGCTAACAGAGAGGTTCTACAAGCTAACTCACCTGTATTTTGCTCCATGTTCAAACACGATACTGAGGAGAAAAAACGGGACATCGATGACTGCGAACCAGACATATTTCTAGACTTCCTTGCCTTTCTGTATTTAGGAAGAATAAATGAGATGCCTAAAGGCAATGCAGTCGGTTTGTACACAACGGCCGATAAATATGACGTTAAACTGTTAAAGGATGAGTGTGTTCAATTTATGATTAAAGAAATATCCGTGGACACTTTTTGCGACTTTACGGCCTTAGCATTGCAATACAATGAATCAACGCTGCTGAAAGCTAGCACAAAGTTCTTTAAGGAAAATCCGAAAACGGTTACTTTGACGTCTCAGTGGAAACCATTCCTGAAAGAAAACCCCGACGCAGCAAATGAGCTCATACTAAAGGCTTTCGAAAAATCTGCGAAATAAATAAAATTGCAACATTTCCGGAAGCTTTCAAAAGTCATTTTCACATATATTGGCACAGCAATGAAAGTGTTATATCTATCGGAAGTTATTTTGTAAAAGTGTTGCAATTTTTCTTTCGCACTGATTAAGAATGTAATCAATTTTTATAAAATGACCTTTTTGTAAAATAAAGACATTAGTATGAAAATTCGTCTAGATTGTTGTCTCAATTCAATAAATCTGACAAAAATAGAATTTTGTTAGAGTGAGCATATTATGTTGATATGAAGTATTAAATGGTTTTAAGAGTTTGCACTGGTTTTCAAGAAGACCTTTGAAACCGGCTGAGACTTTTCTTCAATCTTTTATGCTTTGTGATTCTTATTTTTGATGATAGTAGCTATTAAATTTACAAAATTGTAAATTAAAATAGCTGAGATAAATATCGGTATTAAGGGATAAATTTTTTGGCTATGACTCAAGGATTACCGTTGCTAGTTAGCAACACACAAAATTTCATCAAATTCGGTTCAGCCGTTCTCCCATGATGACGGGACAGACAGACAGATTTTCCATTTTATTTATATAGATAGGCAGAAATTCTCTTCTTCCCACTACGGTGCCCATACTATTACTGCAATGAATGGGGGAAAAAGGATAATTCATTTTGTCCTTTTTTCACTTTTGTTAACTCCCCTGGCTCAAAAGCTCCATATACCTAATAGCCAAATGGGTTGAGTATAGGTGTATGCCTAGGCCGATTGTACACCTTGTAGGTAATCCTATTTGTCAAGGAGTACATATCAGATGGTCATTTTAATTAAACGTCTGTATTTTTTGGTAGATCATGGGCAAGGACGTATTCATAAAGCGGGTCAGATGGGTCCGGATTTTTCATCTATTGAAATTATTATACCAAGATATGCAACGCCCAAATAAGTTGATCTACTGGGTAACTTAAAAATATAATTTGATGACATTACTTCAGATTCTGCAATAAAAGCCGAATACTTGCTGTGGTGTCAAAAATGGGAATGCGTTGAAGAAACGTTGAGGGCAAAATGTGCAATGAACGCTCTTGTGAGAATTTTTTCCCTAATATATACAAACTTATTAAAATCTGTGTACTTTACCAGTTTTCACTGCAAGTGTTGAACGATCGTTTTCAACCATGAAAAAGAGTCAAAACATTCCTTCGCAATAGAACTGGTCATGAGAGGTTGACAAATTTATCATTACTTTCAGTGCATAGAAGCATGAGTATAAATGCAGACGAAGTTTTGAACAAGAAGGCTTTAAAAGCCAGAAAAATTAATCTATTATTATGAAACAGTGGATAGGTGTTAAATTACTTAACGTTAAAAATTTCTCGTATTTTCTTCAAATTCTCTAAACGAATTTCCACTATATATCTGTAAGGACATTATGCTTATTCACATTTTCGCATTTTTTGTTTATGATTGCAATAAAAAGTATTTTTCCTGTTTAAAAAAAACATGACTCATAATCCTGAAAATTCGAAGCCCAGAGTGTTCTGAATTTCCGGCTTTCGACTGTCTATAGATGTGTGTATGTGTGTGAAATAAACCTTTTTCTTTGGATTGAAAATTCACTATACTTTGGACGACGCTCAGACTATCTTCTCGTTGTTTTAATATTTTTGATGATCGTTATTATTTGTAAAAACGTTTCTTCATTATTTTTGTAATATGTTGCTTCTGTTTTTTTTCTGAGTTTAATTTATAAATACGTTTTTTCCAACGTTTACGATGTCGCGTATCAATAAGAAATATCTGCCATTAGTGGCTTTGGAAATTGTTTTGAAAAATAATAAGGAAAATCATATCATGAAAATAAACATCTGTTAAATAAAATTTAATAAACTTCGCATAAATTTTTATGAAAAAGTTTCTCATTTTAAATTTATTCACAATAAAATACAAATACTGCTAGCGCCATCTATGTATTAGTATTGTAAACATAAACATGAAAGGTGAGCATCAGTACACAAAACAAGGGTGAGCGTCAGTAAATCTTCTGCCCTATCCGCGCTTTGTTAACTTTCGCGGCACACGTTTTTCGCTGAAATTCTGCTCAAACAGTTGCGAAATATTTTCTGAAAGAAAAATGAATTGTTTAGATTATATTCAAACTAAATTTAATATCCAATAAAACATAGAATATATTTTTTATTTTAATCCAAAATATTTTTGGTGCTGCCATCTCTTGTCGTAATTTAATTCATACCTATTATTTTTATATTTTAATGAACATTTTTAAATATCTATTCCTTCTAATACAGTATTAAATGCAACAACAGATCATATATAATAATGCCACATTCACGGAAAGGTAATTTCTAATTCTATAAATTTGATAAGGGGATCTGAATGTATATCACTGAGGACTGCAGCTGTATCTTCAAGTTCAAGTACGTTTCCATGATTGTGGCATTATTATATATGATATGTTGTTGTATTTAATAGTGTATTAGAAGGAATAGACATTTAAAAATGTTCATTAAAAAGTAAAAATAGTCTATGAATTAAATTACGACAACAGATGGCAGCACCAAAAATATTTTGAATAAAAATAAAAAATATATTCTATGTTTTATTGGGTATTAAATTTAGTTTTAATATAATCTAAGTATTGCATTTTATCTTTCAGAAAATATTTCGCAAATGTTTGAGCAGAATTTCAGCGAAAAATGTGTGCCGCAAAAGTTAACAAAGGGCGGATAGGGCAGAAGATTTACTGACGCTCACCCTTAAGCTTATAGTACTTATAGATAAGTTTTTAATAATAAGTACTTAATTATCTTACGACACTAATTTCCAATGACACTAATTGGACGTTAAATTTCAATGAAAAATACTTTAATATCTTCACGTAAAATTAGATGGAAATATAGAATTCTAGATAGTAACTATATGTAGAATCACGGTGTGAAAGAAAGAAAAAACAGTCTTAAAAGAAAGATTAAAATTAAATACACTAAATTCAAATTATTAAAATTAAAAATGCATAAGTAAAGTAGTAAATAAACAAGAAAGATCAATCATGCTTAAAGCATTGATTATGAAACACTTTCCAACTTCAATGCAATTTTATTTAAACAAATCTAAAATGCAATACATTCCTCGGTAATATTTTGAAACTTATCACAATACTGCATTAATTTATTATATTTGAAAACTTAAACCTTCATCGAAAAAAATGAACTTCATTCAAATGACGGCATTGAAATATAAATTGCCTGGTTTAAACATCTCTAAAATGTTATACATTCCTCGGTAATGGTTTTAGAATTATCATAATACTACGATAATTTATTATATTTGAAAACTTCATCGAAAACAACTGAAATTAATTCAAATGACGTCATAGAAAAAATAACACGCCTGGCTCTCTCAATAAAAGCAGCATTTCATTCATAATTAATTTCCCATTTATGTCATTCATCACAATACTATAATAATTTATTTTATTTAAAAATTAAGACCATGGAGCTACAAAACATTAAACTCTATGCTTGAAACTTCACCGAAAAAAATCGGCCTTCTCTTTATGAAATCAATTAATATTTCATTCATATCAGCCATGCAGACTCCATGGACTAAATTATTTTGTGTTAAAAAAATACAGGAATTCTAATACAACTCATTCTATATATTTTGCTGTTTACATTTTACATAGGTGAAAAATAGGCTTAGTTGTAGAAATAATCAAATTTAGATGAGCATTTAAACTCAAATATATTGTCATTGCGTTGTTTCAGTATGTAGATGCACAGATTTTAAGCAAAAATAAAGTAGTTTTAGGACGGATACAACACTCAATATGAATTAAAGAGAACTTAAAAAAATCACGATTTTGAAACAAGATGGATGCCATATATCATTTTGAAGTGGGCCATGTGATCGTTTCATATCATGGTCACGTGATCGTTTCATATAAGAGGTGTAATTATTATTTTAATTTTTATTTAAAAAACTACTGAATATATTTCGCTGAATTTTTTTTCTATATATTTTATGGAACAATTTGAATATTACCTAAAATTTTCGAAGCAATTTGTGAATTTCAAATCCGCTTAAAAAATGTTTGAAAAATTAGGTCCCATAGGGCTCAATGTATTTCATTTTTTCGACCCGGGTTCAATCCAAAACTAATTGGGTGATATTATTCATTTATATTCCCATAGGTTCTACAGACCGTCTGAACAACATACTAAAATTTCATTTTGATTAAGTCATTTTTACGGCAGTTATCGTGTTAACGGACAGACAGACAGAATGAACAAAGTCATAAACACTTTTCAACTTTGTTGTAAAGTGTTAAAAATACTTGGTGAAATATAGAAAAGACTCGTGACGTCATACGCAATGAGCGTTCTAATTGGCCAGTTACATTCAAGAAATTATATGATCCTTGCAATTGCAAAGGTTCGTTCAAGAAGTTGTACCACCACCTTTCATTTCACACGATGCAAATTCATACAATAAGTTGGCAATTTAATTGATTGATATAACTTCTTTTATCGTGTACAGGTCAAATCAATGTATGAAGATTTACTTTTCTGTAAGAAGAAAAATGAAGATAAAACATTTTGACTAAATAAATAAATATTTTCTGCCTTAAATGTATACAGCTAAATTTTGTTTTATAAAAGTTACGCAATAGAGAAAAACTGAAATTTGTACACATGTAGTTGGTGACATGTATACATATGACGAAAACAATATGATGCACCCGTATGTGGAAAAACAATATTAATATTAACTGTTTTAGACTGATGAATTTGCTTTGTTAAAAGACCTTTTATGTATTTATTTATTCAATTATTTTATTTTTTTGTGATATTTTTTTAAGGACTTTTAGTACTGAATATATATCTCTATTTCCAAAGTCGCTCTTCAATAAATTGTCTTTTGAAAATACTTTAAAATGTGAAGTAAATCACGTTTCATAATCATGCAAATTATACGCATTGTTACGAAAGTGTAAAATGTTTTCATCTTTTTCTCACTCTCACGTAGTATCTATTGATAACCTGACAGAGAAAACACCCGTACAGACATCCTTCCCCATGGCGTAAATCTAGGATTGCCAAATGCCGAAGGGCGAAGAAGGGTTGTCATATTTGGCGATTTATCGCCCATTTGGCGACTTCTCGAAGGTTCGAGAAACACCTCGAAATAATCAATATTCTAATTGATATGAGAGATAAATATTAAAGCAAATCAAAATATTAGAAGCACTGAAATTATTTTTATGTATTCGTAAATGATACCCTACTTTCTACAAAACAAGTGTCAATTGTTTGTTTATATGATTACTTCATCATACTATAATATATAGTAGAGATCAATGTTTATCAGTGTCTTCCGCGACGTGATAAATTCTCTTTTACATTTAAGAACCAGACTGAGGAAATACTCGCACAAGTTTTCCCATGACGTGAACGTAGGGTTTCCAGAATTCCGAAGTTCGAAGAAGGGTTGCCATATTCGGCGATTTCCCAAATCTTCGAGAAGCATCTCGAAATAACGATTATTATACGTGATATGAGAGATTTCCAGAAGTTTCTATAGCGAATCTATAAAAGGAGTCATCTCTCAGTCGGAGAGCAGTTGTCGTGATACGTGCTACATTGTTTTCTCTTGCCCCTTAACTAAGAAATTTCATCTTTCTAAACCTGCTCCTGGAAATGAAGCGGCTTGGTTTTCCAGTGTCAGCCGTAACAGTCAATCCATTTTTTATCTTAAGAACTGTGTCCTCATTGCAAGAGACATTTCCAATAAAGTAAATTGACAAGTTCGTCGGGCTTTACTGCTTTTAACTTTCCTGATCAATGAAGATTCCTCTGCTGTTCCCCTTTTCCTGCTTTTGTTTGTACAAACTTGTATATATTAAATTGTAAATATGGTAACTGATAACACTACTGTTAAATTGAAAACACTTTCATCTTTTATTATCAACCTCCCATGTCATTTTGTATTTACTTCATCATCTATAGCATGTTGTGCAATGTCTCATTATTATTATCCTTGATGTTTTTCTGAATGTTTCGTGTCCATATTTGTGTCTGTTTACAGTACCTGTCTTCGTTATGTCCGTATTTCTTGTCTGTAAAACTGTCTGTCTTACGAATTTATTCTTAAACTTTAAAAAACTGGATTTTTAATAAACCTCCAGAGCGGTCGCTGTCCTTGGAAGTCGGCACCTGCTAGCTTCCTTTCCCGGTCGTCCAACCAGCTACTCAAATCCTCGGATGAGTCGGACGGCCTGGGTCTACCACGTGCTACATTGAACTGTGAGATTTGTGAATGTTTTGAGAATAGTAGAGGCTGTTTTGTGAAATGACTTTCGTCAATGTTTTGAGAATAGTACCGGTTATTTTGTGAAATTAGTGAATCATTTAAGTATCATTTTACTGTATATTGTTCCTGTGTATTCTGTTTGTGAATAAACGTGTTAGTTATTCCAAAATTTGGACCCATTCATGTAATCTTAGCGCACACCCACGATTCAAGAAAATGCGTCGAAACAGAATGGTTTTAATTTATAGCATAATGTATCTCTACATAAACATATGTTTCAAACATCCCTAAACACGAATTGAACGTTTCAGAAGGGATGCCTGTAAGTGTGCGTGCGTGTGTTAGTGTATGTGAGTCTGTGCATGCGATATCTCACGAACGAATACAGCGTTTCGTGCGAAATATGGTACAGATATTACAATTGGTGAATACTATTGAAGACCCCAAATTTTTTAATGAAATTTTGAAAAATCCTTAAAAAATCAGAGCCTTTAATAATGTTACCTAAATTATAATTTTTTATGTATTTTTTCATTAGAAAACAAATGGCATAATTTTCATACGACCAGGATGAACCGTTCTCAAGATATTGCAAGTTTTTGTAACAAATTTATGAAAACTATTACATAAAATAAAAAAAAAAGTATTAACTATAGTGAAATGTGTTCATTTTTCAGCCAACGTTATGCGCCAAATGTATTAACAACATTCTTGTGGATCTAGTTCTTTCCATTCACCATAGAAGATATTTGCGTAACAATCTTATATTTTTACTCGCCAACAGTATTTCGCTAAGCGTCACACACAGACGCTTCTCTTCGTCTGTGTGTAAGGCTTAGCGGTTCTGGCTTCAATGTCGCTGTCTAAATCCCAACATGCCTATCAACCAGGTAAATCTACGGATACTGCCCTTTACAGTCTCTCCTTTATACTGGAGAGAAACTTAAATGCTAAGGAAATTGCTCTAGCTATTTTTCTTGACATTGAAGGTGCTTTTGATAAAGTGCCCATTGACACCATCCTATATGCTCTTGATAGGAAAGGTGTTGATATGACGATCTCTTGCTGGATCAAGAATTCGTTATCGAATAGGTATATATATGCATCTTTACTTGGTGATAATATGACGGTGCTTTGTCAGGCTGTCCGCAGGGAGGTGTTCTTTCACCAATTCTTTGGTGTTTAGTTGTAGACTCTCTTTTGGAGAACATAACTAGTTCTGGTGTATCCTGTGTCGGATATGCTGATGATGTTGTAATCATTGCTAGAGGCAAATTTGGCAATGCTGTCTCTCACATGATGTCCACTGCTCTTAGGAGTCATGGTGCAAAAATGCAGGCCTCTCTGTTAACCCGCAAAAAACTGCTATGGTTGCGTTTACTAGAAAACATATTCTTAATTTTAGAGACATTTGCTTCTTTGGTCAGAAGCTTACTTGCTCCAAGGAGGTAAAATTCCTAGGAATCTACTTTGATGCGGGTCTCAATTGGAAGAGACATTTTGAATACTGCATAACTAAAGCTAGAAGAATTTTCTGGTCATGTAGAAATGCTATTGGAAGAACCTGGAGATTGAATCCCAAGGCTATCCGTTGAATTTATTCTATGGTAATCTGTCTCATCATTACCTATGGCTCCATTATATGGTGGTCTAGAATTAGATGTGAAACTGCTAAATTAGATTTAATTAGGCTTCAAAGAATGGTGTGTGTTGCGATCTCAGGATTCATGAAAACCACTCCTACTACAACTCTTGAACTTTTGCTTGGATTGCACCTGCTCTGCATGCACATTGAAGCCGAGGCTCTCATATGCATGAACAGACTGAAATATCTGAAATACTGGAAAGATTACTCAAAGTATTTATCTTGGGAGTAATCTAAACAGCAATGTTATAAATCATCCTTATTTCCATATGCCATCTGATTGTATTCTTGTCAGATATACATTTGACAAGCCTTATGAAATTCAGGTCCCTTCACGGGATAACTGGAAGAGGACTTCTACCTACAATAAGAAGAAATGTATTGTATGGTATACTGATGACTCTAAGATAGGCACTAGTACTAGTGCTGGAGTATGTTGTCCGGATGATGGTATAAAATTATTTTACCCCCTTGGCAGCTACGCTACTATCTTTCAGGCTGAGGTCTTTGCTATTCTAATGAGTTGTAGAATTTGCTCTAACAGAAATTACAGGAGCAACCAAATACTTATCTGCTCTGATAGTCAGGCTACTCTTATGGCTTTAAAGAAGTCTACTATGACATCATCCCTTGTCTGTGAGTGCTATACTGTACTTTGTAAGATTGTTAGCAACAATCAAGTCATACTTTACTGGGTGCCTGGACATTCAGGCATACCAGGTAATGAAATGGCTGATGAATTAGCTAGAAAAAGTTCAAGTACACCTTTTGTTGGTCCCAAGCCGGTTTTAAGTGTTCCTAATAAACTGACTAGAAGAATTGTCTATGACATCTTCAGAAAGCTTCAGTGCGAGAACTGGCGTAATACTAACGGCCAAAGGCAGGTGAAAGAACTAAACTGTAAGTGCCCTAGTATGCGTTAAAAGGAATTATTCAAGCTCAGTAGAACTGGCATCAGAAGGGCTGTTGGTCTCCTTACTGGGCACTGCACCCTTAAAAGAACCTAAATATTATGGGTATCATTAAGGATTCGCTGTGTAGAGGCTGCAATTATAGCGAAGAAACTGCCGCACACATACTATATGAATGTGAGGTGTTCTCCGCCCATAAGTTTGAACACTTGGATCGACATGTAATCGAGCCCTGTGAGTTGTATGACATTCCTATCAAGTGCCTGCTGATTTTTGCTTCGGCTACTGGTCCCTTTTCTTAGGGACCTTCTCATTTCTGGGATAGTACAATAGACCTCTAGCCGCTGTGCTGGGCTCTCCTGGAGCCACCCACCTTCATGTCGGTCATTCATTCAAGGCTTAGCCGTGAATTTGGAGAACTTGGTGACAAATTTAAAGAAATATCACCAACTTGGAGATATGCCGCCCCAGATTCACGAAATTTAATCAAAATTGCCAAAATGACGCCAAATTGATGAATTAATTGTTAAAATATTTTAATATATGCACTGTATTTCTTATTGAAGATACTATCAATATTGATAATTGTTTATTTAGAGTTGCGCGAAATATAAGTTAATTGGGTACTTGAAAATAGTTTTACAACATTTCATAGTCATATGGCGGGCACACCCTCTAGTATATAAGAAACGATCTTCTCTCCGTTTGTTTTTAACACTTGTAATGCAGTTGGCAAACTTGGCGAACAATCTAGCGAAATATTACCAACTTCGCGATATTTAGATATTATGATTGAGGAAAATATTAAAATTGCAAAAATGACGCCTAATTATGAATTAACAATTAAAACATTTTAAGCGGCCTCTAAGAATTCTTTTAGGCCTGATGGCATAGCACGGGATCAGGAAGCTAAAGGTTCAGAGTTCGAACCTATTCCCCACCATCGGGAATCTGCGACCTCAACACATATAATCCATCTACACCGAAGCAACAAAACGACTGCACCCAAAATCAAAGATTATATTCTTAACCCCTATAGGGGTTATAAAGGTTCGTATATGAACCTTTTGATCTCTTATGGAAACTCGAAAAAGAAAAATGGCACCTATTCCTTAAAAATGGAGTTTTTCGCCAAAGAAAAACACACAGGTGAGAAAATGTACATTTTCTAGAGAGCTTTAAGGCCATGCGCAGGTCGCTTACAACGGATCGCTGAATAGAAAAATGATCTGCACGGTATAGAAAATTTTAACAGGTACGCCCACATAAAAAATCGCCAAAATTAAAATAATGATTTCAGGAAATTATTTTTATTTTGAATGTATGTAACATTTAAAGGAGCTGGTGTTAAATTATATGCATCGGATTTCAAGTCAATATTGTTATATCGCAATATAAAGATCGGAGACGTTTTTAAACACACAAAAAGTATATATTTTTAAGAACTTATGAAAATTCGTTTATTATTCGTAGGGATTCCGTTCAAAGTTTGTTTGAAAGAGAATGTTTATTACCTTTCTGATGGCGTCAGCATGGAAACTCTGCGGTAATATTTTCGGTTGCCAAGGAAACGATGTGTGTGAATATCGCTCAAAGTCGGACTGAAATATAGAAAACTAATTCGAATGTAAAAAAATAAATAACGCCAATATGCACCTTTCTGGCTCCTGAAGAGCATGTGTACCTAATCCCATGGCCGTACGAAGCTTAGATTTCCAGTTACAGACTGCACAGACACACATATATCTTTTTCAAGTTTGCAAGATGACAAAATTGCACTCTAGGATTTGTGGTTTGGAGACTGCAAGTAAGTCTCAGTGTGGACAAAATATAAGTGCTCGATACGTTTACTTACATTTTTAGAAGACTCTGCCGCATCTGCTGCTTGCCATCTTGTTTTTCTGGAGGCAGTCTTGCCCTCTTCTTTCTTTTCCACCTTCTTTGGAGATTTGGAACGTGGTCTGGCACGCTTCGAGGTTTTGCCATCTTTGGGAGGACTTCTACTTCGCTCCCTCCGTCTAGAGCTCGAAGTGGACTTAGATTTCTTCTTCACCATAATTCTGAAACATATATAATTCTTTAATTTTATAAAACAGAATGGAATTACAGCAATAATTTAATAATTGTAATTTCAAATTGTAACACATACACTTAAGATATTTCCCATCTTTCTTACAAATTCAAACATGAGAAAAACAGTTGAAACCATTTTGATTATTACACACACAAACACACACATACAAAATCTAATGTGAGCAGTACATGCCTTTCTTTACAAATTCATTTTCTTATTTTTTATTTCATGATGAATTAAATTGAGTTTGAATTGCAGAAAATAAAATGGATACTTTTCTGATATTAATCCAATTTGTAGCGTTAATGCATGTTCGCTTTATTTGGCAACACAATGCACTTTAAAGTCATCAGCTCTTAAAAATTCCAAAAAAATAAAATATCTCGAGAACGGTTAATCCCAGAGTCATGTCTTATTCGCTATGCTTTCAAAAACTACATGAAGAACAAGTACTTAATATATTTCAGGAGTTTTAGTTATCTATTTCAGATTTTTAAGACCTTTGCGGCCCATTTCGCGAAAAAAAAAAAAAAAGGTCGGTTATATTTTTCCGAATCATACCGAAATCTAATCAGTATATGAATAACCCTTAAGGGACGTAAATACTAAATTTTAAGAAATTTCATTAAATAATTTTCACTACAGTGAAAAGCGTCTTTAGTTCCCAAATTTAAAAAATCTTACATATCTCAAAAAAGGTTCATCTTGGAGTAATAGGGTTGGTCTTATTTCTTTTATTGTCAAAAATTAAGTATAAAATATGCATTTTATTGATGCAGTATTTTATTTTAGATTCTAACTATTTTTGCGGACCATTTTGCAAATAGGAGATTCTTTCTTTCGAATCACACCAGAATCTAACCGGCATCATCGTAATACACAAGCAACTTATCCACTAAATTTTATTAAATTAGGTTAATTAATTTCTCAACAACAGTGAATACTTTGAGGGCCATTTTGCAAAAAGAAGATTCTTTCTCTCGAATCGCACCAAAATCTAACCAGCATCGTGGTAATACACGAACAACTTATCTACCAAATTTTATTAAATTTGGCTAATTTCTCAACGAGAGTGGATACATACGATTTTGCGAACCATTTTGAAAAAAGAAGGTACTTTCTTTCGAATCACACCAACATCTAACCAGCATCGTGGTAATACACGAACAACTTATCTACCAAATAATTTTATTAAATTTGGCTAATTTCTCAACGAGATTGGATACATACGATTTTGCGAACCATTTTGCAAAAAGGAGGTTCTTTCTTTCGAATCACACCAAAATCTAACCAGCATCGTGGTAGTACACGAACAACTTATCTACCAAATTTTATTAAATTTGGCTAATTTCTCAACGAGAGTGGATACATACGATTTTGCGAACCATTTTGCAAAAAGGAGGTTCTTTCTTTCGAATCACACCAAAATCTAACCAGCATCGTGGTAATACACGAACAACTTATCTACCAAATTTTATTAAATTTGGCTAATTTCTCAACGAGAGCGGATACATACGATTTTGCGAACCATTTTGCAAAAAGGAGGTTCTTTCTTTCGAATCACACCAAAATCTAACCAGCATCGTGGTAATACACGAACAACTTATCTACCAAATTTTATTAAATTTGGCTAATTTCTCAACGAGAGCGGATACATACGATTTTGCGAACCATTTTGAAAAAAGAAGGTTCTTTCTTTCGAATCACACCAAAATCTAACCAGCATCATGGTAATACACGAACAACTTATCTACCAAATAATTTTATTAAATTTGGCTAATTTCTCAACGAGATTGGATACATACGATTTTGCGAACCATTTTGCAAAAAGGAGGTTCTTTCTTTCGAATCACACCAAAATCTAACCAGCATCGTGGTAATACACGAACAACTTATCTACCAAATTTTATTAAATTTGGCTAATTTCTCAACGAGAGTGGATACATACGATTTTGCGAACCATTTTGCAAAAAGGAGGTTCTTTTTTTCGAATCACACCAAAATCTAACCAGCATCGTGGTAATACACGAACAACTTATCTACCAAATTTTATTAAATTTGGCTAATTTCTCAACGAGAGTGGATACATACGATTTTGCGAACCATTTTGCAAAAAGGAGGTTCTTTTTTTCGAATCACACCAAAATCTAACCAGCATCGTGGTAATACACGAACAACTTATCTACCAAATTTTATTAAATTTGGCTAATTTCTCAACGAGAGTGGATACATACGATTTTGCGAACCATTTTGCAAAAAGGAGGTTCTTTCTTTCGAATCACACCAAAATCTAACCAGCATCGTGGTAATACACGAACAACTTATCTACCAAATTTTATTAAATTTGGCTAATTTCTCAACGAGAGTGGATACATACGATTTTGCGAACCATTTTACAAAAAGGAGGTTCTTTTTTTCGAATCACACCAAAATCTAACCAGCATCGTGGTAATACACGAACAACTTATCTACCAAATTTTATTAAATTTGGCTAATTTCTCAACGAGAGTGGATACATACGATTTTGCGAACCATTTTGCAAAAAGGAGGTTCTTTCTTTCGAATCACACCAAAATCTAACCAGCATCACAGTAATACACAAGCAATTTATCGACCAAATTTTATTAAATTTGATTCATTAATTTCTCGACTAGAGTGAATACATACGATGTTGAGGGCCCTTTTGTC
Organism: Amaurobius ferox; assembly: GCA_951213105.1. NCBI lineage: Eukaryota > Metazoa > Arthropoda > Arachnida > Araneae > Amaurobiidae > Amaurobius > Amaurobius ferox. Next base: position 46,002,323 of record OX578148.1, on the reverse strand, counting down.
AAAAAAGGTAAGTTGCTTTATCCAGAATCGTACTAAAATCTAAATTTTATGGAATTTGGTCAATTACTTTTGAGTTAGAGTGGATATATACATTGCACAGACACACACACACGTTACGTTAAAAATGGAGTTTCGTGTTCTAGAGGTCCCAAAGCGTGTAGATCCGTCGGAAATTCGAGTTTTGACATGATTCCAATACTTTCCCTATACATTACCATGTATTGCAGGGAAAGTAATAACAGAAATATATATTAATCAATGGGTTCTAACATTTAACAATATTACCTATTTAGTATGTATAGCCTTGACATTATTTTAATTTTCGCTTCATACATAGTATAATGTTAGGTATTTGTAATGTAAGGTTAATGTTTTAAAATTGTATAATGTAATTTTTTTTTCAGTGAAACCGAGAAAGAAGATGATGATGAATATAATCTTCCGCTCATAGAGCTAGTAAAAAAATCTTCCAGTTTTAGAACCTCTTACGGCAGACACATGATTGCATGGATGAGGATGAGTAGCAGGAAAGGATAGATGACATGATTTTATCTAAACTCTAGTGAGCTGAATGGTCTGGGATAAAATAATACATAATAAGAGGACATGAGTAAGCACAGACATTCAGCGAGTAAGGGGAAACAATAGAGTGAAGACAAAGTTGATGTGTGTTCGGTAGAAATCTCAAGAGTTTTCTTCATGGAAGGACTAAATTCGATTAAATCCACATTGAGATCTATTGAACAGCAGAATAAGAATATGTACATTATGTACTAAACAATTAAACACAAAGATACATATGTATTTATTGTGCATATTATTTTTCTTACAATATATATTTTTAATGGCAGGAATGAGACAATGCCCCCCTCTAGGATCTCAAGAGGGGGGCATTGTCGCAAGGTCAGGGCTACATTATACAGTGCAGTTGTGACATAGAGCGAATTGATGGGGCCTAAGTTTGGCACCAGCTAGTCTGGAAAAATACAATGTTAAACTTTCATAACAGAACACTTTATGCCACGATTAAGTCCAGGTGTTGTGATCCCCGGACAACTCGCCCTCGTTGTGCTTCAGGATGCAAAGGAGGTGCTAGTACAAGCGTATCAGAAACATCTTGCATTGAGCAAGCCAATGGAATGCCAACGATATGACCAATGGCCAGGAGCCAGAGTGGGAAAACCATGATCCGCCCCAACTATTGATCCGCTAAGTTCTCATTCCATTATCATTCCTTTCTAAAATTCTAAGTTGTGCACAATGTCCAAATATATTTGATAGAATGATGATGATATTCGAACCAAGATACACTGCGACTACCCACTTAGTGGTATAATGATGCTACAAGCACTGATAGTGCATACTGAGTCTTCAAAAAAACCCTATGTTGGGCCACCAATATATTACCTCACCCTCATTCCTCGCAAATGACCAGTCTTTCCCTCGAGGTAGACATAATGATTGATAATTGCAATTTGGTATTAATAAAAATTAGTGCAAGAGTCAAAACGGCAAAATGCTAACGATGACAGATAATATGAATGTAAGTAAAATCCCTTGTAAATAATCTCATTTATTCTAGAAAAAGGTTCGGTCGTGCTGTATTGATCTCCACATCGTTTATTATTTTACGTATCTGGTGCTTCATTTTATGCCCTGTCAATTTCCTCTAGGAAAATAGTTGACTTCCATGTCACAGCAGTATAGGAAACCTTATGCGAGCTGTTTAGGTCCACGTCGACTCAAGTAATTGAGACTACTGTATTGTAAAAACATTATGGAATATAGCAAATATATTGACTTTTATAGCGAATGTTGTAAAAATGAAAATATTTAGATATGAAATAGCCTATTCGAAATATCAAAACCGAATTTTCATTTTCTTTATATACATAATGTATAAGGAAAGTATTGTGACGGGGTCGAAAAGTCGAATTCGAGTGTTCGACGGGAGAGCACATTTCAAGCATCCCTGATCACGAATCAAGCATTTTTGAAGCGATGTCTGTGTGTGTGTGAAAGTATGTGTGTGTGTGTGTCAATGGGTCTGTGGAGACGATAACTGACGAAAGAATGGACCGATTCGAACGAAATTTGGTACAAAAATCACAATCCGTGAATACTGGAAGCCTATTGTTTTTATACGCAATCGAATGTTCAGAACCCCCCTAAATTTTCGAGTGAAATTTTGAAAAAATTGTCAAAAAAATCAAAATCGCTAATAAAGTTACGCAAATAGACATATCTTATGTAATTTTTTATCAGAAAACGATTACTATACATTTTAGAACGCTAGCATGAACCGTTCTCGAGATATTGCGCATTTTTAAAATATATATATAAAATAAAAGCATTTCCTATTGAGAAACATGTTCACTTTTCATATGTAATATCGTGCGATAAATTGGGTGACATTCTCGTGGATCTAGCTCGTTCCATTCATGAAAAAAGATACTTTGAGTAATACTTTTGTATTTGAACGCCAATAGTCATTTATCTGCTGTAAGAATAACTTATTTCTCCGTCCATAACGCTTGGCGAGATTTTGGCGACGAAGTTGGTGAACAGTCGCCAACTTGGCGACTGTTTTAAATGTTGCTAAATTAACGAGAAATTCACCAAATGGATAAAAATGACTCTAAATCAATGAAAATGACGCTAAATCAATGAAAATGACGACTCATTGACGAAAATTCAGTATCTTGGAAAGAATATAAATATCTACTATAAAAATAATCTATTTTTTTTTACTGTAAAAGTAGTAAATTCATTGCATTATGTAAGGAAAGTTATGTGTTGCCAACATCAGATTTTTCAAGAACAGACTTCAAAAATTTAAAAACTGCTTTGCTTTTATTCAATAAATTTCAAATTACTCCAGTCGTGTGTATTCTAATGCATTTTAGTTTTAAAAAGTTATGCTAGACATGTTATAATTATTACTCAATTTCTATCTCTATTTCTATCTATTTAGAGTTATTTATTGCAATCTGTTATGCAATCAAATATTTTTAAATTAAGCACGGAAAACTATATTCCGTACAATGCAGTTTTATTAGGAAGGCTTACCTCTAGAATCATTACTTTATCAAATATGAATCTACGAGAATCAACAACGCAAACATCTGAATATCCCCGCTGCTCAAGTTTAATTCCTATTAAATGTTTTCGTAGCAACTAAAAACTTTCGGTATGATTTGTTTCAACTCCAGCTTACTTTTTGATGAATTTCCTCAAAATTAATTTATTTCGCATTTTCTCTTCGGCTGGATCGCAGTTGCACTCTATTTTTAAACTTTGTTTTAACAGTTAAAAAACGTTCCATGATTTACAACTTCATTAAAAACGCGATTAGGCTGATATATTTCGACTCACCAGTACTATTCCAGTCCTGAAAGACAGTATTTACAGAAAAACCACGGTGTCTAAAAATTAATATTCCTAATTGTGATTTGAACACCAACTTCAAGTGATTAATTAGTTCAAAAAGTTTGGTTCTCTTCTGCGTGAGTTTCGGAGCCCCGCACGTCGCTTTTTCTGAAATCGACAACTGATACTTAAATCCTTGAGTCCTCTCCGCATGGGCGGTGTTTCTGCTTCAAACGGAAAACGCCATCAATAAATATTTCATTTCTCTTAACCTGTTTTTGATCCCAACATATGTTTTTAACCGGGGACCTATTAAATGTTCATTTGACAATCGCAGTGTAATTGTTATTTACCGTGTATCCTTTTTTAGATAAGCCAATTCGAGTATTGATTTGCTACCATACAGTGTATGTGTTCGTTTGTTTTTACTGTTTCATATTTAAATACTGGGCAAAAGCTTTTGTCTCTTGGAAAGTTTTCCAAAGCAACAGCTGGACGTACCAACATAAAACTCTGTATTATACTTTTTTAATCAATTTCCACCGTTCACGCCTATGGCCCCAAATCGAACTGTACAAATGTTCCGGCGGCTTTTCTATCAAATGAGTACTGCTTATAAAAATTCAATGTTCCAGTCGATGGCATGGCGCCTAATTGCAAGTAAATTGAAATGATATAGAGGACACGAACATTTGCATTGCTATTAACTTTTTCTGTTTGGATTCAAAGTTTTCGCTAGATTATAATAATAGGTGTTCCGAACAATGAGGAAAGAGAATTAGACGACAAGATTTGAATTTCGTTAATTGGCAACAATTTTCCAATTGTTTTCGCTTGTTTCTATGCTCGGTACTTTTATTTTTGCCGGATATTATTGTTTTCCAGAAATTATGGATTCATTGGATTAAACAATTAGGGCAACACACATGAATATTTCTAAATGGGTAATTGTGTCTTGGCGGCTGAATTACACGAAATTAGAAAAGTAAAAATTATTATTAAGACTGTCACAGATGTGATTGCATAGGATGATTTTATAATTTTTATTCTCCAATTTTAATTATTTTATTCTTAAGGAAATTAAAATTATTTTCGCTGATCAATTAAACAGGTTCGACTTAATGCAGCAATTCCCATGTTGGATATTACATTTGGGATATTACATGCAATAGAAATAATTAATTTATTTCCATTTAGTTATAATCTATAAATGTAAGGCAGTCCCTTTAGTTCGGCCTTGCGATAGACAAACTACATATGTTGAGAACAACCATCCTGAGAAAAAACAAGAAAGATCAATCATGCGTAAAGCAATGATAATGAAACACTTTCCAACTGAAATGCAATTTGATTTAAAAATCTCTAAAATGCGATACATTCAGCGGTGACATTTTTTTAATTATCACTGAACTACAATAAATTATTTTACTTGAAAACTTAAAACTTCATCCAAAAAATAAACTTCATTCAAATGACGGCATCGAAATATAAATCGTCTGGCTCTCTGTAAAAGCAGTGAATATTTCATTCATACACTTTTATCCCAGACTCCAGAGTTAAATAATTTTGAGTGAAAAAAATCCGCAATTTTTACATAACTCATATTACAATCACTTGAGCCCCATTCACATGCACATATTAAGCCGGTATTATGGCTGCAATTTGCCCGTGCCACCGTTCGCATGTCCAAGCTGGCAAAATACCGGTTTGAAAGAGGGTTGAAAGGAGGTAGAATTTTGTTCCTTCTTATTTGAGGGAATGAAGGGGGTAGACACAGAATACTATATTCAGAAGGTTCACTCCCATAGGAACCTATGGCAACATCGTTAACATAGGATTTTGCATAGACACTAGCGTTCGAGGAGCCAACCACCGCAGCTATGACGTAAAAAATGCCCGACTGCTAAATTTGGCGACTATCGCTCAATTGGCGATTTTATGTTAATGTGGCCAAAAAAAAATTACAGAACTGTACTTCTTTAATTTTTTAAACTATAAACATGACCAGCATTTCAAAATACTTTTATGTGTAATACGTGTAAATTTAAATAAATAAACATAGATATATATTTAATTCATGTAATCATAAACTAAATAAAAAATTGACGCATTGCATCACTGTAAATCATTATACACCAAAAATTACAAGCTAACATACCCAAAAGACTGAAGTATTATATAATATTTTCAGCCTAAAAAGTATATTAGCGTGTTGATTGTTAAATTGCTTAGTTCTTAATTTATTCTGGGCTGCTGTTAATATAATTTCTTTTAAATACACTAATATTCTTATAATAAATAACAAATTTACATAAATGCATTATCAAAGGTGTCAAACTCAATCGTTAATTACAAAGATGGGGATTATTTTCCACATTACGTCAGTTAGTAAAATGCATGAAAAATATATACAAATTCAATATCATATTCAACTTACTCTAGAAAAAGCTATCCAAATATCAATCTTTATACATTTTATATAAATGCGGAAAAGGTTTTTTTTAACTAATAATGCCACTGCTTCTTAGAATTTAGTCTAGTCGGCAGTGATAATATACTGCACCAATTTCTTATGATGAACACGTGCATAGGATGAAATATTTGATGGATAACAAATAACCGTCTTTTATTTAAATAAAAATAAATTACATACCTTGTAAACGTAATCCCTTTTCTTTTGGTAATCCATAAAAAATAAAATAATTGATTATAAAATCCAAAATAGCAGCGAAAGTATGTTTTCCACGTGTAAACATCCGATGATAGAACAAAGTTCTTCCTCCAAGTGTTTCGTTCAGTGCCAAATAGAGTTATATTAGCAAAATGTCTTGGCGAAAACCGTCACAGACTATCGCCAAGCGTGTCAACCTTAATATTTTAGTTGGCGGTTGAGGGCGCTGCGGTCGAGTGAAACGTCTGTTTATATTAGTCTGCGGGGTAGATTGGGGATTATTACCCTCAATTCCATGCGCGCAGCTGCGATTTCTCGAAAAACATGGCGGCTACTGAGATACTTCGTGGACCACAAAATTCTATTGGACTATAGTCATGGACCTTGTGTACAAATTCTATCTGAAGATTGTGAAATTATGATGACTTTATAGCATTTTATATAGATTATTTTGAATTCATTACACGGACTTATTTACGAATTAAACGGATTGATCCTTATTATACATCAGAATTTAATAAACGGAGAATCCTACTAAATTATTGATGCGGATATGTACATTTTGTTTATTTGAGCTAACTGTTATCTCATGAATTAGAAATATTTGTTCATCGATTTCAGGATAATTTTTATAGAAATGTTTGTTTCTTAATTACAAAACGATTACAATTAAGTGTCAGTTAAAAGTCGCAAGCCAGCTGATTTTCCTTTGAAGCAGCAAATTTAAAATATAATGTTCTGTTTCTTGGGCAAATTTTCTGGATATATCTAAGTAGTTTTTAACAAATGATAAAAAGATTTTCTTAGATTTATCTAATATACATTCTCCTTATATAAAACTATCTTAATACTCATTTATTTTATATTGCTAAAAATGAGTATAATGTGTTTATATTTGAATGAATACATGTTGTTAATTATTGTAAATAAATTATTTATACATTATATTTCAAGTTTGATTATTTTAGTTTTGTATTCTAAGCTTTTACATATCAAAACGAAATGTCCCATAGCTTGAGATGATGTGATTATGATTTCAATATTATGATTAGTAAAGAATTGCGTTTCATAATTATGTATATCAATAACAAAGTAAAATGTTTAAGGCATTCAAAATTACTTTATATACATACATTTTGCAATAAACTAAACTGTGTTAAATTAGCTTATAAAATTCTAATCCCCCCCCCCCTCCGAAAAAAAAAGAAAAAAAAAAAAGAATACTCCATGATTGCTAATATCAGAAATATAAATTATTTTTATATATTTTAGATACTACATATGAAGTCGATTTTATTTTTGGATTACTTAGAGGACCACCTATTTTACATATCAATGAAACATGTCCATCATAAGTATTTTTTATACTGCTATATTAAAAACATTATTTTTAATTGCGATATTAGTGGTATATGAGATTTTTTGTATCTGGGCCATGCAATAAAGTAAGGTCTTATGTGTTTTTAATAAAAAATTAGTTATACCGATTTTATAATAATTAAAATGTATTCGGTATAAATATGCATATTTTTTTTCTCTATGCCAACTTCTTATATCGATTTGTTTTGAAAAAGTTTCTTAAAATGGTGTTACACTTTTTCCACTAATTCAAGTTTATACGTCATAATTTAGCTTAAAAACGAAGACTAAATGAGAAAAACTTTCTTTTTTGACTTTTAAGAATGAATTCTTTAAACAGTTTCATGGAATAAAACTTTTATATATATATATATATATATATATATATATATATATATATATATATATATATATATATCTAATTATAGAACCTGCTCATGGGATAGTTACTAAATTATATGATAAAAAAGATTTTTTTAAATTTAATATTAATAAATTATTACCTTTTAATTCCTGCAACTCGATTCAATTGTTTAGAAATATTATACTTAATCAACTTTTTAGAATTTATAGATTATCAAATAAAAAATTTCATGCTTTGCACATTAATAACCTCAAAATTACCAGTAAAATGTATCAATATCCTGCTTATTTAGTCAATAGTATAGTTAATAAGTTTCGATTAGCCTAAAATTCTCATATTCTCCCCTTTTTATCTTATTTTAGCCGTACTTCTTCATTCTCTTGCAATTATATTTTCATCTTTTTAACTCGAAGCTTTAACAGTTGAATAACTCATTTTATTGCTTTTGCGCAGTACAGTTTTTATTACTCTCTTTGGCAACAGCAAATCACATCTTTTCATTTTGGCATATGGCAACAGTTTAGTTTATAAAGATCCAAGTTTAATTTATATATATTATTTAGATTTAATTTATATATATAAGATTATTTTGTTTCTCATTTCCGCACATTTGGTATATTAAATAGATAAAATAATGGAATGGAATAATGAATTAAAAATAATACGCTTTTTAAAAAAGCAATTTAAAAAAAAAAAGATATATTGTTTTCCAAAAATGAATGTCAAATGTATTTAAGAAAAATTGGTCCTAGCCCCTTAAGCGGGAGTAATGGGGGTTGCACATGTAAACCGGTCTAGAATGGATCCCGGAAAATACCACCTTTTTCACTCCAATGTTTCATGGCCGGAAAATTCCGGCTTGCACGTGAACAGGGCTTTGTTTACATTCTGCATCCATTAAAATTAGGCTTCGTTGTAGAAATAATCAAAGTTTGATGATCATTTAAACTAAATTATATTGTAATTGCGTTGGCACAGAAAATATGCAAAAATAAAGCGGTTTTAGGACGGATGCAACACTAAATATAAATTTAAAAGAACTTTAATCACGATTTTTACTCTGTGAAAAAATATGGATGCCATACTTTATTTTGAAGAGGGTCACGTGATCTCATCATATTATATGGGTGTAATTATTATTTTAATTTTCATTTAAAAAACTACCGAACATATTTTGCCGAAATTTCTATATATTTTATATGAGATAATTTGAATATTTCCTAAAATTTTCGAAGCAATTTATCAATTTTAACTTCGCTTAAAAAATGCGTGAAAAAGTAGGTCCAATAGGGTTCAATATATTTCATTTTTTCAACCCGGGTTCAATCCAAAAGTAATTGGGTGGTATTATTCATTTAGATGTCCATATGTCCCACAGATCGTCTGAACAACATACTAAACTTTCATTTCGATAAAGTCAATTCTACGGCAGTTATCGTGCGAACGGACAGACAGACAGAATGAACAAAGTCATAAACATTTTCAACGATGTTGTAAAGTGTTAAAAAAGGCATTCTCCCCGCCCCCCCCCCCCCCCAAAAAAAAAAAAATTGACCAATGCGATGGAAATATTTTCATTCGTATTCTTATATCTGCTTTATTAATTCAGATACGCCTACAGCCAAAATTTCATAGCATTAACCCATTTAAAGAACCTTCTGCCATCACAGCTTAGTTATAAAAAAGAATGTTGATAACAAAGCATACAGAAAAGCGACATGTAAAAAACCCCGGGTAATGTTATAAAGTGTTTATGTTTCCATTATTTTCAATTTTGATACTGTAAGGAATTAGCCGGAGTTGACCGGGTCCTAAATAAGAGGTTGCTACTTAAATAATACAGATAACCCCACTAAATTTCCAAATCGCCTATTTGAACAAAAACCATTCCCGGGCTCCGTTTTTTCAATGCGATACCATGCCAATTATATAACGCGGGTGTAATGAGCTCCTTTGATACGCTCTAAATAATCTACTTTAATACGCCCTATACAAGCGCGGCATAAATAAATGAAAACATTTGAAGTGGTAAAACAGAAAAGAAGTTCCTGTATCCCAGAAATAAAATTTTAAAAAAAATGCCATCTCAGCCGAGTTTTCATTCGATATAAGTTAAAATTTCAGAGAACACTTAAGCTATTGATATAATTATACGAACCTGTCGGTTCGTTCTTGGCAGTGGTTAAGGGTGCATTTTGTTCTATCTGTTCATTTGGCCTGATAAAAGGGCTTATAATGCCATCGAAATAATTGTCGTCGTCTTACTAACATATACTTGTTTGATTCAAAGATGTGTTGCAGACTTTTATATATAAACATCTTGTTTACAATTTTTGTTTTTACAATAACGTCTTCCTTATTAGTATAAAAGCTCCAGGATGGGGCAAATTCTATTAAATATTATATTATACTATTTTAACGCTTCCTTGCTACCTAAGTTATGTTTCAAGGGTTTTAGAATCTAATTTCCTAAATTTTAATTAGCGCAATCAATATAGGAATTAGTGAAGTAAATTTTAATACTTTCGATTTCTTTAAGTAAATACAAAAGAATATAAAAATCAACCAAAATTGTAGAAGCGTACCCAGATCACAGCTATAATAGAATATTTTACTCTATATAAGGATAGTTTTTGTGTGCTGTCAGACTGCACGACAATAGAGACATGGATAACAAATATGATTTGATGATTCTTTTATGGTTTGCATGATTAGGGTTATGACTATACATTTAGCGAAAGTCTATATAAATAATCCTTGTGCTGTATTCCAAATTTCAAACGTTTAGAGTCAAAATAAATATTTAATTATGTTGTACACGCTTTTAGTATGTGATGTTCAAATTAAATATTCTATATATACGAGTAGTCTCCTCAGGCATATTGAAGCAGGCAGTTTAACCCATTAGCATTAGCTCTGTTTGTAGTTTCACTTTAGGAAGTGTTGTTGAAATAATTATGGGTGGGTGTTGTTCTGCATTGAACTGTTCTAATCATTCTACGGAAGGTTTTATTTAGATTGTTACGCTTTCCTTGAAAGGAACACAAAAGAAAAAAATCTGATGTGGGCAGCACATGACTTTCCTTATAAAATGCAATGAATTTACTACTTTTACAGTTAAAAAAATGTTTTTCTTATAGTAGATACTTATATTCTTTCAAAGATATTGAATTTTCTTCAATTAGTCGTCATTTTCATTGATTTAGAGTCATTTTTATCCATTTGGCAAGATTTTCGTTAATTTAGCAACATTTAAAAATGTCGTCAAGTTGACAACATTCCGCTAAATTCGTCGCCAAAATATCGCCAAGCGTTATGGACGGGGAAATAAGGTATTCTTACAGCAAATAAATGACTATTGGCGTTCAAATACAAAAGTTTTACTCAAAGTATCTTTTCTCGTGAATGGAACGAGTTAGATCCATGAGATTCATGTCACCAAATTTATCGCATGATATTACATATGAAAAGCAAACATGTTTCTCAACAGTTAATATTTTTTTTAATTTATGGGATTTTTTTGATAAATTTATTTAAAAAATGAGCAATATCTCAAGAACGGTTCATGCTAGCGTTCTAAAGTTTATGTCAATCGTTTTCTAAGGAAAAATTACATAAGAAATGACTATTTGCGTAACTTTATTAAAGGTTTTGATTTTCTGATGATTTTTTCAAAATTTCACTCGAAAATTTAGGGGATTCAGGACATTCGATTGTGTTTTATGACAATAGGCTTCCAGTATTCATGAATTGTGATTTTTGTACCAAATTTCATTCAAATCGCTCCATTCGTTCGTAAGATATCGTCTCCACAGACTCACTGACACACACACACACACATACAGACATCACTTCAAAAATGTCCGATTCGTGATCAGGGATGCTTGAAACGTGCTCTCCCGTCGAAAACTCGAATTCGAATTTTCGATCCCGTCACAATACTTTCCTTATACATTATGTATATATGGAAAGTAAAAAGTATGATGTGGGCAGTACATGACTCCTTCTATATAATGAATTGGATTTACTTCTATAAGTGAAAACGTGATGTATAAGATCCACGGCACAGTGTTTTTAACGTTGCATTGTACATTTGGCGCTTTTCCGGTTGACAACATGTAAAATTATTTCAAAGTAGCCAATTAACTTATATATCACATAAGTCTAAATTCACAATGATCAATATTGATAGCATTCGCAATAAGCAATATAGTTCATATATTTAAATATTTTAATAATTAATTCAACAATTTCCAAGTCCCAGACCCGGGAGCTGACATGATAAATAACCTTAACGCATGAAAGTCCCCGGCCGGAATTCATGAATTTGGCGCCATTTTTTGCAATTTTGACGATATTTTCGTTAATCTGTGTCGAAATATCGCCAGGCTGACGATATTTCGCTGAATTAGTCGCCAAGTTCGCAAAATTTATCACCAAGCGTAACACAAAAATTAAGAGAAAAGCATTTCTTATATATAAATGACTGCTGTCGAATTGTTAGACGTCAAAATACAAAACTACGACCCAAAGTATCTTCTCCCGTGACTAGAATGAACTAGATCCATGAGAATGATGTTAACAAATTTATTGCATAATATTACATATGAAAAGTGAACACATTTCACAATAGTTACTATTTCTTTCATTTTATGGGATTTTTTTATAAATGTATTTAAAAAATGTACGATAGCTCGAGAACGGTTCCTGCTAGCGTTCTAAAATTTATGTCAATCGTTTTCTAATAAAAAATTACATAAGAAACGATTATTTAAATATATACTTTACTGCATTTTTAAAGTGAAATGAATCATAAAATTGCCCAATCCCACTGTCGTCACATGGAAACCTAACCATATAGGAACTATGTAAACATATAAGCTAAAATGTTAAATAAATCGAAATGCACCTATCCTAAAAAGCTAATTAATGTTCAAATATTATATATATATATATATATATATATATATATATATATATATATATATATATATATATCAATCTCAGGTATATATAATGCAAGTAAAATAAAAATTCTTCAATTATATATAATATTTGAACATGAAAAAAAAAATCTGATGTGGGCAACACATGACTTTCCTTATATAATGCAATGAGTTTACTACTTTTACAGTAAAAAAATAGGTTTTTCTAATAGTAAATACTCATTCTTTAAAAGATATTGAATTTTCGACGATTAGTCGTCATTTTCATTGATTTAGCGTCATTTTTATCCATTTGGCGTGATTTTCGTTAATTTGGCAACATTTTAAAAAAAGTCACCAAGTTGGCGACATGCTGCCAATTTCGTCGCCAAAATCTCGCCAAGCGTTATGGACGGAGAAATAAGTTATTCTTACAGCAGATAAATGACTATTGGCTTTCAAATACAAAAGTATTACTCAAAGTATCTTTTCTCATGAATGGAACGAGCTAGATCCACGAGAATGATGTCACCCAATTTATCGCATGATATTACATATGAAAAGTGAACATGTTTCTCAATAGTTAATATTTTTTTTAATTTTATATGGCTTTTTGAAATTTTTTTTTTTAAATGTGCAATATCTCGAGAACGGTTCATGTTAGCGTTCTAAAACTTATGTCAATCGCTTTGTAATGAAAAATTACATAAGAAATGTCTATTTGCGTAACTTTATTAGAGGTTTCGATTTTCTGACTATTTTTTCAAAATTTCACTCGAAAATTTAGGGGGGTTCTGAACATTCGATTGCGTATAAAAACAATAGGCTTTCAGTGTTTATGGATTGTGATTTTTGTACCAAATTTCGTTCGAATCGGTCCATTCGTTCGTCAGTTATCGTCTCCACAGTCTCACTGACACACACATACTTTCACACAAACACACACAGACATCACTTCAAACATATTTGATTCGTGATCAGGGATGCTTGAAACGTGCTCTCTCGTCGAAAACTCGAATTCGAATTTTCGACCCCGTCACAATACTTTCCTTATACATTATTGTATATAAGGAAAGTAATAACACACACACACATATATATATATATATATATATATATATATATATATATATATATATATATATATATATATATATATATATATATATATATACTAATTGATAGAAATTATGTTTGAATGACACGAAATTACTCCGAAACAGTGCTGATAATTTTATCGTCAAAACATCGAACAAACTTATTGAACTTTATTGGAATTCCATTGTACGAGACGATATTCACTCAAAACTGTTTTGGCTCCATCGGACTGGCGCCGCCGCCGATTTTTCAGTGCTCCATCGCAGGTTGGTACAGTCAACAAGTATCCAAATTATTCCTCAAGAACAAAAAAAGAGCAATCATCACATTCAAAGTGCGGTATCTCTCTTTATATTTACAACTCGTGAAGATATAATTACAGTTCCTACCCGTTTTAAAAAGAAACACACATCGAATAAATATTACATTCATTGACAAAAACAATAATATCAGAGAATAATATGGCGCAGAAATTAGAAAACATAAAATTATCTGAGAATTAGATAAATCTTTTACTGTAATATCGGTTATATGTTGATTTGTTTGCATTCGAAAGCAGTAAATAAAAAGTTGGACAACAACACTCAATGAAAGAGAACTAGCACGCGCCTCTCGGTAATTTCATTTAAAATATAAATTCATTGTGATAAGCAACACGGGAAGTTTTTGCTTTGAAAACAAGATAACATACCCACTAATGGAAGTTTTGTGTTTATAAAAGTATATAAAACATACAGACAACTTTGTAACTATGAAATGCACGATATATAAAGTGAAAAAAAATTTTTTTTTGCACGAGGCAAATCACAAAGTTTTAAGCTGGGAGATCACGCAATGGAATTAACGCGAAACAACAGAATTTTAAAAGATCCCTTTTTCCCGATTAACAATGATTGAAAAACGAGAAAAAAAATCAGATTGACCAAAACCATTTAGAAGTCTATAACAGCTTTATTTAAATTTATCGGTCGATAAATGTCTGTACAGACTCCGGCCTGACTCATAGGCTTAAGACCAGTCCGACCCACTGATTCAGTCATGCCATATTAGAAGTCTATAATAGTTTAATTTACATTTATTGGTGGATAAATGTCTGTACAGACTCCGGCCTTACTCATAGACTTAAGACCAGTCCGGCCCACGGGTTCAGTCATGCGACATTTCTTTTACTAAGCTTCGAGCCAGGCCGGGCTCAGGATGGTTTTGGAAAATATCAGCTTACGTTGGGCCGAATACCATCTTTCGAAAAGTTATAAATGAATCAACCATTTTCATCCACTCATGTCAAGTGATCATAAAATGTGACACATATACACTTAAACTCGAATATCTAAAACCTTTCCAAATTAATGCAAATAAAAAAATAGCTCATATTTTATAGTTCTATTAATAGTATTAATATGGAATGTGTAAAACAATATTTCATCTTTGAACATTGTATGTTAACTTATTTTTAAAGTTTTCTGATATTTTAATTCAAAAATATCAGATTTCCTCTGGATCTTGTGCCAAAAACCTCTAACCCTAATATTTTAATCCAAAAATCAATCATTAAAAATATGATCAGAAAATGATCAGCAGACGATTTTGGTACCTGAAGCGAAACTCTGTTCCATGGAGTTAGAAAGAGGAGATAAAACTTAAGGATGAAATGCTTGAAAATGTCCTAATGCTTTTAGTATTATATCTAGTTGTTGTTAGTGTTAGAAAAGTAGCTGATATTGTTAACAGCAGAAAGGCGTAGTATTTAATGTATGTATTTTTGATTATTTTTAAAGGAAGGATTTCCTAATTATGAGTATAATTAACCAGTATTTTTTATAGTTGTATGGATAGAGTATAGAATATATGGAGATAAAAATAAATTGAATTGTGAAATAATTTTGAATGCGTAGGAATATTTTTGTCAGTTCTACTTTGCATTGCGCTAATAGATTCATTTTACAAAATTGACAGTTTAAATAAATATTTTAAGCCTTTCGCCATAGAAATGCATGTAATGCCGGACTACTTATCTTATCCCAGCGTCACCTGAAATTATCTCAAACGATATTAGCGTTTTCTTAATATGAAGTTTTAACCCCTTACTTTTACCTCCATGTTCTGTTCCTATATGGTCACAAAATGGAATTAAAAACTGCATAAAATTTTAATTATAAAACATGAAAATATCCGCTATAACTATAAAGTAATATATCTTAAAAAAACAAGTTATGCACAAATAGATTAAATTAAGAACATTTAGCATTTTTTTTTATCTGCGCATGATGGAATTTATGAGTTTAGCCGTTCGTTGGATGAATGTTAGAACAAAAGAATTCGAATAAAATTCCAAAATTTTATATTCTTCTCCTTACTTATAGTTCAAGTTTCTGCATTCTGCAATTTGGACTGTGTAATTAATCACTTAGTTAGTCTCATTCAGCTGTATGATATAAACTAGCCATTTCCTACCCAACTTCGTGCGTTCTCAATGGCTAGTGATCACCAAATGTGACTAAATTGAAGCATAAAAATGATGAAACTTTTAAAGTTATGTCAACATGGAAATTGCGATATTTTCCGAGCATTTGTCTGTTGAGATTCTTTTAGCGTTTCCAAATAAATCATAGCCTTTATTTTAAATTCTTTGAATTGAAAATATTGAAAATTGAATAAAAATTTCTTGGAATCCAACAAATGATTTCTGTATTTGAAAATGACTTAGTTACAATAGTTACCACAATGGAATCAAAAACTACAAATAAATCTATATAAATAAAATTGAAAATCTATCTGTATGTTTGTATGTATGTTTGTTTGTTTGTCTTATATGCACAGGAAAACAGCTGCAGTGAATTTCATGAAGTTTTGTGAGTAGCCTTGGAATAATCCCACCTAAAATTTAGTACATGTTTGAGTTTCAAAGACCAGGGGTTGTCGATGTATTAATGAACAAGAAAGATCAATCATGCTTAAAGCATTGATTATGAAACACTTTCCAACTTCAATGCAATTTTATTTAAACAAGTCTAAAACGCAATACATTCCTCGGTAATATTTTGAAACTTATCACAATACTGCATTAATTCATTATATTTGAAAACTTAAACCTTCATCGAAAAAAATGAACTTCATTCAAATGACGGCATTGAAATATAAATTACCTGGTTTAAACATCTCTAAAATGTTATACATTCCTCGGTAATAGTTTTAGAATTATCATAATACTACGAAAATTTATTATATTTGAAAACTTCATCGAAAACAACTGAAATTAATTCAAATGACGTCATAGAAAAAATAACACGCCTGGATCTCTCTATAAAAACAGGATTTCATTCATAACTTTCTCCCATTCATTTCATTCATCACAATACTATAATAATTTATTTTATTTAAAAATTTTGTTTAAGACCATGGAGCTACAAAAAATTAAACTCTATGCTTGAAACTTCATCGAAAAAAATCGTCCTTCTCTTTATGAAATCAATTAATATTTCATTCATATCAGCCATGCAGACTCCATGGACTAAATTATTTTGTGTTAAAAAAATATAGGAATTCTAATACAACTCATTCCATATATTTTGCTGTTTACATTTTACATAGGTGAAAAATAGGCTTAGTTGTAGAAATAATCAAATTTAGATGAGCATTTAAACTCAAATATATTGTCATTGCGTTGTTTCAGAGTGTAGATGCACAGAATTTAAGCAAAAATAAAGTAATTTTAGGACGGATACAACACTCAATATGAATTAAAAAGAACTTAAAAAAATCACGATTTTGAAACAAGATGGATGCCATATATCATTTTGAAGTGAGTCATGTGATCGTTTCATATCATGGTCACGTGATCGTTTCATATAAGAGGTGTAATTATTATGTTAATTTTTATTTAAAAAACTACTGAATATATTTTGCTGAATTTTTTTTATATATTTTATGGAACAATTTGAATATTACCTAAAATTTTCGAAGCAATTTGTGAATTTTAAATCCGCTTAAAAAATGTTTGAAAAATTAGGTCCCATAGGGCTCAATGTATTTCATTTTTTCGACCCGGGTTCAATCCAAAACTAATTGGGTAATATTATTAATTTATATTCCCATAGGTTCTACAGACCGTCTGAACAACATACTAAAATTTCATTTTGATTAAGTCATTTTTACGGCAGTTATCGTGCTAACGGACAGACAGACAGACAGACAGAATGAACAAAGTCATAAACACTTTTCAACTTTGTTGTAAAGTGTTAAAAACGCACAATTATGCCTTCCATAGACATAGCATTATAAGATCTTTTTTTTCCGCAAATATATTTGAAGAAAATTATATCATGTTACTTAGCAACTCGATTAAATCAAATGTGTTTCAATTAAATCAAATGTGTGGCAGACGATTTCTTTTCGGTTTAAATAAAGAAATGGTTATAAATATAAATTTTATAACTGAACGATATTGCATTTTTGACTCGATTATATCAATTACGGACTTCGGGTTTAAAGATTACGAGAACTATTGTTCAATTTCTTTTGTCATCTGTTTTATTTCAAAAGATTTTTTCAATTTCTATTGTCATTTGTTTTATATTGGCAATTTTCAAACTCATATATTGTGTTCAGCCGATTGTTGAAGCAGAATAAAATTGGTACGGGTATATCTTCTAATACCAGTTTAGCGCTTTCATTTTGACACATATTGATCCAATTTCATATTTTTTGTAAATTTGTTTATAAATGGGACTAGGATGTTTAATTCTTCAAATCTGCCTGTGAAGATAATTTTATATAGCGAGAACATATTCTTATACTTCATTTTAAGATAATTAAACTAAATATTTTAATAACATGTTTTGAATAACAATGTCATGTAGAATACTACAGGAATTTACACATAATTATGAATTTTAAGTTTCTTTATATTATACTAATCCGCTCGAAGAACGTGTATATGCTAGTTCATTGATAAAATATAAAAGAGTTATCTGCTGTAAATATAAATTACACTATCCCAAGAATGGTTGATGGTACACCAACAGAATTATTTAAGGACATTTCGGACATTATTTCCTGCACGAGATTATCAAACCGAATTGTGTTTCTAGCCGTTCGCGAGTTATAGCTGAAAGAATGTTAGAGCAAAAAAATGTGGAATTTATAAATGTTTCGTACGAAATCCCAACATTTTAGAATTTTTAGCGACTTTTCGAATGTTCCAGAACGTTCTTGAAATAACGATTATACTGCGAGATACGAGCTCTTTCTGAAAGTTTCTACGGAGAGTATATAAAAGCAGTTATCGTTCAGTTGGAAAGCAGTTGAAGTGATTACGAGAGATATTCAATTGTGAGATATGTCAGTGTTTTGAGAATAGAACCTGGTATTTTTGTGAATTAATTAAGCATTTAATTTCTATTTTATTGTATATGACAGTTGTTTAGTGGCCTTGTAAGATAGTTATCGAGCTAATAGCTGGACATTGTTCCTACTTACTCTTATTAGTGCTTTTAAATAAAAGTGTTAGTTATACAAAAATTTGATCTTATTCTTATATCCTAATAGTACATCCCCCATTCCGGAAGATACGTTGTAATATGACAGCGTTCTCGTATTGGACTAATCTGCATATCAAGATCTGTTGTTTAAAAAAAACATAAAAAGCAGCCAATTACATTCAGAGAAATTGTTATGACAGAAATGTTATAAAAACCTAAATATATACAAGGTTCTTAGAAATCAGCCGAATAACTTTGTAGAGAAAAGTCCTTGTACACCCGAATACCTTTGTCAAAGAACACCCAAATAACTTTGTAAAGAAAAGTCCTTGAACACCCGAATAACTTTGCAACAGTCCTTGAACACATGAATAACTTTGTAAAGAAAAGTCCTTGAATCCCCGAATAACTTTTCAAACGTCCTTGAACGCATGAATAACTTTGTAAAGAAAAGTTCTTGAACACCCGAATAACTTTGCAAAAATCTGTGAACACATGTATAACATTGCAAAGAAAAGTCCTTGAACACCCAAATAACTTTGCAAAAGTCATTGAACACCCGAATAACTTTGCAAAAGTCCTTGAACACATGAATAACTTTGCAAAAGACCTTGAACACATGAATAACTTTGTAAAGAAAAGTCCTTGGACACCCGAATAACTCTGCAAAAGTCTTTGAACACATGAATAACTTTAAAAAGAAAAGTCCTTGAACCCCCGAATAACTTTGCAAAAGTCCTTGAACACATGAATAACTTTGTAAAGAAAAATCTTTGAACACCCGAATAACTCTGTTAAGAAAAGTCCTTGAACACCCGGATAACTTTGTAAAGAAACAAGGGCTACAAATTACTGATTTACTGTTTATAACTAGCACTTTCCGTTTTCAAGATACAAGCATTACAGACTTTAAAAACAAAAAATTTCATTATTCCTTAATTTGACAAGACGACTAATCGAAAATTATAAGAGCATTGTAACAACAAATTAATTATATAGAAACTGGATTTTCTGTTAAACATTTTTATGACCCACTCTTCCCAACTATTTTTTATAATTTAGAAGATATATCCAGTGAAAGTAAGCAAAATGAAGTAAACATAAGCACGGACAAAACTAATTTTTTTTTAAAAGTTCAAAATATTAAAGCATTGAAATTATTTATGTATTCATAAATGATATCCTACTCTCTACAAAACAAGTGCCAATTGTTTGTTTATATGATTACTTTAATATAGTATACAGGGTGCCCCAAAAAGATTGAAATGCGCTTTCATTCTTTACCTATTGGAGATAAGTGGGCAAAGTAAATTGCAACAAGAAAGATCAATCATGCTTAAAGCATTGATTATGAAACACTTTCCAACAGCAATGCAATTTTATTTAAACATGTCTAAAATGCAACACATTCCTCGGTAATATTTTAAAACATCTCACAATACTACATTTATTTATTATATTTGAAAACTTAAACCTTCATCGAAAAAAATGAACTTCATTCAAATGACGGCATTGAAATATAAATTGCCTGTTTTAAACATCTCTAAAATGTGATATATTTACTCGATAATAATTTTAGAATTATCATAATACCACGATAATTTATTATATTTAAAAACTTCATCGAAAACAACTGACATTCATTCAAATGACGTCATAGAAAAAATAATACGCCTGGCTCTCTCTAAAAAAGCAGCATTTCATTCATAAATAATTTCCCATTCATTTCATTCATCACAATACTATAATAATTTATTTTATTTAAAATTTAAGACCATGGAGCTACAAGCAATTTAACTCTATGCTTAAAACTTCATCGCGCTAAAGTCAAAGAATATTTCTTTCATATCAGCTATGCAGACTCCATGAGCTAAATTCTTTTGCGTTAAAAAAATACAGTAATTCCTATACAACTCATCTACATATTTTGCTGTTTACATTTTACATAAGTGAAAAATAGGCTTCGTTGTAGAAATAATCAAATTTGGATGAGCATTTAAACTCATATATTGTAATTGCGTTGATTTAGTATGTAGATGCACAGAATTTAAACCAAAATAAAGTGGTTTTAGGACGGATACAACACTCAATATGAAATAAAAAGAACTTTAAAAATCACGATTTTAAGACAAGATGGATGCCATATATCATTTCGAAGTGGATCACGTGATACTTTCATATCATGGTCACGTGATCGTTTCATATAAGAGGTGTTATTATTACTTTAATTTTTATTTAAAAAACTACTGAATATATTTCGCTAAATTTTTTTTATATATTTTATGGAACAATTTGAATATTACCTAAAAATTTCGAAGCAATTCGTGAATTTTTAAATCCGCTTAAAAAATGTTTGAAAAATTAGGTCCCATAGGGCTCAATGTATTTCATTTTTTCAACCCGGGTTCAATCCAAAACTAATTGGGTGATATTATTCATTTATATTCTCATAGGTCCTACAGACCGTTTGAACAACATACTAAAATTTCATTTTGATTAAGTCATTTTTACGGCAGTTATCGTGCTAACGGACAGACAGACAGACAGACAGAATGAACAAAGTCATAAACACTTTTCAACTTTGTTGTAAAGTGTTAAAAATGTTCAAAGTAAGGTAGGAAGTAAGACTACGTTAATGACATAGTCCTCCCATTCATTTTCAAAAAGTTACACTTTTTAACACTTTACAACAAAGTTGAAAAGTGTTTATGACTTTGTTCATTCTGTCTGTCTGTCTGTCCGTTAGCACGATAACTGCCGTAAAAATGACTTAATCAAAATGAAAATTTAGTATGTTGTTCAGACGGTCTGTAGGACCTATGGGAATATAAATGAATAATATCACCCAATTAGTTTTGGATTGAACCCGGTTTGAAAAAATGAAATACATTGAGCCCAATGGGACCTAATTTTTCAAACATTTTTTAAGCGGATTTAAAATTCACAAATTGCTTCAAAATTTTAGGTAATAGTCAAATTGTTCCATAAAATATATAAAAATTCAGCGAAATATATTCAGTAGTTTTTTAAATAAAAATTAAAATAATAATTACACATCTTATATGAAACGATCATGTGACCATGATATGAAACGATCACATGACCCACTTCAAAATGATATATGGCATCCATCTTGTTTCAAAATCGTGATTATTTAAAGTTCTTTTTAATTCATATTGAGTGTTGTATCCGTCCTAAAACTACTTTATAATTGCTTAAATTCTGTGCATCTACATACTAAAACAACACAATGACAATATATTTGAGTTCAAATTCTCATTCAAATTTGATTATTTCTACAACTAAGCCTATTTTTCACCTATGTAAAATGTAAACAGCAAAATATGTAGAATGAGTTGTATTAGAATTACTGTATTTCTTTAACACAAAATAATTCAGTGCATGGAGTCTGCATGGCTGATATGAATGAAATATTAATTGATTTTATAAACAGAAGGACGATTTTTTTCGATGAAGTTTTAAGCATAGAGTTTATGAATTGTAGCTCCATGGTCTTAATTTTTAAATAAAATAAATTATTATAGTATTGTGATGAATGAAATGAATGAAATCCTGCTTTTATAGAGAGATCCAGGCGTATTATTTTTTCTATGACGTCATTTGAATTTATTTCAGTTGTTTTCGATGAAGTTTTCAAATATAATAAATTATCGTAGTATTATGATAGTTTTAAAAATATTACCGTGGAATGTATTGCATTTTAGAGATGTTTAAACCAGGCAATTTATATTTCAATGCCGTCATTTGAATGAAGTTCATTTTTTTCAATGAAGGTTTAAGTTTTCAAATATAATAAATCAATGTAGCATTGTGATAAGCTTTAAAATATTACCGAGGAATGTATTGCATTTTCGACTTTTTTAAATAAAATTGCATTGAAGTTGGAAAGTGTTTCATAATCAATGCTTTAAGCATGATTGATCTTTCTTGTTTAATTTTTATACGACCCCCTTAGACAAACTTGGTCTGCCAGAAAATTTTTATTTTTAATGCAACAAGATCATTAAAAAAACCGCATATCCGTATCTTTAAAATCAACTGAATTATGATAAAGGAAAAAATCTGACTTATGCCAATTTTTCGTACCATGTCAAAGGCTGTTTCATCAGTGAAAATAGGGATCATAAACAAATTGGCGATGGAAATTGTTTAGATAAAAAAAAAGTACTTGATTATTGAAAAAGTATTTAGTTATTGAAAAGTACTCAAGAATCCGTAATTGCATCGTGAGCCTGCGCAGAATTCGCCAAAATGTCTCTTATGTATTATCATCCAGTTTTATCTCTTTTGTGATATGTCACAAATTTACATTTCTTATTTGATATAGGGTCCCCATTCACGATGTTCAAGTTTCAATGAAATATAACTCGTTCAATTTTAAAGATAGAGATATGTTGTTTTCTTAATGATCTTGTTGCATTAAAAATAAAAATTTTCTGATTGACCAAATTTGTCTAAAGGGGTCGTATAAAAATTTAAAAAGTGTAACTTTTTGAAAATTAATGGGAGGACTATTTCACTACATTAACATACTCTTATTTTCTACCTTACTTTCAACATTTTTGCAATTTACATTGCCCACTTATCTCCAACAGGTAAAGAATTAAAGCGCGTTTCATTCTTTTCGGAACACCCTGTATAGTATAGTTCCATGTTTAGTGTGTTCCAGCGGAACTCCGGGGTTCCGCGACGTGATAAATTCGGAAACCTCGCACAAGCTTTCCCATGACGTGAACGTAGGGTTTCCAAAATTTCAAAGTTTGAAGAAGGGTTGCCAGATTTGGCGACTTCCCGAATGTTCGAGGAGCACCTCGAAATAACGATTATTCTACTTGATATGAGAGATTTCCCAGAAGTTTCTATGTCTAGTTTATAAAAGAAGTCATCACTCAGTCGGAGAGCAGTTGACGAGATATGAGCGGCATTGAACTGTGATTTTGTTAATGTTTTGAGAATAGTATCGGTTCTTTTGTTAAATTAGTGAAGCATTAAAGTTTTGTTTTACTGTATATTGTTCCTGTTTACGTTGTGCTTGTGATAAAACGTGTTAGTTATCCAGAAATTTGGACTCATCTTTATATCCTGATTGCACACACACGGTTCCAGAGGATAATTTGTAATATTACTTTATCACATTATAGAATATGGTATAAAGCAGTGCATTTCAAAATGTGTTCCGCGGAACTCTGAGGTTCCACGACGTGATAGTTTCGTGTAAATTCGCTTAAAAAACGCGTAAAATTTTGAATACATAACTTGGACAACAGACTTTTTGTCTCATTTGGGGTTCCGCCCGCAAACTGAATTTCAAAAAGCTTCAATGATAAAAAAAAAAAGTTTGAAAAACACTGGATAGAAAAAGTATTGTTTTTACGAACATTTTGATTTCATGATTTTGATACCTCTTGACCTTAGGACCTCTTGAATACGTTTGGATTATTTTTAGAGTGATGTCAGTTTGTCTGTGGTTGGTTTGTTGTATACACGATAGATATAAAAAAAATACCAATAGATTTTCATAAAACTTTGTATCCGGCTTTGTTAACGAAAAGTCTAGAACTAGATATATTTTTTGTTTAATTCGAGCGAAAACATCGAAATTTATTCGACATATTATATTTCTTTAGCACAGCAGCATTGAACAAAATTATTATGGCTCAAAGGGGTTATTTATGATGCAAGGATCCCGAAATGTAGTGAAAAATAGTTGTCGAAATACAATTTTTGTCTTCATGACGTCATTAGCCGCTCGGGGAGGGGGGGGGGGGCAATTGTGATCATTTGGACCAACTAACAATACATAATTTTTTTTTAAAGTTTCAAACAATTTTTCAAAAAAATAAATAAATTACAAGCTATTTAAAGATGAAATCTGGTACGCGAAACGCCAATTAAGTCCAACTCCAGTTAATTATTTACTAGGTTTGGAGATATAAGCGTCTAAGATGCCTACATTCTACGCCGTAACGCTTCGAATTCACCCGGAAACTCCGAAATTAACCAATTCCAATATCAAAGGTTCCAGAAACATTTCCCTATAAGCACACGTAAACTTACTTCCCAAGCTGTCACAAAAACTTACTATTTCACATTATCGAACACGCTTTTAATCGATTCGGCATAATTCAAATAAATGAAAGGACACTAAATTTTCGTCTGAATCCCGGGAAATTTGAATAAAATAGTCGAAAGTGGGGGGGGGGGGGGGAGAACAAAAACGAAAACATCCATTTCCTCGGGTTTTCATTTTTAAGAACCCCGTCACGCAACGACTTCCAAAAACATGTCATAGTTTTAAAAATTAAATATAGACAGAAGGAAGGGGAGGGGTGAGGGGGGGGCTCTCGGATCAGCCGGCAAAAAGGAACAAACAGTTTGAACAAAGTAAAAAGGTGCTTTGTAATTATTTTCTGATGTACACGCCAGCGAACCCCCCCTCTTCTTTGAAATGTTTTTCGGTAACCACGTAGAGACGGAAATCGAAACAACGAAAACGTTTTAAACAAAACTGTAAAACGTGGCGTATGCAAATAATAAAACGCGGGGAAACGGGACTTTTTAATGAGTTATAATTTATTTTAGTGGGGCCATGCGGTCGATGGAAAGACGGGCTATAAAATAGTTTTTATTGCGTTTTTTAGTGCGCGCCGCAGATGTGTTAAAAAGTTTCGAGGGACACGCCTGTTTTACCGAATGCAAATATGTAGAAGCGTTATTAAAAGTGATAATTGCAGGCGTGTCAGGTGCCTGTGCGGAGGTATAAAACTGCATTTACTTTCCCTACGCTACTCAGTATATGTAAAGGGAAAGTATTGCGATAATGTCAAAAATCTCACGCTGACAGAGATCATTTTCTATAATAATAAAAAAAAAAAATGCCTGTCCGTTCATTTGGTCTCTGTAGTAGAAAATCTACAGCTATGAAATAAAGTACAGGGGCACCTAGACTACCAAAAGGAAACACTTCGTCGAGATTGTTTTTTAATTCAGATTAGTTTTTTGTTGTTATTTAATGTTTAAGCACTAATTTTAAGGATTTTCTTTTAGATTTGGAGCGCGGTAGGTAAGAAAAAAAATACACACCTGAAGTGCAAATTACTTTTGAACCACATGCATATAACTGACGAACCACGTGCACATAACTGACGAACCTCGTGCACATAAAGGGCAGCTATTCGACGAAAGATTGTATTGCTTAAAATTATCCCCCGCCCCCGACAATAAATCCCTGTTACCTAATTACTCAAACACCTAAAATTACCCGATGTTTGAAATCCTGAGTCAAGCAACCTCATTAGCACCCCAAAACATATCTTTAGAAATACTCGATGACTTTTCTTCAAAAGAGATCTTTCTAAAATTAAAAGAATTATCACCAAAAAGGTGATGAACATTTTCTTATAAAGAAACAGCTGGTGACATGTCTTTGAAAATCGCAAAATGTAGACAGGGCTTGAAGATACGGACATGTCTCTTGAACAAAGTTAACGTCTGTGAGACCAGTGTGCGTGCGTGTGTGTGTGTGTGTGTGTGTGTGTGTGTGTGTGTGTGTGTGTAGGGGTGTATTTACGACTAGGTCAACTTTGGCCGTGGTCTAATGCTGCAGGATTACATTAAAAGAGGTGAGCAAGAACGGGGGGGGGGGCTTTTTTATGATAAGGGGAGAAGAAATACGAGATCTTAACTCAGTTACACTGCCTTCGAAAAGTTAAGCACACGGCAGTAAATCCAGCATAACTCAAAACGTTCTATCTTGATTGACTTCAAATTGTCCAAGAAGGAGTCAATTGAGTCAATTCCATCAGCATAATAATAAAATTTTAAAAATATATTTAGGCATGTTTTAACCCTTTAAGTATTTAGTATATTTACAAAAAATTTTGTGTGCTGTACAGACAAACCAAACAAGCTTTAATTGTAGCCTCTCCTTCTTTTGACATGAGCTTTGTATCGACGTTTTTCCTCCCTTCAATCAAGGTATTTTGCGATGTTTTTAGTGCGAAGCAAAAATAAAAAATGCATTTTGCTTCATTCACCGCATAAATCATCTTGCTTAGTGCACCGTAAAAGAAATACTGTGTTACAAAAAAAAAATTATATTTTGTTCATTACGGCACAAAATAAATAACACATTTTGTTGAATGTGTCATGTTCTAAGAATGCTTGTGAATCCTTGAGTAACATCATCGAAAAAGTTGAGTTGTTTCTTTTGTTTTTACCAACTCTGCATCAAAACTTACGTAACTCCAATGCAAATGATTGAATAAACGATCACGTGACGAACACTTTAGATACTAACCGGCAAAACAAACCTCTAATTTTTCAACTTTTCAAGTGCTATCATAATAACAGGGGCAGCTTCCAATATAAAAAAAAAACATAAAATAAATAAAAAAAAAAAAGGGGGAAGAGAGAAGAAAAAAAAAAAAAAAAAAAGGAAATATTTTCAAACTATGCCGAAGAGAAACTATCCCATTAATTTTCGATCATTTTACAGATACATTTGATAAGACAGATTACTTTTTGATATACATTGTAATAAACGCGCGGAATTTTCAAGAATTTTGATAAGCATAGAACGCTTCAGTATCCAATGATATTAATTTGACGACAATATCTACTTACTTTGCAATTCTTTTTCGTCACAATTGAAGATAGGCGGGAATATGGACGAACGGCGACTTTTAATGCTACAAGCCTTGCCTGGGGACACGCTAGGTAATTGTTATAATGATCGAGCGAATAAATTCTAGGATATTCTTAATAACATAAAAGTCCATTAAGTTTATGACGACTTTTTTTCCCTTTCGCGACTGGAGGCCAAGTATACTCAATAATGAATGAAGAAACAAGAACATAAATAACATGTCAAAAATTCTTCGCGAAAACTATAATTATATAAACGCGAACTTAAAAATGACCTTTTAAAGTTCTTAATAAATAAGAAAGGATGAAATAATAATAAAACAATAAAGCCAAAAAAAAAAAAAGAGGGAAGGGTTATAAATTTATGCATTATGTAGCAAACAGTTGCGGGTCGGTAACACCTGTTGTCCTTAGGCTACGATGTTCAGAAGGGAAAAACGGGCAGGATGTCCCTTTTTCTCCTGATTAATCCCTAATAAATAAGCGGTCTTCGTTAACTAGCGATTTTAAGACAGGATGCATTTATGGCTAGCGTTTAATATCGTAATTTTTTTTAACTTTTATGAAATTTTATGATCAGATATAAAGTAATGAAAATATTTTAAAAATGTATATTTATAAATGCAAAATTTTGAGGTTATCATTGTTTTCAACATCACTAATACAGTGAATTTTCTATCAGACAAATTGTCTATGTTCACAAATATTACATTTATTTTTCAATTTTACAAATTAATTTCTAACTTCAGTCATTTATTTATAAAATAAGATAATTTAATTTTCACAAAATGCGATGAGTTTAAATAAAAGAAATCTGATGTGGGCAGCACATGACTTTCGCTGCATGCAGACTCACATTCGCGTTCTCTTTATTTCTTCAATAATTCATTAAATTGAGTTCAATTGCACACAATAACACCCATAATTATTTTAAATTACACTGAATTTGAAGTTTTAATTCAATTTCGTTTGGTAACTGGACAAGGTGAAGTAGCGAAAATGCGAAAAAAAAAAAAAAAACTAAAATATCTTGAGAATGGCTGGCTCTAGAATAATGAGGATGGTCTTATTCTTTTTCTCGTCAAAAATTATGTATAACACAGGTGTTTAATTGATATACATTTGAGCAGACGTAGTCTTTTATATTAGATTTTGGCGATATTTGCGAGTCATTTAGTAAATAAAAGGCAGGTTCTTATTTTCCTAATCATATCCAAATCTAATCAGCAACATCATATCCCACGAGTAACTTATCTGCCAAATTTTGTGAAATTTGGTCTATTAATTTTTCAATCAGAGTGGATATAGGCAATTTTTGCTGGCTATTTGGCAGAAATAGGCAGGTTCTTTTTTCCCGAATCGTGCCAAATCAGCGCTTACAAGTGACTTATCTACAAAATTTTATGAAATTTGGTCCATTAGTTTTTTAGTTAGAGTGGATACATACCTTGCACAGACAGACATACAGACACACACACACACACAGAAACAGACATCACGCTAAAAATAGTACTTTCGTGTTCTAGAGGTCTCAAAGCGTGTAGATCCGTCGAAAACTGGACTTGCGATTTTCGACATGAGTCCAATACTTTCAATATACATTACCATGTATTGCAGAGAAATTAAAAAATTACACGGGAACAACATTTTATATTGTTTTACATAACGATCATTATCTCGCTTTCTTTCAACCCAGACCCTCCGACCTACCCGAAGATTTAAGGTATTTGTTTGGATAGCCAGGATACTGCCACCCAATGTAGACCGAAGCTCAGTGGGGGGGGTGATATCCACAGGGACCATACCTTCTGTCCCCTGCCACTAATATCTGAGGGGCCTGTTAAATCTGTGATTTGATTTAACGTGGCCGTACTCTGCGTAAAGACAGGGATAACCTTGGGTAGAGCAGGGAATTCAATTTGGATCTTCCGAGTGCGAGCTTCCATGCCTTAACCACTGGGTTATCCCGCCCATAACGCTCATTATCTGAAAAAGTTTCATGAAATATTTCGATAAAATAATTGAATCGATAAGATATTTTGCTTGGAAGAATTATTTCGAACTGTTCCTTTTATACCCAGCTCATTTTTAACAATAGGATTATTAATAAGTAGATGTAGTACCAATAGTACCAAGAATATGTAGAGTGTTGGTATGGAATATCGATATGGATCGTGCAATATTTGTTTTTATACCTTCATGCGCAAAAAAAACATATATTTTGTATATTTTCTTAATTACCTCTATTGATGTAAAACCGATCATTCTAGAAATATTTCAATTTATATTTACAGCAGACGATATTTTCATATTTTATAATTCTATTTCTTTTATACTATTTGTAACATAAACAAAGTTACGGTAACATACGATTATAGGAGAAAAAATATTTTGCATACCAAAATTTCTATATTAACAGAGCTATCGAATGTGCACTTTTGTACGTTAGTTTGGAACTATTTTTGATATTCAGAACTTTTATTAAGCGTATAGGTGTCACGGTTAATAAGTAAAAACACGTTGTGAAAAGGATAAGCAAAACTAAAGCAAGGTAATTAAACACAGATTCATAAAATAAAGCAGCATCATATAGCTGTTTCGAGGATACGTCGGATCCCCTTTTTCAGTACAAGAGACACCAACAAACTCAAAGTCAAATAAACGAGATGGGTGTGTATGGAGCAAAAGAGTACAGTACAAAAAATACAATTAGAGTTCTTCATCGATCAAGATCGTCCGAACTACCCAAAGGAGTAAGATACCCGCTTGAACGGTCAGGAAGTATATTATATATATTAGAGTATATATATTGTTGTGTGTTCCTGTTAGCACGCAACCGGCAATGATCGTAATCGGGCGTTCTAAACCATTCACATCATGGATGAATTGGATATGAGAGAGCTACAAGGAGTGTGGTCTATACGTGAATTCCGGGATATTTGAACCAATTGGAATTCATGTTGCTGGACGTTAGGCAAAATGGCGATGGTCGAATAGCATGTCGGGATATCTTGATGAATAAAAAAGTCTTCATAAAATATACTTATCTTTATTTGCATGTTCTCATCACTCCAAAATTTACATTCCATCACAATTCATTGTAATATCGATGAACATGTTTGTACATTGCCACGAAGCATTTAACAACATGGAACATTATTTTTGACGAAATCAGATAGCCAACATCTCACCATCATATAAAATAACTGGTTGCCTTTTAAATTAACGAAAGAGTGATATTTTACAATAATATTTCATGATTTTAATAAATTAAACTTAACAAATTTAGAATAAGAATTTAGTCATCTTGACGTAAGGCAAACATACGTCCTACTCCTTTAAGAGTTGATTGCCAACTGAAAACTAATTACTTTATTCTTACTTAAGCATATTAGTGTTAATGCGCGCACTCGTGACGACACAGAAAATAATTCCAATATATTTTCATGTAAAATATGTATCGCGTGAAAATAACGAAACGTCATAATGTATCAAAGCGCGAATGGTTGCTGGCGTAAATCGAGAGAATCCAGAACGCCGAGGTAACAGATTTGGCCATTTATCAGTTGGAATACAATTTATTTTTAAGAACAACAATTCAGAATCGAAAATGATGCAAATTAAAATTTGCGGAATACGAAAGAATAAAATGGATTTTTAAAAAAGCGTTTTCGAAAATGGAATTTCGACAGAATTAATTAACAAGGGGTATGCATTTCATAACAATATTAGAGGTCTTGCAAAGCTTGGGTCTGGCTTGTAGGCTTAGGCCCAACTAGGTCCACGGGTCGACCCGGGCTGAATTTTAGGAAAACTACTTCGGGCCGGTCCAAAAATAGATCAAAATTGAGACAAAAATTTGAATGAGCAGAAATATTTGCAATTAAATAAGAAACAAAATTTTCAAGCGGATGAAGGTTTGTCTCTACCATAATAGGTAATAAAAGTTTGCTCTGCAGGAAGGTCGCAAATTAGAACCAGATACAGGAAAATAATAATTTTAGATAGGAAATCAAAGATTTATGTATTCGAAGACTTTCCGAAGTCAAAATAAAACATTGCTCTCATAAACTTTCACCTGCTGATTTGAATCGTTTTACTTTCCGGACTAGTACAGGAAAAATCCAAGTTGTTTAAAGCTACAGTAAAACAACAACAACAAAAATCTGATGTGGGCAATACATGACTTTCCTTATATAATGTAATGAATTTACTACTTTTACAGTAAAAAAATAGGTTTTTCTTATAGTAGATACTAATATTCTTTCCAAGATATATAATTTTCGACAATTAGTCGTCATTTTCATTGATTTAGCGTCATTTTTATCTATTTGGCGAGATTTTCGTTAATTTGGCAACATTTTAAAAAGTCGTCAAGTTGGCGATATTCCGCCAAATTCGTCGCCAAAATCTAGCCAAGCGTTATGGGCGAAGAAATATGTTATTCTTACAGCAGATATATGACTATTGACGTTCAAATACAAAAGTATTATTCAAAGTATCTTTTTTCATAAATGGAACGAGCTTGATCCACGAGAATGATGTCACTCAATTTATCGCATGGCATTACATATGAAAAGCGAACATGTTTCTGAATAGGAAATATTTTTTTTTATTTATGACTTTTTGATAATTTTTTTGAAAAATGTACAATATCTCGAGAACGGTTCATGTTAGCGTTCTAAAATTTATGTCAATCGTTTTCTAATAAAAAATTACATAAGAAATATCTATTTGCGTAACTCTATTAGCGGTTTTGATTTTTTGACGATATTTTCAACATTTCATTCGAAAATTTAGGGGGGTTCTGAACATTCGATTGCGTATAAAAACAATAGGCTTCCAGTGTTTACAGATTGTGATTTTTGTACCAAATTTTGTTCGAATCGGTCCATTCGTTAGTCAGTTATCGTCTCCACAGATTCACTGACACACACACACACACACACACACAGACATCACTTCAAAAATGTTTGATTCGTGATCAGGGATGCTTGAAACGTGCTCTCCCGTCGAAAACTCGAATTCGAATTTTCGACCCCGTCACAATACTTTCCTTATACATTATGTATATAAAGAAAGTAAAAAGATAAGTTGTCGAATTTCTTTTATCATTATAACAAAATAATCACATATAATTTTCTAATTCTGAACATTCGATTGCGTATAAAAACAATAAGCTTCCAGTGTTTACGAATTGTGATTTTTGTACCAAATTTGGTTCGAATCGGTCCATTCGTTGGTTCGTTATCGTCTCCACAGACTCACTGACACACACACACACAGCCATCACCTCAAAAATGTTTGATTCGTGATCAGGGATGCTTGAAACGTGCTCTCCCGTCGAAAATTCGAATTCGAATTTTCGACCCCGTCACAATACTCTCCTTATACATTATGTATATAAGGAAAGTAAAAATCTGATGTAGGCAACACCTGACTTTCCTTACATAATGCAATGAATTTACTAATTTTACAGTTAAAAAAAATGTTATTCTTATAGTAGATACTTATATTCTTTCCAAGATATTGAATTTTCTTTAATTAGTCGTCATTTTCATTGATTTAGCGTCATTTGTATCCATTTGGCGAGTTTTCCGTTAATTTAGCAACATTTAAAAAAAATCGCCAAGTTGGCGACATTCCGCTAAATTCGTCGCCAAAATCTCGCCAAACGTTATGAACGGAGAAATAAGTTATTCTTACAGCAGATAAATGACTATTGACGTTCAAATACAAAAGTATCACTCAAAGTATCTTTTTTCATGAATGGAACGAGCTAGATCCACGAGAGTGATGTCACCAAATTTATCGCATGATATTACATATGGAAAGTGAACATGCTTTTCAACAGTTAATATATTTTATTTAATTAATGATATTTTTTGATAAATTTATTTGAAAAATGTGCAATATCTCGAGAACGGTTCATGCTAGCGTTCTAAAGTTTATGTCAATCGTTTTCTAAGGAAAAATTACATAAGAAATGTTTATTTGCGTAATTTTATTAAATGTTTTTTTTCTTGATGATTTTTTCAGAATTTCACTCGAAATTTTAGGGAGGTTCTGAACATTCGATTGCGTATAAAAACAATAGGCTTCCAGTGTTTATGGATTGTGATTTTTGTACCAAATTTCGTTCGAATCGGTCCATTCGTTCGTCAGTTATCGTCTCCACACACACACACACACACAGACATCACTTCAAAAATGTTTGATTCGTGATCAGCGATGCTTGAAACGTGCTCTCCCGTCGAAAACTCGAATTCGAATTTTCGACCCCGTCACAATACCTTCCTTATACATTATGTATATAAGGAAAGTAAAAAGATAAGTTGTCGAATTACTTTTATCATTATAACAAAATAATCACATATAATTTTCTAAAATAAAAATAAATAAATAATCTCTAAAAAGACAATATGATTATATAGAGAAAAATTGCTAATACGATTCGCATCGAAAGCTATTGTATCGGTATACGGTAAATATCGCAATGTTATCACAAGTGAATCTATACGAAATATCGATGTATCGTAAGGACAAATATCGATAGCAACAGTAAAACGAATTATCGATAATTAAATTTTTTCCGACCGCCCATAGCCATGTTAAACCATATTTGAATATTGCGAACAAGAAAATGCTACGGGTTATTACGATGCTTACAGTTCATGGAAGGGAAGAAAGGGATTTGTTTTACTATGAATCGGATTCGGAAGCAACCTGGTGAACTGGTATTACTATTTGGGTGAAAAAAGAAAAAAAACTCCCCTTTTCTGACGCTGCGAAACCAGTTGATAACGTTTAATCAAATTAACTAGACGTTACGCCCACCTTATGATGAGGTGTATAAAGTTATGTAAATAATTCACTCCCATCTGCCAAACTGCAGAACTTGCGTTTCTAAAACCCCCGAAGATATATGGACCAAGATGCTTCACAATCAATACTAATTATTATTATACGACCCCCTAACTAATAAGAACAAAGTTACTTCCTGACAAAGCATAGAGACAAAACGACCCCCTGACGAAGCAAAGGCAATACGACAGATAACAAAAC
Organism: Amaurobius ferox; assembly: GCA_951213105.1. Lineage (NCBI taxonomy): Eukaryota > Metazoa > Arthropoda > Arachnida > Araneae > Amaurobiidae > Amaurobius > Amaurobius ferox. Next base: position 45,967,325 of record OX578148.1, on the reverse strand, counting down.
CAGAACAAAATGACAGCCTAACAAAACATAAGGATAAAACAACACCCTAACAAAACATAAGGGCATAACGACCCCCCTAACAAAACATAGGAACAAAACGACTCCCTAACAAAACATAGGATCAAAACGACTCCCTAGCAAAATAAATACAAAACAGCCCTTAACAAAACATAAGAAAAGACAACCCCCTGACGGAACATAAGGACAAAATAATCTTTAATAAAATAAAAAGGCAAAATGACGCCTTAATGAAAAATAAGTGCAAAAGATTTCCTAGCAAAACATAAAGACAAAACAACACCCTAATGAAACACAAGGATAAAACTACTCCTTATCAAAACACAAAGACAAAACGATCCCCTAATAAAACATAAGGATAGAACAATCCCTAACGAAATATAAAGAGAAAACAACTCCCTATCAAAACATAAAGAGAAAACGAACCCCCAATGAAATATAAGAACAAAACGACTCCCGATCAAAAGATAAGGACAAAATGACCCCCCTAATGAAGCATAAGGACAAAACGGTTATCTAACAAAACATAAAGACAAAAAGAAGACAAACACTAACTAAAAGGCAAACATTCGAAGTTGGCAAACATTCGAGTTGGCAAACATTCGAAAAGTTGCCAAGGAGGTAATATCGCGCCATATTTGTCGCCAAGTGTGATAGATAGACAGAGATATTGACTTTATATAGTTAAAAATTCCGATTGAAACGCAATTGTTAAGGAACTTCACAATTACATTTCCAAAATGTTATTACTTCAAACTATTAAACGAGATAATTTAAATGAAATATAGCATGGCAATTACAATTAAATAATTACTTACTGTAAGTATAGTTAATTAATTACACGTGTCAAAATTTAAAGCATTTAAAGATTTCAAAAATTTTATCGTATTAGAACATACGCAAATGCTTAAAAAAATTGCAAAATTAGTAACAGATTAAAAAAATATCTTATGCATCTTAAACATCTGAGCGGCAGAAGAGGAAGAAATACGGAAAACGAATTTTATCAAAATAATGAAGGTGCATTATTGAGGAATATAAGAAGCAATTGCAGAAAAAATTACAACTAACAATTATACTGCGCTACACCCTTTGGGTGAACTGGACGACCTGAGTAATAAATAAATAAATAACTTAACGATTAACATTTAATAAGTAACTGTGTAATAAACAATTATAGGTAATTGCAATTAAATGTAATCGCAATTACAAATAACGGCAGCTAACTTTTCGCTACTTTAACATTTTAATTGCATTATTTTAATCTATCAATTAATCAATCCCATTCCAATTGATTAATATCTATAAGAAACACAAACACACAGTTGCAGATGCTTTTTTTCGGAAAGGGGGGGGGGGGTCCTTTTGTAAATCAATCGCCAGTCCAGCAATCCATGATCTGCAATGGGAGTGTCTTCCATATTTTGGGGGCGCTTCTTATAGGCTGATTTTGTATTTTATGAATTTTGCCTTTGCAGCTTCGTGTGGCCGGGAGCAAAATTGTAAACGAATTTTATGCCGGTCACATGAAAGGACTGAAATTGTCAGTTCCCATAAAAGCTCGCAAAAATGGCGACATATATAGCAAGTTTCTTGTTGCCATTGCAGATCGGCTATTCCATGCTGATGAGAGCATTAGCGCAAAACCGGTCCATTTGATGCTGGTATCTGCAATAGGAGTGTCTTCTATGAAGTCCTTTAATTGTTTATTTAATATTTTCAATACATATCGATTTTGAGAGTTTCAGATATAACGAAAAAAAACCTGATGTGGACAGTACATGACTTTCCTTATATAATGCAATGGATTTACTACTTTTACAGTTAAAAAAAATGTTATTCTTATAGTAGATACTTATATTCCTTCAAAGATATTGAATTTTCTTGAATTAGTGGTCATTTTCATTGATTTAGCGTCATTTTTATCCATTTGGCGAGATTTTCGTTAATTTGGTAACATTTAAAAAAGTCGCCAAGTTGGCAACATTCCGCCAAACTTGTCGCGAAAATCTCGCCAAGCGTTATGGACGGAGAAATAAGTTATTTTTATAGCAGATAAATGACTGTTGGCGTCCCAATACAAAAGTATTACTCAAAGCATCTATTCTCATGAATGGAACGAGTTAGATCTACGAGAATGATATCACCCAATTTATCGCATGATATTACATATGATAAGTGAACATGTTTCTCAACAGTTAATACTTTTTTTTTTATTTATGGGATTTTTTGATAAATGTATTTGAAAAATGTGCAATATCTCGAGAACGGTTCATGCTAGCGATCTAAAGTTTATGTCAATTGTTTTCTAAAGAAAAATTACATAAGAAATGTCTATTTGCGTAATTTTATTACAGGTTTAGATTTTTTGATGATTTCTTCAAAATTTCACTGAAAAATTTAGGGATGTTAGATTGTATTTAAAAACAATAGGTTTCCAGTATTCACGGATTGTAATTTATGTACTAAATTTTATTCTAATCGCTGCATTCGTTCGTGAGATATCGTCTCCACAGACTCACTGACACACACACACACAAACAGACATCACTCCAAAAATGCTCGATTCGTGATCAGAGATGCTTGAAACGTGCTTTCCCGTCAAAATCTCGAATTCGAATTTTCGACCCCGTCACAATACTTCCCTTATACATTACACTATGTATATAAGGAAAGTAAAAATATCAGTCTCAAGCGACTTAGTTATATGCGGGGTCCACAGCATTAGATTACCGTTCTTTCTATACAAATGGAGTAAAACTTCTATTAATCCGGAATCTAATGGTATACCACGCCTCTCGAACGGCATTCACGTCCGTTCGGATGTACTGAGGTACATTGGCTGCGATAGTAGACCAAATAATTTTATATGCAGATTTCCGTTCAATGAAGTCTGCCTGATAATTTTAAAATAAATTTAAATGGTTTTTCACATATTACTTTCCTTATATACATAGTATAATATATAAGGAAAGTATTGTGACGGGGTTGAAAATTCGAATTTGGGTTTTCGACGAGAGAGTACGTTTCAAACATCCCTGATCACGAATCGAACATTTTTGAGGTGATGTCTATGTGTGTGTGTGTGTGTGTGTGTGTGAGAAAGTATATGTGTGTGTAAATAAGTCTGTGGAGACGATATCTCACGAACGAATGGAGCGATTCGAATGAAATTTGGTAGAAAAATTACAATCTGAATACTGGATGCCTATTGTTTTTAAACACAATAGAAAGTTCAGAACCCCCCCCCCCCTAAATTTTCGAGTGAAATTTTGAAAAAATCATCAAAAAATCTAAACCTATAATAAAGTTGCGCAAATAGTCATTTCTTATGTAATATTTTCTTAGAAAACGATTAACATAAACTTTAGAGCGCTAGCAGGAACCGTTCTCGAGATATTGCACATTTTTCAAATAAATTTATAAAAAAAAATCCCATAAATTAAAAAAAAGTATTAACTGTTGAGAAACATGTTCACTTATCATATGTAATATCATGCGATAAATTGGGTGACATCATTCTCGTGGCTATAGCTTGTTCCATTCATGAGAAAAGATACTTTGAGTAATACTTTAGTATTTGAACGCCAATAGTCATTTATCTGTTGTAAGAATAACTTATTTCTCAGTTCATAACGCTTGGCAAGATTTTGGCGACGAATTTAGCGGAATGTTGCCAACTTGGCGATTTTTTAAAATGTTGTCAAATTAACGAAAATCTCGTCAAATGAATAAAAAGGACGCTGAATCAATGAAAATGATGACTCATTGACGAAAATTCAATATCTTGGAAAGAATATAAGTATCTACTATAAGAATAACCTATTTTTTACAGTAAAAGTAGTAAATTCATTGCATTATATAAGGAAAGTCATGTGCTGCCCACATCAGATTTTTTTTACAGTGCAATACAGTCTATGTGACGTTTTTGGTAAATAAATATGCCATTTATACGTCCATTATTTTGTTTTAAATTAAATTTTAATATTTTTTACACACACTGTAGCTTGACATCCGATAATCTGGCCCCTCCTGGCTCCTCTAAAGTCCTGAATGACTCAAAGTTAATTATATAAAAAGTATTTCATTAACATTACGAAAAAAAAAATTGAAGTGGGCAGCTCATAATTTTCCCTACAGACACATATTCATTCTCTCTTTCTTTATTTCACAACTAGCCGCCTTTGGCGACCAGCCTGTTCGCTACCCTTGAAAATTCTGACCGTGGCAAACTCGTTGGCGCGACCTACCAGAAAGGTGTAAGGTAACTGCTTGGAAGGCCAGGAAGTGCCACACAATTTAGACCGGAACCCAATGGGGGAGGCATCCAAAGAGACCGTACCCTCCTTCCCCTACCACAAACCTCTCGGAAGGACTTGCAGTCCCACACGTTTAACGTGATCGTACTCCGCGTGAACACGGCTGCAGTTTTGGCAATGGCGGGAATCGAACCCGGGCCTACCGAGTGAAATTCCCGCGCGCTAACCACTGGGCTACCGTGCCATCCGCGACAATCTCCATAACTTTATTTTTATTCGGCAATTTTGGGAATCGAACCCGGGCCTACCAAGTGCAAATCCCGCGCACTAACCACTGGGGTACTTCACCCTCCGCGATATTCTTCATAACTTTCTTTTTATTCACCCAATTTTGACCGGAACCAAGTGGGAGAAGCATCCACAGGGACCGTACCCTTCTTCCCCTACCACCAACCTCTCGGAAGGACTTACAGACCCACATGTTTAACGTGATCGTACTCCGCGTAAACACGGCGGCAATTTTGGGAATCGAACCCGGGCCTACCGAGTGCAATTTCCGCGCGCTAACCATTGGGCTACTTTGCCCTACGCGACAATCTCCATAACTTTCTTTTTATTCATCCAATTTAGACCGTACCCTCCTTCCCCTACCACCAACTTCTCGGAAGGACTCACGGACCCACATGTTTAACGTGATCGTACTCCGCGTAAACACGGCGGCAATTTTGGGAATCGAACCCGGGCCTGGTAACTGGTTGGACGGCCAGGATGTGCCACCCAATTTAGACCGGAACCCAGTGGGGGAGGCATCCACAGGGAACGTACCCTCCTTCCCCTACCACCAACCTCTCGGAAAAACATACGGACCCATATGTTTAACGTGATCGTACTCCATGTCAGTGGCGGAAATCGAACCCGGGCCTACCGCGTGCAATTCCCGCGCGCTAACCACTGGGCTACTTCGCCCTCCGCAACAATCTCCATAACTTTCTTTTTATTCACCCAATTTAGATCGTACCCTCCTTCCCCTACCACCAACCTCTCGGAAGGACTCACGAACCCACATGTTTAACGTGATCGTACTCTGCGTGAACGTGGCGTAAGTTTTGGCAGTGGCGGGAATCGAACCCGGGCCTACTGAGTGCAATTCCCGCGCGCTAACCACTGGGCTGCCGCGCCCTCCGCGACAATCTCCATAACTTTCTACATATTCACCCAATTTAGACGGGAACCCAGTGGGGGAGGCATCCACAGGGGCCGTATCCTCCTTCCCCTACCACCAACCTCTCGGAAGGACTTACGGACCCACATATTTAACGTGATCGTATTCCACGTAAACACGGCGGCAGTTTTGGCAGTGGCGGGAATCGAACCCGGGCCTACCGCTAACTTCCCGCGCGCTAATTTGCAATTTAAAATGACCATATGCTTAATTCCATCATCCTCATTCCATTGTTTCATTGTTCCATCATTTAAAATATCCATAAAATTAAAATATCCATTTAAAATATCCAAAAGTTAAAATATACATTTAAAAAATCCAGATCGTCCCATCATTTAAAATATAAATATAATAATTTATATAGAGCAAAGGCGCTCTATTTAGAACCGTGACGTCACCTCCACCTTGACGTCCCCACCCTCCACCTTCCCTGCTTCAGCGGGCGAGAAACGAACGGAACGCCGAGAAATTTAAAATCATGACGTCTTTAAAATTGCGATCCTGAAGGCAATTTTCATTATTTCTGGACCAGATTAGACTTGTAAGAATGCCAGATATTTCAGCTTTCTAAAAATGTAAATTATTAGTCGAAATTATGAGTACTTTTTACTATGCGAGAATTTAAAAACCAAAAATCGTTTTTTTGAGCCAAAAGTGACTTTTGTTTTAAAATCTTTAAAAAATATTAGAAATCGAAATGGAGATTTGAAATTGATATATTTTTACTCGTAATTGTCTGCTCTTTCCGATGGTGTGAGTTGTTTTTTTCTACGACGTCTGGATCGTGGAGAAAAAAGGGCAAAAAGGGCAAAAAAAGGTCGAAATCGCATAAAACATTAAATAAATAAAAAAATAATTAGAATTTTGAAAATCGGTTTTCACGTGTCCCCTTCCCTCCCCCCCAGGTCTCCGATTGCCAAATTTCGTAGCTCTCTGACGCGCGGTCGCGAAACGTATAGTGTATAAGGCAGACAGACACACACACACACACACACACACACACACACACACACACACACACACACAGACATTGCCTTTTATTATTTAAGACTAGCCGCCTTTGGCGACCAGCCTGTTCGCTACCCTTGAAAATTCTGACCGTGGCAAATTCTAACCGTGGCACACTCGCTGGCGCGACCTACCAGAAGGAACGACCTACCAGGAAGTGCCACCCAATTTAGACAGGAACTCAGTGGGGGAGGCATCCACAGGGACCGTACCCTTCTTCCCCTACCACCAACCTCTCGGAAGGACTTACGGTCCCGCATGTTTAACGTGATCGTACTCCGCCTGAACACGGCGGCAGTTTTGGCAGTGGCGGGAATCGAACCCGGACCTACCTAGTGCAAATCCCGCGCGCTAACCACTGGGCTACCGCGCCCTCCGCGACAATCTCCATAACCTTCTTTTTATTCACCCAATTTAGACCGGAACCCAGTAGGGGAGGCATCCACAGGGTCCGTACCCTCCTTCCTCTACCAACAACCTCTCGGAAGGACTTACGGATCCACATGTTTAACGTGATCGTACTCCGCGGAAAATGGCAGCAGTTTTGGCAGTGGCGGCAATCGAACCCTAGCCTACCGAGTGCAATTCCCGCGCGCCAACCACTGGGCTACCGCGCCCTCCGCGACAATCTCCATAACCTTCTTTTTATTCACCCAATTTAGACCGGAACCCAGTGGGAAAGTCATCCACAGGGTGCGTACCCTCCTTCCTCTACCACCAACCTCTCGGAAGGACTTACGGACCCACATGTTTAACGTGATCGTACTCCGCGTGAACACGGCAGCAGTTTTGTCAGTGGAGGGAATCGAACCCGGGCCTACCGAGTGAAATTCCCGCACGCTAACCACTGGGCTACCGCGCCCTCCGCGACAATCTCCATAACTTTCTTTTTATTCACCCAATTTGGACCAGGACCCAGTGGGGGAGGCATCCACAGAGACCGTACCCTCCTTTCCCTGCCACCAACCTCTCGGAAGGAATTATCGACCCATATGTTTAAGGTGATCGTACTCCGCATCAGTGGCGGGAATCGAACCCAGGCCTACCGAGTGCAATTCTCGCGCGCTAATTTAAATTTATAACGACCATATGCTAGGCTCTTAATTCCACCATCCTCGTTCCATCGTTCCATCATTTAAAATAGCCATAAAATTAAAATATCCATTTAAAATATCTATAAATTAAAATATCCATAAATTAAAATATCCATTTAAAATAAAAAAATCAACCATATCGTTCCACCAATCCATAAATATAATAATTTCAAATACATCACCACAATTCAAACCACCATAATTCAATCATTTAAATTATTTAAAATATCCATTTAAAAATATCCATTTAAAATATCATATAAATATAATAATTTCGCCCGATGTATACAACACTTATGCTCGTAATTCAGTTAAAACCGAAAGCGCGGTCTCCATGGAGACGGGGAAGAAACTAATGCGGATGGGGGGAAAATGCCGTTGAGAAACTGAGCCGGTAGCCGACAAATTTAAAATCATGGCGTCTTTAAAATTGCCATCCTGAAGGCAATTTTCATTATTTCTGGACCAGATTGGACTTGTAAGAATGCCAGATGTTTGACCTTTCTGAAAATGTAAATTATTAGTCGAAATTATGAGTACTTTTCACGATGCGAGAATTTAAAAACCAAAAATCGTTTTCTTGAGCAAAAAGTGACTTTTGTTTTAAAATCTTTAAAAAATATTAGAAATCGAAATTCAGATTTGAAATTGATATATTTTTACTCGAAATTCTCTGTTCTTTCCGATGGTGTCATTTATTTTTTTCTACGATGTCTGGATCGTGGAGAAAAAAGGGCAAAAAGGGCAAAAAACGGTCGAAATCGCATAAAACATTAAATAAATAAAAAAATAATTAAAATTTTAAAAATCGGTTTTCATGTGTCCCCTTCCCTCCCCCCCGGGTCTCCGATTGCCAAATTTCGTAGCTCTCCGACGCGCGGTCGCGAAACGTATAGTGTATAAGACAGACACACAGACAGACACACACACACACAGACATTGCCTTTTATTATTTAAGATTCATTAAATTGAATTTAATTGCGTAAAATAACATGGATGATTATTTGAAATTTCACTGAATTTGGACTTTTAATTCAATTTTCGTTTTCATTTGGCGACTGGACATACTTTCAAAGACGGCGTAGTAAAAATGCGAAAAAACTAAAACATCTCAAGAGCAGTTAGTTCGAGAGATTCGGGGTTGGTCTTATTCTTTTCGTAATCAAAAATTACGTATAACACAAGCATTTAATTCATAAATTTGAGTATACGTAATCTTTTAGAGTTTGACAATTTTTGAGGCTATTTAGCATGCATGACATTTTCTTTTTCTTTGAATTATACCAAAATCTAATCAGCATGAAAACAACGCCACAAGTGACTTATCTACTGAATATTTTGAAATTTGGTCAATTAGTTTTCAGCTAGACTGGAAAACCTACAATGAATATTTATGGGCAATTTCACAAAAAAGTGGGTTATTTTTTCCCCAAAAAATCTAATAAGCACGAGAGTAACCTACAAGTGACTTATCTATCAAATGTTTAAAATTTGGTGAATTAGTTTTTCAACTAGAATGAAAACATCAACTGGACAGACACAGACAGACAGACACACTGATGTTACACTAAAAATAGTTTTTTCTGGTACTAGACTGCTCGAAACGTATAGATCAGCCAAAAACTCGAATTGCGACTTTCGACACAATACCAATACTCTCCCTACATACTGTTATGAAATTCATACCCCTTGTCAATTAATTATTTCTAAATTTCATTTTCGGAAAAGCTTTTTCAAAAATCCATTTTATTCTTCGTATTCCGCAAATTTTAATTTGCGCCATTTTCGATTCTGAATTCTGTTTTTAAAAAAATAAATAGTATTCCATTCCAACTAATAAAGAGCCAAATCTGTCAATTCGCTTTCTTAAAGTCTCTCGGTCTACGTTAACAACCATTTGCGCTTTGATACATGATGACGTTTCATTATTTTCACGCGATGCATATTTTATATGAAAATATATTGGAATTATTTTACGTGTCGTCACGGACGAGCATTAACATTAAAAACGTTAAGTAAAAATAAAGTAGTTAGTTTTTCAGTTGGCGATCAACTCATGAAGGAGTCGGACGTGTGTTTGCCCTTGCGGCAAAATGGCTACATTTTTATTTGGAACTTGGTTAAATTAAATGATTAAAAATTATGAAATATTACGATAAAATATCGCGCTATTGTTAACATTAAAAGAACTAGTTATTTTCAACGTAGGTAAGATGTTAATGATCGTTTTTTGTCAAAAGAATATTCCATCTCCTTGAATGTTCCGCAGAATTATTTAGCATTATCCTAGCATGTTGATCTATTTAAAAAAAAAATGAAATGTATTGAAGGAAATGTAGTATTCTGAATGATGATACCATGCTAATAAAGTGAAGTATATCTTATCAAGATTCTTTTATTTCACCGAGATGACTTATCCTCTTATTCGAACATCGCCATTTCGCCATTTGTCAGATGTCCGGCAGTAGCATTCTAATCGACTCGAATCTCTAGGAATTCATGGATAGATATCACTCATTACAGGAGACACATTTACAATTCATCCATGATTCGATTTTTCGTCAACCGCCCGCCTGCAGATCCGGAGTTTTCAACGCTTAAGAACACCGGAATACGATCACAACCAACTGTACGCTAGCCAGAGAGCACAACAATACCATGCATTGTACGAAAAATAATACTGCAACATTTTGAAAGGTTTCTCGGAAAATAGAATTCCTTTGAGTGCCAAATTTGACCCGCAAGCCACGGATTTCCCATACTTGAACTACATCCAACTGACGTGACAAAACTTCTTACAATGAGATAATGATTCTCAAATCAATTCGAGTCGTTTTTGTACACATAATGATGCTGCATTTGATGTGCTATTATTAAGGTCAGCTTGCAGTTTAACAGTAACAGAGACATTCAGACATTACAAGAACAAAATTTCTGAATTTACCTACAGTAGCTTCTTACACGCAGATAGTAACAAGAAAGCAATTAAAAAAATCTGATGTGAACAGCACATGACTTTCCCTGCAGACTTATATTATCGCTCTCTTTATTTTAATTAAATTTATTTCACTTTTAATTCAATTTTCGTTCTCATTCGGTAACCGGGCTTATTTTCAAAGGTGGCGTAGGGAAAGTAAGAAAAACTAAAATATCTCGAGAACGGCTAGTCCTAGTGTAATGGGGTTGGTCTTATTATTTTCGTCGTTAAAAATTACGTATTAAATCAGCATTTAATGGATATATTTGAGTATACCCAGTTCTTTAGTTTAGATTTGGACGATTTTTGCGGGCCACTTTGCAAAAAAAGGCAGGTAATTTTTTTCTGAATCATACCAAAATCTAATCAGCACCAGGGTAACCCACAAGTGACTCATCAACCGAATTTTGTGAAATTCGGTCCATTAGGTTTTCAGTTAGCGTGGATACAAGCTTTTGCGTGCCATTTAGCAAAAAAAGGCGGGTTGTTTTATCCCGAATCGTACCCAAAACTAATCAGCACCAGACTCGCTCACAAGTAACGTACCTACCACATTTTGTGAAATTCGGTCCATTAGTTTTTTAGTTAGAGTGGATACAAAATCTGCACACACACACAGACGTCACGCTAAAAATAGTTTTTTCGTATTCTAGAGGTCTCGAAACGTGTAGATCCGTCGAAAACTCGAGTTGCGATTTTCGGCATGATTCCAATACTTTCCCTATACATTACCATGTATTGCAGGGAAAGTAAAAATTATGTAGGAAGCATCTGTTACATGCAGCTTTTTAAGAGCATATACGATCGTTGTAATAACATACATAGATGCAATATTTTTGCAATAACTTTTGTGTCTTCATAAGATCCAATAATTTCCATAAAATTGTAATGTTACACACAACCAATTATTAGGTTAAAATAATTATTCTTACAGACATACTACTGATAAAACGTGCTTTTACAGTGAATAGGCTCGGAGAATCCGGCTGAAATCGGAGCGTTACGGAAAATGTAAACACTTTGGACACTTATATCACCGAACGTCATAATTAATTAAGCGGAATGTGGCCTAACTTGACTTTCTTATACCAGAATTCATTTTTAGTAGTTTTTTTATTTTTTTCAAATTTTACTAGAAAATTTCCCGGGGGAAACTTGTCCCCCAAGGGAGGCTAATGACGTCACGAACAAACATAAATTGTATCACAGCTATTTTTCACAATGATTGAAAGATTTAAGTCTTGTGATCATTGAACCATATATAAACCCTTTTATGCGTGATTCTGTCAAATGTTGTCCTATGCTGCCATGTTAAACAAGAAAGATCAATCATGCATAAAGCATTGATTATGAAACACTTTCCAACTTCAATGCAATTTTATTTAAACATCTCTAAAATGCGATACATTCCTCCAATATTTTTAAAATTATCGCAATACTACATTCATTTATTATATTTGAAAACTTAAAACTTCATCGAAAAAAATGAATTTCATTCAAATGACGTCAATTAAATAGAAATCGCCTGGCTCCTCGGTAATGTTTTTAACATTACCATAATACTACAATAATTTATTATATTTGAAAACTTCATCAAAAACAAATAAAATTCATTCAAATGACATCATAGAAAAATAACACACCAGGCTCTCTCTGCAAAATCAGCATTTCATTCATCAACATTTTCCCATTCATTTCATTCATCACATTACTCTATAATAATTTATTTTATTTAAAAATTAAGACCATGTAGGTACAAGTAATTAAACTCTATGCTTAAAACTTCATCGAAAAAAAATCGTCCTTCTCTCTGTAAAATCAATGAATATTTCATTCATATCAGCTATGCAGACTCCATGAGCTAAATAATTTTACATTAAAGAAATGCAGCAATTCTTATACAACTCATTCTGCATATTTTGCGGAATAGGTTTCGTTGTAGAAATAATCAAATTTGGATGATCATTTAAACTCAAAAATATTGTAATTGCGTTATTTCAGTATGTAGATGCACAGAATTTAAGCAAAAATAAAGCGGTTTTATGACGGATACAACACTCAATACGAATTGAAAAGAACATTAAAAATCACGATTTTGAGACAAGATGGATGCCATATTTCATTTTGAAGTGGGTCACGTGATCTCTTCATATAAGAGGTGTAATTATTATTTTAATTTTTATTTAAAAAACTACTGAATATATTTTGCTGAAATTTGCTGAATATATTTTGCTGAATTTTTATATATTTTATGGGATAATTTGAATATTACCTAAAATTTTCGAAGCAATTTGTGAATTTTAAATCCGCTTAAAAATGTTTGTAAATTTAAGTCCCATAGGGTTCAATATATTTCATTTTTTCAACCCGGATTTAATCCAAAACTATTTGGGAGGTATTATTCATTTATATTCCCATAGGTCCTACAGACCGTCTGAACAACATACTAAAATTTCATTTTGATTAAGTCATTTTTACGGCAGTTATCGTGCTAACGGACAGACAGACAAAATGAACAAAGTCATAAACATTTTTCAACTTTGTTGTAAAGTGTTAAAAAATATAAAATTTCGAAGTTTTCGCTCGAATTTAAAAAAATTCTATCTAGTTCTAGATTTTTTGATAACAACAAAGCCAGATATGAAGTTTCATGAAAATTCACTAACATTTATGGCTGCTATTGCGTACATAAGAAATCAACCACAGAAATACATCACACAAGACAGATAGAAGGGCGTCACTCCAATAATAGTCAAAACGTGTTCAGAAGGTCTTAAAATATATATTGACATAAAAATCTTGTAATCGAAAATGTTCTTAGTTTTCGAGAAATATAGTGGTTACAACTTCAATATTTTAATATTTTGAAAAATCTGGGTTCTTATTTCAATTAACATTCGCTCATAACGTAGAAAGATTAAGATGCTTCAATTATGTATCACACTTTAGTTACCATAGACTCATTATCTGTTGAAAGCAGAACAAACGAAGCTGAAAACAACAAATAAAATCATTGAAATTTATTAGAAGTTTTTATTTGGTTATTTATTTTATGTATTTATTTTAATTTTATTTATTTATTTTATTTATTTACTTTATTTTATTTACTTTTTATTTTATTTATTTTTTTATTTTATTCATTTATTTTATTTATTTATTTTTAACACTTTACAACAAAGTTGAAAAGTGTTTATGACTTTGTTCATTCTGTCTGTCTGTCTGTCTGTCCGTCCGTTAGCACGATAACTGCCGTAAAAATGACTTAATCAAAATGAAATTTTAGTATGTTGTTCAGACGGTCTGTAGGACCTATGGGAATATAAATGAATAATATCACCCAATTAGTTTTGGATTGAACCCGGGTTGAGAAAATGAAATACATTGAGCCCTATGGGACCTAATTTTTCAAACATTTTTTAAGCGGATTTAAAATTCACAAATTGCTTCGAAAATTTTAGGTAATAGTCAAATTGTTCCATAAAATATATAAAAAAAAAATTCAGCGAAATATATTCAGTAGTTTTTTAAATAAAAATTAAAATAATAATTACACATCTTATATGAAACGATCACGTGACCATGATATGAAACGATCACATGACCCACTTCAAAATGATATATGGCATCCATCTTGTTTCAAAATCGTGATTTTTTAAAGTTCTTTTTAATTCATATTGACTGTTGTATACGTCCTTAAACTACTTTATTTTTGCTTAAATTCCGTGCATCTATATACTAAAACAACACAATGACAATATATTTGAGTTTAAATTCTCATTTGATTATTTCTACAACTAAGCCTATTTTTCACCTATGTAAAATGTAAACAGCAAAATATGTAGAATGAGTTGTATTAGAATTACTGTATTTCTTTAACACAAAATAATTCAGTCCATGGAGTCTGCATGGCTGATATGAATGAAATATTAATTGATTTTATAAACAGAAGGACGATTTTTTTCGATGAAGTTTTAAGCATAAAGTTTATGAATTGTAGCTCTATGGTCTTAATTTTTAAGTAAAATAAATTATTATAGTATTGTGATGAATGAAATGGAGAAAGTTATGAATGAAATCCTGCTTTTATAGAGAGATCCAGGCGTGTTATTTTTTTTATGACGTCATTTGAATTTATTTCAGTTGTTTTCGATGAAGTTTTCAAATATAATAAATTATCGTAGTATTATGATAGTTTTAAAAATATTACCGTGGAATGTATTGCATTTTAGAGATATTTAAACCAGGCAATTTATATTTCAATGCCGTCATTTGAATGAAGTTAATTTTTTTCAATGAAGGTTCAAGTTTTCAAATATAATGAATCAATGTATAGTATTGTGATAAGTTTTAAAGTATTACCGAAGAATGTATTGCATTTTCGACTTTTTTAAATAAAATTGCATTGAAGTTGGAAAGTGTTTCATAATCAATGCTTTAAGCATGATTGATCTTTCTTGTTATTTGTACAAGACGATTTTCACGCAAAACTATTTCGGCTTTATCGGATTAGAGCCACCAACGTTTACTGTAACTGACGATAAGAACAGTAAAGGTATAGACATAGACTTTAGTAGTGCAATAGTTTTACATAAAGGAACCAAATAACAAAATTCTGCAATAACTATTTTTTTTTTAACAAAATAATTTAATTCTTTCAAATTATTGCAATACTAATTATCAGAGAACGGAATACCTGCACTTAAGAAATATTAAAATGTAAATATGCATTTATAATAATCAAAATATTTGCCCATATTTTATAAATCCTATCATATGCACTTGCATGCTTCTATGTATAATTCCCTAAAAATCCGCTTATATGTTCTTATATAATTTTTAATCAGGAAATATACTGAATTATACATTAATTCTAAAATAAAGAAAGAAAAAATTGCGATAACGAATGTACAAAATTCAAAAGTACAAAAAATGTTAAAATATATACGCATTACTGGACAGATAGTACCACTATATAGCGTAGTTTTAAGTACAGTTTGCAACATCATATTTTGATAAATTGTACATTCTTAAATTTCATCACTTGTATCTAATATTTTTATTATCAGGTGTTATCTAGTATTATTTTTATCATTTGTTATCTAATAGTATTTTTATTATCATTTGTTATTTATTATTATTTTATTATCATTTGTTATATCGTGTTCTTTTACTCTTGTCTAATACTATTTTTTTTTATATTTTTGTTATCTAATATTATTTTTATTATCATTTTCTATGTAGTATTATTTTATTGTCATTTGTTAGTGTTATTTTTATTACAATTTGTTATCTAGTCTTATTTTTAATAATATTCGTTAACTAGTAGTATTTGTTAACTAGTATTACACTTATTACTTTCCTTATATACATAGTATAATGTATAAGGAAAGTATTGTAACGGGGTTCAAAATTCGAATTCGAGTTTTCGACGGGAGAGCAAGTTTCAAGTATCCCTGAACAGGAATCAGACGTTTTTTAGGTGATGTCTGTGTGTGTGTGTGGAGACGATATCTCACGAACGAATAAAGCGATTCCAACAAAATTTGATACAAAAATCGCAATCAGTGAATACTGGAAGACTTTTGTTTTTACACGCAATCGTATGTCCAGAAGTCTCCTAAATTTTGAAATGAAATTTTTAAAAAATCATCAAAAATTAAAAGATTCAATAAAGTTACGTAAATAATTATTTCTTATGTAATTTTTTATTAGAAAACGATTGACAAACTTTAGAACGCTAGCATGAACCGTTCTCGAGGTATTGAACATTTTTCCAATAAATTTATCAAAAATCACAAAATTAAAAAAAAATATTAACTATTGTGAAATCTGTTCACTTTTCATATATATAATATTATGCGATAAATTTATTATCATTATTCTCGTAGATCTAACTCGTTCCATTCACGAAAGAAGACACTTTGGGTAATATCTTTGTAATTTGACGCCATTAGTCGTTTATCAACCATAAGACTAACCTATTTCTCCATAAACAAAGTTTGGCGAAATTTTGGCGGCGAATTTCGCGGAATATCGTCAACTTGGCAAGTTTTTCAATGTTGCAAATTGACGAAAATATCGCCAAACTGATAAAAATGTCACCAAATTGATAAAAATGACACTAAATCAATGAAAATGAAGACTAACTAATGAAAATCCAATATCTTGGAAAGACTAAGAACCTACTGTAATAGAAACTTTGGGTAATAGCTTTGTATTTGGATGCCATTATAGACGTTTATCTGTTATAAGAATAACCTATTTCTCCGAACATAATGCTTGACAAAATTTTAGCGACGAATTTGGCGAAATATCGCCAACTTGGTGAGTTTCCGAAATGCCGCCGAATTGATGAAAATATCGCGAATGGCGCTAAATCAATGAAAATGATAACTAATAGATTAAAATTCAATATTTTGGAAGGAATATAAGACTCTACCATAAGATTCCGTCTGTAACGCTTGGCGACAAATTTTGGCGGCATATCGTCAGCATGGCAAATTTTTAAATGTTGCCAAATAGACGAAACTGTTGCCAAATTGATGAAAATGTTATCAAATTGATAAAAAATATCGCCAAATTGATAAAAATGTCACCAAATTGATAAAAATTACTCCAAATAAGATGCAATATTTTGCACATTTTTAATTCCTTCATATGATGAACATACCTTTTATTATATAAGAAATGCTCATCTAAATATCCCCAACTTGGCGATATTTGGCCCCCACATTGACAAAAATATCCTCAAAGTTACAAAAGTGACGCCAAGTTAATGAAAATGACGCCTAATTGATGAAGTTATTATTAAAATATTTAAATATGGCTATCAATATTGATAATTGTTAATTTAAAGTTGTGTAAAATATAAGTTAATTGGATACGAAATAGTTTTAAATGTTGTCATCCGGATGTACAATTTACCGGGCCAAATGTACAATTTAACGTTAAAAACACTATGCCGTGGATCTTTTCATCACTTTTTCACCGTCAAAGAAGCAAATTCATTGCATTATACCTGGAAGGCATGTGCTGTCCACATCAGACTTTTATCATTTGTTTTCCAGTATTTTATACACTACTAAAACGCATGTGACAATATGTGTGTCAGGATTAGTACCTCTATTCAGAAATTTAAAACGCGAATTCTAGGTTGGGAAAGTTGAGATTGGTTTTAAACAAGAGATACAGATCTTGGATTTAAAATAAAAAGTGGATGTCTAAGTAAAAATCAAAAATAAGAAAGATCAATCATGCATAAAGCATTGATTATGAAAAACTTTCCAACTGAAATGCAATTTTATTTAAACAGCTCTAAAATGTGATACATTCAGCACTGATATTTTTTAAATTATCACAGTACTACAATAATTTATTAAACTTGGAAACTTAAAACTTTATATTAAAAAAAAAATGCTATAAATCGTCTGCTTCTCTATCAATGAATATTTCATTCATAACACTTATATTCCAGACTCTAGAGATAAATAATTATGCGTGAAAATAATTCAGCAATTCTTATACAACGTATCTTACAATTACTTGATTTGTTCACATTCTGCATGCTATAGAAATTAGGCTTCGTGGTAGGAATAATCAAAGTCTAGTAATTATTTATAATCAAAAATATTGTTGTTGTTGTTACCCAGACCGTCCGACCTACCAGAAAGGTGTAAGGTAACTGTTTGGACGGCCGGAAGGAGCCACCCAATTTAGACCGGAACCCAGTGGGGGAGGCATCCACAGGGACCGTACCCTCCTTCCCCTACCACCAACCTCTCGGAAGGACTTACGGACCCACATGTTTAACGTGATCGTACTCCGCGTGAACACGGCGGCAGTTTTGGCAGTGGCTGGAATCGAACCCGGGCCTACCGAGTGCAACTCCAGCGCGCTAACCAATGGGCTACCGCGCCCCATCAAAAATATTGTAATTGAGTTAGTACAGAATTTAGATACACAGATGATATGCAAAAATAAAGCGACTTTAGGACGAATGCAACACTAAATATAAGTGTTTCTTAAAAATCACGATTTTCACTAAGCGAAAAAAAAAATGGATGCCATATATTATTTTGCAATGAGTCACGTGATATTTTCATATAATATGGATGTAATTATTATTTAAATTTTTATTTAAAAAACTACCTAACATATTTTGCTGAAATTTGTTTACACACCTTACGTGATGATTTGAATATTTCCTAAAATTTTTTAAGCTATTTGGGAATTTTAACCCCTCTTAAAAAATGTTTGAAAAATTAGGTCCCTTGGGGTTCAATGTATTTCATTTTTCCAACCCGAGTTCAATCCGAAACTAATTGGGTGATGATATTTATTTTTATTCCCATATGTCTCGCAGACCGTCTCAACAAAATACAAAAATTACATTTTGATAAAATCATTTTTACAGCAGTTATCGTGCGAATGGACAGACAGATAGAATGAACAAAGTTCAGTAATTCTTTACAGCTATGCTGGAAAGTGTTACATGATAGATTTTTTAATTATTTGCGAAAACGAAAAAAATAACTGCCCCCAACACTGAAATTTTGGACGTTTCTCCATATATTTCAAACATAATTGAGCAAATTGAATAATATTTAGGACGATTAATCTAACCAAAAAGCATCAAAAGTCTATTGATTTTCGGATGAAACTAGGGTAAGGTTTTAAAGTTTCTATTTTTTACTGCGCAGCTTTCCTAAAGTTGAATAATATACACCTCCCGACATTACCATCGATAAGAATGAAAAAACACAGAGATTCCCATAATATTATAGTTCAATTCAGATTTCGAAATTTGTTGAATGTTTACCTAATCAATCGAAAAGATATCCCTAAATAGGGAATAATACAGCATTCCTAAAGTTTATTTATATACACATCTCCCTGCAATTACCATCAATAAGAAGCAAGAGACAAAGATTCCCATAACATACAGTAAAATTCCAACTTTCGAAATTTGTTGAAACTTTACCAAATCAATCAGAAAAAATCTCTTAAAAGGGGAAAATGCAACCCTCTCAAAATTTATTAATATACATCTGCATGCCATTATTATCAATACGAAGCAACAATCTATAGAGTCCCATTAGATGAAGACAGAACAATTCCAACTTCTGAAATGTGCTTGAAGTTTTACCAAATGAATCAGAAAAAATATCCATATAATTGGAAAAATACAGCCCTCTCAAAGTATATTAAGATACACTTCCCTGCCGTTGCCATCAATAAGAAGCAAAAAAACGGAGGGTCCCATAAGATATAGTACAATACCAATTTCTAAAATTTGTTTGAAGTTTTACTAAATCAATCAGAAAAAAATATCCTTAAACAAGGAAAATTACAGTCCTTCAAAAGTTTGTTAATATGCACCTCCTTGCTATTACCATCAATAAGAAGCAACAGATAGATAGTTCCATAAGATACAGATAGTACAATTCCAACTTTTGGTCAGAAAAATATCCCTAAAGAGGGAAAAATGCAGCCCTCTCAAAGTTTATTAATATACACCTCTCTGCTATTACCATTAATAAGAAGCAACAGAGAGTCCCGTAAGATATAGATAGTACAATTCCAAATCTTGAAATTTGTTTGAATTTTAACAAATCAATAAGAAAAAAATATCTCTAAAAAGGGGAAAATACAGTCCTATCAAAACCTGCCATTACCATCAATAAGAAACAAAAGACAGAGAGCCCCGTAAAATACAGTACGATTCCAACTCTTGAAACTTTGAAATTTGTTGAAGATTTACCAAACCAATCAGAAAAAAATATCCCTAAACAAGGAAAATTACAGCCTATCAAAAGTTTGTTAATATACACCTCCTTGTTATTACCATCAATAAGAAACAACAGATAGACAACTCCATAAGATATAGATAGTGCAATTCCAACTTTTGATAAAAAAAAATATCCCTAAAGAGGGAATAATACAGCTCTTTCAAAGTTTATTAATATACACCTCTCTGTCACTACCATCAATAAGAAGCAATAGATAGAGTCCCATAAGATATAGATAGTACAAATCCAAATTTTGAAATTTGTTTGGATTTTAACAAATTAATCAGAAAAAATATCTCTAAAAAGGGGAAAATACAGTCCTCTTAAAACCTGCCATTACCATCAATAAAAAAAAAGACAGAGGGGCCCCCTAAAATACAGTACAATTCCAACTCTTGAAATTTGTTGAAGATTTACCAAATCAATCAGAAAAAAATATCCCTAAACAAGGAAAATTACAGCCCTCCCAAAGTTTATTAATAAACACCACCTTGTTATTACCATCAATAAGAAGCAACACACAGAGAATCCCATAAGATATGCATAGTACAATTCCAACTTCTGAAATTTGGAAATTTGTTAAAGTTTTACCAAATCAATCACAAAAATATCCGTAAAAAGGAAAAAATACAGGCCTCTCAAAGTTTATTAATATACACCCCCCTGCCCTTATAATCAATTAGAAGCAAAAGACGGGAGGTTCCCATAAGATATAATACAATTCCAACTTTTGAAATTAGTTTCACCAAATTAGAAACAAAATTATCCCTAAAAAGGGGAAAATACAACCCTCTTAAAGTTTATTAATATACACCTCCCTGACATTAGCATCGATAAGAAGCAAAAGACGGAGGTTCCCATAGCATATAGTACGATTAAAAACTTATCTGTACAATTAACATAACCCGTCCGGGTGTTTTAAAGCAATAAAATAAAAACCCACCAAATGACTGATGAGCCCCCAAATCGCTTCCAAATCGCGTGTTCGTTTATAATAACATGGTGCGACACCTTGGTATTTCGAAATTACTTTTTTTTCTTCCGCCATTTTTTTTTTCAACATTGGAGCCACAACTTGTAATCATTCTAACCCCCCTGTTTGAAAATGAATGTAGATGTTTGTAATATGTCATTTATTTTTCAGTTGCTTAGTTGACTTTTGAGGCATTTTTTCCTCTGCCTTACCCAAGGGCAGTGTAAATTGGTGGGTACGGTGTTCTAAATCATGCCGCCATGACAGACCAGATAGATCGAATTTTAATACGTGAATGAAACTTTGAAACAAAATGTATTCTAATGATAGCGCATGTATCATATTCTAACTCCAGTCAAGGTCTTTCCCCCTTACCATCGAGATATGCCGGTGAGCAGGGTCAAGGGAGGACACAGATTTTTTTGTTTTGTTTAATGGGGGGGAAAAAGTGGACGTTAAATTCAAAGAAATGCATTTTTAAAAGGTGAGCACATCATTCATTGTAATATGTAATTATAGACCCCAACGAAATTTTTATGGAATGTAATATATACTGGATATTTTCTCATTTTCTTTTTACATATTTTTGCATGCAATTATGGAAATTGAATAGATTCAGCATGGTTGTTTTTAGCACATCGGTAGGAATATGAGCTGATGTAACGTCTACATAGAAGTATAACATACATACTCACAATCACTATATACACACACACAATAGCAGTCAATGTCTCAGAAATGTGGAGTGACGGGTAATAAGCGGATTACGGCCCCCCACTTTACTGATGTGGGGGGGGGGGGCACCAAATTTCTAATGCTTTATTAACACTTTAGAACATAGTTGAAAAGTGTTTGTGACTTTGTTCATTTTGTTTATCTGTCTGTCCGTTAGCACGATAACTACCTTAAAAATGACTTTATCAAAATGAAATTTTAGTATGTTTTCCAGCCGGTCTGTAGGACCCTATGGGAATATAAATAAATAATATCACCCAATTAGTTTTGAATTAAACCCGGGTTGAAAAAATGAAATACATTGAATCCTATAGGACCTAATTTTTCAAACATTTAAGCGAATTTAAAATTCACAGATTGCTTCGAAATTTTTAGGAAATATTCAAATTATCCTATAAAATGTACAAAAAAAATTTCAGTAAAATATATTAGGTAGTTTTTAAATAAAAATTATTTAATATATGGAGAAAAACAAATTCAATTAAATTCTGACTAGTATTGCTATATCCTCCAGAAAGAAAAAGAGAGATATTATATAATAAATATCTTTCCAAAACTTTAATTACTTTGTATATAAGATAGGCTTCACATTTTAAAATAAGTATGCTAGATAACAATTTTTCAAATTTTTAAATACAATAAATTATTATAGTATTGGGATGAATGAAACGATTGGAAAATTGTTTATGAATAAAATGCTGCTTTTATATAGAGGCGATTTATATTTCGATGACGTCATATGAATAAATTTCCTTTGTTTTCGATAAAGTTTTGAAATGTAATAAATTATTGTAGTATTATGATAATTTAAAAAATATTACCGAGGAATGTATCGCATTTTAGAGATGTTTAAACCAGGCAATTTATACTTCAATGACGTCATTTGACTGAAATGAGTTGTATAAGAATTGCTGTATTTCTTTAACGCAAAATTATTTAGCTCATAGGGTCTGCATAGCTGATATGAATGAAATATTCATTGATTTTACAGAGAGAAAGACGATTTTTTTCGACGAAGTTTTAAGCATAGAGTTTAATTACTTGTAACTCCATGGTCTTAAGTTTTTAAATAAAATAAATTATTATAGTATTGCTATGAATGAAAGGAATGGAAAAACGTTTATGAATGAAATGCTTCTTTTATAGAGAGAGCCAAGCGATTTATATTTCAATGACGTCATTTGAATAAAGTTCATTTGTTTTCGATGAAGTTTTCAAATGTAATAAATTATTGTAGTATTATGATAATTTTAAAAATATTACGGAGGAATGTATCGCATTTTAGAAATGTTTAAACCAGACAATTTATATTTCAATGCTTTAATTTGAATGAAGTTAATTTTTTTTTCGAAAAAGTTTGAAGTTTTCAAATATAATAAATTAATGTAGTATTGTGATAAGTTTTAATATATTACTTAGGAATGTATCGCATTTTAGAGATGTTTATATAAAATTGCATTGAAGTTGGAAAGTGTTTCATAATCAATGCTTTATGCATGATTGATCTTTCTTGTTCAATTTGAAATCATTACAAATTACTTAAAAACTTAATTAAGCACATTAATATTTTGTAGAAATAATTGTTACATAACAAAGGAAGAATAGCTTTGTGAGGTTGCCTGTATCTATCGTCTGTAGACGAAAGTCGGAATTTTGCAGTTGGAGGAGGGGGGGGGGGCAAAAATGCTTAGTACTCATTCTGAAATGCTCTACAACTTTGGAATTGACCCCCGCCCCCTCGTATTAATTGACCCCCCGCCCCCTCGTTACATACTCCACTAAAGAAATGAGTCAGCCTCTAGAGGAGTTGCTTCATCCTGGAGAGTCAGTGGGTTTCCTATACACCTGCATAAATTAATATACAATAGCTCCAAAATTTCTCGAATTTATTTACCCGATCTATGACTTTCTTTGACAGTTAATTGCGAATTTTTAAACCTCTTAAGATTATGCAATAAAATTGGTTCGTTGCAATGTACATTTGTCTCGACTTACTGTTTCTATTTTTTTAATTAAAAATAAAACAAAAACAAGAAAGATCAATCATGCATAAAGCATTGATTATGAAACACTTTCCAACTGAAATGCAATTTTATTTAAACATCTCTAAAATACGATACATTCACCGGTAATATTTTTAAAATTATCACAACACTACAATAATTTATTATATTCGAAAACTTAAAGCTTCATCACTTCATCGAAAAAAAATGAACTTTATTCAAATGACGTCATTGAAATATAAATTGCCTGGCTCTGTATGTAAAAGTAGTAAATATTTCCTTCATACACTTCTATTCCATTCCTTTCATTCATCACAATACTGCAATAATTTATTTTACTTTAAAACTTAAAACCATGGAAGTAAAAGTACTTTATGCTTAAAACTTCATCCAAAAAATCTGCTTCTCTATGTAAAATAAATGAACAGTTCATTCATATCAGCTATATTCCAGATTCCAGAACTAAATAACTTTGAATTAAAAAAATTTAGTAATTCTTATACAACTCATCTTACAGTTTGATGAGTTTACATACTCCAAATGTTAATATCAGGCTTCGTTGTAGAAATAATCAATATTTGATGATCATTTAAACTAAAAAATATTGTAATTGCGTTGTCGCAGTATATAGATGTAAAGAAAACAAGAAAGATCAATCAAGCTTAAAGCATTGATTATGAAACACTTTCCAACTTCAATGCAATTTTATTTAAACATCTCTAAAATGCGATACATTCCTCGGTAATATTTTTTAAATTATCACAATACTACATTAATTTATTATATTTGAAAACTTAAAACTTCATCGAAAATAAATGAACTTTATTCAAATAACGGCATTAAAATATAAATTGCCTGGTTTAAACATCTTTAAAATGCGATACATTCCTCGGTAATATTTTTAAAATTATCATAATACTACAATAATTTATTACATATGAAAACTTCATCGAAAACAAATGAACTTTATTCAAATGACGTCATTGAAATATAAATCGCCTGGCTCTCTCTATAAAAGCAGCATTTCACTCAAACATTTTTCCATTCCTTTCATTCATCACAATACTATAATAATTTATTTTATTTAAAAACTTAAGACCATGGAGTTACAAGTAATTAAACTCTATGCTTAAAACTTCATCGAAAAAAACGTCTAAAATCAATGAATATTTCATTCATATCAGCTATATTGCAGACTCCATGAGCTAAATAATTTTGCGTTAAAGAAATGCAGCAATTCTTATGTAACTCATACTACATTTTTTGGTATTTACATACTCCATAATGAAAATTAGGATTTATTGTAGAAATAATCAAAGTTGGATGATCATTTAAACTCAAATATATTGTAATTAAGTTGTTGCAGTATGTAGATGCACAGAACTTAAGAAAAAATAAAGCGGTTTTAGGATGGATACAACACTAAATATGAATTAAATAAAAATCATGATTTTACATAAGATGGATGCCATATTTTATTTTGAAGTGGGTCACGTGATTTCTTCAAATAATATGGTTGTAATTATTACTTTAATTTTTATTTAAAAAACTACCAAATATATTTTGCTGAAATTTTTAACACTTTAAAACAAAGTTGAAAAGTGTTTATGACTTTGTTCATTCTGTCTGTCTGTCCGTTAGCACGATAACTGCCGTAAAAATGACTTAATCAAAATGAAATTTTAGTATGTTGTTCAGACCGTCTGTAGGATCTATGGGAATATAAATGAACAAGAAAGATCAATCATGCATAAGCATTGATTATGAAACACTTTCCAACTGAAATGCAATTTTATTTAAAAAATTTTAAAATGTGATACATGCAGTGGTGATATCTTTTACATTATCACAGTACTACAGTAATTTATTATACTTAAATATTTAAAACTGTATCGAAATATAAATCATCTGATTCTCTATGCAAAATCAATGAATATTTCATTCATATAACTTGTATTCCAGACTCCAGAGCTAAATAATTTTGTGTGAAAAAAATTCAGCAATTCTTATGTAACTCACCTTATAATCGCTTCAGATATTTTCATTCTGCATAAGTTAAAATTAGGCTTCGTTAAAGAAATAATAAAAGTTTAGGGATCATTTAAAATCAAGACTATTGTAATTGCATAGACACGGAATTTCTATACGCAGATAATACACAGATACGCAGATAATATATATGTGTGTTTGTGTGTGGGTATTCAATGTATTGGAATCGTGCCGAAGATCGGAACTCACATTTTCGAAGGATCTACACGTTTTGGGACTTCTAGAACACGAAAAAACTATTTTTAAGAAGACGTCTGTGTGTGTAAGAGTGTATCTGTGTATGTTTCTGTGTGTCTGTGAGGATATTACATCCACTCTAATTGAAAAACTAATGGACCGAATTTCATAAAATTTGGTAGGTATGTTTTTTGTGGGAAATCCTGATGTTCATTAGATTATAGTACGATTCGTAATAAAAGAATCTGCCTTCTTTGCGAAATGACCGGCAGAAATTGCCTTAATCCACTCTAGCTAAAAACTAATGGAACGAATTTAACAAAATTTGGTGTATAATATTTCAATGACCTACAAGTGATTTATATACCAAATTTAACAAAATTTGGTACATAAATCATTTGTAGGTCATTCTAGTACAATTCAGGAAAAAGGAACGGGCTATTTTTGCGAACTGGCCCACAAATATCGTTAAATATAAAAATAAAAGACTACGTGTACTCAATTATATTAATTAAATTCCTATTTTATAAGTGATTTTTGACAACAAAAAGAATAAGACTGACCCCACTACTCTAAGACTGGCCGTGCTTGAGATATTCTAGTTTTTTCGCGTTTTCGCTACGCCACCTTTGACAATAAGTCCAGCTATCAAATGAGAACCAAATTTAAGTTTAACGTGCAAATTCAATGTCATTTAAAATACTTATGGCTGTTATTTTGAGCTGATAAACTCAAATTATTATTGAAGAAATAAAGAGAACGTGAATATGAGTTTGCAGGGAAAGACATGTGCTGCCCACATCAGAATATTTAACAATATTACAACAATGATTTATAGAAGTGAACGGGGATTATTTGCAGGCCATTTCGAAAAAAAAAATGTATGATCTATATTTAAAGATCCACCAAATTCTTGTAGAATAAAATGTTCAACAAATTTAAGCTGTGTACCAAATTTTAACTCTAGGACATAGGAAAGTGCATTAAAAATGCCATATAAGTATATCATGAAGAGTTATATAAAATTAAAAAACAAATTGAAAAATTGTTATCTACCAAATTTATTTTAAAATGCGAAGCCTCTCTCATATACAAAATGATTAAACTCTTGGAAAGATATTTATTATATTATATATCTCTGTTTTCTTTCTGGAGGATATTCCAAAAGTCAGAATTTAATTGAATTTGTTTTTTTCCCTATATTAAATAATTTTTAATTAAAAAACTACTTAACATATTTTACTGAAATTTTTTATATATATTTTATGGGATAATTTGAATATTTCCTAAAACTTTCGAAGCTGTTTGTGAATTTTAAATTCTCTTAAAAATGTTTGAATAATTAGGTCCCATCGGGTTCAATATATTTCATTTTTTCAACCCGGGTTCAACCCAAAACTAATTGGGTGATATTATTCATTTATATTCCCATAGGTCCCACAGACCGTCTGAAAAACTTACTAAAATTTCATTTTGATAAAGTCATTTTTACGGCAGTTATCGTGCTAACGGACAGATAGACAGAATGAACAAAGTCAAACACTTTTCAACTATGTTGTACGTGTTAAAAACAGAATATTCCCCGGATGGTTCTGTAGAAATAATTAACTGGAGTGCGGATCAACTCAGTTTTCTCATACCATAATCCATTTTTATATAGTTTGTGGGTGGTTTTTTTTTTTTTTTTTTTTTTTTTTTTTTTTTTTTTTCAAAAAAAAAAAATTTGAGATGATTAAAATTATAAAGTGCTGCCTATCACTTTAAAGGACTTGAAAAATATTTTGATTGATACCATACTCGAAAATGTACCTCGGGGGTACCTTGCCCCCCCCCCCCCCCCGCCCTCGTTTCGAGGGGCGGTTAATGACGTCACGAACACAAAAGTTGTATCGCGGCTATTTTTCATAACAATGATTTAAACAATTAAGTCTTGAAATCTCTGAGCCATTAATAACCCCTTTTATGGATGATTATGTTAAATGCTGTCTATGTTAAAAAAATATGTAATTTCGAATAAAGTTTTCGCTCGAATTTAAAAAAAAAGAAATCTATCTAGTTCTAGATTTTTTGGTAACAAAGCCGGTAACAAAGTTTCGTGACAATCCATTAATACATGTTGCAGGTATGATGTATACAAGAAATCGACTACAGACACACAGACAGACAGATGGACGGACATCACTCAAAAAATAGTCGAAACGTGTTCAGGAGGTCTTTATATATTGGCATAAAAATATCGAACTCGAATATTTTCGTGAAAACAATACTTTCTCCATACTATATTACAAAGTATGAGAAAGTAAAAATTGGGGGGGGGGGGGATCAAACCACATCACCACACTTGAGAGACAAAGCACATTATTAAAATGTTGCTTTATTATATACACCATACACCTATATACTATATTACAGCTATATACTATATATCAACAATTTATAAATGTCTACATTATCAAAACTAAGACCTGCGTTTGTCAGCATGAAATAACCGTTATATACGACAGCAAAAAAACTTGCTATATACCGAAATTTTGCGAACTTTCAAGGAACTGACAATTTCAGTCTTTCCATGTAGCCGGCATCAAATACATATACCTATTTAGTTCGGGCTACACGAAGCTGCAAAGGTCAAGTTTAAAATCAATCACAGAACCCGCCTGAAACACCAGCAGAGACTGTCCCATTTCTTGTCACAATCATAGTGATGTGACAGTGTGCAACAAATGAACCATAGCTAAGCAAATTCTTTTAGCTAAAAATAATAGAATTTGGTTGATTAATTAGAACGCGAGATGCACTACTTTTATTTTCTATTGAGTTATAAAGTCGGAAAATCGTAAAGCAGTATAAGCCGAATAGTTTAAGAAAGTCGAAAATCGGCTATCTTTAGTCCTGCAATATAGTAACGTCCGTAATAATGTACATTTGACATACACACTATAACAAAAAAATCGACGCACCAAGAAGGAGTTGTCCGATTGTAATAAAAATTGGTGGATGTTAAGAACATATATAGAAAAAGAAACGATTAAAATTTCAGAACAATTTAATGATTTAGAGTTTGGGGGGGACAAAGGGGGAAGTCAATAAAGCGTTAGTCCACCTCTGGCCTGGACGCAAGATATCACCCGGCGTGGCATAGACTGATAAAATTCACGAATGTGTCCTGCGGAATGACTTGCCAAATTATCTCCAACTGTCGGGCTAAATCGTCAACATTCCGGGATAGTTGCAATCGCCTTCCCATAAAGTCCCAAATGTGCTTTATGGGAGATCAGGAGACCTAGCTGGCCAAGGAAGTGTTGGGCAAGCTTGAAGACAATTCATAGCAACACGTGCCGTGTGCGGCCGGGCATTATCTTGTTAAAAAGTAAGTCCGAGGTGTCGCAAAAGGTACGGTAACACAACCGGTCGTAGAATGTTGTCTACGTACATCTGTGCTGTCAGTGTACCAGAAATGACTACGAAAGACGCAAGATATCCGCAGTCGAAATGCAACAGAAATTTTGACCACAGATTCAGAATCGCTCCTTATATACACCTACTTAAAGAGCAGTTCCGATGCGCTGGAGCTCCCACTATTTATTCATTGGATACCAAATTTTATTCATTTGCATGCTCGCTCAAAATGTCTTTGCATACGAAATTTCATTACAATCGGACAACTCCTTCTTCGTTATAAAGTATATTTAATTGACAAAGTACTTGGCGATGAGTCGCTACCTTGACTTTAAAATTTATAGCTTAAGTAATAAAAATATGAGATTTAGTGAGTCCTGTAAAATTGTTGCAAATGTCCCGCAAACCAGTTAAGATTTATTTTTACTCAATCTTGTTACCCGCAATTTGAATGGACCTATAAATAACAATTTCCATCATTTTAATCCATGTAATCTATATTTGTATCTCTCCTCGGTGTTCAATTTCTTCGGCTGTTGTTCCATGTTCTCGGTTGGATTGATGACAAACGTACAACCGCAACTTTAACCACAACTTTAATAAACCTCAATAAGGTCTAACTGTAGCGGCTGTATGAAATGAAATGAAAAAACAAATGAAGTGAAATATTCCACAAGCCAATACGGTCATATGGACTTTGCAAAAAGATTTAATAAATTTATAATATTCTAAAAAGGCAATATAGGAAAATTAGATTTTATAAAGACCCCAGTTAATATTTTCGCCATTTTTACATGTTACATATTTTTCGCCAATTTATATATTTTCGCCAGTTACATCTTTTTCAATAAGAGTGATTAAATGCAGTACATAAACACAAAGTCCATAATGAAAAGAGTTGTATTGTATAGTATTCATGTGGATGTTGGAAATCCTTATTCAAGTTTCTGACTTTAACAACTGTTTCTATATGTGCATGTTGTGCATTGTATTAAAATTAAAGATAAAACCCAGACAGTTAATTAAAACTGCATCTTTTACAAATATTAAATATACTGCTTTTAGGCGTGTCTCTGCAAATTAGTTAAACTTTGTTTCAAAGGTGGCATTTTACATTTCAATTAACAATTTTACTTTTGCTCCGAGCTGCAGGCTGCTTTTTTAAAATCCATTTATTATTTACTATTGTCCCGTAGAGTCTAATTATTCGTTAATTTCGCTAAATTACTGGAACTGTAAGCGAAAGTTTCTCTAAAATGAAAATTCCAGCCTAATTTAATTAGTTTTAATTAGATTAGGCGCCATTTAATTTTTCACATATATTCCCTAGTTAATTTTAGAACTCTGGATGAATTTTACGAACTCTTAACGAGGCAGTTACGTTTTTCTTCAAACTGAAGAACTATGCAGGAATAATGCGCAATTTTCTACAAATTGCACAAAGTGCCTTAATTAAATCATCCAATTAAATTTACAAAATAACCGTAATTAACTTATTTTCCCTAAAAGCGAATTTACTGATAAAACGTACTTTACGTTTGATTCTGCTTATCTCCTAAGCGTTTAAGTTAATTTAAATTTCGGTTTCTATTGACTTATTCCACTGTTCTTTTCAAAATGGCGCGAACTGCAGCCATCTTTTCAAGCAGGTGCAAAAGGGTTTTTAAGAACTATTTATAAGAGCCAGTCAAAAGGGAGACTAAGTATACAAAGCATTCAGTGTATTTTTATGCTGGTTACGAGAACATTAATCTGAAGCTTTCTTTTATCTTGATTTGTTGTTCTCAAGATCTTGTTTTATTTATTCTTCTGTGTTCTTTTTGGGGGAAAATGAAGGAGATGAAAAAGCAATTCTTTCGGAATTGATGGTGTAAACTAGCAAATTGCATAATAATTGCAGTTTCACGCCAGTTGTTTAAATGTTCTTATTTCAATAAGCGCCTTTTTTAGGCATAGTCATAAAGTTGTAGAACCTTTTCATTATTCCATGCTAAGTATGCTTTAGTTCTCTGCGATAATTTCCAAGTTGAAATCTTGTAGAATTATAAAAAATATGTAACATCGAGTTGCAAATGCTTCCACATACACATGTTAAATTCAATAATATAATATTTGTAGATTCTTTTAATGTTTTGTATTTTTTTCATCAGGTGTTGTACAATGTTTTTTAGACATAAATTGAATCTAATTACTTACTTTCTATACAATACTGTATTAATTGAATTATTTGTTTTTCTTAAATGAACATAAAATTCCGTAACGGTCTTGTGTTATTATAAATCTATATTTTCGCATACGTAATGTATAAAAAGGTATTGTACTAAATGTATTTTCTATGTTTTAATTATTTTACAAAAGTAAAATATTTTGGGGTCCAAGAGGGTTTATATTAGAATTTATGTTTTCCACATTATATTTCCCTGGCAATTCCCAAGGATTTGTTTCATAATATAAAGAAATTCCCGGTAAATTTCAAAATTAAACACATTTGATCTGTAACTTTTTAAGTTGATATATATATATTCCTCATAAATTAGATAAAATTATAGAAAGGTTATTTAGGATATGTTATTCAAAAACTATTTTGACAGCAAAGAATAATACAAATATTTTCTATTTTTCTATCTTTTACATACCCACATATTAAGACGCAGATACTGAAGCACACACACTCAAAACAGAAGCACACGAAAAGACAATCACTCACACACACACTCAAACACATACACAAATACAAACATCTAAACAGACACTCAAACACCAAGAACACACTCAGACGCAACACACACTCAAGCACAAATACACGCAAACATACACACTAAAATACAGCCCATGATGAAAAAATGAGACGCTTGTTGGACCATCATTTTAAAGAAGATAAGGACTTCATGAATTTTCCGTCCTTCACTTTGCCATCTGAGGGTCTTGGAGTTATTTCGGATGAAGAGCTTCTGATTGTCTTTCAAAATTTAAAAAATGGCAAGGCACCGGGCCTTGATAATTTGGATTTTACAATTTGGAAACATCTATATAAATCTTTCCCTTCTCTCCTATCCAAAATTATAAACCTCTGTTTCAAATTCTGTCATTTTCCCTCCTGTCTTAAAAATGCTAATATCTTATTTTTCAGCAAACCCGGAAAGGATCCCTCTCTTTGCTCCTCTTATAGACCTATTTGCCTCCTCCCCACCTTTGGAAAAATCCTTGAAAGAATATTTGTAAATAAACTGAATTTTTGGCTTTCTTCCGCGGGAGCTCGCCATCCTCTCCAATTTGGCTTTAAAGAACTTTCCAGTTGTGAGGACGCCGCTCTCAGGCCCATTGAAACGGTTTCATCACATAAATCGAAACATTTTGTTTCCTTGACCACCGTAGACATCTGCGGAGCCTTTGATAGTCTCAATTGGAACATTTTACCTTTAGCTCTTACAAAAATTAATCTTCCCCTTACTTTTCAACATTTTATTTTTTCGTATCTTTCAAACAGACAAATTTCCCTTTCCATTGGTACTTCCCTTATCAACAAATTTATTTCCATGGGTGCTCCACAGGGCTCGGTTTTATCGCCCTCCCTGTGGAGTATTTATTTTAATGATATTCTTAATCTGAACAATGATCTATATCACCTTCAGGCTTTCGCGGATGATCTCGCGGTGGTCACTTACTCCTCTAGCCTTAAATCACTCCGTTTAAATACCAATAACCTTCTTGATCTCATCTCCTCCTCTCTTTCAAATTTGAAATTATCTATTGCCCCAGAAAAATGCAAATCCATAGTTTTTAACAAAAACAGATCAAAAATTAGACAGCGTCCCTCCTTTAAAATTCAAAATTACAGAATTCAAACTTCTAGACAATTAACCTTTCTTGGATTAACAATCGATGATAATCTTAAATGGAGTTCCCACATTTTTAACCTTAGAGAGAAATGTTTTAAGTTTGCCAGTACCTTTGGGAGGGTTACTGGCAATAATTGGGGAATAGATAAATCCTTTTTAAAAACCTGGTATCTTTCGGTTATCGAAAAGATTATCATTTTCGGCGCGGGAATTTGGGGACAAGCTTTGACTGGGGCTCAGGTCAAAAAACTTTTATCTCTCCAAAGGATTTTTCTTCTAAAAATTTCTTCTGGTTTTCGG
Source organism: Amaurobius ferox (assembly GCA_951213105.1). Taxonomy (NCBI): domain Eukaryota; kingdom Metazoa; phylum Arthropoda; class Arachnida; order Araneae; family Amaurobiidae; genus Amaurobius; species Amaurobius ferox. The sequence continues at coordinate 45,933,484 of OX578148.1, read as the reverse complement.
ACTACTTCCAACATTTCTCTATATTCTTTAACTGGTATCCCTCCCATACATTTTGTTATAAATACTCAATATAAAAAAATATAATTTTTGGAAACTCCGGAATAACCTTTTTACTGATCCGTCCCTCCCCTTCCCTTCAAACTTCGATTTTAATTATCCCTCTTCACTTATCCCCCCCCCCCCCCCCATCTTCGTATTGCTAACCTTTTACCTCTTGTTCCCTCCACCTTTTCTGATATCAATGTTTACACCGATGGCTCTGCCATTGACGACAAAATTGGTTATGCTATTTGCATTTTTAATAAAGACACATTAGAAAACACCTTTACTTTCAAACTCAACCTTGGGAACACAGTTTTTCAGGCGGAAATCGCCGCTATCCACTTTGCTATCAAATGGGCATCTTCTAATAATTTCAAAATTAACATCTTTTCAGATAGTCAATCCTCTATTTCGGCCCTTAAATCTATTAGAAACAAATCTGACTTTCTGTCCAAAATTAAACTTGAAGCTAATATTAATAAACATTTAATCAACCTTTGTTGGGTCAAGGCCCACTCAGACATCTCGGGTAACGAGGCCGCCGATACAAATGCTAAACTTGTTACCTCTTCCGGCACCCCCACCTCTATACCTTTTCCATATTTCTTATTAAAGAAACACTGTAAACTCGACATCCTAAATTCTTGGCAAAACTATTTAAATGATTATATTTCCCCAAAAAACCACGATCCAGCTAGAATATTAAAATTTCTCCCGAATGTTAACTTTAATACCCACATAACAAATAAATATCTTGTTTACTTTATTACGGGCCACGGCCCATTCCTCGATTACTTATACTTTTTTAAACACAAAACAACCTCATGCTGTACTTGCGGATCCTATGGTGACGCAGACCACTATGTTTTCACTTGTCCCCTTACAAAATCTTTCCACCTTTCTAAACCTTCTGCTGGAAACTCCGCGGCCTGGCTCTCGAGTGTCTGCTCCAACAAAACTTCTATTAACAAGATCAAAAACTGTGTTCTCATAGCGAGAGAAATTTCTAATAAAATTACATAATCAGCCTGGGAGCCTCTTCTGCTTTTAACATTTTCTCTGCTCTCTGGACCCCCCTGAGATGTCGATTTTTTGGTGGAGGTTTTTGCTTTGTTTTTGTAGTTGGTTTTGTTTATGTGGTTTGTTTGATTGTGCTGTTTATATCGTATTGTATTGTATAGTTTTTATGTTTTGTTTTGTCGTTGCCATTCTTTTATTTGTCTTGTTGTAACTGTGTTGTGATTCAATTTTAACCTGTTTTGTAATGTTTTGAATCTAAAATAAAGTTCCCGGCCACACACTTAGCTACAGTAAACCTTCGGGTCTGTCGTGTGGTCTGGGTTTTCAACACTTCAACACTAAAATACAGATGCTCAGTCACAAATAATTAAACATACATAAGACAATCACAGATAAAATTACTCTTAGACACTAAACTCTCTCTCACCCTCACATATATACAGACACAAAGAAAGAGAGAAAGAGGGAGACGGAGCGAGCAATAGAGAGAATGGGGGAAGAGAGATGAGAGAGGGAAAGAGAGACGAGAGAGGGGGGGAGAGAGAGAGAAGAGCGAAAGAAAAAAGAAATAGAAGATGACAGAGAATGAGCCCTCGACAACTGATTTTTTCATGTTAATGAATGTTCAAAATATGAACATTCATCAAAATCCTATCCCAATAAACCTATCACCCTCATCAGTATATAGTTTCAAACGGAGTAACTCAACTCAATATCTTACCAAAATTTTACAGTTTATATGCTTTATTTTTTTGTTTTACTACAAAGCAAAATAATAATTCGAACAGCAGTAACACAGCTATGATAAATAATATAATAAATAAATGATTGCATTTCCAAATAAAACTTTTCCAAAACATTCTTACACACGCTTTAAATTAAATCTTTTTACAGGATTCGCAACTAAACTTTTTATCTGGAATTTAATTTCGAAAACGCAATTGCTAATTTTTGTTCATGGAAATCAGAAAATCAAAACTATTTGTATAGAAACACAGAATTAGCGCTTCTCATTTTAATTTATTTCAACTTTAATCAATCTGCGAACATGTCACATTTTTTTTTTAAAAACATTTCATGGAACTTTTCCCGCCGTAACACTGTTCATAATTATTATAAAGAATCGCCAGCTGTTTAAAAATCCCATCTGACTATTTATGATCGAATATCTGGAAACCGAAACAAAAATTGGAACAAAACTGGAGCCGTCAAAAAAGATTAAACACAACGTTTCAAACAAAATCCAATACCGAAATTTCAAAAATGGCGCAGGTTGCCTCCGACTACAAAAACCAAAAAGTCCTTTTTCCCTAATTACACTAGTTCCCTTCATTAAAAATCAAATTTCATGCGTGCAACTTTAATTTACTTAAAACTTTTGATGTATTTCATTGAGTCTGGTTATTTTTTCACTGTATGGAATTTTTGTTGACTTAACAGTGATTGGATCTGCTTTAACGTAATTGCCGTCATACAAAACGGTCGCCATTGGATTGCAGGGAGAAAAATGTGCTTTGATTATAAAATCGTCTGCTCTCTTTGCAAATGGAAAACTTGCACGCGATTCTCTTTTAAACCGATAATTTAAAACCTGATTTATCGGATATTAAAGAAAGCTTTTCTTGCGGGTCTGTTTGTCGGATTGCGGATCCTTCGTTTTAGGCTAATTAGTGTTAATTGCGTTCGTGATCATTGTGCAAATGTGTTTCTAGTGTTTAGAGGTAAAGGTATTCTTTTAAGTTCCTTTCTGCGGAGTAACATAATGGCCAACGAAACTCCGTGACAATTGTACTTAAATAGTTGTTAGGGTTGCCAACTTTGTCTAGGGGCATTCGGGGAGATCCAGCAACAAAAATAAAATAAATTATATATATATATATATATATATATATATATATAAATTTAATTAATTCATTCAATTGTTCAAAAGGCGAATTGATGAGCCACCTAATTCTTTGAAATCACCTTTTTAAGTATATGAGCAAAAAATATGCGCACAACCTAAATAAGCGTCTTACCGCTGCGCGGGCACCCTGTTAGCGATTAGATAAGCCACTTAGGCCACTTACACAATATGTGTACACATGCGCAGCGGGCACGATACTCCCTTTAACACTGTGATTCTGCATTATAGTCTGAAACCGAAGATCGTCTTCTCTTTTCTAAACAAAATTCTTTTACCCAGAGAATTAAAATTAACATCTCATCTGAAGCATGGAAATTACAGCAATATAAGATATATTTTAGCAAAATAAATAAATAAATAAATGCCATTTCAGTCAAATTTTATTGGATGAAAGATTTAGCACAATAGTCCTAACTTTTATATAATACCTAATTTAAAAAACTTAAATACCCAGAATCATTTTGCTACAGTTGCAAAATGTTGATTCCGGGAGAAAATTGGTATTTTTTGGAAGACGAGAGATTGATGTTCAATTCCAGTAGACTCCCAGTCAAACCGGAGGAGATGGCAACCTTAATAGTTGAACTTCTGATGGTAACCTTACTAGTTGAACTCCTGGTGGTAACCTTAACAGGTAAGCTCCTATTGGCAACCTCAATAGTTGGACTTCTGATGATAACCATAATAGTTGAAATTCTGATGGTAACCTTAATTGTTGAATTCCTGATAGTAACCTTAATAGTTGAATTCCTGATGGCAACCTTAATTATTGAACTTCTGATAACCTTGATAGTTGATCAGCTACAACTGAATGGTGATAACCTAAACCTTAATAGTTGAACTTCTGATAACCTTAATAGTTGAACTTCTGATAACCTTAATAGTTGAACTTTTGATGATAACCTTAATAGTTGAACTTCTAATGATAACCTTAATAGTCGAGCAGCTTCTACTGGCCGGTGATAACCTTAATAGTTGATTTCTATTGGTGTGGCAACAAGCAACGTTTAGGTATATTTTATATCATTCCGCCCTTAAAAAAAGGTATGCTGTGTCTATTGTCACAGCATTGTGTACAGTTCAGAAACTATTTGACTGACTCCCGTCTTGAATTTTCAGCCTCACTCACTATTACTACGTCTCTATATTTAAATTTATCCCAGTGTGGTTGTATCGATTAATTTTGTAGTTATGAATACAATTGAACTCCGTTATCACGGCATTCAAGGGGCTGCGCGAAATTTTGATGCTATAACAGAGTGACGCTATAGCCGATAAATGATTTTAAAATATTGTTACGTATATTATAAAGTTAATGAATGGCATTATTAGTGCATGCAGTACTTTTATCTTATGGGATAAAATGCAGACTAATAATACAAGAAATGAAAAGTTTATATATGACAATAAAAATTTAATACATACCGAATTTTATAAGAACGGGTAATTTTATTTTAAGTTTATATAAAGTTTGTCAATATCGTCTGCTACAGCAACACCGCAAGCACTGTTGAACCTCCACCTTATAAAAATATTCTATTATACTAATGGCTTCTAATGCATCTCTTGTGCTTTGTAGTTATTCTACTCGATCATTTTCGTCCTGTTCTTTATCAGCAGTATCTAGAGATGGGGAAAACTAGAGCAACATAAATAAGCACAAATAATGCAATAATGAAGCATACAACTGTCTCGAAGATATGCTAGATCCCCTTCGCTAGTGAAGGAGAAGCAACAAATCCGAAGTCAAAAAGGGGAATGGGCACGAAAGGAAAAACAGAGGGGGGGGGGGATTATATCTTTCTGAAACAGCTGTATGCTTTCTCGAAACAGCTGTATGCTGCATTGTTGTGTTATTTGTGCGTATTTACGTTGCTCTAGTTTTCCTTATCCTTTGCACAAAGTGTATTTCACTTATTGATATCTACAGATGATTTGACATTGTACACATGTCAGTGACTCTAAGTGCAATCTTCGTTGTGAGATCGACCTACGAACTCACCAAAATGCGGAAATGTTTCATTGCATTCGTCCGCAAAATCCTTCAATAAATCTTCAAAAGATTAAACGTCATTGTCGGGATTTTTGGTTTCATCACCAGATTTGGTAGATAAATCACAAGATTTGATAGGTGGTCCAGCGTACAGAAAGTATAAAATCACTCCTCATTGACGTAATAAACGCGCTATCTGCAAATGTTATTGCGTTACAGAGCTGTGCCGATTAATCAATTAAGCCTTAGTCAGGATCAAAAATTTTGGTCGAATAGTCGAGTGGATAAAATCGACTAAAATTCGATTAAATTTTTTAACCCACGATTTAAGTCTCTAAGTTGCGTACCCACAGAATGAAGAAAAACATTCCAGAAAATGTCCTAAAATTTGGATAAAAGAAATAATAAACGCTACTCAACTTGAAAAGAAAATACAAGGGGGAGGTGAAATAAACATAAAAAGTTATGTTTCGATTCTTATGCAGTGATACTTTAGCAGAAAATTCCGAAAACTCAAATGCTTCTTCAAAATTGAACTTAATATGTATAGAGAACTGGCTGAGTTGGACGATGAGCCCTCACGTGGTGGAAACTGCATAACACGTAGTATCAGACATTGGATCAGCTGACCATTAGAGCGAGCATTCAGCAGCGCAAGATTTAGGGTCTTTCAATTTAGATCAAGTTTAGAACTAGAAAATGTAAACTTGCTTCTTTGTTTAAAAGATCATTTAAAGGAAAATATATATTCTACAGATTTGTAACATCATCATAAAAAAATCTGATGTGGGATAGAAATAAATGTGATAATTTGGAGCAACAACACAGATTGTTCAAACGTTTTCTTGTAAAATTTGCATAAAAAATATCACAAGCAGTTTAAGAATGTTGGTATGAGATAGTCGAGTTGAGCCACGCTAATTGTTACTGCCCTCCAGTGATGAGTTGAGCTTCCATCTCCCAATTACGTCAGTAAAACACATAAATAATGGAAATAAATGGATGAAGCTTAGTAAAAACTCCTTTATTTATAAAAATTTTTAAAAATATTATACGAAATTGCTGATACAGATTTAACTGGAAGGATGGGTGACATCACGATAATAATAATACACGCAGTATTTTTATAATTGATCTCAGAATTGAGCAAATCCATAGCAGACAGTTTAAACGCAATACTGATTTTGAATTTTTCAAGGATTTTGACAATCTGCTAACTGATTTTTGGAAAATATGGTAAAATGATAGTGTTACTGAAATATTTCCAGAAGTTAGTTTGGAGACAGGTTTAGAAAACTTTTGAATGGTACGATTAACAATGTTGGGAGAGAAACTACGATGGACAGCAACAGCTTTTACATAATGGAACTCAGAATTGAGCAAATCCATAGTAGAACAAACATTCCCAGTACGATGGACAAACGTTTTGAAGGCAGCGATTTTAGGAATTTTTATGAGGAAGTAGAGAGACCGAAAAAGTTTTGCGAAAGACCGTAGTGAAAATTTTCTCAACCAGAAGATTACTGCTTTCAATACGCTTGTCCATCGTGCTTTTAAAGTTCGGTCTACTATGGATTTGCTCAATTCTGAGATCCATTATTTAAAAGCTGTTGCTGTCGATCGTGGTTTCTCTCCTAACATTGTTGATCGTGCTATTCAAAAGTTTTCTAAACCAACCTTCCTTCAAACTAACTTCTGAAAAAGATTTCAATAATGCTATCATTTCACCATATTTTCCAAAAATCAGTCAGCAGATTGCTAAAATTCTTTAAAAATTTTAATTCAATATTGAGTTTAAAGCATCTAATAAACACAGATTTTCTAATCTTAAAGATCCTTCAGAAATTTCTAATTGTTAGGGCATTTACAGTATTTCTTGCCAGCGTGGTCTTTTTTATATTGGTCAAACTAAGCGTGCTTTAAAATTAAAATGAAAACTATGTGAAAAAACAGGAATTTAATAAATCTTCAATTGCTCACCATTGCTACCAATTTGACCACCCTTTTGAGTTTTCTTCAGCAAGAATTATACAAAAAATGCACGTCGATCTATGATCCCGATTTCTTTGAAGAATTCTAGTAATTTAGTTATTAAGGGTGAGCGTCGGTAAATCTTTTGCACTATCGGCGCTTTGTTAACTTTCACAGAACACATTATTCGCCGAAACTCGGCTCAAACAGCCGCGAAATATTTTCTGAAAAATAAAATGCAATACTTAGATTATATTAAAACTAAATTTCATACTCAATAAAATATAGAATATATTTTTTTATTTTAATCCAAAATATTTTTGGTGCTGCCATCTGTTGTCGTAATTTAATTCATACCGACTATTTTAATTTTCTAATGAACATTTTTAAATGTCCATCCCTTTTGATACAATATTATATACAACAACAGATCATATATAATAATGCCACAATCACGGAAAGGTAATTTCTCATTCTATAAATTTGATAAGGGGATCTGAATGTACATCAATGAGGACTGCAGCCTTCTCTTCAAGTTCCTTTGTCTTCAAGTTCCTTTGTCTTTAAGTTCCTTTGTCTTCAAGTCCAAGTTCAATTACCTTTTCATGATTGTGGCATTATTATATATAATCTGTTGCATTTAATACCGTATTAGAAGGAATAGACATTTAAAAATGTTCATTAAAAATAAAAATAGTCGGTATGAATTAAATTACGACAACAGATGGTAGCACCAAACATATTTTGGACTACAATAAAAATATATTCTATATTTTATTGAGTATTAAATTTAGTTTTAATATAATCTAAGCATTGCATCATTTTATTTTTCAGAAAATATTTCGCAACTGTTTGAGCAGAATTTCGGCGAAAAACGTGTTCTGCGAAAGTTAACAAATCACGGATAGGGCAGACGATTTACTGACGCTCACCCTTAACTTTCCAGTAATCCCATTTTGTCCAAAATGGCAGAGTGCATTGTAACCCTCCCCATTTTCTTCATTCTATTCCTGTGATGCTCTTTATGCCGTATTGTTTGTCTCGTGTATTCTTGTTCGGACTTGACTGATCATGTCGGGATATCGCTTTTGCGTCTTGGCGCATGTCAATCTCTTGTGCTGTATTGTACTTAATAAACTCTTGCTGTTGTTTCTTGTTTTCTATTATCCTGACTGCTCTCCATGCTGCTTTCTGTTTGGCTCTCTCCTAATCCATGTTTTGGGTATATAATCCCCCTTTCTATATTCCTTTGCACCCATTCCTCTTTTGGACTTCGGGTTTGTTGGTTCCTGTGCACTGACGAAGGGGATCCAACGTATCCTCGAAACAGCTGTATGCTGCATTATCATTTTATTTGTCCTTATACAAGTTTAAAAAGAAAGCAATAAACCCCTAATTCATTTTAGACAGGGGAATCTAATAATTAGGCATTACAATTCCATTAATTATATTAAAAAGCTCAGTTATCCATGAAAATTTTTAAAAGACTTTTCTAAGAACATTTCCAAACAAAAGTTTCTAAAGTAAAAAAGAAAAAAAACATTTTTGGAACATGAAAATTGACAATTATTAGATATTTAGCCATAAACATATACGATGCTTAGTAATAATTTTGCGGCTTAAGAAAAGTTATGCAACATAAATTGTGTCTTGATGTTGCGGATAAGTTATTTTTTTTTCATTCCTTTTACAAAAAATATTTAGGACTCTAAAAAAATATTACATATGTTTACATTTATTAATAAAAGACTTGTTTAATAGATTTTATGACAAAATGAGTAAATGCTACTGTATTATTTTAAGGTAAAACGTTTTCGAGAGATTTTGGTATATAAAATTTTGGCGATTTGACTTCATTATAAAATACGCCAAACCGCCAAAAATATGTTTTATACAAAACTGCAAATTTGATGTCATTTTAAACAAGTAACCATTTCATGTGGGATTTTGTGCCAAAAAAACTAAAATTAATCAAACAACATAATTTTGAGTGTGAGTAATTTGCATACATTATCGTTTCTCGAATGGCAACAGGCATGCTATTATTACCAACAACAAAATTTCGGGTATCCATATCCATACCTCTGATCCAACCATAACAACCATAATAACAACCATATCCTCTGAGTTTTAGCTCCTTGGAGCGTAATGTAATGTAATGTAATTTCGGGTATGAATAATTTATGCACGTTTTTATTCTTTTGCTGAATGGCAACAACCATATGAACATGTTTGACGATTTGGGTTTGTTTACGTTATTCGCTCTAAATAGAGTAAGAAATTGCGTTATTTTAAAATACCTTTCTGCAATTATAGCACTTTATACACAAAATTTTGTCTTATGTTAAAACTTTTACTTGATTAATTAAATGTAAAACAAGAGTATAAGTTCCATATGTGCTCCGTAGGCGCAGAGTTAAGCCTAACAGACACTTAGCGATTCCAACATCATTCCCAAATCGCTTGAGAAAGAAAATGTCGAAACCGATTTAATGAGGTAATTTTGAGTCGTTTTGCTAAGGTAAATAATACGTTATAATACTTATACTAAAAATATTCTTTTTGAAGATATCTTTGACATAAGAAATTCAAGATTTTTTACATCTTTATCTCTCAGTTAATAAAAAATTTCCTGTGATTTTTTATGGGTACTCAATAACGTATATATTTAAGGAAGAACTAAATGGCTATAAAATAAGTCATGCTGCTACATCAGTTGCGCTGCAGAAATTCTCCTGTATATTGGATTTTACATCTTAAACAGTATGCCTCTAATAGTATATTAGAGGACACTTTTATTTTCCCTACAGTACATCATGGTAATGTATAAGGAAAGTAATGAAATCGTGTCGGATATCGAAACTGATCGGAATACAACTATTATAACAATAACCCATAATAACCGATAATGATGGTAACAACAAGAATGAAATTAAGAACAAAAATAATGACGAAAGAACAAAAGAAAAAGTAATTTATAAAGGTAAGGTAAATTTTTGCAAATAAAATTTGAGAGTGAAAACGAAAATTGAATTTACTCCCATAATAAGTGGTCTTACGTGATTGCAATGAATATGAATTTAAATAAAATTTAATTCATCTCTACTTGTAAAAAGTTTAGAAGTTTCAAAATCCATAAAACATAGAGCAAAACTATTTTGAAAACAGACTGCTGACAACCACAGCAAAATGTCTCAACAGTCTAAGGTGGATAATTATCTCTCTTCCACATATAAAATTTATATAAGAAAAACTTAAAATTAAATAGTAGAAAAGGTTGACATGCGCAAACAGATACAATATAAAAAAAATCTGATGTGGGCAGCACATGACTCTCCCTACACACTTAAATCCATATTTTTAGACTTCCTAAGCGTAACGCTATTTTCTTTCCCTTCAGACTCAAATTCATTAAATTGAGCATAAATGCCTCAAATGACATGGATAATTATTTGATATTATATTCAATTCAGTTTTAATACACCTTATTTTTATTTATCAACGTATTTTGAAACGTCGCCAGTGTCCCAAAATAAAAAAATAAAATAAATATATCGTAAACGGGTTGTCTTAAAGTAATGGGGTTGATCATGTTTGTTTCGTAGACAACAAAATACGCATGTTACACGCATTTAATTAATAAGTCTAAGCATATTTAGTCATTTATTTTAGACTTTGACGACTTTTGCGCGCCATTTTGCAAATAAAAAAAGACAGATTCTATTTTTCCGAATTGTACCAAAATCTAATTAGCCCCAGGAAAACTCGTAAGTGACTTTCTTGGCCAGATTTTGTGAAATTTCGTAGCATAGTTTTAGTGCTGGAATGGATACATACATTCTACAGACAGTCAGACGTACTGACAAAACGGATATACACTCAGACATAAAAGTTAAAAATGGTGGATTCGTGATCTAGTTTGTCCGAAACGTGCAGATCCGTTAAAAACTTGAATTTGAATTTTTGACTATATTCGAATACTTTCCTCATACATTACAATATTTTGTATGGAAAGGGACTGTAAACACTAAAAAGCAATTGTTATGTGACGATATGCTTTTAAAAAAATAACTTGTATAATGTGGGAAGCGCATAGTACTCACTGTTTATGCTTGCGTAGGAGTCCTTTTAATCGTTTTATTTTACATATAAAACAAGCATTTACTTTTTATTTCACCAGGTTAATGCACGCCACCATATCGTCAATTTAAATGAAATTCGAAAGCATAACTTTTCTTTAGAACGAATACATACATTACACATAAACAGACGTTATATTACAATAATTAAATCGTACTCTAGGACTCCTTTAACATGTAAATACACCAAAAACTCAATTCAAATTTTCGACGTCAGTACAATATTTTCTATATATATATATATATATATATATATATATATATATATATATATATATATATATATATATATATATATATATATATATATATATATTATATATTGTAGAGAAAGTAATAAATATATATGTTACAATAAAATGTATATCCCTTCATCAAACTATGCTTTAAAACTTTACCGCTGTGTATCAGATACTTGTATAATTTAACCGAAAAACTTTAAAATTTAATTCCCTCTCTTTAATGTTACAGTACGGCATAAATTAATATTTAAAATTCAATTTGTTAATTGCCGGAAAACCGTTATAAAACTGGATTAATTTTAATCTAAATGAACAATTTTAAATGTAATTTGCTGTTTGGCAGAGAGCAAGCATATAGCTCATTTATAACATTTATGTCATTATCCATTAAAATAGAGGAAGAGGGGAATCCATATATCTGTAAAAGATTGGATTAATTACTCTCTTCTTATTCGCTATAAATATTCTCTTTCGAACAATACCAAAATATTTGACGAAACCGACATGGAACCCCCAAAATATTCCTTCGGGACCCAGTGTCATCTTTGGGAGCACGAAGACTCTTCCAAGCAAAAGAGAACTCGACAGTACTCAACGACCTCCCCCCTCCCCTTTAAATTACGAGCAGCGAACGTAAAAGCGAGCGAAGAACAAAAAATGTCTGCACATTAATTATGTCCCCGGCACAGGCCCCTACCCTCTGTTTTAATAATCAGAGCTTTAAACGCTAGCAAGGAAAAGCCAGGCTCATAATTGGAATTTTTAATCAAGCTCGTTAAATTAGTGAATAATTGAATGGAGACGAAGAGATAGAGAAAGGAGAACGCTAACGAATAATGTGAGAGGGGAAAATTAAATCTAAATTTTGAATTAAGCGGCCGCTGAATTTCCAATAATCGCGTTTGCCCTGCTCATAATGGACAAAAGGGGGGGGCAGAAGATGTACGAAGGTAAAAATGCGACGCAGAGAAAGTAAACAGCAAAGAGCGCGGACAGGGAGGATTAGGGCGCGCGCATATATTGCGAAAATGAAGAGGAAAACAATAAAGCACAACCTTTTGCCGCCGGGGGGCAACAGCAAAACTTTGTTCTAGAGGTCTAAACAGGCTTGGCTCACGGGCATGAAAACGGACGACTTGTGGACCGGTTCGGACAGAATGGTTTTGGGTAGATATGGTTTCGGTCCTATGTTTCAATATATTCGGGTAGGGTCCGGCTGGGGCTTAGTTTTAATAAATTAAGGTCGAATAGGGTCCGGCTGGGGGCTTAGTTTTAATAAATTAAAGTCGAGTAGGGTCCGGCTGGGGCTTAGTTTTAATAAATTAAGGTCGAGTAGGGTCCGGCTGGGGCTTAGTTTTAATAAATTAAAGTCGAGTAGGGTCCGGCTGGGGCTTAGTTTTAATAAATTAAGGTCGAGTAGGGTCCGGCTGGGGCTGAGCTTTAATAAATTAAGGTCGGGTCGGACGGGAGTTTTGTTTCAATAAATTCGGGTCGGGTCTCGCTGTTGCTCAGGCTTAGCTTTAATAAACTGAAGTCAGATCGAACTCGAGCTTAGTTTCAATATATTCAGATTGAGCTGGGTTCGAGTTTGGTTTCAATAAATTTGGGTAGGGTCTGACTCGGGCTTAACTTTAATAAATTAAAGTCGGGTCGAGCCCAGTTTCAATAAATTCGGGTAGGGCCGGGTTCGAGTTCAGTTTCAGTAAATTTGGGCCGGGTCGGGTGCCGCTCGGGCTAAGTTTTAATAAAGTCAGGTCGAGCTTAGTTTCAATAAATTCAGGTTGAGCCGGGTTCGACCTTAGTTTTAATAAATTTGGGTCGGGCCGGATTCAGTTTTAGTAAATTAATGTCGGGTAGAGCTCGAGCTGAGTTTCATTTCGATATTGTTAACATTTATAAATAAAATGTAATAAACAAAATTAAATGAGTATGTAAGTTACTTTTAGTGACTTCAGTTATGTTACTTTTATTGATTAGTAGTTTACTTCAGTTGATTGTGGGTTACTTTTATTGATTTCAGTTATATAAATGTTTGAAAAATATTTACCATAATCCAGTATATAAAATTTACATATTTATGTTTTTGATACATTTGGATAAAAATCGTCCGGACCAAATCGTGAATTAAGGGTCTACGGAACGGGTTGCGCTAGGGTTCTACAATAATAATAATAAAAAAATAAAAAATTCAGATTCGAACCGAGTTCGAGCAGTGATACTATAGAGGTGGCCCGGGAAAAGTTAGAAATTTCTGTCAGTGTAAACGTCTAGTTTGCAGAGGCTATGACTACATTTATATTGGACTCCAGATCAGTTTCAAAATATTGGACATATTGGGTTGAATGCTAATTTCTGTTTAATATACGATATAGATGAAAATATTGACAAAATGTATGAAAATATATTGTGAACTACAGCCATGTGACGCGAAAAGTTTTTAAACCTGCTTTTTACGCAATTGTGTGCACCACACAAATGCTTCGGTTTGGTAGTTTTTCATATGCCATGAAGTTTTAAGAGCACCACCTTTAAAGAAGCACCAGTTCTTTGACATTAAAAGAGCAAAGGTGGGGTGATAAATTTACACTAGTATGTTAAATTTTTAAAGGGGAATTTTTGTCCAGAATTGGCATCTTTAAAAAAAGAAAACGGGCGAAAGAATTAAAAAGAATGATGCCACAAAAGTATTTTAATGTAATTATCTTATTCACACTAAATAAAAATATATTTATTTTCGTTAACATTAAACATATTTTATCTCACTCTTGTAATAAGAATTTAATTTTCTTTATAAAATATGAAGAGTTTTTCACCATATATTTTATAAAATGATAGTAAATTCTTCGTCAATTTTCTGTAAGCAATCAGACGTACGTAACCATCAATTTACGTAATCATACACTTTTAAGTTCATTGTAAACTCATTAAATATATTCAAATATTATATTTATGTAATAGCTGCTGTACGATTTAAATAAGGTATTCAGGCAGATAATTTTTTATTCAAATTCTTGGTATGAAAGTCTGACCCTAACGTTTTGTGGAGATAACAAATTTTCTTTTATAACTATATAAAAATTACAACTCTACAATTTAGTGTTACTGTATTCGTTTTCTGTTCATTTTACCTACACCCAGGTGGTTGAGAAGAGGGGGGGGGGGAGTGATTCCTCCCGGGTCCGGATTTTTTACATGTTCTTAAAAAAATGAAAGAGAAAAAAAAGTAAATGAAAAAATATAAACAATGAATATGAAAATGAAAAATTAATTTTTCACTAGAAATATGTATCTTTCTTTCTATTTCGAGTTGTTATTTATCTTTCTTTCTAATTCCATCCAAAAGATGTTCTGTTTCTAATGTTTTGTTTGTTGAAGAAAAAATAATAGTTATAAATTGAAAAAATATTTATATTTATTAATAAGCCCCTCCCCCACCCCGAGGGTGCACAATGTCAAGAACTTTTCAAGTCATTTAAAGTAAAGGGCAATATGCTATAATTGTAGTCATTTGGACCCATAATACCGATGTTTCAAATTTTTTCTTGTAAAATAAATATGGGGGTGGGTGGGGGAGAATCTACTTAAAAATAGATTCTGATATGAGAAAGTCCATTTGAGCCACACTACAGTTAATTATTTAATAATTACGGTTCAATGTCTTCAGATGAAATGTTCTTATGTGGTTCTAAACGCATAGATCCATGTATAGTAAGACATAGTAGGGCTATGTCATGTTGAGTTTAGAAATTGAAACTCGTCATGACAGTCAATTACGTAAAAAAAAAAAAAAAACGGGTGTAGGCAGAATTCAAAACAATATTACATATATTTTCTTATTATCCAAAACTGATATGCAAAATTATCGAAAATATTTAATCCTACACCCCAATTTCACATAATGTCAATTGTGGATAATGTTAAGGGTTATATAATACTGTTTTGAATTTAATGTGACTACACCTTAAATTTTGTTCAATTTCGTGAGCGATTAAAATTGATTTTTTACTTTTCCTAGCGCTCCCATTGTGTAAAAGAGGGTATGGAAAACTTTTTTTTTCTCATAATTTATTATCAACTAGCCGCCTTCGGCGACCAGCCTGTTCGCTACCCTTGAAAATTCTAACCGTGGCAAACTCGCTAGCGCCATAACCCCGTGGAGTTAAGAAAGTTTGTTTTAGTTTAATGCCAGTTGTGGGATTCGTTTCTCTCATTTCAAAGTGGTACCCATCCTCACCTTGCCAAAATATTAGCGGATACTGAAGTGCGTCATAGGATCTATACGTTTCTGCAATCTTTTGAATTTTATCACTTCTCAAATGAAGTTTGATGTCTCTGCGGCCGTGTTCATCACCAGCAAGAATAACCGCCACTTCTGATGTTGTTGGTATGTAAATCTTCCTTCATGTTCACCGGAAGGTATTTTATCTGTCCGACTAACAACCTTAAATTCGGGAGTCATTTTCTTCATAGCACACTTAAAACTACTTACATAACTGTTGTGCTCATGAAGCAAGTCCTGTAACTCTGCTACTATATTTGGTTTGGCCTGCATCACATTCCTGCAACGTTGTTCAACCTGTGTTTACTTGTCATCTACAAAATAAACCTGAAGAAACTTTGGCTCGTCATTTGTTTGGGGTTGCAGACTCCCTATTCTGTGGTACACTTGACCCTACACTTTAAATGTAGGCATATATCCGTCTTCTCTAATCAGCTGTGGGCAACCGAATGACGTCATTTGAAAACATGAATTATATCGTCTTATGTTTTCCTGGAAATGCCTTGCATCAGGCGAGTTGGACGTAAGCAATGTCGAAAGAGGTTCCGGAGGATCTCAAAGTGAAGGCAGGCGAATTTCCCCCAGAACTAAGGCTCCTCTATATACGAGCTGACTCATCAAGCATATTGAAGACCACCCTAGTTGGAAGCGCAATCCGTTAGCATCAGCTCTATTCGAATTTTCACTTTAAGAAGTATAATTGGAAATAATTATGGGCGGTTGTTTTGCACCGAACTGCTCTAATCATTCTAGAAAGGGTTTTAGGCTATTTCGTTTTCCTAAAAATGAAGAAAGATGAAAACAATGGCTAATAAATAATTGGATACCCGGTAATGGAGCATACTTGTACGAGCTAAGTTCTACAATATTCTAATTGAAACTTCTTTTTTTATATAAAATATTTATTTTAAACACTTATTTTATAATTTCTGTAACTGTAGTATTGAACCCTATGGGCTTCAATATGCTTGATAACTCAGTCTGTAGTAGAGGAGCTCTACCCAGAACCGGGACGTCATAACCTCGCCTACCTCCCCTCCAGCATAGAAATCCCGTGCGTTTGCGCGCGCATGTGGGTGAAAAATTGATCCTTGCTTTCGCGGTTTGGCCAAGAAATTGAAAATCATTACTTCCTTACAATCCGGATCGTGCGGCCACTTTATATTATTTCTTGACCAGATTGGGCTTTAAGAAACCCTGATCTTTGAGCTGTCTAAAAATGAAAATTATTAGTCGAAATTGTCGGTACTTCTCCCGACGCGAAGATTTAAAAACGAAAGTTCGTTTATATGAGCCGAAAGTGACTTTTGTTTTAAAATCTTTAAAAAATATTAAAATTTGTCCCTAAGATTTGAAATTAATATATTTTTACTCGCAATTGTCAGCTCTTTCCGGTCGTGTGATTTGTTTTTCTACAATGTCTGGATGGTGGGGGAAAAAGGAAAAAAAAAACCGGTCGAAATCGCATAAAACATTAAATAACAACAACAAAATTCAAATTTCAAAAATCTGTTTTCACGTGTCACCTTCCCACCCCCCGGGTCTCCGATTGCCAAATTTCGTAGCTCTGCGACGCGCGGTCGCTGAGCCTATAGTGTATAAGACACACATACAGACATTGTCTTTTATTATATAGATAAAATTTGTATAGCAAACATTCAAATTTTCAAGCATTTTTCTAAGCTTTAATTTTTTTTATAAGGGACATATTAACAGACAGAACGAATATATTTAAAATACATATTTACTGCATAAAGTCATGAGTCTAATTAGCCCCCACCCCCTTCAAAACTGTATATTCGTCTTCTATGCAATACTTTCCTTTATATTCGAAACTAGTCAAAGTTTCTTTCACCCCTGAACATTCCCAAATATTTTCTGTTTTATTCGTTCACTGTACGATAAGTGTTAACCAAATTTAGGACTTATAAAAACTTGATCGCATGACTATATCATATTCCTATATCTTTATAATGGTAAGTATAGCATTTAATGAGCTATAAATATTCATTTGATACATTTAAGTTACTCATGTTACGTCTAAATTGATAACTGCAGTTTTTGAGCATTTTTCAAAATTTCTAGTCAACACTATTAGGAATTTTCCTATTAAGATAAGTATACAAACTTGTGTATTTTAGAGTAACAATAACACAGCTTTTTCACATATCGGGAAAAGTCCATCATTATGACTTTGAGAGTTTACAGTAATTAATAAATAATTTAGAAAGTTTTGTAACAAG
Organism: Amaurobius ferox; assembly: GCA_951213105.1. NCBI lineage: Eukaryota > Metazoa > Arthropoda > Arachnida > Araneae > Amaurobiidae > Amaurobius > Amaurobius ferox. The sequence continues at coordinate 45,915,649 of OX578148.1, read as the reverse complement.
TTCGAAACTTCTAATTTATTTTCGACATATAGTAGAGTCCCGGTTATCCAAGGTTCCATATTATGCTAGCTAGCTTATTTCTTAATTGACTCATCATTTTTTCTGATGATGTTAAAACATCCATTCTCCTGAAGTTCTGAAATTTTCTTTTTTATTGAATCATCACTTTCTCTGATGAAGTTAAAACATCAACACTCCTGAAGTCAGTCCTGATTTTTTTTTTCATTAACTCATCACTTTTCTTGGTGAAGTTAAAACATCAACTCTCCTAAAGTCCTGACTTTCTTTTCATTGACTCATCACTTTTTCTGATGAATTTAAAACATCAACTGTCCTGAAGTCCTGAATTTATTTTTTTCATTAACTCATCACTTTTCTTGGTGAAGTTAAAACATCAACCCTCCTAAAGTCCTGATTTTCTTTTCATTGACTCATCACTTTTCCTGATGAAGTTAAATCAACTCTCCTGAAGTCCTGAATTTTTTTTTTCATTAACTCATCACTTTTTCTTGGTGAAGTTAAAATATCAACTCTCCGAAAGTTCTGATTTTCTTTTCATTGACTCATCATTTTTTCTGATGAAGATAAAACATCAACTCTCCTGAAGTCCTGAAATTTTTTTTCATTAACTCACCCCTTTTTCTGATGAAATTAAAACACCAACTCCCTGTAAGTGCTGAATATTTTTTTCACTGACGTATCACTTTTTCTGGTGAAGTTAAACATCAACTCTCCCATAAAGTCCTGAAATTTATTTTAGATAATCCGACGACGATGATGATGAAGCTAATCTTTTGCCCATAGAGCTAGTAAAGCATCTTCAAGTTTCAGAATCAGTTACGACAAAATAGATTCGAAATTGGATGAATGAGGATGAGCAACAGGAGCGAGAACTGATGAAAAAATTATAAGTTTAGTAACTGAAGAAAGCAAGAAGAGGACGATATGTGTTCAGGGGGAAGGCTCAAGAATTTCGTATAGAGAGACTTGAATACGATTATGACAGCACTGTGATATATTGAATAGCAGGATAAGAGTTCAGAGTATGCCTACTAATGTACTGAACAAATATACACATAATTAAATATATATTTATTGTATATACTCTTTTTCTCATCGTGCATATTTCCTTAATGACAAGAATGAGGGAGATTGTAGAGGGGAGGGGCACATTAATAAAAGTGTCAGCGCTAAATTGTACAGTACCGCATGCGAAGATTTTTCTGTGTAAACCAAATTTGACAACATCGGATCTATTCTTGGTCTACATTATCTCAAATAATCGGCAATCTACTGTATTTTAACATTTTAATCAACTTAGAAACTAGTCAACGACAGTAACACTTTGTCATACCGCGATAAATGGGGCACAAAACTCCACATGTCTTCGAAGGAAAGTCGTCGGGAAAATAAATAATCTTTTCATAATATTTTGGTAGGAAAACAACGTTCAACGTTAGCATGAACCGTTCTCAAGATATTGCACTTTTTAAATGATTTTATCAGAAAAATTATATAAAATTAAAAATGTAGTCAATATTACCAAATGGGTTCCCTTTTTATGTACAATATTATACAACAAATAAATTATCATCACTCCCGTGGATCTAATGTGTTCCACACTTTCTGTAACAGTTTTCTATTTTGACGCCAAAAATTTCGCCAATAGTCATTTATTTCACAGCATGTTAATTAACCTTTTGCTTACGGGTGGAACAGCGTCCATCCCAAACGAAGAACCACCCAAAAAGACAAGTATTTGGCATGCCCTATCCCAAACAGTTCGATCCCCCTTTGCAGGCATTGTCCCAATGCCTGCAAAGGGGATCAGACTGTTTGGGATAGGGTTTGTCAAATACCTGTGTTTTTCAGAGGTTCTTTATTTGGGATAGACGCTGTACCACCCGTAAGCAAAAGGTTAAATACCACTTGTATTTTGACGAGGATTTTGCACGTGAGTGTGAATAAGTCATTCTGGCTGAAATCATAAGTCGCAAAAAGCGCCCAATTTCAATTTGAGTGGAGCTAATTCGATACAGAAAACATTGTGCCGTGGATCTTATGCACCACTATTTCGCCATGAAAAAAGTAAAGCCATTCCATTATGTAAGAAAAGTCATGTTCTGCCCACACCTGATTCTTTTTTAATCACGTGCAAAGGAATCTATTTCGATCACTAGAAACATTTTTCCAACTCTTACCAACCGCATTTTTTCGTCCTCACGTGATGCTGCTTCTATAAACTGTTACACATTATGTCATTGTCACCAGGCCACCTCAAACACGGGGCATTGCCATCAGGCGTTTTCTCACATGACCCCTCAAATGACAGGCTTGAGCATTTTTTCCGATCGCTGTCCTCCAGCTTTGTCTCGCATTAGCCAGAGCTATTAGCCGTACCTCAAATTGTATACTTTGAAATACACACGTATTAAGAGTATTATAGTGGAAATCGCAAAAATGACCTTAGAAAAAAACGCTTTGCTAAGGTAGTCATTAGATTAAAGGTTGATAAACATGTTTGACGATGCGAGGAAGATGGTTGATATGTATTCGAACTTTGTAAATGTTCTATGAGAAATAATTATTTACTGAATTGTGCAATCACGTTTAAAACAGAATATTGGTGCTCCTATTGATACTTTTATTTACTTTCTATACAAGAATCTGATGTGTCCAACACATGACTTTTCTTACACTTTAACAAATTTCGATAACGTAAGATAACAATGACGGAAATTAGAGTTTTTTAATAACTAAATCTTACTGAAAATGTACTCTTTTTTCTTTTTTTTACCGATAAAAATGCGCATACCGAATTTCATATAAATCGATTAATTATTTCAAGAAATATCGTGTTCGAGGAGAAAAGGTAGAACTCCTAATACGAATCGTTTGCTAAATAATGGAATGCATTTCTTTTAGTTTACTTTCAAAGTATTTGCTTATAGTGAATAGTAATCAAATTTAAATATATTTTTAATTTTTAATTATAAGAGTACAATATTTTGAGTAGGGCACGTGTTATCTTTCTGTAAATAATATCATTGACTTCTAAAAATAACATTCCATACAAAATGGTTACTTCTGTAAAAAGTTAAACATAATTGTTTTTACTTTCCTTATATACATATGTGTAAAGAAAGGATTGTGACGGGATTGAAAATTCGAATTCGAGTTTTCGGCGAGAGAGCACGTTTCAAGCATCCTTGATCACGAATCGAACATTTTTGAGATGATGTCTGTGTGTGTGTCAGTGAGTCTGTGGAGACGATAACTGATGAACGAATGGACCGATTCGAATGAAATTTGGTACAAAAATTACAATCCGTGAATACTGGAAGCCTATTGTTTTTAAACACAATCGAATATTCAGAACCTCCCTAAATTTTCCGAGTGAAATTTTGAAAAAATCATCAAAAAATCAAAACCTTTTATAAAGTTATACAAATAGATACTTTTTATGTAATTTTTCCTTAAAAAAATTGGCATAAACTTTAGAACGCTAGCGTGAACCGTTCTCGACATATTGCACATTTTTCAAATAAATTTATCGAAAAATCACATAAATTTTAAAATAATATTAACTGTTGAGAAACATGTTTACTTTTCATACGTAATATTATGCGATAAATTTAGTGACATCATTCTCGTGGATCTAGCTCGTTCCATTCATGAGAAAAAATACTTTGAATAATACTTTTGTATTTGAACGTCAATAGTCATTTATCTGCTATAAGATTAACTTATGTCTCCGTCCATAACGTTTGGCGACGAATTTGTCGGAATGTCGCTAGCGAAAATCTTGCCAAATGGATAAAAATGACGCTACATCAATGAAAATGACGACTAATTGACGAAATTTCAATGTCTTGGAAAGAATATAAGTATCAATTATAAGAATCACCTATTTTTTTACTGGAAAGTAGTAAATTCATTGCATTATATAAGGAAAGTCATGTGCTGCCCACATCAGATTTTTTAAAATATTTTATAATTTTCAAAAATAAATGTTCGAAAATGTAAAGGCCTTCTGCTCGTTCGAGTTCCTCAAAATAAGTAGGGGCCTGGCATTTATTTAATCGTTCCAAATTTTATCCAATTTGCTCAATTTTTTGGGGGGAAATGTAACGTTTGATACTGACAAGAAAAATTTTCTATATACTTTTCACTCATGAATTTAGATAAAACTTAGCAATAGTTTTTCATCTCAATGCATTTTATGGATGAAACATTTTGTAAAGTTAAAGAACTTTGCATTTTTTACAAGTTTGAATTTTATTGGACATCAGCTTTTTCTGTCAATTTTTTTTCTTCTGCACACTTGCAGTAGTCAGGACACTTAACGTGCCAAACTGCAACTCCCTAGGTGTTAGCATATACTTCGCAAAAATTTGTTTGCTGGTCTCCATTTTTTAGAAAAAAAAATTGCAAGGTTTTGACCTATTATCAATTGCAAGGTTTTGACCTATTATTTATACCTATAATGTATAAGGAAAGTATTGTGACGGGGGTCGAAAATTCGCATTCGAGTTTTCGACGGGAGAGCACGTTTTAAGCATCCCTGGTCACGAATCAAACATTTTTGAGGTGATATCTGTGTGTGTGCCAGTGAGTCTGTGAAGACGATAACTGACGAACAAACGGACCGATTTGAACGAAATTTGGTACAAAAATCACAATCCGTGAATATTGGAAGCCTATTGTTTTTAAACGTAATCAAATGTTCAGAACCCCCCTAAATTTTCGGGGAAATTTTGAAAAAATCAAAACCTTTAATATAGTTACGCAAATAGACATTTCTTATGTAATTTTTCCTCATAAAACGATTGACATAAATTTTAGAACGCTAGCATGAACCATTTTCGAGATATTGCACATTTTTTAAATAAATTTATCAAAAAATCCCATAAATCAAAAAAATTATATTAACTGTTGAGAAATGTTCACTTTTCATATGTACTATCATGCGATAAATTGGGTGACATCATTCTCGTGGATCTAGCTCGTTCCATTCATGAGAAAAGATACTTTGAGTAATACTTTTGTATTTGAACGCCAATAGTTATTTATCTGTTACAAGAATAACTTACTTCTCCGTCCATAACGCTTGACGAGATTTTGGCGCCGAATTTGGTGGAATGTCGGCAACTTGGCGAGTTTTTTAAATGTCGCCAAATTAACTCGCCAAATGGATAACCAAATGGATAAAAATGACACTAAATCAGTGAAAATGACGACTAATTGACGAAAATTCAATTTCTTGGAAAGAATATAAATAGCTACTACAAGAAAAACCTTTTTTTTTTATTGTAAAAATAGTAAATTCATTGCATTATATATGGAAAGTCATGTGTTGCCCACATAAGATTTTTAATAATGCAAAGAGTACATTTTTAACACTTTCCAACATAGTTGTAAAGTGTTTATGACTTTGTTCAATCTGCCCATCCGTTAGCACGATAACTGCCGTAAAAATGACTTTATTAAAATGAAATTTTACTATGTTATTGAGACTATCTATAGGACATATGTGAATGTAAAAGAATAATATCATCCTATTAGTTTTGGATTGAACCCGGGTTGAAAAAATGAAATACATTGAACCTTATGGGACGTAACTTTTAAACATTTTTAAGCGGAGTTAAAATTCACAAATTGCTTTGAAAAATTTAGGAAATATTCAAATTATCACTTAAAATGTGTAAACATAATTTCATCAAAATATATTTTAAATAAAAATTGAAATAATAATTACACTCATTATGTGAAGAAATCATGTGACTCATTGTAAAAAAAAAACATGACAATCATTTTTTTTTTCGCTTAGTAAAAATCGTGATTTTTAAGGAACGCTTATATTTATATTTAGTGTTGAATTCGTCGTAAAACAGCTTTATTTTTCCTTATTATCTGTGTATCCAAATTCTGTGCTTACGCAATTACAATGTTTTTGATTTTAAATGATCACTAAACTTTGATTATTTATACAACGAAGCCTAATTTTAACGTTTGCAGAATTTAAACAAATCAAGTGATTGTAAGATGAGTTGCATAAAAACAGCTGAATTTTTAACGCAAAATTATTTAGCTCTGGAGTCTGGAATATAAGTGATATGATTGAAATATTCATTGATTTTTCAAAGAGAAGCAGACGACTTAATGACATTGCCTTTTTCGATGAAGTTTTAAGTTTCCAAGTATAATAAATTATTGTAGTATGTGATAATTTAAACAAGAAAGATTAATCATGCATAAAGCATTGATTATGAAACACTGTCTAACTGAAATGCAATTATATTTAAACATCTCTAAAATGCGATACATTCAGCGGTGATATTTTAAAAATTATCATAGTACAATAATTGGAAACTTAAAACTTCGTCAGAAAAGACAATGCTATAAAATCGCTTGCTTCCCTATCTAAGTAAAATCAATGAATATTCCATTCATATCACTTATATTCCGTACTCCGGAGCTAAATAATTTTGCTTTAAAAAATTCAACAATTCTTATACAACTCATCTTACAATCGCTTGTTTTGTTTACACATAGCATACGTTAAAAATAGGCTTCGTTGTAGAAATAATCAAAGTTTAGTGGTCATTTAAAATAAAAAATATTGTAATTGGGTAAGTACAGAATTTAGAAACTGACATAATATACAACAAGAAAGATCTATCATAAAGCATTGAATATGAAACACTTTCCAACTTCAATGTAATTTTATATAAACATCTCTAAATTGTGATGCATTCCTCGGTAATATTTATAAAAGTATCAAAATACTATATTTATTTATTATACTTGAAAACTTAAAACTTCATCGAAAAACATGAACTGAAACGGCATTGAAATATAAATTAATTGTCTGGTTTAAGCATCTCTAAAATGTGATACATTCTTCGGTAATAATTTTAGAATTTTCATAATACTACAATAATTTATTATATTTGAAAACTTCATCGGAAACAAATGAACTTTATTCAAATGACGTCATCAAAATATAAATCACCTGGCTCTTGGTATAAAAAGCAGCATTTCATTCATTAACTTTTTTCCATTTATCTCATTCATCACAATACTATAATAATTTATTTTATTTAAAAACTTAAAACCATGGAGGTACAAGTAATTAAATTCCATGCTTAAAACTTCATCGAAAAAATCGTCCTTCTCTGTGTAAAATCAATGAATATTCAATTCATATCAGCTATATTGCAGACTCCATGAGCTAAATAATTTTGGGTTAAAGAAATGAAGCAATTCTTATACAACTTATTCTACATCTTTTGGTATTTACATTCTCCATAAGTGAAAATTAGACTTTATTGTAGAAATAATCAAAGTTGGATGATCATTTAAACTCAAATATATTGTAATTGCGTTGTTTCAGTATGTAGATGCACAGAATTTAAGAAAAAATAAAGCGATTTTAGGACGGCCACAACACTAAATATGAATTAAAAAGAAATTTAAAAATTACGATTTTGACACAAGATGGATGCCATATTTCATTTTGAAGTGGGTCGTGTGATTTCTTCATATAATGATTACGTGATCGCTTCATATAAAAGATGTAATTATTATTTTAATTTTCATTTAAAAAACTACCGAATTTTCTGAAATTTTTTTTATATATTTTATGGGATAATTTGAATATTTCCTAAAACTTTCGAACAACTTGTAAATTCCCTAAAAAAATGTTTGAAAAATTAGGTCCCATAGGGTTCAATGTATTTCAATTTTTCAAACCGGGTTCAATCCAAAACTAATTGGGTGATATTATTCATTTATATTCCCATAGGTCCCACAGACTGTCTGAACAACATACTAAAATTTCATTTTGATAAAGTCATTTTTACGGCAGTTATAGTGCAAATGGACAGACATACAGACAGAATAAACAAAGTCATAAACACTTTTCAACTATGTTGTAAAGTGTTAAAAATATCAGTGCTGAATGTATCGGATTTTAGAGCTGTTTAAATAAAATTTCATTTCAGTTGGAAAGACTTTCATAATCACTGCGTTATGAATGATTAATATTTCTTGTTTATTAATAAGTGCTCATTTTTTAATGCTAAGTAGGGGGCAAATTTCAATAATAAGACTATAATATTTAATAACAAGAATGCTACAATTTTTGTTATTTTTTCAAACAAAATCAAAATGTGTAAGTATATATGGAAGGCATGTATTGGACACATCGGAGTTTTTTTTTTAAATCTCATCGCAGAGAAGAGATAAAATAAGTCACTTACGACTGCGATAAAAATATTCAAAATTTATTATTTGATTTTCATACGCAGACGAGAAATAAAAAAAAAAAACATGTTTAAACAAGAAAGTAAAAACACACTTCGCGTAGAAAATAATAAAAAAAGAAACAAAGCAAAAGACTTTGTTCCACAAAGATTAAATTCTGTAAAACTAACAAGAAAAATAACTTCTTCGGCGAAACACATCGGCCGACAAGGAGTTAAAAATGAGCAGAATTTAATGTACCGTCACATGCTTAAAAATGTTCCCAAATGAGTTAATAAACAGTTAAAGGCTTATTACAGAAATATGTCAGGGAAGTGAAAATAATTAACTTTATATCCACATACGGACTAACGCCGCTGTTCTTCGAAATTTCAATTGCCATCCAACTAACGTTGAAGATGTTAAATGAAAACGTATTTTTTTGATAGATGAACCGTAATAACACAGAACAAACGTTCGCTCACGTGTTTAATATTGCCGATGATTTTTCGTTAATTTTCATTTTCTTTTTTACAATGGGGACCTTTTTTTATTTCTCAGAGAAAAATGAGTTCAAATTTTATTAGGTTCTGGGACTGTATTGACGTTGTAATGCCTGTAAAAATTATGGGTTAGCGATAATGGATATATTTCTTGCTGCTTATCCGCGGCCTAGAAAAATGCCCGAGTTTCAATTACAGGCGTAATAGTGATTGTGGTAATAAATAAAATATAAGAGGCAGTTGATAGACTGATATTACATAGAATGGGCTTATTCAAAAGAATTTTATGCTATAGCTATAGAATTGCGATTGATGCAATTATAATGTTTTACAACAGACATGACCAACCTGTGACCCGCATGCCAAATCTGGGAACTTGTGACATGTGCGCGCTTTCTGCATTCTTGTTACCAATTCCTACTAATTAGACAATTCTCCACAAATTCGTAATGACCATTTTTCTTAAAATGTTAATTGTTGCTGAGTTACTTTTCTTAACCTTTAATTTTCCTCAAATGGCGCTGTAATCACTTTTATTCGATACAGTATAGTCGGTTATATATATATATATATATATATATATATATATATATATATATATATATATATATATATATATATATATATAAACATAGATACGGAAGCTAATATGATTTATACATAAAATAACTGTCATATACACAAATTCATTCTCGTTTTAAAAGTTATAAGAATATAAACAATGAGGAATTGAACATAAAATATAAATGCATATAAATCGTCTGTTTCTCTATGTAAAATTTATAATTCGTCTGAAATATAAATCGTCTGATTCTCTATGTAAAACCATCATTGATTTTAAATACATCTTTCATTCATATCACTTATATTCCAAACTCCAGAGCTAAATAATTTTGCTTGAAAAAAAATTCAACAATTTTTATACAACTCATCGTACAATCGCTTGATTTGTTTACATTCTGCGTGCTATAGAAATTAGGCTTCCTTGTAGGAATAATCAGAGTTTAGTGATCATTTAAAATAAAAAATATTGAAATTTCGTTGGCCCAAAATTTAGATACACAGATCATATCGACCAATCGGCGGAAAATGGTCCTGGTCGATATGGGAGCATCAAGGGTGTTCTGCACATGGTACCAAAGGGCGACTGAAATGGCCTGAGGGGCCGCCAACGCTTGCAGGCGGATGGGTAGGTCTAAGCGTGCTGACGTCGCTCTGGCAGTTAAAGCTCCTCTAGTACAGGCTGACTTATCAAGCATATTGAAGCCCACCGTAGCTGGAAGAGCAATCCATTAGCATTAGCTCTATTCGCATTTTCACTTTATTAAGTATTATTGAAATAATTATGGGTGGCTGTTCTGTACCGAACTGTTCTAGTCATTCTAAAAAGGGTTTTTGGCTATTTCGCTTTCATATAAACGAAGAAAGAAGAAAACAATGGCTTATAAATAGTCGGCGCGATAATTGGATACCCGGTACTGGAGCATACTTGTGCGAGATAAGTTCTACAATATTCTAATTGAAACTTCTTTTTTTATATAAAGTATTTATTTTATACACTTATTTTATAATTCCTGTAACTGTAATATGGATTATTAATAATTTTTAGTTGTTATAGTCTTATCTTAGGACACTTGTTGTATTGCAACTTATACACTTTGTTGTATTTTTAGATCATATTGAATCACAGAATTGGTGAATTCTACTATCAACAAACTGTCGCCAAGTGGAAAACTTGCCATGTTATAGTAATTATGCAAACATAAGCTAAAATGGTAAATAAATCGAAATACGTTTATCATAAAAGGTTTTTTTAATAACATGTATGAATGTTTGCCTCACATATTTGAAAGTTTGTTAACTACTTTGTATTTAAATAGGAAAATACTAATAATAACCCTACTGAGCTCGGCTTTTTTAAATCAAGGATTTTCAAACAATAGTTGATCATTAAGTAGCTATTATGATAAACGTATTTCGATTTATTTACCATTTTAGCTTATGTTTGCATAATTACTATAACATGGCAAGTTTTCCACTTGGCCACAGTTTGTTGATAGTAGGATTCACCAATTCTGTGATTCATTATGATCTAAAAATGCAACAAAGTGTATAAAACTTGAAAGATATTGTGTAACAGTAATAAATCTTTTATATATTTATATGTATATTTTGAAGCTATTTACTTCTAGATTTTGAAGACAGTATAATGCATTCAAGGTGATGTTTACATTACAAACCAAGTGTCCTAAGATAAGACTATAACAACTAAAAATTATCAATAATCCATATTACAGTTACAGGAATTATAAAATAAGTGTATAAAATAAATACTTTATATAAAAACAGAAGTTTCAATTAGAATATTGTAGAACTTACCTCGCACAAGTATGCTCCAGTACCGGGTATCCAATTATCGCGCCGACTATTTATTAGCCATTGTTTTCTTCATTCTTCGTTTATATGAAAGCGAAATAGCCAAAAACCCTTTCTAGAATAATTAGAGCAGTTCGGTGCAGAACAACCACCCATAATTATTTCAATAATACTTCCTAAAGTGAAAATACGAATAGAGTTAATGCTAATGGATTGCGTTTCCAGCTACAGTGGGCTTCAATATGCTTGATGAATCAGCTCGTATATAAAGAAGCCTTACTGGCAGTATCGGCACCCCTCAAACGTGTCACATTCTCTTGTTCCAACTATCTTCGCCACAGCCGGTGCACCGTGAACGCAGCTGTCTGCTGGAATTTGACGTAAGGACCAACCTGCCCTTCTGAGTCCGATCACCATACCCCTCGTAAAATCGTCTGTCTGCTGGAACTACCTCGGTTGGCGGAGTCCTGGCATTCTCTGCTACTACACGTTTCCTCTGAGACAAAAAAAAATATTGCAAATGATTTTCTTGGCAAACAGAGCAGCGCGACTATTGCCGATTCTGCAGGTTCCTTCCCTTATATCTCACTCAAAGTGCGCGGGACAGCTGCGCATTTCGCATCATTTACATAACACGGTGAGCTGTGTCTACCCTGCAATTTGCATATTTTTCTGCTCACTCCTTCTTGGTGTGTCATTTTCACTGTCACGTAGTGTAGAATAGAAGGAAAGAATTGTCAAAACAAAGAACTTTTGGAATTTGAAGACCGCGTCTCGGAAATTCTGACGCCTTTCTGTGATACTTCACTTTTCCCGTCATTAACCTGGCATTTTCTTCGATCTGACGATCTTTTGATGGCCTCGTGGGGCGAATATTTTCCTTTAGAACATCTCTTTATTTTCATTTAAATTTTGGATTACGAGGGTCAGTACTTCAGTTTTTAGAATGTGGCAATACCCAAAATAGCAGCTTTCAGTGCAGACAATTTTTCTAAACTTTGAACTTTCACGTGGATATTGGCTGCTAAAGATCGAGAAATACTATAAAATTCTTTTTACATCGTCGTTTCGGAGTCATTAAGGTAGTAACAAACCATAGATTTAAGTCGAAAGGATTTTCGAGGTATGACTTATTATGACTTTCTACAAGGGTTGACACAGCAACAGTGAATGAATTCGACTTTCGATGATGAAGCACCATCCAAAGCAAGAATTTACAACTGGTTTAAAAAATTCCATCTTGGACGCAAGAATCTCAGTGATGAATTTCGTGACGGTCGACCGCAACGTGACGTCGCTGTGACGCCCGAAAACATTGTTGACATGCAACAAATGATCACTTTAGATACTCATGTCACAGATGATGAAATTCAGGAATCTTTGAACATTTCACGGACACGAGTGCATTCAATTTTACATGATCATATAGAAGTAAAAAAAGGTACGTGCGTGTTGGATTCCACACAATTTAACGCAAGCTCAAAAGGATACTCGTGTAAAATAATGCAAAGAAAGATTCAACTCTGCCTCAAAACATGTCTTTGACACTTTAAGAGGTGACAAAACGTGGATCTATTCCTATGAACCTGACAACAAAACAACAATCTACTGTTCAGATTCTTCAAAATAAACCAAAACCTAAGAAAATTGTTTGTGTACAAAGTTGTTTGTGTACGAAAATTTTCAAAGTAAATCATTGCTTTGTTTTGGTAAATCCGGTCATGCTGCAACCGTTGCTTTGGAAGATCGTAGAACCGTAAATGCTGATTCGTATACGTCAATTTGTTTGCCAGAAATAGTTGCTCAAATCAGGAAAAAGACTGCAAAACGTCGCATCATTCTTCATCATGATAATGCAAGTTCACACGCTGCATTTCAAACTATCAATTACTTATAGCATGAAAAAACTGATTTGATGAATCATTGTCCTTATTCGCCTGACCTAGCACCCAGTGACTTTTTCTTGTTCCCAGCAATCAAAAATAAAATGCGCGGTCAACGATTTAACAGCCCAGAAGAAGCAGTTGAAGCCGGAAGTAGCGCGCTACAAGAAGTGAAACTACAGTAGTCACTACTTTTTCTCATAGTTTGTAGGGTAACGCACTACTTTTAAAAAATAAATAGTGTAGAAAGTAGCACGATACAATAAATCACTAGTTTGTATCGAATTTTGACGCTACTTTTAACATTACTTCAGTAAACAGACAAGGTGCCATTGTACATCATGTGATCACCCTTTCTTCATTTGCAGGAAATTTAGTGTTCTACGCAACGATGTATGATTTGCAAAGTGCCAAGCGCTTTGGAACAAATAAAAAATGTCGGTTTTTTAGCTGACGAGATATCTTCAGAGCTAATTGCAATTATGAGATGCAAATTCTACTAAAAATGAACAAACATGTTTTTAAATAAATAGTTTTTACTTTTATTTTATGCTTTTATTTTATTATACTGTTTTCAGAAGTGGGTAAAAGTGTAAAGAGTGGTAAGTTGATCAGTAAATTTGGGAATCAGTATATTTTAATTATTCAGAGTAAGTATGTTAAATTACAGTACACCCATATCAACTTTTTGTATAAATTGAAACAATGGCAAAATTCGTCTTATAAAAGTAGTTATGTAGTGACTACATTTTAAAAGTAGTTTGCCGGTACTATTTTTAAAAAAAAGTAGTTATAGTTAACTACATTTGTCATAAAGTAGTTGTAGTTCACTATAAAAATAAAGTAGATTTTACAACTATTGGTTGAAGCTTACACATCACATGTTTCTTCCACACTAACTGCTGAATAGCATAATTGTTTTGACAATTGGTTTATTAAAAAAAAAAAACGTATTGATGCTAAATGCGAATATTTTGAAAAGCAATAAAACGATTTATTTCCATATAAAAATATTTTGTGTATTATTTTCTTCTTTGAAATTACACTTCAATAGCTTCATTCTAGAGAGGAATAATCTAAAATTCTTAATTCTTTTCAAGCCTTGGGAAAATTTTAATTTAAAAATTAATTATTCTTTTGTTAATGCTTTGTGAAGGGGTTGAAAGATGTTTTAAACAAGCTTAAATTTAAATTGATTCTATAATTAAACTAAGATATTTCGCTAACTTCTGAATTCTAATTATGTCTGATTAAAAGTGATTTGTCAAATCTTTCTGAAAAGCCTGCCCGTGAGCAGAGTTATGTATTTGTTCTTTAAGCTATCTTAGTTATTTATTTAATAAATTAATTTTCTTTAAATTTATAATTATCTGTTTCTATTGTAATACATAACGCAAATCTATAAAGTCACAATAGCATTACAGCTATGTAAGTCTAATCTTAAATATATATATATATATATATATATATATATATATATATATATATATATATATAAAATGTATAAAGAGAATTTATAAAAAGTGAAAAAAGGAAGGAAGGCTTAGCAAAAAGCTTACACAATGGCGGTAACCTTCCCGGCCGTCCAAATAGTTGCTCTTAGTCCTCTGGACGAGTCGGACGGTCTGGGTCTTCAACACAATGGCGGTAAGGGGGGGTTGTGACCTCACTCCCCAGTTGTCAACAAGCTTGTCATAAATGAAGCGGCATTGCACTCCTGGACGCCAGCTTTGGCTGAAGCCCACCTCCGGAGTGACAATAAGAATTATCACAAGACCTCCAAAAAAGAAAGAATCAAGGACGAGAGGATGACCATTACTGTATTAGCAACCAGTCTCGCTGACTACGATGACCTTTATATTGCTTCGTTTTGATCGTTCTGCGGTCCTGTCATTTGCAGTATGCGAACCTTCATCTGCTAAATGTATATAAAAAAGATTTTAACTTTATACAATACACAATATTGCTATGGTATAAATTATCAATATATTTTAGCATAAAAGGAATAGGGTAATTTTGTAGATATGCTTGCTGTAGAAATACGAGTATTCGATCAAAATCAATACGCAAATCTTCATCTTTAATAATTCTTTGAATTCTGACCAACCCCCCCAAGAATACATTCCTAAATATATTCAAGTGAAGGTTGGGGTTCCAATGTACTATACCATTTATAGGTATTTTAAAACTGTTTCTTTTGTCATAGATGGTAAAACTTATTGGGATTTGTCCAAAGTTGATACTCAAATCCAGAAATTCTACTACATTTTTAATTGTAGCCGGATTTTCTTTCAAAACAAGGTTGGGTGGGTAGAAATCAAAGTTCATACAAAAGTTTTCATTTTCATATCCAACAATCACATCATCTACGTAACGTAGGTATACAATTTCGTTGTTAATATGTGACTGGCTTTCATAAAAATTGAGGTAGAGATCAGCAAGTATTGAAGAACACCCCCCCCCCTTCCATGGGGATGCCTTTAATTTGCTGATATATAAAGATTCCATTGAAAAGATAGTTTTCCTTAATGACAATTTTAATTATAGTCTTAAATTTATTGAATTCTATAGTTTTCTTCAAATCGTATTCTTCATATAAAAGGTTAAGGATATTAGATAAGTCTTCAAGATCAATAGTGTTGAAGAGTTCTTGAAAGTCATAGGTTTTCAAGTATAATGGATTTTTGTGATATTTTAAAGACTTTATAACTTCTTGACTGTTCTTGATGATGTAACTGCCTTTATTATTAATTTGTTGCAACAGAGGTTTTAAAAGTTTAAGTAAAATAGAATTAGCTTTTGTAAGATAAGTATTACAACCGACAGTAACTGGTCGGAAATTAGTGGGGCATTTATGCAATTTTGGAATATTAATTAAGTATGGGTACTTAATTAAGCCAGTGTATTTAATGCCTGTTTGTTGATATAATGCTTTAATTCTATTAGAAATTTCCCGTAGGGAAAGGTTAACTTTTCGATATAGCATAACATTTTCATATTTTTCTTTTAAGGTTTGAATATAATAGAATTTGCAGGTGAATGCGTAATTACTTGAAACTTTGTCAGTATAAGTAATTATAAACCGATCTTGAATGTTCTTGAGATGCTTAAAGTTCAAATT
Organism: Amaurobius ferox; assembly: GCA_951213105.1. Classification (NCBI taxonomy): domain Eukaryota; kingdom Metazoa; phylum Arthropoda; class Arachnida; order Araneae; family Amaurobiidae; genus Amaurobius; species Amaurobius ferox. Next base: position 45,899,519 of record OX578148.1, on the reverse strand, counting down.
GCATTTGTCAGGTGGTTGATATAGATTATTATAAAAAAACTTGAAGTCGTTGCATATCTTGCATCGCCATTGATTGAAGGTGAAATCAATTTCTACAGCAATTTCTACAGAATTTCTACAGCAAGCATATCTACAAAATTACCCTATTCCTTTTATGCTAAAATATATTGATAATTTATACCGTAGCAATATTGTGTATTGTATAAAGTTAAAATCTTTTTTATATACATTTAGCAGATGAAGGTTCGCATACTGCAAATGACAGGACCGCAGAACGATCAAAACGAAGCAATATAAAGGTCATCGTAGTCAGCGAGACTGGTTGCTAATACAGTAATGGTCATCCTCTCATCCTTGATTCTTTCTTTTTTGGAGGTCTTGTGATAATTCTTATTGTCACTCCGGAGGTGGGCTTCAACCAAAGCTGGCGTCCAGGAGTGCAATGCCGCGGCATTTATGACAAGCTTGTTGACAACTGGGGAGTGAGGTCACAACCCCTTACCGCCATTGTGTAAGCTTTTTGCTAAGCCTTCCTTCCTTTTTTCACTTTTTATAAATTCTCTTTATACATTTTATATTGTGTATAGTACATCTTGCTGCTTTGCGCATATATACTATAACACTTCACATTTCTATAATTACTTCCATTTTTCTTCTATTATATTATATATATATATATATATATATATATATATATATATATATATATATATATTAAATAGTACATAGTCTTTTAAATAGTATTAAGTCTATTTTAAATAGTACATATATTACTCCAAGCTGATTTATCAACAAGGAAAAGTATAATATATACAAAAGTATAATATAAGACACCTACATTTTCGAATGAATTTTTGAAAAATTATAAAAATATAAGGACATTCAAGAATGTTAAATAAATTATCATTTCGTAGCTATTTGTTTTTTGTTCTAAAATGAATGGCACGAACTTTACACCGTTATCTTGAAACGTTCTCGAGATATTGAACGTTTTTTAAATAAATGTATATTACAAAAATCATAAAAATAAACAGAAGTAAGAATCATCAAATATGTAACACTTGGCGAAAAATTTGACAACATTTACGACTAATTTGGCAAAATATCGACAATATGACGACTTTTTAATATAGGGACGAATAATGACGACGTTTTAAATTGATGATAATGTCGACAAATTGGCAAAAATCACTGTAAAGTTACAAAAATGACGCCAAATTGATGAAATGATAATTAACATATTTTAATATAACTGAGTAATTGCTTAGAAAAACCAACTATATTTCCAATTGTGATGTTAGATTTGAGCAAAATATACGTCAATGTCGAAATAAAGCTCATCGAAAAAAAGCGTTCAATGTCAGTGTACTTTTCAACGTTAACAACACTGCGTGGATCTTGTTCACCATTATTTTGCTTTGGAAGAAGTAAAGTACTACTTGCATCATGTAGGGAAAATCATGTTCTGCCCACATCAGATTTTTTTTTTATATATTTTTCTTGAAAAATCATAATTAGTCTGAAATGTGAAAAACAACAGTACAATAAATGCTAAACTTGTACAATTGTATATAGTACGTGTTTACATGTACATAGTTTTAAATACTACTTGTGTACATGTGCATAGTTGTAAATAGTGTTTGTGTACTTTTGCATAATGAATGTGCATAGTTGTAAATAGTACTTGTGTACATGTGCATAGTTGTAAATAGTGTCTGTGTTCTTTTGTATAATTGTAAATACCAAAACAGATAATTTTAGTTTGTAAAGAAAATTATAAGATGTCCGCATCATGTTTTTACTTTACAATACATGGTAATGTGTAGGAAAAGTATTGAAATCGTGTCGAAAATCGAAACTCGAGTTTACTACAAATCTACACGTTTCGAGCACTCTGAAAGCTTCGAGCACTCTTTCGAGCACAATGAAAACGAAAATTAAGTTAAAACTGCAACTTCAGTGCAATTGCAAATAACGACCCGTGTTATTTTGTACAATTAAATTCAATTTATTGAATTATGAAAGAAAGAAAGATAAATTATTTTGAGTCTGTATTGAAAGTCATGTGCTGTCCACATCAGATTTTTTTACTTTCCTTATATACACAATGTATAGGAAAAGTATTGTGACGAGGTCGAACATTCGAATTTTCGACGGGAGAGCACGTTTCAAGCATCCCTGATCACGAATCAAACATTTTTGAAGTGATGTCTGTGTGTGTGTGTGTGTGTCAGTGAGTCTGTGGAGACGATAACTGACTAACGAATGGACCGATTCGAACGAAATTTGGTACAAAAATCACAATGCGTAAACACTGGAAGCTTATTGTTTTTATACGCAATTGAATGTTCAGAACCCCCCTAAATTTTCGAGTGAAATTTTGAAAAAATCGTCAAAAATCAAAACAGCTAATAAAGTTACGCAAATAGACATTTCTTATGTAATTTTTCATTAGAAAACGATTGACATAAATTTTAGAACGCTAACATGAACCATTCTCGAGATATTCCACATTTTTCAAAAAAAATTATTAAAGAGTCATAAAATAAAAAAAAAATGTTTCCTATTGAAAAACATGTTCACTTTTCATATGTAATACCATGCGATAAATTGGGTGACATCATTCTCGTGGATCTAGCTCGTTCCATTCATGAAAAAAGATTCTTTGAGTAATACTTTTATATTTGAACGCCAATAGTCATTTATCTGCTGTAAGAATAACTTATTTCTTCGTCCATAACGCTTGGCGAGATTTTGGCGACTAATTTGGTGGAATGTCGCCAACTTGGCGACTTTTTAAAATAGTGCTAAATTAACGAAAATCTCGCCAAATGGATAAAAATGGCGCTAAATCAATGACGACCCATTGATGATGACGACATGGAAAATGACGACTCATTGACGAAAATTCAATATCTTGGAAAGAATATAAATAACTAATAAAAATAATCTATTTTTTTTTACTGTAAAAGTAGTAAATTCCTTGCATTATATAAGGAAAGTCATGTGTTGCCTACATCAGATTTTTTTTCTCTGCATTGATTTACTTATGAGAAAGTTGGCTCAATATAGAAACTACAAAATGTAATGCCATTATATATTTGTTAATGAGATTTCGATAGAATGTTTTTTTTTATTATTATTCCGTTAAATTTCTATTTCTTTTAAGCGATACAAACCATAATCGACATATTTATCTACGACCCTGAGTAAGTTTAAAACATTTCGACTTAATAGAGAGCAAAATAGTCATTACACCCCGCTTTATCAACAATGCAAGGAAATTAAACGGACATACTGACAAATATACATACGTCTCATGTATACCCTGAACAAATCTAGTAATTTGATGGACAAATCTGGTAAGTCCGAGACAAAAATTCATTAAGACCCGAATACTGACATTAGAATCGTCCATTTTATTACAATTCCTCCAGAAACAGTAACATAAAATGTCATCCAATTACAATCGTCGCCATAAGCAGCCCAGCAGCGAGCCATAAGCAAACCAGCAGAAAGCATTAAACAAAAATCTAAAACCAGCAGACGAAAACATAGATTAGAAACAAAGTGTGAGCACCTTACAGAGACTCTCACGCATATGAATACGATTAAAACAGAGTCGTAATGTATGCAGCACGATATGTCTGCGGGGGAGTGCTGTAAAAAAGTATATACATAAAAATATACATATGTATCAGATGTACGGGGAATAATGAGATATTTTGCAAATCGATATTACACAGGAAAATGGACAAGTGTGTGAGTTGCAATGCATTATTTTTTCTTGTGGTCCTCCGGATGATTAAAAAACGGGGCAAAAAATATGAATATGTGTACTTTTTTGCAGGGCAACGCCCTTTTGCATTAGCACGCATGCAGGGAAATGAAGTAGTATGGAGATTTTTTTTTCTTTTTTTTGCAATGTAGGAAAATGTGTAATGTAGAATACATATTAAGAATATGATTTTTAACGGGCATTACGATTTTTTAAATAAAATGAATGATAACAAGAAAGATTAATTATGCATAAAGCAGTGATTATGAACCACTTTCCAAATAAAACGCAATTTTACTTAAACATCTCTAAAATGCGATACATTCAGCGCTGATATATTTTAAATTATCACAGTACTGCAATAATTTATTATATTTGAAAACGTAAAACTTCATCGAAAAAAATGAACTTTATTCAACTGGCGTCATTGAAATATAAATCGCGTGGCTCTCTAAAAGCAATGAATACTTCATTCATATCACTTTTATTCCAGACTCCAAAGCTAAATAATTTGACTTGAAAAAAATTCTACAATTCTTAATACAACTCATCTTATAATCACTTCTTTACATTCTGCATCAATTAAAGTTAGGCTTCGTTGTAGAAATAAATAATCAAAGTTTAGTGATAATTTAAAATGAAAAAATATCCCAATTGTGTAGGCACAGAATTTAGATACACAGATAATATGCAAAAATGAAGCGGGTTTAGGACGGTTGCAATACTTTAAACATTCCTAAAAAATTACGATTTTAACAAAGCTAAAAAAAAAATGGATGCCATATTTTATTTTGCAATGAGTCACGTGATCTCTTTATATAACATGGGTGTAATTATTATTTCGGTTTTTATTTAAAAAACTGCTTGACATATTTTAATTAAAAAAATTATACACATTTCACGTGATAATTTGAATATTTTCTAAAATTTTCAAAGAAATTTGCGAATTTTAACTCCGCTTAAAAAATGTTTGAAAATTTAGGTCCCATAGGGTTCAATGTATTTCACTCTTTCAATCCGGTGTCAATCCAAACCTAATTGGGTGATATGAATCATTTACATTCCCAATTGTCATACAGATCTTCTAAACAACATACTAAAATTTCATTTTGATAAAGTAATTTTTAAGGTAGTTATAGTTCAGTGTAAGTTCATTTTGATAAAGTAATTTTTAAGGTAGTTATAGTTCAGTGTAAGTTCATTTTGATAAAGTAATTTTTAAAGTAGTTATAGTTTCAGTTTAGTTAAAATATAGTTCAGGGTTTATTTTTGTGATAAAATATGTATGAATTGTCGTGGTATAAAATTTTATGTATAAGGTTTGCAGTGGATTTTAATGGTAGTGTTTGTTGTGGCATAAAATATTTTGTGGGGCTTGTTACGGAATAAAATATTTTGTGTGGTTTGTCACGGGATAAAATATTTTTTGTAGGGTTTATTGTGGAATAAATTATTATTTGTAGAGTTTGTTGTAGGATGAAATCTTATGAATAAAAATTGTTTCAAAATAAAATTTTATGTATAGGGATTGCAGGCGGATAAAACACATTAGTAAGGTTTGCAATGGGATGAAGTCTCTTTAATAAGGTTTGTTGTGGGATAAAATCTCATGCATAAGAATTGTTGTAAAATTACATCTTATATATTAGAATTTTTATAAAATAAAACTTTATGTATAAGAATTGTTTCAAAATAAAATATTTTCTGTAAGGTTTGGAAATGGGATGAAATATCACGAGTAGAGTGTGTTTGATAAAATTTTATTTGTAAGGTTTGTTATGAAATAGAATTTTATGTGTAGATTTTGTTATAGTACTGAATATTATGTATAAGGTTTGTTGTAGTTGAAAGTCTTATGTACAGGGTTTGTTATAGTCTATATTCTTAAATATAGGGTTTGTTATAGTCTATTTTTTTTTTAAATATAGGGTTTGTTGTGGGATTAAAATTTAATGTTAAGGTTGTTGAATAGAATTTTATGTGTAGGTTTTGTTATAGTAAATCCTATGTATAAGGTTTGTTGTAGTAGAAAATCTTATGTAAAGGGTTTGCTGTAGTATATATTCTTAAATGTAGGGTTTGTTGTGGGATTAAAATTTATTTGCAAGGCGTGTTGTGAAATAGAATGTGCAGGGTCGGTTACAATACTGAACCTTGCATATAGTGTTTGTTGTAGCATAAGATTTTATGCAAAGGGTTTGTTGTAGCATATATATATATTTACATAGAGTTTGTTGTGGGGGACAATATTATGCATATTTATAGGATAAAGTCTTATTTACAGAGGTTACTGTTTGATAAAATATTATTTGTAGAGTTTGTTAAGGGATAATATCTTAAATAGAGAGTTTGTTGTAGGATAAAATGTTATACTAAATGGCTGTAGTGTTATAAAATATTGTATAAGGTGTTAATTGTGAAATGGAATATCATGTTCAGGTTGTTTTGTCTTAGGTATGGAGCGTGTTAGAGGATATCAACATATGTAGAAGAATTATTGTGAGAAAACATTTTATGCATACTATGTGTTGTTGAATAAAAAATATTATATTTATATTCTTTGTAGTGGATTTATAGGTAGTATAGAATAATTGAGATTTTGCAGGGGCCAAATTATCAGACATTTACCGTCCCGTCAGTAACACCGCCGGAACATGGTTCGCCCCCGATTCAAAACTATGTTAAACCTACGATTCACCGCTATTCTTGTTCTCAGAATTAAATTAGTGAGTTTTAAAACGAATGAAATTTAAAACTATTTTTCTATCGGAAATTCAAAAAACCTTAAAAACTTCTATATATTCTATATTAAAATGTATCTGTATAATAATTGTCTCAAATGTTTTTGTTTTCCCAGGTATCCTGAAGTCCTCCGGAGGCATTAAAGGTTGAAATTTTACACTTACAGCTTCGATTACGACTCCAGGGAGGTAGAGAAAACAGGGGGATCAAAAGGACCTTCGAGACACTATAGGCCACCCACCCCCTCCGGTGACCTGGCTGAATCTTTGCACATACACAGGGTGTCCCAAAAAGATTGAAACGCGCTTTAATTCTTTACCTGTCGGAGATAAGTGGGCAATGTAAATTGCAAAAATGTTGAAAGTAAGGTAGGAAATAAGACTAAGTTAATGAAATAGTCCTCCCATTCATTTTCAAAAAGTTACACTTATTAAATTTTTATACGGTCCCCTTAGACAAATTGGGTCAATCAGAAAATTTTTACTTTTAATGCAACAAGATCATTAAAAAATCGCATATCTGTATCTTTAAAATCAATTGAATTATGATAAAGGAAAAAATCTGACTTATGCCACTTTTCCGTACCATGTGAAAGGCTATTTCATCAGTGAAAATAGGAATCATACACAAATTGACGATGGAAATTGTTTAGCTCAAAAATACGTTAATATGTGTCAAATTTTTTTTATCGCAAATGCATCTAAATAAAGCATTACAGAGACAGAGATCATACAAAGCAGTGGTACTCATTACGCGGTTGGGTATCCTATATATCATCATCCAGTTTTATCTTTTTTGTGATATGTCACAAATTTACATTTCCAATTTGATATATGGTCCCCAGTCAGAATGTTCAATTTTCAATTGAATATAACTCGCTCAATTTTAAAGATACAGATATGCGATTTTTCTTTTTAATGATCTTGTTGCACTAAAAATAACAGAATTCCGATTGGCCCAATTTGTCCAAGGGGGTCGTATAAAAATTTTAAAAAGTGTAACTTTTTGAAAATGAATGGGAGGCCTATTTCATTAACGTAGTCTTATTTCCTACCTTACTTTCAACATTTTTGCAATTTACATTGCCCACTTATCTTCAACAGGTAAAGAATTAAAACGTATTTCAATCTTTTTGGGACACCCTGTATAGCATCAATCATGGGGCAGAATCTAACGAAATCGGATTCTAGATTTCCTCTTTACTAGCAAATAGAAAGAGAGGGAGGTATAAAAGTCTTTACAGGTCCTCCACATGCTCTCTGTGACAAAGAAAGCTGATACTTTCCACACTTATTGTATTGACGATGAGCAACAATCAATTTTCAATTAAAATGCCTATTTTTGACGCTCAGTGGCATATATTCTTAAATAAAATTTATTCGAATAAAAGTAACAAATTAATTTAAGAGTTTCATTTCCCATGTCTTTAACAGGCTTAGATACTTAGTAACTGGAATAAACAGTAACTACATCCGCCCAGTCTCTAACTAAGTTTTTAACACTTTACAACAAAGTTGAAAAGTGTTTATGACTTTGTTCATTCTGTCTGTCTGTCTGTCTGTCTGTTAGCACGATAACTGCCGTAAAAATGACTTAATCAAAATGAAATTTTAGTATGTTGTTCAGACGGTCTGTAGGACCTATGGGAATATAAATGAATAATATCACACAATTAGTTTTGGATTGAACCCGGGTTTAAAAAATGAAATACATTGAGCCCTATGGGACCTAATTTTTCAAACATTTTTTAAGCGGATTTAAAATTCACAAATTGCTTCGAAAATTTTAGGTAATATTCAAATTGTTCCATAAAATATATAAAAAAAAATTCAGCTAAATATATTCAGTAGTTTTTTAAATAAAAATTAAAATAATAATTACACATCTTATATGAAACGATCACGTGACCATGATATGAAACGATCACATGACCCACTTCAAAATGAGATATGGCATCCATCTTGTTTCAAATTCGTGATTTTTTAAAGTTATTTTTAATTCATATTGAGTGTTGTATCCATCCTAAAACTACTTTATTTCTGCTTAAATTCTGTGCATCTACATACTAAAACAACACAATGACAATATATTTGAGTTTAAATTCTCATTCAAATTTGATTATTTCTACAATTAAGCCTATTTTTCACCTATGTAAAATGTAAACAGCAAAATATGTAGAATGAGTTGTATTAGATTTACTGTATTTCTTTAACACAAAATAATTCAGTCCATGGAGTCTGCATGGCTGATATGAATGAAATATTGATTGATTTTATAAACAGAAGGACGATATTTCTCGATGAAGTTTTAAGCATAAAGTTTATGAATTCTAGCTCCATGGTCTTAATTTTTAAATAAAATAAATTATTATAGTATTGTGATGAATGAAATGGAGAAAGTTATGAATGAAATCCTGCTTTTATAGAGAGATCCAGGCGTGTTATTTTTTCTATGACGTCATTTGAATTAATTTCAGTTGTTTTCGATGAAGTTTTCAAATATAATAAATTATCGTAGTATTATGATAGATTTAAAAATATTACCGTGGAATGTATTGCATTTTAGAGATATTTAAACCACGCAATTTATATTTCAATGCCGTCTTTTGAATGAAGTTCATTTTTTGCAATGAAGGTTTAAGTTTTCAAATATAATAAATCAATGTAGTATCGTGATAAGTTTTAAAATATTACCGAGGAATGTATTGCATTTTCGACTTTTTTAAATAAAATTGCATTGAAGTTGGAAAGTGTTTCATAATCAATGCTTTAAGCATGATTAATCTTTCTTGTTTAAGATTTTATTTTTAAACTTAATATCCAGGCTAGAACCCGTGCAGGCTTCTAGTTCGAAACACACCAACAGCCACATTCAATCCAAATAGCAAACGGCTCATATTCCATTATCATTCCACAGTGAAAATAAATACTTTTAATTTTTCATTATTTGTTTATATTTTGCTTCCTCTGTAGTAAGTGGGAAATAAAATCCCCCCCCCCCTCACCTTCTCTGGGCTCTACGAGGGAGTTGTCACGCAAGATCATAGAATGACACGCAAGTGGAGACAGTGAACTCAAAAACGGCGAAGGTCAAATTTTGATTAAAAAAATGTTTCGAACGATAGAAGATATCTGGAGGATATTTTTTGATGAAAAATATCTTTAATACATAGGTGTCGCTTCGTAGTAAATTGCACTTCAATTAAGATGGCATGTGAAGCATTCCATTTATTTTGCTTTTAAAAGAAATGCATAAATTTAATTTTTAAAATATCTAAAGTGAGAGGGTGTTTTACCCAACTTTCTCACACATAAATGCAATAATAGTGAAGTCCACAACAAGTGCCATTCGAGATTGTAAATTTCTGATTCAAGTGTATTTGAAAATCGTTGCATATCCTTATTTGGTTTTTAAACAAATATCATTATGAAAAAGAAACATTTCACTATTAAACGATTTCAGTGTTAAAAGAAAATAAATTTGATTAAAAAATAAAAAAATAAAATAACACACCTTTTCTCAAATTTCAGTTTTAAAACAAAAGTGTTATATGTGTTTTAAAGATGTTGCCTTAATTGTATAAAACAGTTTAAACATTCAATAGTTAAAACAAAACAAAACATTGTTAAATTATATATTTCACAATAATATTGTTAAATTATATATTTAACAATAACATTGTTAAATTATATATTATAAATTATACATTGTTAAATTATACATTGTTAAATTATATATTGTTTATACTTTGTTAAATTATATATTGCTTATACATTGTTAAATTATATATTGCGTGTACATTGTGTTAAATTAGATATTGCTTATACATTGTTAATTATATATGACTTACATTGTTAAATTATATATTGCTTATACATTGTTAAATTATATATTGCTTATACATTGTCAAATTATATATTGCTTATACATTGTCAAATTATATTGTTTATACATTGTTAAATTATACATTAATGTTATATTATATTTAACATTGTTAAATTATATATTTAACAATATCAAACGTTGTTAAATTATGTTAAGTTTAAACAAAAGTCTCCAATCTCTGAGATTATAAAATGTTCAATTAAGTCTCCTGCAGAGACGTTGTATAAATTGTACGGAACTGTTTCAAATATCAACAAGTTTCACAATTAAAACTAAACAAGAAAGATCAATCATGCATATAAACATCGAGGTGGCATATACTAACTCGTTGCATATAAAGCATTGATTATGAAACACTTTCCAACTTCAATACAATTTCATTTAAACATCTCTAAAATGCTATGCATTCCTCAGTAATATTTTTAAAATTATCACAATACTACATTAATTTATTATATTTGAAAACTTAAAAGTTCATCGAAAAAAATGAACTTCATTCAAATGACGTCAATTAAATATAAATCGCCTGGCTCCTCGGTAATGTTTTTAACATTATCATACAGTAATACTACACTAATTTATTATATTTGAAAACTTCATCAAAAACAACTGAAATTTATTCAAATGACGCCATCGAAATATAACACGCTTGGTTCTCTCTATAAAAGCAGCATTTCATGCATAACATTTTCCCATTCATGTCATTCATCACAATACTATAATAATTTATTTTATTTAAAAACTTAAGACCATGCAGTTACAAGTAATTAAACTCTATGCTTAAAACTTCATCGAAAAAAATCGTCCTTCTCTCTGTAAAATCAATGAATATTTCATTCATATCAGCTATGCAGACTCCATGAGCTAAATAATTTTAAATTAAAGAAATGCAGCAATTCTTATACAACTCATTCTGCATATTTTGCTGTTTACATTTTACATAAGTGAAAAATAGGCTTCATTGTACAAATAATCAAATTTGGATGATCATTTAAACTCAAATATATTGTAATTGTGTTGTTTCAGTACTTAGATGCACAGAATTTAAGCAAAAATAAAGCGGGTTTAGGACGGATACAACACTCAATATGAATTAAAAAGATCTTTAAAAATCACGATTTTGCACAAGATGGATGCCATATTTTATTTTGAGGTGGGTCACGTGATATCTTCATAAAATGGTCACGCTTCATATAAGAGGTGTAATTATTATTTTAATTTTTATTTAAAAAACTACTGAATATATTTTGCTGAATTTTTTTTTAATTTTATGGGATAATTTGAATATTACCTAAAATTTTCGAAGCAATTTGTGAATTTCAAATCCGCTAAAAAAATGTTTGAAAAATTAGGTCCCATAGGGTTCAATGTATTTCATTTTTTTTTCAACCCGGGTTCAATCCAAAACTAATTGAGTGATATTATTCATTTATATTCCCATAGGTCCCACAGACCGTCTGAACAACATACTAAAATTTCATTTTGATTAAGTCATTTTTACGGCAGTTATCGTGCTAACGGACAGACAGACAGAATGAACAAAGTCATAAACATTTTTCAACTTTGTTGTAAAATGTTAATAAAAACATAGTTAAAACATTTTATTGTTAAAACAAAAGTATCCAATATCTAGGACTTAAAAGTGTGCAAGACAGTGGCGCACCCACGGGGGGGGCCGAGGGGGCCCTGGCCCCCCCCTTGGGCTGACAAAGCAAAACGCGAAGGGCGCTGTCAGCACAAGGGAGAACTAGGTCTGCCTTCGAGAAAGTATAAAAAAAAAACATTTACAACCATTATTGTAATAAATAATTTTAATCATTGTGAAGAAAACAATTCCAGCATATCCCAACACTTACACTGAATGTAATTATACATATAAAGCTCTTTATCGTACTGTACAAATTATAAATTAATTCGCACTAAAGGCGCCAATTCTGGAAACCCGTTCTTCTTAAGACGTTTCTACCTGTGATTGAATTTAAATAATGGACTCGTCCAAAATCACGTGACCCAAATGCCTTCTCGCTATAGTCGTACTATACCAGTGCTGTGTAGAGTGACGTCACAGGCGCCTCCGTGGCCCTATATAAAGAGTGAACGGCGGGGAAGCGGCTGTTCGCTCGAAAACTCGAGGATTTCGTTTACCCAGTGAGAAAATTGTGGAAGTGAATAAATAGATCGTGTCAACGCTTCGCGAATTAAGTGTTGCTGTGAGTTGAAATAAAGTGCGACGTTACGACACAAGGTGATAACAGTGAATTGGTAGTTTCGGAACGAGGGCCTGCGTGGTGAATAGCTGAATTTAATAATGGTCCTGAACTTTCAACTGATCTTACAGTGAAATGCATCTTTAACGATCAGTGTGTGTGTTTATGTGCGTATTTCGGCTATATAGCAAATTTTGTTCTTGAATAACTGAGGAGCAAGGTAAAAAAAAAGACAATGAGTGAAAAACGAAAAGGGCTAGGCCAACAGACACTGGGAAATTATTTTAAAAAAAAAAGTAAGATTGAAAATAGTGACGTTCCCAACGACGTTTCCCTGAGCTCTTGTTACATTGATGAGGCTGCAGTCGAAGCAAGCAACAGCCGTGACCCCGGGCTGTCTTCAAACGCTTGTGAGGAGGTAAAGGTAGGACAAAACACAATACCAAACACAGTTGAAATAGAAATTCTGGCTGCAGATATTTCTAATTATGTCAAGAAATCTAACCTCACAGATGAAGATAGGATAACAGCGCTAAAAAATCTTTGGGAACCATATGCAAATTACAGTTTTCCTGCTACTGTCACTAGTGCTGTATCAAGTCAAGGAAAACCTCACCACACTCGGAAGTTCTGCTCATCTTGGCTGAGTAAGCATAACTGGCTAGCTTACTCAAAGGCAGAGGACAGTGCCTATTGCAAATTTTGTGTTCTCTTTGCACCCCATGAAGTCGGTTTAAGATCCACACAAGCTACAGGTCAACTTGTTTCAAAAGGATTTAATAATTGGAAGAAGGCCTTGGAGAAGTTCAGTCAACATGAAAAATTTTTCTATCATAAGGATTCAGTTCTCAAAGCCGATGAGTTCTTAAGGGTCACGGAAGGAAAAACGGTTCCTGTGGATCAAGTAATGGACAGAGGAAAGCAAAAACAAGTTTTGCAGAATAGGGCTATTCTTAAACCTATTATCAAAACAGTGATTTTTTGTGGAAGGCAAGGGCTGGCCATGAGAGGGCATAGAGACTGTGGGGATTTGGACGTATTGTCAGAACCATGCCAAGGCGAAGGAAATTTTAGAGCCCTTTTGCGACTCCGAGTTGATGCAGGAGAAGAAATACTGAAAACTCATCTACAAGGTTGTGCAAAAAATGCAACTTACATAAGTTGGAATATACAAAATGAGATTATTTCAGCATGCAATGATTCCATTGTGAAGCACATAGCAACTGAGGTGAATGAGGCCAAATGTTTTGCGGTTTTATGTGACGAAACCACAGATATTGCAACGGTAGAGCAAATGACACTTTGCGTTCGTTATTTGAAACGGTTTGAAACAAATGATAAGTATAAAATTGAATTTAAGATAGTGGAGAACTTCCTTAAGTTTGTGCCCCTGACTGAAACTACAGGTCGAGCAATTGCAGATGCTATTCTTAAAGGCCTTGCAGACTGCAACATTGATACGTCTTTCCTCCGTGGACAAGGGTTCGATGGAGCTTCTGCAATGAGTGGAGAGTACAATGGCGCCCAAGCAATTATATATGAGCAACACCCCAAAGCCCCCTACGTTCATTGTGCATCACACTGTTTGAACTTAGCCATAACTTATTCATCTAGAGTTCCGGATATCCGAAACAGCTTTGGAATAATAGGGAAAATCTCTAGTTTTTTCAACACACCAAAACGAAACCTTGTTCTCACCAGCAAAATTAATGCAGCTAATCAGGAAGAGACAGAAATCAGTGCCAAAAAACTGAAGAAATTATGCCCTACTCGTTGGGTGGAGAGACATGATGCCGTCACAGTTATGGTTTCATTGTTTGATCAAGTAATCGACGCTCTGGAGGAGATTACTACCTGGAATGACAAGGAGACATCAACAGAGGCTCATACCTTGTTATGTTCAATGTTAACATCACAGTTTGTCATAGCACTTGTTTCAGCTGACAGATTACTCAGCTACAGTGTTCGTCTGAGTGAAAAGCTGCAGGAAGTTAACCTTGATCTGGCAACTGCTGTGAGTGACGTAGAAGACGTTTTGAAAGCTATATCTATAATTCGAGAGAACGCAGAGAACGAGTTTCACCATCTGTTTGAACAAGCTGTTAAGAAGCTGGAACAGCATGGAGAAAACATTACTCTACCACGCCGTGCCACCAGACAAATTTATAGATCAAATTTCAACGTACAGACTCCTGAAGAATACTACAGACTTTCTATTTTCATTCCATGGATTGATAATTTCATCACTCACCTCCATGAAAAATTTCTCAAACATAAGGAATTTCTACAAAGTTTTGCATCTGTCATTCCGAATGGAAGGCAGCCGACACTGGAAGAAAACGAGAGATTTGTTGCCTTATCAAGGAAATTTGCAGATGATTTAGGACCCAGATCAGATAATACTCTAAAAGCTGAACTACATCTGTGGTACATGAAGGTCTTTGCATTGAACAAGAAAACTAAAAGCCCAATCGAACTGCTTAACTTTTGTGACCAAAGGACTTTTCCAACTGTGTTTGAACTTTTAAAAGTGTATGCCACCCTCCCAGTATCAACAAGCAGTGCTGAGAGGTCGTTCTCCACAATGAAGAGGTTGAAAACTTACTTGAGAAACAGTATGAGTGAAACCAGACTGAATGGACTGGCGTCAATGAACATTCACCGTGAAGTGGAAATTGATCCAGACCAGATAATTAATGCTCTGGCTACAAAGAAAAACAGGAGGCTGGACTTCGTTTTATGAATATGTATAGATCATAATTGAATAATATAACAATATGTAATCATGAGAGAGTGGTTGAAAACAAGTATACAGTATAAGCAGACCAGAACAAATAATTTTATCTTCATCTATTTCTTAATTTGTGTTGTTTTGTATAAATATCTACTACTACTTCTTCTAATCATTCAATTCTCTTGCACTGCACTAAAGAATTGTTAGTAATTTGATAAAAATAAATGTACAAAAAAAGACAACCGCCTTGTTAATTGATATGGCCTCTGATCATTTTTTCTCGGAAAATTTATCGAGGAGTCATCCTCCTTCATAAAAATTTTGTGCACCAATGGCCCCCCCCTTAGGAATATTCTGGGTGCGCCACTGGTGCAAGACATCGAGTTTTTAAGGTATTGCATTAGAGCCATTCCATGTCAAATTAACACAGCCCCAAACCCGACAGACACCAATTTTAACACTTTCCGAACATAGTTGCAAAGTGTTTATTACTTTGTTCATTCTGTCTGTCTGTCTGTCTGTCCGTCCGTCCGCACGATAACTGTCATAAAAATGACTTTATCAAAATGGAATTTTAGTATATTGTTGAGACACTCTGTGGGACATATGGGAATGAAAATGAATATCATCATCCAATTAATTTCGAATTTAACCCGGGTTGGAAAATGAAATACATTGAACCCTATGGGACACAATTTTTCAAACATTTTTTAAGCGGAGTTAAAATTCATAAATTGCTTCGAAAATTTTAGGAGATATTCAAATTATCACGTAAAATGAGTAAATAAAATTTTAGCAAAATATATTGGGTAGTTTTTTAAGTAAAAATATATATAATACTTACTATATATAATACTATATATATTACTATATATATTACTTACTATATATATTACTATATATAATGCTTACACCCATAATATATGAAGAGATCACGTGACTCATTTCAAAATAAAATATGTCATCCATTTTTTCCCCAGTGTAAAAATCGTGATGTTTAAAGATTGTTTAAATTTATATTTAATGTTGCATCCGTCATAAAACCGCTTTATTTTTGTATGTTATCTGTGTATCTAAATTCTGTGCCAACACAATTACAATAAAAAAAATTTTTTTAAATGATCACTACATTTTGATTGTTCCTACAACAAAGCCTAATTTTTATAGCATGCAGAATGTAAACAAATCAAAGGATTGCAAGATGAGCTGTATAAGAATTGTTGAATTTTTTTCACGCAAAATTATTCAGCTCTTGAGTCTGGAATATAAGTGATATGAATGAAACATTCACTGAATATACATAGAGAAGCAGAGCATTGCATTTTTTGATAAATGTTTCAGTTTCCAACTATAATAATAAATTGTTGTAGTACTGTGATATATTAAAACTGATATTTTTTAAACTATCACATTTTATAGATGTTTAAATAAAATTGCATTTCAATTGGAAAGTGTTTCATAATCAATGCTTTATGCATGATTGATCTTTTTTTTTTTTTGCACTTAGCTATTTTGTTGTCCACATATATATGATTCTATGCAAAGTTTTAACCCGCAGTTTATCTTTGTTTTTTATTTATAAGAGTTTTAAGTTTGGAAATTCCGGTAATTTTTTATGATTCTCGCCATATTTGAACACCTGTACATCTTGACCTAATCTACGGATTGCACTAATATAAGGTTTATTTTGCAGCTTAAGGTATGACCTTTCTTGTGATATGTCACATGATTTGACCTTTGACCTTGAACTGCAAAAAAGTGCATCTTCAGTTGTCTTTTTTTGTGTTTTCAAAAAAATATATTTTGTTGGTATGTGTTATTTATCTCTATTATACAAAAATTTCAAGTTGAAAAAATCAGGGATTCATAGTGAAACAAAAATTCTAAATAAATACATGTTACATGGGCAGCTATTCGATAAATGCTGGAAACCTACACAAAAGCATAATTGATTAAACCAATTTTAAGAAATAAACATCATTAGCTTTAACTAAAGTTATAAACATTTTCTAATAAAAAAGAAGTTGATGTGTTGCATGTGACAATGGTGCAAACTACCTATAGAAAGGTTTCGATATTTTTATCTAACATTTAATTGTTTTATATTTTTCTACCAGAATTGTTTTATAATACAGCTTAAAGGGTATATGAAATTAGAAGATAAAATACATATTAGGTCCTGTAATGAGGACGGAAGATACTTTTTTTTTCATATCACGTCAACAACCCAACTGAACGATGACGAGCTTATATACCCTCTGCGGAAAGTTCTCGAGAAAGCACGTAACTCGTAAGATTATTAGCCAATCAACATCATTTGAGAAGTTTCCAAAAATCGGCAAGTTTACGATATTTCGCTAAATTCGAACCTAGTTTACCGATTTTGTCGCCAAGGTCAAATAGCCCAGACCTTCAAATTACAACAGTTATTTTACGTTACGTATTCGTAACAGTATAATGTCACTTCCGTTTCATCTAAGTCACATTTCTTTTAAGATTTTCTTTATCCGCACGCTAAGATGTTTCCCATTAACAATACTCCCCAGTCTGAAAGATTGCTAAATACTATGTATTAAAAGTATTACATTATAATAGTACGGATTTAAAAATAAATTTATTTGTTAAAATAAAAATCTCCAATCTCTAGGATTGCAAAATGCTCAATTGGATACGATTCAAAGGCGTTTTATAAATACTGAATTATAAAAAAAATTATTATTAAAACAACTGCATTGTTAAACTAGCTAAGTCAAAATTTCAACGTGCTAACGTAAGTTTTTTTCAAAAGTGTTATACTCAGGAATTTTTTTAAAACAATTTCCATGTATTACGATTATATGTCAAACAATCAAATGGATTACAGTACCATTACACAAAATTTTTATTGGCATTAAAATAGTTAAAATTGCAGCCTATATTACAAATTCTCGTTATATCCGAAAAACTAAATTTTACTCGATATAAACGAATAAATGAGGCTGGAATTAACATTGTACTAATTAAAAGTTCATAATGTCAGCGTTAATTGTGGAATCTGGCTGAATCCAGGATCGTTATAAGCGAGCCATAAAGGCGTGGAACACATACTCTTATTGATAGTAAAACTGCAGAAGTTCTCCACAAAATATATATTAGGTGACCACCTGGGAACACCGCGTGCTGTTGGCACATTTCGGGCGCGGTAGCCAGGTGGTTTGCGCGCTGGATTTGCACGCTGCCACAACTGCCGCCGTGTTCATGCGGAGTACGATCACGTTAAACATGTGGGTCCGTAAGTCCTTCCGAGAGGTTGGTGGTAGGGGAAGGAGGGTACGGTCTCTGTGGATGCCTCCCCCACTGGGTTCCGGTCTAAATTGGGTGGCACTTCCCGGCCGTCCAAACAGTTACCTTACACCTTTCTGGTAGGTTGGACGGTCTGGGTCTCAACAACAACAAAATATATATTGGAAAACAAAATTAAATGCAACCTCCCTTTTCCTCGTATTCAAAGATCCTGGCTACTACTGCTCTACTATAACATGGGTAATAGATGTTTCATTTTCTTTTTTTATATTTGTATTTAATACTTGTTTAATCTTAAATATCCTGCTTATAATACAATTTAATTATCATTATTCCGTAGTTGATTTATGAAAATTTTGTCTGCCGATCTGGTCTGTATATAAGCTTGTCTACACGGTAATTTTTATATAGCCACTGCAGAAGGGTATGGTGATACCCGAAACCGTTTTGGTGTTTTTACTTCCCTTATATACATAATGTATAAGGAAAGTATTGTGACGGGGTCGAAAATTCGAATTCGAGTTTCCGACGGGAGAGCACGTTTCAAGCATCCCTGATCACGAATAAAACATTTTTGAGGTGATGTCTGTGTGTGTGAAAGTATGTGTGTGTGCGTGTGTCAGTAAGTGCGTGGAGACGATAACTGACGAATGAATGGACCGATTCGAACGAAATTTGGTACAAAAATCACAATCCGTGAATACTGAAAGCCTATTGTTTTTATACACAATCGAATGTTCAGAACTCACCTAAATTTTCGAGGGAAATTTTGAAAAAATCAAAACCTTTAATAAAGTTACGCAAATAGACTTTTCTTATGTAATTTTTCATTAGAAAACGATTGCCGCAAATTTTAGAACACTAGCATGAACCGTTCTCCAGATATTGCACATTTTTAAAAAAAATTATCAAAAATCATGTAAAATAAAAAAAAAGTATTACCTAATGAGAAATATGTTCATTTTTCATATGTAATATCACGCGATAAATTTGGTGACATCATTCTCGTAGATCTAGCTCATTCCATTCATGAAAAAACTTTGAATAATACTTTTGTATTTGAACGCCAATAGTCATTTATCTGCTGTAAGAATAACTTATTTCTCCATCCATAACGCTGGGCGAGATTTTGGCGACGAATTTGGTGGAATGTCGCCAACTTGGCGACTTCTTTAAATGCTGCTAAATTAACGAAAAACTCGCCATATGGATAAAAATGACGCTACATCAATGAAAATGACAACTAATTGAAGAAAATTCAATAGTGTACATAGGAAAAAAAATAGATAAAGTGATTGTGTACATAGATAGAACTAGATTGTGACTGTGTATATAGTGATTGTGACTGTGTATATAGTGTATATAAGTGATTGTGTACATAGATGAAAATTATTATTAGACGGACATTTGAACTGTACAAACTAATGATACAATCTCAAAGAAGTCTCAGACAATAATATTTTAATCGGCCAGGTGTTTGTGTACGCCGTAGCCAATATGCAGTGTCAAGCACCTGCGCGTGCTTTCTTGAGCTGATTTTCCAACTATTTGCAAACACGCAACGGACTTATATGTTGCCTACACCAATGACTTGTGCAAGGTTGGCAGTCCGCCTGCGGCGTCCAAAAAAATTAAAATATCTTGGAAAGAATATAAGTATCTACTATAAGAATAACATTTTTTTAACTGTAAAAGTAGTAAACTCATTGCATTATATAAGGAAAGTCATGTGTTGCCCACATGAGATTTTTTAATATTTGTACGTCATAAAGGATGATTTTCATTAAATGACCTTTTAATCTACGATTTATTGTCTTTGATTTAATGCATTATATAACACATTATACATTTTTCACTACATCTCTTATTAACTTCACGTTTTATCTTTGACGAGCTTGTTTCTCGGCCCTCAGAGCACGTAAAAAGCTAAAACTCTGCGCACAATTTTATTTCGCGGAACATTTTAATCTATAAAATTTTGAAGTCATTACATTACGTCGTTACGGCATAAGTCATCTTTGGCGAGCTCGTTCTCGGCTCTCAGAACACGTATGAAAATGGAACTCGGCACACGTTTTATCTCGAGGAACATTTTAATCTACCAAACTTTTACGTCTTTACGTCATTTACGTAGTTATGACCGAGTTTGCTTTTTCAACGCATTCTATTTGCGGATTACAGTTTTATGTCTTCAGATTAAATGTTCTATTGCGAAATTCAATTCAGTGTCATATTCTATTGCAAAATTCAGACACATTGTCATATTCTATTGCAAAATTCAGACACATTGTCATATTCTATTGTTCAGTGTCATATTCTATTGCAAAATTTAGTTCAGAGTCATATCCAGATAAAATATTCCATTTGCGAATTACAGTTCAGCGTCTTCCGATGAAATATTCACCTGTTTCAAAAACGTCGACCCGTTCATCACACTACATAGGTTTGAACGTAAATTAAGCTTACAAAAATGAAAACTAAAGAGCAAAAAATAAATTATGAGAAAAAACAAGTTTTTTAAGGTCCTCCCCAAAACAACAGTGGCGCATAGAAAAGTAGACAATAAATTTTAATCACACACGAAATTGAACCAAACTTGGGGGTGCAGGTAGATTCAATTCAAAACAATACTATAGAAATATCATCATAATGTAAAATTAATAATATGCAAAATTGTCGAAACTATTTCATCTGCCTACGCCCTCATTTCATTTCGATAATTTTGTATAATATCAATTTGTATAATTATAAATTTTATATATTTAGTATTGCATAAAAGAGCCTTGCTGCCCGAACCGGGAATCGAGCCCTGGACCTTGAAGTGGCCTGCTGATGATCAACAGTTGAGCTACTAGGACAAAATTGCAAGCTCTTATTGTTGAAGTGGACACTGCATTCTCCACTTTTTAATGTCAGATTGGCGTGCAACTCACAGTCTGCCTGACCACCTCCGGCTATTTTTACCTCAGGTTAGCCTCCCGATGCTATTTTTATTCTCCATGTTAGCTTCCTACGTGATCGTTATCTTCTCGATTTGAAATCGGCGTTCAATATCCCAGATTCCACTGAATTCGTGCTAGTCGTACTAGGATCACTTTCAGGCCTTTGACATCTTTGCACTAACCTACAAGGTTGGTTTGTTCGGGCGCCATTATAAAGAACCCTTGGTGCCCCAACCGGGAATCGAACCCTGCATCTTCAAATTGGCCAGCCGAGGCTCTACCGAAGAGCTACTGGGACGAAATTGCAAGCTCTTATTGTCAAAGTCGACACTGCAATTGTTTCGAATTGAATCTGCGCACACCCTCATTTTGGCTCAATTTCGTGTGTGATTAAAATTTATTTTCCACTTTTACGTACACAATTGTTGTACAGTGTTGGACATCGTAAAACATTTTTTTCTTCTCAAAATTTATTGACATTTACTATACAAACTCTTCGCTGGCATTTTTTCTGTTTTTTTTTGTTTTTATAAATAAATTGATCATCCTCAACCCGTGTCATATTATTCAGAATTGAAAACAGAACTTCGAAATTCCATTCTAAAGCACTCTAAACAGCCACTTCACTTTATACCCCTCTCAAAACTTACTCAAACACTTCGTTTTTAAAACTCTTCCCCCTTTGATTGACAGAATTTTAATTATGATCTCCGGAGGAGTGCCAGGAGGAATGCGAAACCTGCCCGCGCCGCCAACAATTCCGCCAAAAAAGAAATGCAAAGAAGGAATAAAAATTAAAACGCCTCACTAAACGGCTAAAAATTTCAAAAGGATTGAACAAAGAGCGGGGATGATCCTGTAAAAAAAAATCGTGTCGATGACGATCTTTAAACGGCCGGCTTGAAGATGCAGTGGCGGGAAAATTAAAAGGCCAAACAAAGGGGAAAGGAATTGGAAGTTGTTAATTCATTGAAGAGACACTGGCGGGGCGTCGTCGAATTATTGTAGTTGCCAGGATATAGTGAGAATTCATGTAGGAAACGAGGACTTGCTTAATCTTTGGTAAGAATTTGTTAGGAAGAACAAGAAAGGGAAAAAAGTGACAAAAAAGGGAATTTTCAAAGTTTATTAAAAGTTAAATTTACATTTGCACAAATCACAGAAGTGTATATGCGAGACTTTTTCCCTTTTTCCTATTAATTTAATAGATTTCCGCTTTTCCATATTCATTTCCTTCTTTGAACGTCCTTTGCAATATTTTTTAAAGTAAATGTCCTGCCAGTTTGAAAGGCATGTCACTGATTAAACATGTATGGGATAAGGTCACTCGGCCATTTCTGTTCTATAGCAGTAACCACCAATGAACTGTGGCCCCGGATCGAAGAAGCTTGCGGCAGACAATACCTCAGGAACACATCCTAACTCTCTTTGATTCAATGCCGTAAAAAGCTCCTATTGCCGCAAGGGGCGGCTTCACAAAATACTGATTTTATGCCAGCAATGTGGTTGCATCGGTCTGAAACGGTAATAATTTATTTGTATCACCATTAGTAACATGTTGCACACATGTCATTCTAATCTGACCATTCCTTTGTGATGTTGCATTTTTTATAAACACGAGTATATAAAATCATCGAGTGCAGGACTTATAAGGAAATTAAACACTTGATTGAGGACACCTACATATAGTCTCCATGTGGGGTTCCAATTCGTCTACAACCGAGTGTCCCAGATGGTACTAATCACAACTCGGGCTAGATACTGCCCAATATGGGGGGACCCAATGCATCATAGCTCAAGGCTCACAGAAACTTTAATCTGGAATTGCAAATATGTCCACCTCAAAGAGTTGTCTGAATAATGGAGGTGTTTGTTCCCCAGCCTTAGTTCATAATATATCGTAGTAATAACATATTTTATTTGAATTAACATCTGAAGAGCAACTTAAAATCATATTTGATGAAAAGTATATAAATATAAAACACAATTTATTTATTTAAGAATCATACTTTTAATTAAGAAACATACTGTGACATATCTGTGGCAGCAGCCAACTCTGCTCCTGCCAAGGACATCTGATCAAAGATGTGTGCCCGAATTATAAGTTCGGAATGGGAGAAGGCTTTTGCTCTAATCTTATAATGTCGGTTTTGTAAGCACGAGGTTCCGAGTTCGGTCCTGGCGACTCTCAATCGCTACAATGGTTACCCTGGACATACGAGCATGAAAAAACCTTCACTCTCACGATCTAAACACGAGATGGCAGCACCACGCTGAGAAGAGGCGCCTACCACTCCCTTCCTGCTTGACCATGACTGACGTCACGCCCGAGGTACGACACGCCTCCCAGCCATTCAGCCCCTCGACTGAGTTTCGGATGGAAACGCGCGGAGGTTTTCTGGGTGGCCCCCTCCTCGCCGAAATTCGACCGGGGCCTTCTCATCAGGGGGGGGGGGAGTGTGTGGCAGCAGCCGACTCTGTTCCTGCCAAGGACATCTGATCAAAGATGTGTACCCGAATTATAAGTTCGGAGTGGAAGCTAGCTTTGGCTCTAATCTTATAATGTCGGTCTTGTAAGCCCGAGTTCGGGCCTGGCGACTCTCAATCGCAACATATCTTCCCCAGTCAACTAATATCGAAATTGATAAATGTTAAAATTTTATATCTTTAGACCTAAATTTCTGCAATTATGTTATATATTTAAGTGATCTAATACGTCAAAATCTCCAAACATGGATGATAAGTGCCTAACTTGTACACAAGTTGGACATATTTATTTGGAATATAATTCATCCTTGGGCATAATATTATTTCAGAACTCTGTTGGACCTCTCTCCGAGAAGTTTTACATTGAACAATTGCCTTATTTCAAAAGACAACACTTGGCAGGGCGTATTAACCATCCAGCTTCTTTCTCTAAATCCATGTTGATAGAAGATAAGTGGCACTGATAATAGAGTCGAAACATGAAAATGTAAAGAGTACAAAAGTGCCATACCTCAAAGAGAGTACATGTACTCTAAATGAGTACGTCTGGTAATTTACCTTATGGTCGTGTTTTCATTGCAGATACCAGATATGAGAACGCCAATTTTGCCGCCATTATATATTATATGAGGATACAATACTTTATATGACACTTAAATTATGTTTAAGTTAAGGATGTAAATTCACCTCTAACTTTCACCTCTAAATTGATTAATATTACATTAAATTACTAGTTGTGAAACTATTACAGCTCGTTATCCATCCAATTTCCTTTTCTAAATCCAAGTGGCAGAAGATAAGTAGCATTGCCAACAAAGAGTACAAACAAAAGTACAAACAAACAAAAGAGTACAACAAAACGATACAACAGTTTCATACCTCAAAAAAAGTACGCTTGTTAACCATACCTTATGATCACATTCCCACTGCAGATACTAGCAACAGGAGCGCCTCCTTTGTCGCCATTTTTTAAGGATACAACATACGATTACTTCATATGACACCTAAATGACCTTCAAATTAAGGATGTAAATCTGCCGCTAGTTTTAATCTCTAAATTGATTAATTTTGAGATTGATCTCACTTGATTAATATTATATTAAATTACTAGTTATGAAACTATAGCGACTCGTTATCCATCCAGTTTCTTTTTCTAAATTTATGGTGACAGAAGATAAGTAGCACTACCAACAGAGAGTACAAAAGTGCCACACATCAAAAAAGAATACATGTACTCTAAAAAGAGTGCGTCTGATAACCCTACCTTATGATCGCGCTCCCACTGTAGATACTAGCAATAGGAGCGTCCCCGTTGTCGCCATTGTATGAGGATACAACATATAATGACTTCATATCACACCCCAATGACTTTAAGTCCTCTGGACAAGCCGGACGGCCTGGGACTTTCACACCCCAATGACTTTAAAATTAAGCATGTAAATTCATCTCTAGCTTTAAGTTCTAAATTGATTAATTTTGAGTGTGATCACACATGATTAATATAAACTATAACGGCGCGTCATATATCCAGTTTCTCTTTCTAAATCCATAGTGACAGAAGACAAGTGGCATTGCCAAGAGAGTGTACAAACATGGAAACGCAAAGAGTACAAAAATGTCATACCTCAAAAAGAGTACGTTTGTTAACCATACCTTATGACGGTATTCGCACTGCAGATACCAGCAATAGAAGCGCCCTATTTGCCGCTATTATATAAGGATACAACATATGCAGACTTCATATGACACACAAATGACCTTCAACTCTAGCTTTAATCTCTAAATTGATTAATTTTGAGTGCGATCCCAGATGATTAATATTACATTAAATTGCTAGTTGTAAAATTATAACATGAACTAACCCAACACTTAAGATTAATCGTCCATTTCATCTCTCCTGTTTTACATCGAAGGAGTGTGTATCTAATTAGACACTTTCCATTTAATTCTCCCAATGACCATCTTCAAATAAAATTGGAGCATGGAACAAAACAGACCCCTAACATGAAAACCAATGTTTGATTTTTATTACGATGAAATTTCCCCCAACCAATTTAACGCGGTGGTCGTGATGCACTGCAATTGAGGGTGGGCAAACCATCCCATATAACTATACAATAAAAGTGGAAGACACTTCTGTCCGCTAGAAACACTTTTACAGTAACAGTGAGCAAACAGAAATAATGTCGTTGTAGAATGTGGGCTTATTGGCTTAGGTGTAGACAATTTTCGTGAAACGCGAACGCGTATTAAAAAGACGTAAAAAGAAATCGCGGCACGAAGATAAGAGGGAAATCCATATACAGATGAAAATTACATAATTTTTTAAGGCCGATGTTCAAAGGTATTGTATTTTATATTGCTTGTATATTAATTATCCAATGGTATTGTGAAACAGGTTTTGGTTACGATATTAGAGTACCGTATAAATGGTGAAGTATGAAATTAACACCATACCAGTTTTGGTATCGGTTTAGGATTTACTAAAGTAATCATATAAGCGTTGTGTTAACCCAGATCCAAATTCCCTGGCCGGTTCAAGAACCGGTTGGCCAACCTAACTACGAAACTAAAGGTAAGAGCATACATTACTATACAACTAGTGGAAAGCAATACAAATCAAATTATTTAAATATAAACATGTTTATTAAATCAACTAAATTAAATATCTTTCGTAAATACAAATTGTTCTATTTCCATAGACGAAGAACCTTGTTCGAGATTAAGAACATATCTGCACACATAATAACAGAGAATGAGTTGTACTTGCAGATATAGAAGAGCACATCAGTTGTGAAACATATCGAATCAAGGAGAGGGAATACTTCAGGAATTCACTGTCTACAAATTTTCACCGGCACAAATAAAATTCCCATCAACGATTTTTAGATCACATGGCAGGATTATATAAACTCTTGCAGCATGCACCATTTCGAATTCTGCACTCCTCGCAAATTATACGAACCACAGATTCCAAACTTGAATAACATCGAGATTCAATGGTAATAGATTTTTAAGGAGGTAAGCTAATTCTTTAGTCCTCGTTTTGTTGTCGAACCGGAGAGCTTCTTCCATTCCGTAATTAATATTCTGATATTACCAATATCACTAAATCGGACTTCATGTATTCCATTTTTGCCGAGCATACACATCTAGCTCACACCTCCAAAGATTAGCCGAAAGCTGTCCGCGTTCCTCGAACCGTTCAAACGTCACTCATTAATTGATCCCTCATTGGCTAACCAACCTCTGCATACGTGACGTAGCGTAATTAACACCTGCAGTTAAGGCTCCTATATAGATAGAGTTTCGTCCAGAACAGAGCACCAGGCGCGAAGCGCCTTTAATCTCCAATCTCTAGGTGTGGTTCTTATCTTCATACTGTGACATTATTTCATTGGTCCATAGTTGGAGGTTCGAGGTTTTTGATTTACTGTTTTTATTATTTGTCCTAGCTCCTAGCGTGGCAGTTTGTTGCACATTAAGAGTTTAAGCAGTTTGGGGGGTTGATGCAGATCTGAGGGTAACCTAGCATTTTAGCAGTTTAGGATTTTAAACATTTTGTAGAAAACCAAAGATCGCGAGTTTTCGTTAATATCAACTGATTAAGGTGGGACGTTCCTAGTACCGAATATCAAAGTTAAGTACCGAGCGGGGTCTCTTACGAGATTTAGCCTTGCGATGATCATAGTCATGCAGATTAAATAATAGTTCATTTGGGACAGATGGCAGATTTTTGTAGAATTTAAGCGCTAGCTTTTTGATTTGGGCTCTAACAGTTTTTATTTTGAAGTCTTTCCTAATTACCGAGTTTCTTAAGTATCTAGGGGCTTTCCTTATAATCCTTAGGGTTTTGTTTTGTCTTGTCTCTAATAAGTCTATGGTAGTTTTACAGGCATATCCCCATACGGGTGCTGCATACAGCATTCCCGGGCAGATGACCGATTTATAAATTAGGAGTTTATTTTGATAACTTAGATTTCCGTTTCCTATCATTGGGTATAAGGCTCCTATGGTTATATACGCTTTTTTGATTATGTTCGTTACGTGCAGTTTCCAAGTTAGGTGGGAGTCTATCGTTACACCTAGGTATTTAGTAGATTTTTCCGCTTTTAGGGCATGGTTGTTTATGTACAGAGGAGGCGGAGGTTTACGTTTTCTTGAGAAATAAATCCAATGACATTTATTGGGATTTAATTTTATTCGCCATTTTTCCAGCCATGTTTGGAGTATGTCTAAGTGTTGTTGTAGCTGTCTGTGCATTACTGAGACGTAAGGGTGTTTTGCAAGTATCGCGTTGTCGTCTGCATAGAGTGCCAGCTCCGTGTCTGGGGTCCTGGGAATGTCATTTAGATATATGTTAAAGAGTGTCGGGCCCAGGATGGATCCTTGCGGTACACTACTTTTAATGAGCTTGGGTGTAGATAAGTTATTTTTTACTCTGACTTGAAAGTGTCTGTTATTTAGGTATGAAATTAAAAGTTTGACAAGTGCGTCAGGGACTTTTAGAGTGATCAATTTGTAAGCTAATCCACAGTGCCACACTTTATCAAAGGCTTTTTGGATGTCAAGAAAAATCGCAGCTGTGGGTGTCTTATTATTAAAACCAGAAGAAATGTACTCTACCACTCTCAGCAATTGATGAGTGGTGGAGTGTTTTGGCCGAAATCCAAACTGCTCCGGAATGATAATGTCATTCTCACTAAGGTGCGTGTTCAGTCTCTTAAGAATTATTTTCTCAGTAATTTTACTAAGTGTCGGCAACAAACTGATTGGTCTGTAGTTGGCTGGAATTGAGGCATCCTCACCAGGTTTATGGATCACTATAATTATCGCTTCCTTCCATTCTTTGGGGAAATAATTTAGTTCTAGTATTTTATTTATTAAGATGGTCAAGTAAAATATTATATTTAAGGGTAGGTTTTTTACCGCGATATTCCTGATTTTGTCGTGCCCTGGGCTTTTACGGTTTTTAAGGTTTTTGATAATCTCTACTATTTCTTGCGGGGTGGCTGGGTTAATCTCAGCCGTGACCGGGGAGTTCCTGAAATTGTTTAGAGTTTGCCTAACCATTCTTAGGGTGTCCTGACACATTAGATCGTGGTTTGGTTCAAATTGCTTTTCGTAATGCCTAGCAAGCGCCTCTGCCTTTTCTTCGTCTGAGTACGCAATATTAGCGCCATCTATTAGTGGCGGGAGTTTAATTTGAGGTTTTCTGAGTCTTTTAGCGAATTGCCAGAGCGATACGTCTTCCGAGCTAAGGGATTCAATTAACTCTTTATACTGTTGCTGCTTTTCTGCGACAATTTTATCCCTGACTTTCCACGTGAGTCTGTTAAGCTCCCTTTTGAGGGTAGGGTCTCTATTAGCCTGCCATGTCTTACGCATTCTGTTCCTTTGCCTAACTAATTGTTTGACATGGTGGGAAAGTGTGGGCATTTTTGGTGACTCACGATGTGTTGTGGCAGATGCAATAGCTCTCCTGATTTCTGTTGTGAGTGTGTGCGTGGCAGAGTCAATATCCGCCGTGCTCATAATGTTGGGTACTGCTAAATGCGGCTCGAAAAGTGCTCTTTTGAATACGTTCCAGTTCACCCTCTCTTGTCCCAGAGAGGCTGGAAGGGGAGTGTTCAAATCGAATGTCACCAGTACCGGTAGATGATCCGAGTCGAATTCATCCAGGGTATCAATTGTGTGAGCGTATTCTATGTTTCTCGTTAGGACAAAGTCTATGAATGAGCCATTGGCACCTGAGAAGCAGGTTGGTCTCGACGGTGCAATGATGTCAGTGTTTGTTGTGTTTAGCAATCTATGTATCTGTGTACCGCGTGTGTTGGCTCTCCTGCTGCCCCACGCTCGGTGGTGTGCATTGAAGTCGCCCGCGAGTATTGTGTTTGGATATTGCGAGAAAAGCAGTTCCAGCTGCGCAGCTACATTTATACCACTCATGTTTTTGACATATATTGAAGTTAGGATAAATGGGTTTACATTATTTATTTTAATTTTTATACTAGTATTTTCTATACCTTGAAGATTTATGTTGTTTATTTCCTCGTGGGGAATATTACTTTTAATATATATTGCTGTTCCTCCATGGGGATTTCTAGCAGTTATATTTGAGCTAAGGGTATGATAGCTATTATAGTTTGCTATATTTAGTTTTTTGTTTTCTCTAACTTTAGTTTCCTGGATTAGCAGGGCATCTACATCATTTTCATTTACGTAGCTCCTAAGTTCATTTATTCTTGGAGATATGCCGTTCGCATTCCAAAATATTATTTTAAAACTTTCTTTTTGGGACCTATTCATGGCGGGTTTGTTTCTCACTGTTTTTATTAAATTCCGCGATTAATTTAAAAGCCTCAAAGACCATTTGCATTGGATCGCTCTTTTTTTGAATTAACTCAGCGAGCTGCATCAACAGATGTTTTATATCGTCTAGGTTGAACATACTGATAAATCCTCTGACGAGGTTGAGGATTTCATCCATCTTTTCATCATTGGATTTATCAGCAAGTTCAGTCTCAGCTTCCATTTCCTCAGTCTCAGCTACAATTTCCTCAGCCTCAACCGCGGTTTGATCTGTTTTGTGAGTATCCTTTTGGACCTCGGTAGTCTTTTGTTTTTTTTCAGCCGATTTGTCTAACTGCTGTGTTTGCGCGAGCTCTTCTCGGGCGCGTTTAGTTTTCTGCCATTCCTGAACCTTTTTTTCTAATCTTTGTTTTGCTTCTCTTGCCTCTTTGGCGGCTTTATCAATTGCTATCCTCTGATTTATGTCTTCATGAGCTATTCTCACTTCCTCCACAGTCATTTCTCTGGAGGTCGACGGTTTAGGGGCCTGCTCTTGCACCGATCTGGTAGGTGCTGAAGTTTGAGTTCTTTTAACCTGTGGCACAGAGTGCGAGGAGTCCTGATGGGGTGTCTGAGGGTTTAGACCGAGGGCCTTTTGCCTCCAAGGGGGTATCTGATTTTTGGGGGGAGGGGGGGCATACCCCGGTGCCTTTCCTCTGTTCCAGGGGTTCTTCGGGCATTGCCTGAAGTTCGCCGGGTGATCTCCATTGCAGTTAGCACACGTTGCCTTCTCTGTCCTTGGTCTTTGGCAGTCACGTGTGAAGTGTTCTTCAGCACACTTAAGGCACTTTGGTGGCATGCTGCAATTCTCAGAGGAATGATTGAATTGCTGGCACCGGTAGCAGATTTTGAAGCCCCGTGCTCTGAAGGCCTCTACCTTCACAGCCAAGTATCCTAATCTTGTCAGTCGGTATACCCTCTGCCAGTCTTCCGTAGGCCTAATGCTGACTAAGAAGATCGGCAGGGGCAATCTCGTTTTTGTGTTTCTCAGTTGAGAAACCCGGACTACATCTAATCCTTCGGACGTTAGAGTGATTTTTATTTCCTCAATGTTATAGTTTGTTTGTAGCCCCTTCAAAACTACCTTTTTGGGCCTTTCCGTCTTTAAGTTTAAACTGTGGAAGGGGATTTTCTCACTAGATAAATGGCGTTGTACTACCCTATAGGCGTCAGCGTCATTTGGAATCAATTTTAGCATGTCTCCTGTGAGCTTGCCAGAAACTTTATTACCTGAGATTTCATTTAATTTTTTAAGGAGAGCCTGGTAATTGTCATTAAACTTGATGAAAAAACATTCCGCTTTTGGGTCTTTTTTCTCAACCACTACACTATTTTGCCTGTCACTATTTTGAACCGTTTTTGGTTTTGGTGCACTTTTGAACACTATAGGTTGCGCGACAATTTCAGCATAACTCTTAGTTTTAACATTATCATTTACATCTTTATCAATTTTTTCACTACAATCCATGTTATCCTTGTCATTAGATTTTAAGTTTAATTCTCCATTCTGGTTTTTAGTAGGAGCATCCATAGTAGATTGCCCCTCTATCCTCCTCTTTTTATTTGGATTTTCAACAGGTTTAAGTTTATCTTCATCTTTAATTTCTTTAATTAAGCCTAGTTCTATCATTTTACATTTAATTACATCACTAGAATTACTTCCTTCACAGTTATAAATCTCATTTAAATTACTAGCATAAAACCTATCCAAATTCTGGACCAACAAAAAAGAATTTACAGAAAGAAACGAACCCAGAATCTTGGAGACTTGGTCCTCGTCCCGTCCGAGTAGTCCATTCGTCAGTAGCTCCCTGATGTGTATCCTATATAGACACCTGTAGTATTAACGTAATTAACACCTGCAGTGTAGGTCATCTCTAGACAGCACTGGCGTCAGTCGAAATAACGGTCTCCGACAAAACCACAGATTTATGTGTATTCTAATAGAAAACAATAATTATTTCCGCAAAATGGCTCGAAAAAAGAAATGCTTGAGAAAGTGTTCCAAAATTCGATACGACAGTATTGTATAATCAAAGCAGGAAAATCCCATTTTAAACTACTTAAAACCATTTTAGAAGTAGGAAAAATTAACACTAAACGTATCATGACCGGTCAATAACCGGTTGTAAACTTTTGATTAGAAAATTCGCATATAATGTTATCGCTTCTTCTCACTTGACTTCATGACTTTTCTATTAAATGTATACATTCAATTCTTCAATATTTATTTTTCTTCTTCTTGTGTTTATATGATAAAGATATATAGCCTACCGTTATCTACCGCGACAGGTCATTTGACCGGGAGAAAAATTAATTGCCTTATGTAAGGTTGTCGGATCAGAAAATGTGATGTACATGCACATTCCACATATTTTCACCAGTTTCCTGCACATTTCTGCAAGGACTGTTGCGTAGTAAGTTTAATTTAAAATAATTGTGTATTAAAATTTCAATAAAGTGCGTAACATTTCAAGTTAGAAAAGGTGACAAAAACTAAAAAGTATTACTAGTTAGTTTATATTTTGTTTTTACAGCGTTACTGCATTCCTAATCTTCACTCTGAAAAAATGTCGAAACATTCCAAACACACCAAGTTCTTAGATACTCTAGGGTGAGTCGGGCGGTCTGGGTTTTCTACACCAAGTTCTTAGAAGAAATATATAACATAGGCGAAGAGTTTTTGGAAATTGATGAAGGTGCACGTTCTGCAAGAAAATATATATTATTTGAAAATGATCTATTAGACACCGAGTGTGAGCCTACAGATATCGACGATGAAAAAGTGAATTTTGTGAATATAATACGTAGAGGGCGGAAAAGATTGAGACTGCTCTCATGTTCTGAAGATGAGAATGAAAAAATGAGCAGTATATTTCGATTGATGGCACTGTTTGGGAAGAAATGCAAATAGGTGCTACATCTGGGAGAGCATCACTTTATAACATTTTCAGGAAAGAAAGAGGTTCAACGGGATATGCAAAACGTAATATTATAATACCCTATTACACAACAAGTAATTTGGGACAGCAAACCCTTCGCAAAACAGCTCAGACAGAAAAATTTAGCCACAACATTTTAAGTTTAACCCGGAAATGTTCTTGTTGAGGGAACAGCTGTGAGAAAATCGACCCATCAGAAGTGCGTAAAACCGAAACGTCACAGGTTACCTGCTGTCCAGTTATTTTATTTCTTACTTTAATGGCGACCAAGATGGCCGATAGACTGTTTTAGAATGCAGAAATGGAAGCTGATCTTATTGAACATCCCAAAGGTTCCGTTTGGTTTGAATAAAAGTCCTCTTTACAGTATGAGAACTCTAAAGCTTCCCCATTTGCTGCTAGAAGTGACGTCACTTTCGTTCTGTGCTGCGTGGAGTGACGTCACAAATGTCCCAAAGCCGTTTTGCAACCGGTTTGTTGTCCCAAATTACTGTCGTGTAATAGGGGCTTAAAGGGTAAAGTGAAGATTGCATTTTCGTTGATAATTGATCACCGTATTGTAAAACATATAAGAACATGCACAATAGAAGAAGCAAATCGAGTTTTAGGAACTGAATGGAGTCTATTACCTTATAAAGTTTGTTTAATATTTACTTACAAAATCAATATTACCTGCATTCACTCAGAAAAAATAAAGTTTTTATTTAAAAACCCGTCATCTAACTAGTTACGATACTAATAGGTATATATTGAGTATCAGTACGTTTAGTGTTAAGCATCATGTTTAAATTGGAATAAAAACCTAGGTGTATAAAAGATCTCACAAAATATTTACAATTTTAAAAGTTTTCCTTATCTAGCTGTGTTGCGAGATAGACGAGAACAGTCGTTATCCTTATTCAATTTTCAGCTAGGGGCGTTGCAATCACTTTTATACGATCGATCATGGCCACTTTTACTATAGATAGACCTAATGTGCATACACATGGACCTTTCCTTACATAATTATTGGGGTGCTTAAGGATTTTCCTTACAATCTACTTTAGCATGCTTATCGGTATTACCTCTTTTTTCTTTCTCATACTATAGAATATAAAGTATTGATTTCATAAAACTTTTCGATTTTGAGGCCATTATATGTCTTAGAACATTCTGAACATGTTTTAACTATTTCTAGTATAATGTCCGTCCGTCTGTGGTCGATTGCTTGAATACGCGATAACCGCCACAAATATTAATGAATCGAAATTTAAAATTTTCTCAACATGGAAGTATAAGACAACATTTGACATAATCACGCATAAAAGGGGTTATTTATGGCTCAATGATCACGAAACTTAACAGTTTCAATCACGCTAGTAAAAAATCTGATGTGGACAACATATGACTTTCCTTATATAATGAAATGAATTTACTACTTTTACAATAATAAAATAGGTTTTTCTTGTAGTAGATATTTATATTCTTTCCAAGATATTGAATTTTCGTAAATGAGTCGTCATTTTCATCGATTTAGTGTCATTTTTATCCATTTGGCGAGATTTTCGCTAATTTGGCAACATTTAAAAAGTCGCCAAGTTGGCTACATTCCGCCAAAATCTCGCCAAGCGTTATGGATGGAGAAATAAGTAATTCTTTCAGCAGGTAAATAACTATTGGCGTTCAAATACAAAATTATTACTCAAAGTATCTTTTCTCATGAATGGAACGCGCTAGATCCACGAGAATGATGTCACCCAATTTATCGCATGATATTACATATGAAATGTGAACATGTTTCTCAAAAATTAATATATATTTTTTTTAATTTACGGGATTTTTTGATAAATTTATTTAAAAAATGTGCAATATCTCGAGAAAGGTTCATGCTAGCGTTCTAAAGTTTGTGTCAATCGTTTTCTAAGAAAAAATTACGTAAGAAATGGCTATTTGCGTAACTTTATTAAAGGTTTTGCTTTTTTATGATTTTTTCAAAATTTTACTCGAAAATTTAGGGGGGTTCTGAACATTCGATTACGTTTGAAAACAATAGGCTTCCAGTATTCACGGATTGCGATTTTTGTGCCAAATTTCATTCGAATCGCTCTATTTGTTCGTGAAATATCGTCGCCACAGTCTCACTGACACACACACACACATCACCTCAAAAATGTTTGATTCATGATCAGGGATGCTTGAAACGTGCTCTCCCGTCGAAAACTCGAATTCGAATTTTCGGCCCAGTCACAATACTTTTCCTTATACATTAATGTATATAAGGAAAGTAAAAAAATAGCCACGATCGAATTTTTATGTTCATGGCCACATAAACGCCCCTATCCCTAATTATGAGGGGGAGGGGGGTACATTATGAAACTTGATATAAATTGAAAAAACATTCAAGCCTTTTAAAATGAAAGGTAACAAGCTATAATTGTGATCATTTAAATAAACAGTATTGATTTTTTCAAAAAAATTACAACAAAAACATAAAATAGTAAAATACTAATTAAAACACATCGTTGAAACATAAAAAACAAACAAAAAACATAAGCTACTTAAAAATGGATTCTGGTATAAGAAAGTCGAGTGGAGCTAGACTGGACTTCACTTACATTCGAAAATAATGCATGTTCATATTATCTTCATTACACATTAAATTACACTACTTCGAGAACAACATTGAATCAGCAAATTTTTATTTTCTTGGCATCTTTAAAACATTTGACGACTTCGTGCATAACCCAAAGGAGCTTCCTTGAAATTTTAATTTTAAAATTTCCTGAAAAGTAGTCCCAATCAAAAAGTCTGCTCAAAAGTTTTAATTATCTTGAAAATCCGGGCAGTTTTAAACTTGACGCGCTAATCTATTCCAAACTCCAGATTCATTTAGGATTCACTTTCTTAATTTAAAGTCTAATCTGAGAAAGTTTAATGCTTTCGATGTAGCGAACTTTTCTTTTAGATGCTTTTAACTTCCCAAATCTAGTTGGTTGCTCATAAATAAGCCTTGGTTAGGGTACAATGGATATCCAGTTATATTATTATCTGTACAGTACGTGATAATGTATAGTGCAAGTATTGGAATCAAATATTGGTTATCAACACGTTATGAGTACTATAGAACCTGAAGAAATATTTTTAACATGAAGTCTGTGCCCTGTAAAACATTTGCAAGCATGTTACTGAAAGTTTCAGGGGAAGCAGTTGTCCGTAATGGAAAGTAAGGTTCCTGATAGTCATGATTATATATATATATACAGGGTGTCCAATGCTATCGGTAACCAATGGCTATTTCCCCAACCGTTGGTTATAGAGATACACTTCCAATTGCAAAAATGTTTTATTTTTAAAATCTATTATCTTAGAAACAGTTTAAATCAATAAATGCTTTTCTGAAAGAAATACCAAATATAAATTTTTATACAGTCCCCCGGTCCTACCAATTATATTTAGGAAAATCATCCTCATACAATTTTATGCAAAATAAAAAAATATGATCCTTTTACGACCAAAATTGAAGTTGGTTGTTTGAAGTTGAAGCACCTTTTGTGCTGAGAAATGGTCAATACGGCCCCTGATTGGTTGGTTGCCTAAAACGTGGCATTTTTACTTTCCCTGCAATACATGGTAATGTATAGGGAAAGTATTGGAATCATACCGAAAATCACAACTCGAGTTTTCGACGGATTTACACGTTTCGAGACCTCTATAATACGAAAAAACCATTTTTAGCGTGACGTCTGTGTGTGTGTCTGTCTGTCTGTCTGTGTGTCTGTCTGTCTGTCTGTGTGTCTGTCTGTGCAGATTTTGTATCCTCTCTAATTAAAAAACTAATGGTCCGAATTTCACAAAATTTTGTAGGTAAGTCGCTTGTGGGCGGGGCTAATGCTGATTAGTTTTGGGTACGATTCGGAATAAAAGAACCCGCCTTTTTTGTGAAATGGCCCGCAAAAGCCTGTATCCACTCTAACTGAAAAACTAATGGACCGAATTTCACAAAATTTGGTGGATAAGTCGCTTGTAAGCCAACCTGGTGCTGATTAGATTTTGGTACGATTCGGAAAAAAATAACCTGCCTTTTTTTGCAAAATGGCCCGCAAAAATCGTCAAAATCTAAACTAAAGAACTAGGTATACTCAAATATATCCATTAAATGCTCGTTTAATACGTAATTTTTAACGACGAAAATAATACGACCAACCCCATTACACTAGGACTAGCCGTTCTCGAGATATTTTAGTTTTTGGTATTTTCTCTACACCACCTTTGAAAACAAGTCCGGTTACCGAATGAGAACGGAAATTGAATTAAAAGTGAAATGAATGTAATTAAAATAAAGAGAACGTGGATACAAGTCTGCAGGGAAAGTCATGTGCTGCCCACATCAGATTTTTATGCGTGGAAAAGCGACTTAAAGTTAAGCGACTTAAGTCAAAGTTTAATGTTCATAACTCTGTGAATTTTGGTCGTAAAAGGAAGATTTTTTTTTTATTTTGCCTAAAATTGTATGAGGATGATTTTCTTAAATATAATTGGTAGGCCCGGGGGACCGTATAAAAATTTATATTTCGTATTTCTTTAAGAAATGTATTTATTGATTTAACCTGTTTCTAAGATAATAGATTTTAAAATTTAAAACATTTTTACTTTCCCTGCAATACATGGTAATGTATAGGGAAAGTATTGGAATCATGCCGAAAATCGCAACTCGAGTTTTCGACGGATCTACACGTTTCGAAACCTCTAGAATACGAAAAAACCATTTTTAGCGTGACGTCTGTGTGTGTGTCTGTCTGTCTGCCTGTGCAGATTTTGTATCCGCTCTAACTAAAAAACTAATCAATCGAATTTCATAAAATTTGGTAGGTAAGTCACTTGTGGGCGAGTCTGGTGCTGATTAGTTTTGGGAACGATTTGGAATAAAAGAACCCGCCTTTTTTTGCGAAATGGCCCGCAAAAGCTTGTATCCACTCTAACTGAAAAACTAATAGACCGAATTTCACAAAATTCGGTAGATGAGTCACTTGTGGGTTATCCTGGTGCTGATTAGAATTTGGTACGATTCGGAAAAAAATAACCTGCCTTTTTCTGCAAAATGGCCAGCAAAAATTCGTCAAAATCTAAACTAAGGAACTAGGTATACTCAAATATATCCATTAAATGCTCGTTTAATACGTAATTTTTAACGACGAAAATAATAAGACCAACCCCATTACACTAGGACTAGCCGTTCTCGAGATATTTTAGTTTTCCTTATTTTCTCTGCGCCACCTTTGAAAATAAGTCCGGTTTCCGAATGAGAACGAAAATTGAATTAAAAGTGAAATAAATTTAATTAAAATAAAGAGAACGTTAATATAAGTCTGCAGGGAAAGTTATGTGCTGTCCACATCAGATTTTTGTAATTGGAAGTATATCTCTGTGACTAACGGTTGAGGAAATAGCCACTGGGCACCGATAGAACTGGACACCCTGTATATTAATTAATAGATATATATATATATATATATATATATATAATATTAAAACACCGTGAAATACTACATTACAAAATCATCTGAAATCACACTTAAAAGGCGCAAAGCTGCACTAAAAAGAGGATTAAAATATTGTCAAAAAGAAAAGAGGTATGGATGGAAACAATATACCAAAAGATGGCCGGGGGGAGTTGTGACCCCCTCACCCCGGTTAAGCATGCTTTACGTCGCGACAACACTCCCGGAGAGCCGGTACATTGCAAAAAGGAATACGAATGTATCAAATTGTAAGATGTAAATATACATCATACAGAAACAAATATAAGATATAATTGTCGAGATCCAGCCCTATCGAAATTCATCTACAGTAAATGTTTGAAATATGTTAAAAAGTGTGTGAATAATGTTTGAAACATGTTCACAAGTATAAATTAACAAAATTACAAAGCTTCCACTTAAAGAAGAATTTAAATATTGACACATAATAGAACAATAATAACAAAGTCTATTTCTAAAACCATATACCTGAATGACAAACAATAGCATATTACATGCAGATGTACATCCCATATTGTGTCATACAAGACCATGCAAATTTGCTATAACGTATTATACATTATACCCTATTCATGAGGTCCCATATCAGTTATCACACGCTTTACCTGTGACAATCCAGTATGTATATTGCCAACAGTTTTATTTAAATATAAACGGTAACTTTCGGTTACAGTTATTTTATAAAATTTGTAGATAATGTCACTTAAAAAATTCTTGGTCACTTAAATGGTCAATTAATTATTGTCACTTAAAAAATTCTTCGATATTTATGCGATTATCGTTTCCTACAAAACACCATCTCACAGGGTTTTCCCAAGAATTTTTTAAGTGACATTATCTACAAATTTTATAAAATAACTGTAACCGAAAGTTACCGTTTATATTTAAATAAAACTGTTGGCAATATACATACTGGATTGTCACAGGTAAAGCGTGTGATAACTGATATGGGACCTCTTGAATAGGGTATAATGTATAATACGTTATAGCAAATTTGCATGGTCTTGTATGACACAATATGGGATGTACATCTGCATGTAATATGCTATTGTTTGTCATTCAGGTATATGGTTTTAGAAATAGACTTTGTTATTATTGTTCTATTATGTGTCAATATTTAAATTCTTCTTTAAGTGGAAGCTTTGTAATTTTGTTAATTTATACTTGTGAACATGTTTCAAACATTATTCACACACTTTTTAACATATTTCAAACATTTACTGTAGATGAATTTCGATAGGGCTGGATCTCGACAATTATATCTTATATTTGTTTCTGTATGATGTATATTTACATCTTACAATTTGATACATTCGTATTCCTTTTTGCAATGTACCGGCTCTCCGGGAGTGTTGTCGCGACGTAAAGCATGCTTAACCGGGGTGAGGGGGTCACAACTCCCCCCGGCCATCTTTTGGTATATTGTTTCCATCCATACCTCTTTTCTTTTTGACAATATATATATATATATATATATATATATATATATATATATTAATTAACATACAGGGTGTCCAGTTCTGTATTTTGACTTGATGGAAGGGGGACATTTACGTGTGAGCTGTATATGCGAGATTTATAGGCGGACTTTGCGGAGGGCCGTGAAAAGCTGAAATGTAGATGGTGTAGAAATGAAGTGAGTATTAACAACCCTACTTGTCGTCCTCTTCTCTTCCTCCCCTCCGATATCATAATGTATACCGCGCCATGGCTTATAAATTCAACTTGATGACTGAACTGAAACGCAGTTCGTACGGCTTTCCTCACACCTGTTGTATAACTAACTGCCTGCAACTGCTTATAACCATGCTAAAATAAAGTTCCCATTAAAACGTGAAAGTGTCCTGCTTAAGTTTTCTTCTTATTCGCAGTCTATGTATTTTGAATTGAACAAAACAATCCAAACGAAATACAGCTGTTACAAACTAAGATACCGATCCACGGTTGGTATTCAGAGCACCGAATTACAAACATCCACAGGCCTGGAATGACCAGCATAAGTCCAGACCAGCATGATACCTTCTAAAATTATTCTTCATTTCATTTTACCTGACAATCACGAGATAAAAACAGGTGGGCGATTTTAACGGTTTTTTACAAAAACAAAGCGTGTACGGACAACACACATACACATCTGTGCATATCCCCTCTACGGCAATTAGCTTGTAGCACCTGCGCAATTTTTTTTTCCCGCCTAAATGCAGGCAGACGAAAATGAAGAAAAAGTGTATATTTTATGTATTAAACGGGACAAGTATAAATAAAATGAAGTGAATTGACGATCCGTGTTCCACGCTCGAAACTGCTAACAATAATGAGCCTGGATCGATTGGGGGTTTTACGAAGAGGGGGGTGGGGGTGGGGAAATGAGATTTATTCCTGGTTGCTAGGCTCCACTGTTTTAATACATTCGTGAAAAGTTTTTATTAATGGATAATGGAACATGACCTGTTTGTGTTCTAAGATAGGAAAGTGTCTTGCGAATTCTGAGAACTCTAAACTTCCACATCCGATCCAAATGAGAAGTTCTACAGGTTTAGCGGTGTGGAGGATATAAACTAACTGGAATTATCCGATCACGAATCATGGAGAAAAAGGGAATACTTGAGAAAGCCGTTAAAACAATTTCAGTATGGAAAATATCATTTAAAGCATTGCGCTATCAATATAATTCTTCAAAATTTGCGATAAAATACATATTTCACCAACTGCTTAAAAGGGGAGAAAATCTGAATTTTTTTAAGAGCATCGCTTAAACACTATGCTAATGAGACTATGACACAGTAAATGTACTGTCACAGTTACAGTTAAAACACAGTTGCAGTTAAAAACAAGAAAGATCAATCATGCATAAGCATTGATTATGAAACACTTTCCAACTGAAATGTAATTTCATTTAAAAATTTCTAAAATGTGATTCATTCAGTGGTAATATCTTTTACATTATCACAGTACTA
Organism: Amaurobius ferox; assembly: GCA_951213105.1. Lineage (NCBI taxonomy): Eukaryota > Metazoa > Arthropoda > Arachnida > Araneae > Amaurobiidae > Amaurobius > Amaurobius ferox. The sequence goes on along the minus strand of OX578148.1, from coordinate 45,857,696 downwards.
CAGTAATTTATTATACTTAAATATTTAAAACTGTATCGAAATATAAATCATCTGATTCTTTATGCAAAATCAATGAATATTTCATTCATATAACTTGTATTCCAGACTCCAGAGCTAAATAATTTTGTGTGAAAAAAATTCAGCAATCCTTATGTAATTCATCTTACAATCGCTTGAGATATTTGCATTCTGCATATGTTAAAATTAGGCTTCCTTGAAGAAATAATAAAAGTTTAGGGATCATTTAAAATCACAACTATTGTAATTGCATAGGCACGGAATTTAGATACACAGATAATACACAGATAATATATATGTGTATGTGTATGTACTCAAAGTATTGGAATCGTGCCGAAGATCGGAACTCGAATTTTCAAAGGATCTACACGTTTTGGGACTTCTAGAACACGAAAAAACTACTTTTAGGAAGACGTCTGTGTGTGTAAGGGTGTATCTGTGTATGTTTCTGTGTGTCTGTGTGGATATTACATCCACTCTAATTGAAAAACTAATGGACCGAATTTCATACATTTTGGTAGGTATGTTTTTTGTGGGAAATCCTGATGTTCATTAGATTATAGTACGATTCGTAATAAAAGAATCTGCCTTCTTTGCGAAATGGCCGCAGAAATTGCCTTTATCCACTCTAGCTAAAAACTAATGAACCAAATTTAACAAAATTTGGTGTATAATATTTCAATAACCTACAAGTGATTTATATACCAAATTTAACAAAATTTTGTATATAAATCATTTGTAGGTTATTCTACTACGATTCGGGAAAAAGGAACGGGCTATTTTTGCGAAATGGCCAGCAAAAATCGCTATATATAAAAATAAAAGACTACGTGTGCTCAATTATATCAATTAAATTCCTATTTTATATGAGATTTTTGACAACAAAAAGAATAAGACTAACCCCATTACTCTAGGACTAGCCGTTCTTGAGATATTCTAGTTTTTTCGCGTTTTCGCTACGCCACCTTTGACAATAAGTCCAGCTATCAAATGAGAACCAAATTTAAGTTTAACGTGTAAATTCAATGTCATTTAAAATGCTTATGTTGTGCAGATAAACTCAAATTATCATTGAATAAATAAAGAACGAATATGAGTCTGCAGTGAAAGACATGTGCTGTCCACATCAGAATTTTTAACAATATTACACCAATGATTTATAGAAGTGAACGGGGATTATTTTCAGGCCATTTCGAAAAAAATGTATGATCTATATTTAAAGATCCATCAAATTTTTGTCGAATAAAATGTTCAACAAATTTAAGCTGTGTACCAAATTTTAACTCTCTAGGACGTAGGAAAGTGCATTTAAAATGCCATCAATTAAATTTATCATGAAGAGTTATATAAAATTTAAAAAAAAATGAAAAATTGTTATCTACCAAATTTATTTTAAAATATGAAGCCACTCCCATATGCAAAACGTTTAAACAAATGGAGAGATTTTATTATATAATATCTCTCTCTTTTCTTTCTGGAAGATATCCCAAAGTCAGAATTTAAATGAATTTGTTTTTTTCCCTATATTAAATAATTTTTTTAATTAAAAAACTACTTAACATATTTTACTGAATTTTTTTTTATATATTCTATGGGATAATGTGAATATTTCCTAAAAATTTCGAAGCAATTCGTGAATTTTAAATTTACTTAAAAAATGTTTGAAAAATTAGGTCCCATAGGGTTCAATGTATTTCATTTTTTCAACCCGGGTTCAATAAAAAACTAATTGGGTGATATTATTTATTTATATTCCCATAGGTCCTACAGACCGTCTGAACAACATACTAAAATTTCATTTTGATAAACTCATTTTTACGGCAGTTATCGTGCTAACGGACAGACAGACAGACAGACAGACAGACAGACAGACAGACAGACAGAATGAACAAAGTCATAAACACTTTTCAACTTTGTTGTAAAGTGTTAAAAAAGTGATTGGACATTGCATCTACAAGTTTTATTACATTTTTAAATACATTGAATATTCAGTTACCTGTTATTTTCAATAAGATACATTTCATGCATATTTTTAACACTTTACAACAAAGTTGAAAAGTGTTTATGACTTTGTTCATTCTGTCTGTCTGTCTGTCTGTCTGTCCGTTAGCACGATAACTGCCGTAAAAATGAGTTTATCAAAATGAAATTTTAGTATGTTGTTCAGACGGTCTGTAGGACCTATGGGAATATAAATAAATAATATCACCCAATTAGTTTTTTATTGAACCCGGGTTGAAAAAATGAAATACATTGAACCCTATGGGACCTAATTTTTCAAACATTTTTTAAGTAAATTTAAAATTCACGAATTGCTTCGAAATTTTTAGGAAATATTCACATTATCCCATAGAATATATAAAAAAAAATTCAGTAAAATATGTTAAGTAGTTTTTTAATTAAAAAAATTATTTAATATAGGGAAAAAAACAAATTCAATTAAATTCTGACTTTGGGATATCTTCCAGAAAGAAAAGAGAGAGATATTATATAATAAATATCTCTCCATTTGTTTAAACATTTTGCATATGGGAGTGGCTTCATATTTTAAAATAAATTTGGTAGATAACAATTTTTCATTTTGTTTAAATTTTATATAACTCTTCATGATAAATTTAATTGATGGCATTTTAAATGCACTTTCCTACGTCCTAGAGAGTTAAAATTTGGTACACAGCTTAAATTTGTTGAACATTTTATTCGACAAAAATTTGATGGATCTTTAAATATAGATCATACATTTTTTTCAAAATGGCCTGAAAATAATCCCCGTTCACTTCTATAAATCATTGTTGTAATATTGTTAAAAATTCTGATGTGGACAGCACATGTCTTTCCCTGCAGACTCATATTCGTTCTCTTTATTTATTCAATGATAATTTGAGTTTATCTGCACAACATAAGTATTTTAAATGACATTGAATTTACACGTTAAACTTAAATTTGGTTCTCATTTGATAGCTGGACTTATTGTCAAAATTGGCGTAGCGAAAACGCGAAAAAACTAGAATATCTCAAGAACGGCTAGTCCTAGAGTAATGGGGTTAGTCTTATTCTTTTTGTTGTCAAAAATCTCATATAAAATAGGAATTTAATTGATATAATTGAGCACACGTAGTCTTTTATTTTTATATATAGCGATTTTTGCTGGCCATTTCGCAAAAATAGCCCGTTCCTTTTTCCCGAATCGTAGTAGAATAACCTACAAATGATTTATATACAAAATTTTGTTAAATTTGGTATATAAATCACTTGTAGGTTATTGAAATATTATACACCAAATTTTGTTAAATTTGGTTCATTAGTTTTTAGCTAGAGTGGATAAAGGCAATTTCTGCGGCCATTTCGCAAAGAAGGCAGATTCTTTTATTACGAATCGTACTATAATCTAATGAACATCAGGATTTCCCACAAAAAACATACCTACCAAAATGTATGAAATTCGGTCCATTAGTTTTTCAATTAGAATTGATGTAATATCCACACAGAAACATACACAGATACACCCTTACACACACAGACGTCTTTCTAAAACTAGTTTTTTCGTGTTCTAGAAGTCCCAAAACGTGTAGATCCTTTGAAAATTCGAGTTCCGATCTTCGGCACGATCCCAATACTTTGAGTACATACACATACACATATACATTATCTGTGTATCTAAATTCCGTGCCTATGCAATTACAATAGTTGTGATTTTAAATGATCCCTAAACTTTTATTATTTCTTCAAGGAAGCCTAATTTTAACATATGCAGAATGCAAATATCTCAAGCGATTGTAAGATGAATTACATAAGAATTGCTGAATTTTTTTCACACAAAATTATTTAGCTCTGGAGTCTGGAATACAAGTTATATGAATGAAATATTCATTGATTTTGCATAAAGAATCAGATGATTTATATTTTCGATACAGTTTTAAATATTTAAGTATAATAAATTACTGTAGTACTGTGATAATGTAAAAGATATTACCACTGAATGAATCACATTTTAGAAATTTTTAAATGAAATTACATTTCAGTTGGAAAGTGTTTCATAATCAATGCTTATGCATGATTGATCTTTCTTGTTTTCTTTTCAAATTCAATCAATCACAATTATGAAGGTTTATTACATTTGAAAAACTACTGAATAAGCAAAATTTTACAAAGTAGCTATTGTTCGCATAAATAATAAGAATAATAAAGTCTAACAAATACAATCATGTCCATTCCGAGTATTGGAAGTCATCTATCGAAGTATAAATTCTTTATTTATCAAGACATATGTCTATTTCGGAAAAAAAAAAAACCTTCTCTATACAATCTTATGACGAGAAAGTAAAAATAACCTTTTTTCAAGCCATATACAATTTGAAATAACTATATAAATTACGTATAAAGAGCAACCACAAAAATAAAAAAATATAATACATGAAATGAGTAATTTACTGATTTCATAACATTCTTACAAAAAATGTTTGATCTTATGTCTGTCCCTCTCTGTGTGCGTTCTCTAGAGCGGAAAATCGAAGTATGAGAAAGCTGTGCAATTTGCTACAGAGGTGCTTCACGCCTCCATCATCTGCACCTAAAAATTTTTCTTTTTTTTTCAAAATACAAATTAGTTTAAAAGTAATGAACCATGGAGGTAAATGTAAGGAGTCCATACTGAGAAAATGCCAATAAAATTTGAGACAATAATTCAGGTGGCGCTGCGATAAGTTAAGCGTGTCTGCATTGCATGTATTTCTATGGTTAAATGCTTAAAACATTTATTTAAACTCTCAATTTTGTTGAAATTAATTAGTAGCGCATACAAATTAGAACTGAAACAATTTTGAATATGACTACATATTCAAAATTGTTTTACCTTCAAATTTATTTTTATCTCCCTATATTCTGAACTCTGTCTTACAACTTTGAAAAAAATACTGGTTAATTATACTAGTAATTAGGTAATCTTAATTTTAAAATATTCAAAAATGCATATTCTCAATACTATGCCTCTCTATTGTGTCAAATGGAAGTAAAGGGCACTTTACTAAGTGACACTAGCAACAGTGTGACAATCGATATTGTCGCCTTAAATGTGCCCCGCTGGAATAAGTTCTATAAACGCTATTGGTATGGGCGCCCATAGGGGGTCTTGAGGGGGAACTTGCTATCCCGTCGACGTTCAAGTTTACAGATGTAAATATCAAGCAAGGCGATGTATGTCTCACCCTTCAGTTTTCCGCCTGTAAAAGTTATATGGGTGCTCTTGCTATGAGCGCCCATAGCAAAGGTGGCCATAGAACTTATTAAAACGGGATGAACTCAAGAACGAAATGTACAATATCGATTACCTTGATGCCTACGTTTGTGGCTTTTAAAATTTGTATGGGCTCCCATGGCAAGGACGTCCATAGAGTTTCTTCCAAGAGCATAACAAGGATGAGACGCACGATATATACTAGCTTGACACCAACATTTGGGACCTTGATGTTCACGGGAAGGCAAGTGCTTCCTTATGCTCCCCTATGGGCGCCCATGGTAAGGAAGTCAATAGAACTTTTTCCAACGGGGACAATCTCACGGACGAGACGTACAGTAAGTATTCATTAGTTTGATATTCGTGACGTTCAACATCCCTTTGGGCGCCCATGGCAAGTGTTGTTGTTGAGACCCAGACTGTCCGATCTACCAGAAAGATGTAAGGTATCTGTTTGGACGACCGAGCAGTGCCACCCAATTTAATCCGGAATACAGGAGGAGGCATCCACAGGGACCGTACCCTCCTTCCCCTATCACCAACCTCTCGGAAGGATTTACAGACTCACATGCTTAACGTGATCGTACTCCACGTGAACACGGCAGCAGTCTTGGCAGTGGCAGGAATCGAAGCCGGGCCTACTGAGTACAATCAATTCCCGCTCGCTATCCACTGAGCTGTCGTGCCCCACTCCGTGGCAAGTGTGCAATGTTTCAGCTTTTTATGTCACACAGTCTTTTGGAGGGTCTGGAAAGACTGTTTACTACCCCTGAGGAAATCGAAACTTTGGTTCCGTTAGGTTTTGCCCTGAGGGCAATAATATATAAGCTGGGATCTCATGCGCTGGGAGCCCATAGAGGACTGCAAGAAATCACTTAAGCTGAACTGGATATTCAAGGTTACAAATGTAGGTTACATGCTTGCGATATTGAACGCTTCATCCTTGAGTTCCCTTCTGGAAAGTGTTACATGGGCGCCCATAGTGGAGGGAAAGGATGACACTTGCCTTTACATAGACGTTCAAGGTTAGACATGTAAGTCTCAATCTAGTCGATATTGAACGCCTCATCCTTGAGTTTATCGCCGATGAAATTAGTTCTACGGGTGTCCTTGCTATGGGCGCTCATAAGAGAACGCTTGATATGGAACTTATCATACCGTGTACATTTAAAGATATAAATGTAAATTACAAGCAAGTCAATATAGGACGCCTCATCCTTGAGTTTGTCACCCCTGGAATTAGTTCTATGCGCGTTCTTGCCATGAGCTCCCATAGCAATTCCGGCGCGCTAACCACTGGGCTGTCGCGCCCAATCCCATGGCAAGTGTGCAATGTTTCAACCTCTTATATCACAGATACTTTTGGAGGTCTGGAAAGACTGTTTACTACCCCCGAGGAAATTGAAACTTCGGCTCCGTTAGGTTCTGTCCTGAGGGCAATAGCATTAAGCAGGGAGCTCATGCAATGGGAGCTCGTAGAGGACTGCCATGGGCGCCCATAGGGGAGTGTAAGGGGTTTGTTTACCCTCCCCTGGACGTTTAAAGTCACAAATGTAAACATTAAGCATGTCAATTTTTTCCGTCTCATACTTTAGTTTGACCACAAGGTCGACTTCCTCCTACAATTACCACACTATGTTCTTGATAGTGCAATATTTTTGACATTCTCTCATCTAATAAAAGCAGAAGTAACTCGTAATACTAGTAGTTTGATAGCCTTGAAAATACTTTAAATAGATAATAAATAAATAATATAATAGAAAAAAGTAATAAAAATTATTAATAATTAAACAAAATTTAAATTATATATATATATATATATATATATATATATCTGTGTGTGTTTTCAATATCAAAATCGCGCATAGACTAATTGAACTGTAAATTTCCGCATGCAGAAAACAGACTTCTCATCATTCAACAGCCGGCACAAGGTCATGAAAATTCGCGCCTGACGTAGTTATCACGTGGTGAATTTCCCGGGAGTGACTTTGCAGGGTATAAGCGCTCGTCAAATTACTGTCGTGTAATAGGGGCTTTAGATGTCTGTAGTAGGCCCACAAAGCCGACTACGTGCAGGCTGTGCGAGTATAGATTGTACAACTTTCGGGAAACAATACTTTCTTTATACTTCAGTAATAGGCAATATTAGAATAGGCAATATTAGATAACTCAATCGAACAGTATGTTCGTAAAAAGTACTGCAGCAACACTATTTTGGCATACAAAGCGAAATAATTTAGACAACTTCTGTTTTCTTATATGTCATATGGAGGCGCCAGATGCGAAGCAGCGCTTTCCCTACCCTTGCTGCGGCACTGTTTGCGAAGCATAAGAGTTATTCTCACAAATAATTCGAAAGCTATATCTACCACTCGAGGACATCACAATATCAATTTATAACCAGCACACTCCATCAGAAATAAGTTTATTTTATTGTAGAAACTGGTAATAAGCTCAATTAGCCACATTCTCATGGCCAATTCGCCAGTTGAGGCAAATTGCCCCCCCCCCCACCCCCCACCCCTCGAATCTACACAATAGTAAGAAAAATTAAAAATTATCACTGACATTGTGAAATTCGTCTATCAAAAAAACAAAATAATTCATTTTTAGACACATCGCCCCAATTCATAAAACTTCCAAGTCATGTACTACCTGCAAAACGCAGCGGTCAGTACAAGGATACTTAATAACAATCATCACTCTAGGGAGGTACAAGTGCCAGTTCTTTTTTGACACGGTCAGAAAGGGAGGAAGAGGCAAAAGCATGCAGGTGAATTAAAATTTTGTCACTTTCCATTTTGCTGGGAGAATGAAAACCATTTTCATTAATTAAAAGTTAAATGTAAATGCATCGACAGCGGATATTTAAAAGGGCGGCTTCCGGGACGATTATGTGTCGGGAGAGGTGGGGTGGGGGGTGGGGTGCTGAGTGAGTAGGTCTGCCGCTAAGTGTTCTGTGCAGTTTTTGTCACGAAATATATTAATATACGTTGCACATGGAATAAGAGGACAGCAAGGTATACTTTTTTAAATAGAACATTACAATAAAATAATTGTGTGTGTGTGTGGGGGGGGGGGGGGAGGGTAAGAAAAGTGATTAATCGCTTATTATGCATAATCACCAATCTATCTTATTAATTTTGATCAATTTCACGAAATTTCTCACTTTTACCGGCGATTTTACATAATTTTCAAATAAAGTTGGTAAATTTGATAAATATGTCAGAATTTTTCACTTTTACCGGCGATTATGTATAATTCTAAATGAATTTGGTAAGTTTGACAAATACTGCTGAATATCTTACATTTAAAGCAGTTTCTGCATAATTTCCAAACTGTAGTTCATAAATCGCAGAAATATCATGAAATTTCCCACCTTCTATTGTTTTAATAAAGTAACGTATGGATTTAAACAACGTTTAAATAAAATGAATCAAAAATATATTTTTTGTTTTATTAATATTAGAACAATTTAATGGAAACTAAGAAACATCCATTTCAGCTTAATTTTGAAAGTGTGTACAAAAATATCAAAAAATTGTTGGGGAAAAATATAGAACTTCACGAAAATGCATTATTTATGAAACTTATTATCCTAGACTGGCGATATGCATAATGCTCGATAAATTTGATTAATTACGGACGATTTATCATATTTAAGACTACGAACTGGGGAATATGCATAATCACCGATAAATGTGACTAATTCGCAATATCTATACAAATAAAATTGAAAAGCTGTCTGTCTGTCTGTATGTTTGTCTCATCATCACAAGAGAATGACTGAACCGAATTTCATGAAATTTTATGGGCAGCCTTGGAATAGCCTCACTTAAAATTTAGTCCATGTTTCAAGTTTCTAAGACCAGAAGTTGGCTATATATTAATTAAAAATGCACAGTTAAACTTTCCATAGACATAGCATTTTGCAGACGATAATTTTCTGGTAAATTTATTTGAAGAAAATGATATCATGTCCCTTAGCAACGGATTTAAATCCAATGTGTTTATACGGTAGATGATTCTTATTAACACTTTAAAACATAGTTGAAAAGTATTTACGTTTTGGTTCATTCTGTCTGTCTATCTGTCTGTCTGTTCGCACGATAACTGCCGTAAAAATGACTTTATCAAAATGAAATTTTAGTATGTTGTTGAGACGGTCTGTGGGACCTATGGGAATATAAATGAATAATATCACCCAATTAGTTTTCGATTGAACACGGGTTGAAAAAATGAAATACATTGAACCCTATGGGACCTAATTCTTCAAACATTTTTTAAACGAATTTGAATTTGACAAATTGCTTCGAAAGTTTTAGGAAATATACAAATTATCCCATAAAAATATAAATAAATAATTTCAGCAAAATATATTCGGTAGTTTTTTAAATTAAAATTAAAATAATTACACCCATTCCTGCGCCGAAAATGATTATCTTTTCGATGACCGAAAGATACCAGATTTTTAAAAAGGATTTATCTATACCCCAGTTATTGCCAGACACCCTCCCAAAGGTGCTGGCGAACTTAAAACATTTCTCTCTAAGATTGAAAATGTGGGAGCTCCATTTTAAATTATCGTCGATAGTGATTCCAAGAAAGGTGAGTTGTCTAGTTGTAGGTATTTTATGGTTTTGAATTTTGAAGGAAGGACGTTGTCTGATTTTTGAGCGGTTTTTATTGAAGATAATTGATTTACATTTTTCTGGAGCTATGGAAAGTTTTAAAACAGTGAGAGTGGATGAAATAAGGTTTAAAAGGTTATTGGTATTAAGTTGTAGTGTTTTTAAGTTGGATGAATAGGTGACCACCGCGAGATCATCCGCGAAGGCCTGAAGGTGAAAAAGATCGTTGTTGAGTTTTGAATGTCATTAAAGTAGACACTCCACAGGCAAGGGGATATAACCGATCCCTGTGGAGCGCCCATAGAAATGTGTTTTGTAATATGTGATTTACCTATGTTGAGTGAAATTTCTCTGTTAAAAAGATATGAAAAAATGAAATTTTGAAAAGGCTGAGGGAGGTTGATTTTTGAAAATGAAAGAGGCAAGACGTTCCAGTTGAGACTGTCAAATGCTCCGCAGATGTCCACGGTGGTCAAAGATACATTTTGTTTCTTTGACCACCGTGGACATCTGCAGTTGTCTAAACAGTTTTTTAAAATATGTTTTGAGATTTGTAAATTTTAAAATTTTAAATCTGTTTTATGATTCAGAATTTTGTATGGATGGCAATTTTCGTAATATGCAAATTTTGCTTAACGGCATTGGAATGTATTTAGGCATGATGGCATCTGTTCTGATTCTATCGCCACTGAGGAAGAGCATGAAGGTGTTCGAAAGCGCTTTGGCTGAAAATTATTTATTTGTTGTACGTCTGTAGGATGTTTTTTTAATAAAGTGACCTTTAAATCTGGATTTTAAGATTTGTCATTTAATTAGTTGATTCAGTGATTAACAAACACATTTGATTTAATTGCGTTGCTGAGCAACATGATATAAGAAAAAATATTCCTCATAAAATGCTGATAATTAAATAACCATTTTGATTTCCTAATACTTTTCATTGTTGAGTAAGAGCCTGGAAGAAAAAACCATGGTGACAGAGTTTCCATTTAAATTTATGTTTCAAACCTGCGATTTTCAAAAGTGACTGATAAGCGCAATAAACTCCCACCAAACTCAGAGATTGAGTTTTAATTTACTTTCACGTTTTAAATCAGCGATTTCCAACCTTTTTCGTTTGGAGGAACCAGAGAGTTAGAGAGTAGTAGAACTTCTAGGGAAAAGTTTCGTTTTCCCTTAATATCTTGACAACCCCTGGTCTTAGAAACGCGAAGCATGGACTAAATTTTAAGTGGGGCTATTTCAAGGCTACCCACAAAATTTCATCAAATTCGGTTCATCCGTTCTCCCATGATAATGAGACAAACACAGACAGACAGACTTTCAATTCTATTTATATAGATTATGCGATAAATTTGTAAACATCATTCTCGTGGATCTAGTTCGTTCCATTCACGAGAGAAGGTAATTTGAGTAATAGTGTTGCATTTCAAGCCTAACTATTCGCCAATAGTCAATTTATATAAATAAAATTGAAAATCTGTCTGTCTGTCTGTCTGTCTGTTTGTCTGTTTGTCCCATCATCACGGGAGAACGGCTGAACCGAATTTGATGAAATTTTGTGGGTAGCCTAGAAATAGCCCCACTTAAAATTTAGTCTATGGTTGGAATTTCTACGACCAGTGGTTCTCGAGATATTAGTAAAAAACGAAACTTTCGTTTGTCTCATCATCACGAGAGAACGGCTGAACCGAATTTAATGAAATTTTGTGGGTTGCCTTGAAATAGCCCCCCATAAATTTTGCCCAAGTTTCAAGTTTCTAAGACCAGGGGTTGTCGAGATATTAATGAAAAACTGAACTTTTTTTATAGGAGTTCTACTCTCCAACTCCGTGGTTTATCCAAACGGAAAGGATAAAAATCGTTTGTTTAAAGCGTCAAAGGGAATTAAAACTTTATTTTTGAGTTTGATGCAGGATTTTTGCATTAAATAGTCACTATCTGAAAGCATGAATTGTTTGAAACATGAATTTAAATGGAAAAATCTACCTCCATGTTTTTACATGTATTAACCTCCATGTATTTCACAAGCTTTTACTCAACGATTAGAAGTATAAAGAAATTAAAATGGTTATTTAATTTCGCATTTTATGAGGAAGATTCTATCTTATATCATGTTGCTCGGCAAAGGAATGGAATTAAATGTGTTTGTTAATGATTATTATTATTTTTTCTATTTGTATAATAAATAAATGGATGTAAAAATATATTTTATAAATGAACGGTTTAATTGTTCTTTTAATTATATATATTGCGGACTGCGTACATTATTTTTATTTATTTTAGCAAAGAGGTTTCAAGCTCATATATTGTGTTTAGCTAATAAACTCATAATAAATGAACGGTTTGATTGTTCTTTTAATTATATATATTGCGAACTGCGTACATCACACTTTTATTTATTTTAGCAAAGAGGTTTCAAAGCTCATATATTGTGTTTAGCTAATAAACTCATATATTGTGTTTACCCAATAAATTCATTTAGCCGATTGTTGAAGCAGAAAAAGAGTAGAACGGATGTATGTATCTTCTAATACAATTTTAGTGTTTTCATTTTGTATATATACAGACGGGATATGGATAATTTATTCTTCAGATCTGCAAATTTAGAGCTACGAATTTAGCGGAATATCTCTAAATAACTTGGTAACTTTTCTTAAACTTTACCAAATTAGAGGAAATATCTCCAAATTAATAAAAATGACCCAAATTAATGAAATTAAATTTGTTTTTTTAGAATAGAGTACTGAAATGATGTTTCTGTAGCATTTGTCGGTCAGTCCATCCATCCTACTTATTAAAAAAATTAGTTAAATGCGTTACTATCACTAAATTGATAAAAATATTTGTAAATCCATAAAAATATCATGGAGACGAAAATGTCGCCAAACCTTCCATGGAAATCACATTATTCAGACGACATGATTTCCATCAATTTATTTGAAGCAGATGATATCATGTCGCTTAGCAACGGATCCAATGTGTTATGTGCCATACGATTTTTATTAAATCTAATAAAAATATGTATATAAAATAAATTTCATTGACATTGCATTTTTGACTGGATAATATCAATTACGGTCTTCAGGTTTAAACATCATTATTATTGATATTTCGGGGACAGTTGATTCAGGAATTATTGATATTTTCAAATTATTATGCCATTGTTTCATTATGACGAAAATTGTTGAAACTCATATATAGTACGTTGTACAAGTAATCTTCTACAAATGCACGGGTATATCTTCTAATCTACGACAATATAAGTAGTACAGGTACATTGGCAAAATTTTTATATATATTGGCATATATTGGAATCAATTACGACCTTCTGGTATTAAGATTACGGGGATTTTTGATACTTTCAATTTATTACGTCATCTTTTTTATTTTGGTAAATATTTTTAAGACTCATATTACAATATGTTTAAGCTTCTACTAACACACTGGCATATTTTCTAATTTGCGACAATATAAGTAGTACGTGGTTGCATATATTGATTCAATTCTTTTTTTGTGTGTGTGAATTTGTTTACAAAAGGGGCCAGGATATTTTATTCTTCAGATTTGCCCGTGAAGATAATTTTGCATAGTGAGAACAGATATTCTTAAACTTCTCTTTATGAGCAATAAATTTAATATTTTATCAGAATTTGCACATGATTGCGAATTATAAGTTTTTTTATATTATATACTCCGTACGAAGGACGGGTATGCTGCTAGTTATATATAAGAAAAGCTTTTCCCTCAGTTTATCTGTAACGCCTGGCGATAAATTTGGCGGATTCACTTAGCAAAATATTGCCAACTTGGTAATATTTCGTCCCAGATCGACGAAAATATGGTCAAAATTGCGAAAATGTCGCTAAATTAATGATAAATGACGCCAAATTCATGAATTCATTATTGTACGAACTATATTGCTTTTTGCGGCTGCTATAAATATTGATAACTAGCAGCATACCCGTTCTTCGTACGGAGTATATAATATAAATAAACTTAAAATTCACAATCATGTGCAAATTCCTATAGTATACTAAATGACATGTTTAATCAAAATATTATGTTAAAATATTTAATACAATGCTCCTAAAAAGAAACCTAAGGATCTCTGTTCTCACTATACAAAATTATCTTCACGGGTAGATCTGAAGAATAAAATATCCTGGCCTTTTTTGTAAGCAAATTTATAAAAAGTATGGAATTGAATCAATATATGCAAAATAATAGCGTATTGTATGGGACCCGTACTACTTATATACGCGAATATTAGAAGATATAACCTGTATTAGTAGATTACATATATAAATTGAAAATATCAATAAATCCGTAATCTTTAAACCAGTAGGCAGTAATTAATTCCAATATGTGCCCAAATGAAAGTGCTAAAATTATATGGGAAGATAAACCCGTACTACTTATAATGTCATAGATTAGAAGATATGTCCTAGTGTTAGTAAAAGATTATCCGTATTATAATATTTAGTTTGAAAAAATTTTGCCAATATATAACAGATTACTTAATAAATTAAAAATATCAATAATCCCCGTGATCTTCATACCGGAAGGTTTGATTCCATTATATGCCAATATACATGTACTACTTATATTCTCTTACATTAGAAGATATATACCCGTGCATTATACCCGTGCAAATATACCAGTGCGTTTGTAGAAGATTACTCGTACAACGTACAATATATGAGTTTCAACAATTTTTGCCGCAATAAAACAATGCCATAAGAAATTGAAAATATCTATAATCTCTGAATCAATAATCCCCGAAAACATCAATAATAATAATGTTTAAACATGAAGATCGTAATTGATATTATCCAGTCAAAAATACGATGGCAATGAAATTTATGTTATATACATATCTTCATCATTAAAATCGGAAAAGATTTAATAAAAATCTTCTTCCTCATAAACACATTAAATTTAAATCCGTTGTTAAGCGACATGTTATGATTTGCTTCAAATAAATTGGTGGTCAAAATATCGTCTGAATATCTCTAATGAAGGTTTGGCGACATTTTAAAAAATCGCCAAATTTATCGCCAAGTGGGACTGTAGAACTGACAGTCCCACTTGGCGATAAATTGACGAACCATCATCAAAATATTATCCCCTTAAAAAAACACAATTTCGTTTATTGAGGGCAATTTATCAATTTCAAAATATTTTTATGAATTTATAAATATTTTTATCAATTTGGTGACATTTTAAAAATTCGCTAAATGGGTTACTAAGTAGGGCAGTTGGACTGACAGACAAATACTAACGAAACACCATTTCAGTACTTTCTTTTAACAAAACAAAATAAAATTCATTGATTTACGTCATTTTTATCAATTTGGGGACATTTCAATCAATTTGGCAACTTTTAAGAAATTTGCCAAGTTACCGATATCCAGCCAAATTCGTAGCTCTAAATTCGCAGATCTGAATAAAATATCGTGATCCAGTTTGTATATACTAAATGAAAACACTAAAATATTATTAGAAAATATACCTATTCTACTCTTTTTCTGTTTAAACAATTGGATAAATGAATTTATTGGGTAAACAGAATATAAGTTTATTAGCTAAACACAATATATAAGCTTAAAACCTCTTTGCTATAAAATACATGAAAGTTATGTATGCAGTTCGCAATTAATATAATTAAAAAAAAATCAAACCGTTCATTTATAAGATATATTTTAATATCCATTTATTTATTATTCAAATCGAAAAAATAATAATATTCATTAACAAACACATTTAATTCCATTCCTTTGTCGAGCAACATGATATAAGATAGAATCTTCTTCATAAAATGCGAAATTAAATAATCATCTTAATTTCTTTATACTTCTAATCGTTGAGTAAAAGCTTGTGAAATATAAAACATGGAGGTAGATTTTTCCATTTAAATTCATGTTTCAAACAATTCATGCTTTCACATAGTGACTATTTAATGCAAAAATCCTGCATCAAACTCAAAAATAAAGTTTTAATTTAATTCCCTTTGACGCTTTAAACAAACGATTTTTATCCTTTCCGTTTGGATAAACCACGGAGTTGGAGAGTGTAACTCCTATAAAAAAAAGTTCCGTTTTTCATTAATATCTCGACAACCCCTGGTCTTAGAAACTCGAAAATTGGGCAAAATTTATGGGGGGCTATTTCAAGGCCACCCACAAAATTTCATTAAATTCGGTTCAGCCGTTCTCCCGTGATGATGAGACAAACGAAAGTTTTGTTTTTTACTAATATCTCGAGAACCACTGGTCGTAGAAATTCCAACTATAGACTAAATTTTAAGTGGGGCTATTTCTAGGCTACCCACAAAATTTCATCAAATTCGGTTCAGCCGTTCTCCCGTGATGATGGGACAGACAGACAGACAGACAGACAGACAGACAGACAGACAGATTTCCATTTTTATTTATATAGATTGTCAATTTAAATTTGCGCAAAATATGAGTATAAGGTAATTGAGTACTTCGAAATATAGTTTTACATGTTGTCATCCAGAAAAGGGCCAAATGTATAATGTAACATTAAACATATGCCGTAGATCTTATACATCATTTTTTCACTGTGAAAAAAATAAATTCATTGTATTATATAGAGTGCTGTTTGTTCACATCATGGATTTTTTATTTTAGAGTAATATTTTTCCAGACATTTTTATAAGAGTGTTACTGACGATATTTCTGATATATTTTTAGGGTATATTAGTATCACCTAACTGAAAAAGATAATACTATTTCAATTTTACGGTACAGCATATCATTTTAAAATTTGATGTGCGGAACTTTCCGATCATTATGTATTTGTGTTAGAAAAGGAAGAATAAAATACATATTCAAAGTTACATCTCACAAAACACTAACACTTATACTCAACTAACACTCACTCGCATAACTGACTAACAATCATACTCAAAGTTATGGCTCACACCACACTACCACTCATACTCACTCACACAACTGACTAACACTCCCCCTCAAAGTTATGACTTACACCACAATACCACTCATACTCAACTAACACTCACTCACACACACAACTAACACTCACTCACACAATTAACACTCACTCACACAACTGACTAACACTCCCACTCAAAGTTATGGCTTACACCACAATACCACTCATACTCAACTAACACTCACTCACACACACAACTAACACTCACTCACACAATTAACACTCACTCACACAACTGACTAGCACTCCCACTCAAAGTTATGGCTTACACCACAATACCACTCATACTCAACTAACACTCACTCACACACACAACTAACACTCACTCACACACACAACTAACACTCACTCACACAACTGACTAACACTTCCACTCAAAGTTATGGCTCACACCACACTACCACTCATACTCAACTAACACTCAAAGTTACGACTCACACCTCATTCATACTCACACTACAGACTAACACTCAAAGTTATGATTTACACAACAGAATTCATACTTCAAAAATGAAGAAAATAATTCACTTCAGAACAATGATACCACCACAATTCATCAAACTGCAAGTCGTGTGCTGCTTACAAAACACAGCGGTCAATGCAAGGATACTTAATAACAATCATCACTCCAGGGACTCACATGCACGCCGCACCGGGAAGTTGCAGTACTATGCAAGTCTCTTTTTAACACAGCCAGTAGGTAAGGAGGATACAAAAGCATGCAGGTAAATTAAAATTTTGCCACCTCCCATTTCACCATTTTGCTGGGAGAATGAAAACCCATTTTCATTAATTAAAAGTTAAATGCAAATGCATGGAAAGCGGAAATTTAAAAGGGCGGCATCCGGGGGACGATTATGTGTTGGAAGGGGGGGGGGAGGGGGGAGAGCGAGCTCCTCGGTATGTGTTCTGAAGTTTTTGTCACGAAATATATTTATATATGCGTTGCACGTGGAATAAGTAGAGATGGAAATAACTTTGATAGTAAAACAGTCCGACAAATATTACTGTTGATAGGAAACAAATATTTTTAATACTTTTATTTTCCCGTGCTATTATATAAAGTATATCTTTCCGAAAATTTTTGGAATTAGAAATTTTAAATATAAATACGCTCTAAAACCTCCCGAACCCATTTCAAACACTTTCGATGTCCGTCTACGTGTGTACATGTATGTCACCATCTGAATGTGCCGTGTGAACACTATAAATATTCGTATACTGCTATGAAATTTTGTGTAAATTAGTGGTGAAGAGACAAAGTACACAATATCTACTCAAAGAAATTACGATCAACTAACCTTCATTTTAATTATGTAATTTTTAAAATAAATGCATAAAATGTTTTTCGTGCAATTAAATGAAAGAATATGTAGACAGATTTTTGCTCAGACTGGCGTATCGTACAGGAAATACATTTTTCAAAATGTCAGTTAATTACTGTAAGCTGAGTAGACTAACAGTAAAACCTTGGTTGATAATATATTTAATACTTTCCTCATATACATAACGTATAAGGAAAGCATTGTGACGGGGTCGGAAATTCGAGTTCGAGTTTTCGACGGGAGAGCACGTTTCAGGCATCTCTGATCACGAATCAAACATTTTTGAAGTAATGTCTGTGTATGTGTGGTATGTGTCAGTGAGTCTGTGGAGACGATAACTGACGAACGAATGGACCGATTCGAACGAAATTTGGTACAAAAATTACAATCCGTAAACACTGGAAGCCTATTGTTTTTATACGCAATCGAATGTTCAGAACCCTCCCCCCCTAAATTATCGAGTGAAATTTTGAAAAAATCGTCAAAAAATCAAAACCTCTAATAAAGTTACGAAAATAGACATTTTTTATGAAATGTTTCATTAGGAAACGATTGACATAAATTTTAGAACACCAACATGAACCGTTCTCGAGATATTAATATTAAAAAGTCAAAATAAAAAAAAATATTTCCTATTAAGGAATATATTCACTTTTCATATGTAATACCATGCGATAAATTGGGTGATATCATTCTCGTGGATTTAGCTCGTTCCATTCATGAAAAAAGATACTTTGAGTAATACTTTTGTATTTGAACGCCAATAGTCATTTATCTGCTGTAAGAATAACTTATTTCTTCGTCCACAACGCTTGGCGAGATTTTGGCGACAAATTTGGTGGAATGTCGCCAACTTGGCGAATTTTTTAAATGTTACTAAATTAACGAAAAACTCGCCAAATGGATAAAAATCACACTAAATCAATGAAAATGACGACTCATTGACGAAAATTCAATATCTTGGAAAGAATATAAATATCTACTATAAAAATAATCTATTGTTTTTTTACTGTAAAAGTAGTAAATTTATTGCATTATATAAGGAAAGTCATGTGCTGCCCACATCATATATTTTATTAGTTGTTTTCCTAGAATTCATATACTAGTTTAAGAAAAGAGCCTCCATCTTTTTGTATTTTACTGCATATAACATTTTTACTTTCACTACAATGCATGGTAATCTATAGAGAAAGTATTGGAATTGTGTCGAAAATCGCAACACTCGAGTTTTCGACGGATTTACATGTTTCGAGCACTCTAGAACCCCAAGAAGCTAATTTTAGTACGTGTTTGTCCACTCTAGCTAAATACTAATTGACCACATTTTACAAAATTTGATAGACAAGTCACTTGAAGATAACACTGGTGCTAATTAGATTTTGATACGATTCGGGAAAAAGAAATATGCCTTTTTTTTTTTTTTGCGAAATGATCAGCAAAAATCGTCAAAATCTAAAATAAAAAATTTCGCCTTCTCAAATGCATCAATGTTAGTTTTAATACGTAATTTTTTGACGGTGAAAAACATAAGTCCAACCATTCTTGGAATATTTGAAGTTTTCTTTTACATTTTTGCCACGTAGCCTTTGAAAATGCGTCCAAGTCGTCAAATGAAAACGGAAATTGAGTTAAAACTCCAAATTACGTGTAAAATCAAATAAGTAATCGTGTTGTTTTATGTAATTAAACTCAATTTGATGGGAAAAAAATCTGATGTGGGCAGCACATGACTTTCCTTATACAATGCAATGAATTTACTACTTTTGCAGTAAAAAAAAAGGTTATTCTTATAGTAGATACTTATATTCTTTTCAAGATACTGAATTTTCATCAATAAGTCGTCATTTTCATTGATTTAGCGTCATTTTTATCCATTTAGCGAGATTTTCCTTAATTTGGCAACATTTAAAAAGTCGCCAAGTTGGCGGCATTCCTCCAAATTCGTCTGCAAAATCTCGCCAAGCGTTAGGAACGGAGAAATAAGTTACTCTTGCAGAAGATAAATGACTATTGGCGTTAAAATACAAAATTATTACTCAAAGTATCTTTTCTCATGAATGGAACGAGTGAGATACACGAGAATGATATCACCAAATTTATCGCACGATATTACACATGAAAAGTGGACATGCTTCTCAACAATAAATATATATTTTTTTAATTTATGGGATTTTTTGATACATTTATTTGAAAAATGTGCAATATCTCGAGAACGGTTCATGCTAGCGTTCTGAAGTTTATGTGAATCGTTTTCTAAGGGAAAATTACATAAGAAATGTCTATTTGAGTAACTTTATTAAAGGTTTTGATTTTTTGATGATTTTTTCAAAATTTTACTGGAAAATTTAGGGGTTCTGAACATTCGATTGTGTTTTAAAACAATAGGCTTCCAGTATTTACGGATTGTGATTTTTGTACCAAATTTCATTCGAATCGTTCCATTCGTTCGTGAGATATCGTCTCCACAGGTTCACTGACACACACACACACACAGACATCACTTCAAAAATGTTTGATTCGTGATCAGGGATGCTTGAAACGTGCTCTCCCGTTGAAAACTCGAATTCGAATTTTCGACCCCGTCACAATACTGTCCTTATGCATTATGTATATAAGGGAAGTAATAAAAGAAAGATAAAATTAATTTGAGTCTCTAGGGAAAGTTATGTACTGCCCTCAACAGATCTTTGAATCAGTTCCAAAGGAAAGCGAGTTTCCACTATAGTAACAAAACTGCAAAATGTCAATTTATTTTCATTGTAGTTCAGTTATTACATTATAATTTATTTGCAGCCTTATTAAAATATACATGAAACTTTTTATTTGCTTATTTTGGTCCCTGGTTTTATGATTCCAGAGATACTTTATCACGCTATGCTACTGGTCTAAAAAAGTCATGCACTGCCCATATCAGAAACTGTACGATCGAATTTCCCTTAAAATGGGAAATTAACCCCGACTTACCATCCCTGGAATAAATACGCAATTTACATTTCTATTTGACAACGCCATTTCAACTTCCCGTTTCCTCGCATACCTGCATGCAAAATATCTCCAAACAGATCAAAGAACACGCAAATCCCGTAATTATCTTCAATAAACCAAGAACTTACAAATTGCAATTTTCAGTTTCAAAAAAAGCAAACTACGTAACCAACCGCCATTCATCATCATTACTATTCAACACAACCCCCGTTCATTTATTAAAATTCCCAGCTAATCCAATTAAACTATTACAATACCAACACTTCAACACGAATTTCAAATAAAAAAACCCAAATCGGCAACACGTGATAAGCTTAAAATCCGCCGTTTTATTTTTACCGCCAACAACTCAATTTTCTTGCGCATTCTATGACACTCAAAACAGCGATGCCGTATCACGTTTTTCGACGTAAATCCTAAAAGAAATAGAAATGAACAACGCCGTCCTGGCTATTAATAAGAATTCTCCCCTCAGGTACAGTGGGTGTCGTATTTATATTTTCGATTTAAAATGCTTATTAGAAGCTTATATACGGGGTTTGTTCAGGGTTGTGCGTGAGAAATAATAGATCCAATAAACGCGATTATTTTACTTTGCGAATTCTATATCTGAATGGAATTTTTATCACTGGTGTTTGCTTTTTTATACGTTTTTTTAGAAAGTAAGTATAAAAATCGGAATGGGGGGGGGGGGGAGGGATCCCTTCAAAATTAAATCCAACACGCTTGTGAATGAAAATTATGTGACGAAACTCAGCTGCTAATGGATCGTGGGGGCTCGAAGGAGCACGAGATCACCTCACGTGACCTCCAGTCGGACACGTGCGACCCCCGAAATTGTTAAGATGTCGTTTGGGGGACCGTATACAAATTGATTTTATATGAAAGTAAAAAGGTATACGATAATAAAAGAGGGGATAATTCCAAGAAAGGGTGTGGCATGTAAAGTTTACCATGAGATAAATCTTTACATGGCCGGAGTGATGTAGTTGGTAGCACAACTGTGCAAAAGATCTAGAATGTGCGAGTTCAATTGCCGATTACGGATGAGAGAGTTTTTCAAATGAAATTAAATCAATGTCCTACAATGCCTTTAAAATATTAAAAGCATCTTAAAATTCGAAAAAATAAAAGTACTTATAGAAAAAAAAAGAAAGAAAAATATCCTCAAATTTAGAAACTCAAAGCAGAATAAAATTTGCAACTTTGTCAGTCATCCTAAAATTTCAGTGCATATAGCAACTTTTCTTCCATGCAGTTAAATTTGAACTATCCCGAACAGTCGCTATATATAGAAAGAAAAACCGGTCAACCAATGCTGATTACTAAAACTCGGAACATTATTTCAAGCTGTAGCTATACCAATATCAAATCGGCACCAGGTTTATCTACAAGTGACTTAATTATCAAATTAAAAAAAAAAATCATCTAATTGTTATTTAACTACAGCGACAAAAATGGTCAGTTACTGAAAATTTCGAAAACTTAATATCTCGAAAATGGTTCATCCTAGAGTAATGATATTGGTTTTATTCGCTTTGTGATTAAAATTTACGTATAAAACAAATATCTAATTAATACGTTTGTGAAACAAACGTATTAATTAGTTGCTTGTTTTACATTTCAAATTTTGATAATTTTTGCAGGTCATTTTGGAAAGAAGAAAAAAGGAATATTTTGTAAAATTTCGACGAGTAGTTTGTTTTTTAGTTAGAGTGGATACATACATTACACAGACAGACAGACAGACAGACACACACACACACACAGAGAGAGAGACGTCATGCTAAAAATAGTTTGTTCGTGTTCTAGTGTGATTGAAATATGTAGATTCGTCGAGAACTCGAGTTCAAATTTTCGACACGATTCTAATACTCTTCCTATACATCAGCATGGCTGAATGAGTTCAAATTTCTAACAGCCAATAGCTGATTTTTTTACTGGCCATCTACTAAAACTTACTGGCCAACTAAAAAAAAGTTGATAAAATAACAAGAAAGATCAATCATGCTTAAAGCATTGATTATGAAACACTTTCCAACTTCAATGCAATTTTATTTAAAAAAGTCGAAAATGCAATATTTTAAATACTATAAATAATATTTTAAAACTTATCACAATACTACATTGATTTATTATATTTGAAAACTTAAACCTTCATTGAAAAAAATGAACTTCATTCAAATGACGGCATTGAAATATAAATTGCCTGGTTTAAATATCTCTAAAATGCAATACATTCCACGGTAATATTTTTAAAACTATCATAATACTACGATAATTTATTATATTTGAAAACTTCATCGAAAACAACTGAAATAAATTCAAATGACGTCATAGAAAAAATAACCCGCCTGGATCTCTCTATAAAAGCAGGATTTCATTCATTTCATTCATCACAATACTATAATAATTTATTTTATTTAAAAATTAAGACCATGGAGCTACAATTCATAAACTCTATGCTTAAAACTTCATCGAAAAAAATCGTCCTTCTGTTTATAATTAATCAATTAATATTTCATTCATATCAGCCATGCAGACTCCATGGACTGAATTATTTTGTGTTATAGAAATACAGTAATTCTAATACAACTCATTCTACATATTTTGCTGTTTACATTTTACATAGGTGAAAAATAGGCTTAGTTGTAGAAATAATCAAATTTGAATGAGAATTTAAACTCAAATATATTGTCATTGTGTTGTTTTAGTATGTAGATGCACAGAATTTAAGCAAAAATAAGGTAGTTTTAGAACGGATACAACACTCAATGTGAATTAAAAAGAACTTTAAAAAATCACGATTTTGAAACAAGATGGATGCCATATATCATTTTGAAGTGGGTCACGTGATCGTTTCATATAAGATGTGTAATTATTATTTTAATTTTTATTTAAAAACTATAGAATATATTTCGCTGAATTTTTTTTATATATTTTATGAAACAATTTGACTATTACCTAAAATTTTTGAAGCAATTTGTGAATTTTAAATCCGCTTAAAAAATGATTGAAAAATTAGGTGCCATAGGGCTCAATGTATGTCATTTTTTCAACCCGAGTTCAATCCGAAACTAATTGGGTGATATTATTCATTTATATTCCCATACCTACAGACCGTCTGAACAACATACAAAAATTTCATTTTGATAAAGTCATTTTTACGGCAGTTATCGTGCTAACGGACAGACAGACAGACAGACAGAATGAACAAAGTCAAACACTTTTCAACTTTGTTGTAAAGTGTTAAAAATTTTGTATAAATTTAACACGGAAATAAGTAAATATAAATCCTATACACATGTGAAGTTTTCGGTATTATTCCACTTGTTCAAAATCAATACTCCTCGCACGTCTGCTAGTTTTGCCTCATTTCAAAAATTGAATCGCGAAACTCAGGGATGATCATTTTCAAAAATATATTAATATATATTAATATCATTTTTACTTTCCCTGCAATACATGGTGATGTATAGGGAAAGCATTGAAATCATGCCAAATATCGCAACTCGAATTTTCGACGGATCTGCACGTTTTGGGACCTCTAGACTGAAAACTAAATACTAAAACTGGATTCTACTATGAGAATTTCGATTTCAGTCACGCTCTAGTTAATTTGATATGTTTCAAATATAGGAGAAACAAATTTTAAACACAATGAAATACAAGAAAGATCAATCATGCATAAGCATTGATTATGAAACACTTTGCAACTGAAATGAAATTTCATTTAAAAATTTCTAAAATGTGATACATTCAGTAGTGATATCTTTTACATTATCACAGTACTACAGTAATTTATTATACTTAAATATTTAAAACTGTATCGAAATATATATCATCTGATTCTCTATGCAAAATCAATGAATATTTCATTCATATAACTTGTATTCCAGACTCCAAAGCTAATTAATTTTGTGTGAAAAAAATTCAGCAATTCTTATGTAACTCACCCTACAATCGCTTGAGATATTTGCATTCTGCATAAGTTAAAATTAGGCTTCGTTGAAGAAATAATAAAAGCTTAGGGATCATTTAAAATCACAACTATTGTAATTGCATAGGCACGGAATTTAGATACACAGATAATACACAGATACACAGATAATATATGTGTGTGTGTGTGTATTCAAAGTATTGGAATCGTGCCGAAGATCGGAACTCGAATTTTTGAATGACCTACACGTTTTGGGACTTCTAGAACACGAAAACACTATTTTGGGGAGACGTCTATGTGTGTAAGGGTGTGTGTCTGTGTGTCTGTGAGGATATTGTATCCACTGTAACTGAAAAACTAATGGACCGAATTTCATAAAATTTGGTAGGTATGTTTTTTGTGGGAAATCCTGATGTTCATTAGATTATAGTACGATTCGTAATAAAAGAATCTGCCTTCTTTGCGAAATGGCCGGCAGAAATTGCCTTTATCCACTCTAGCTAAAAACTATTGGAACAAATTTAACAAAATTGGTGTATAATATTTCAATAACCTACAAGTGATTTATAAACCAAATTTAACAAAATGTGGTATATAAATCATTTGTAGGTTATTCTAGTACGATTCGGGAAAAAGAAACGGGCTATTTTTGCGAAATGGCCCGCAAAAATCGTTAAATATAAAAATAAAAGACAACGTGTGCTCAATTATATCAATTAAATTCCTATTTTATAAGTGATTTTTGACAACAAAAAGAATAAGACTAACCCCATTGCTCTAGGACTAGCCGTTCTTGAGATATTCTAGTTTTTTCGAGTTTTCGCTTCGCCACCTTTGACAATAAGTCCAGCTATCAAATGAGAACCAAATTTAAGTTTAACGTGCAAATTCAATGTCATTTAAAATACTTATGGCTGTTTGTGCAGATAAACTCAAATTATTATTGTAGAAATAAAGAGAAAGTGAATATGAGTCTGCAGTGAAAGACATGTACTGTCCACATCAGAATTTTTAACAATATTACAACAATGATTTATAGAAGTGAACGGGGATTATTTGCAGGCCATTTCGAAAAAAATGTATGATCTGTATTTAAAGATCCACCAAATTTTTGTAGAATAAAATGTTCGACAAATTTAAGCTGTGTACCAAATTTTAACTCTCTAGGGCGTAGGAAAGTGCATTAAAAATGCCATCAAATAAGTATATCATGAAGAGTTATATAAAATTTAAAAAAAAAATTGAAAAATTGTTAACTACCAAATTTATTTTAAAATGTGAAGCCTCTCTCATACACAAAATGATTAAACTCGTGGAAAGATATTTATTATATAATAAATCTCTTTTTACTTTCCTTGCAATACATGGTAATGTATAGGGAAAGTATTGGAATCATGTCGAAAATCGCAACTCGAGTTTTCGACGGATCTACACGTTTCAAGACCTCTAGAATACGAAAAAACCATTTTTAGCGTGACGTCTGTGTGTGTGTCTGTGTGTCTGTCTGTCTGTGTGTCTGTCTGTCTGTCTGTTCAGATTTTGTATCCACTGTAACTAAAAACTAATGGACCGAATTTCACAAAATTTGGTACGTAAGTCACTTGTGGGCGAGTCTGGTGCTGATTAGTTTTGGGTACGATTCAGGATAAAATAACCCGCCTATTTTTACGAAATGGCCCGCAAAAGCTTGTATCTACTCTAACTAAAAAACTAATGGACCGAATTTCACAAAATTCGGCAGATGAGTCATTTGTGGGTCACCCTGATGCTGATTAGATTTTGGTACGATTCGGAAAAAAATAACCTGCATTTTTTTGCAAAATGGCCCGAAAAAATCGTCCAAATCTAAACTAAAGAACTACGTATGCTCAAATATATCCATTAAATGCTTGTTTAATACGTAATTTTTAGCGAAGAAAAGAATAAGTCCAACCCCATTACAGTAGGACTAGCCGTTCCCGAGATATTTTAGTTTTTCGTATTTTCTCTAGGCCCATCTTTGAAAATAAGTCCGGTTACCGAATGAGGACGAAAATTGAATTAAAAGTGAAATAAATTTAATTAAAATAAAGAGAACGTGGATATAAGTCTGCAGGGAAAATCATGTGCTGCCCACATCAGATTTTTTACTTTCCCTGCAATACATAGTAATGTATAGGGAAAGTATTGGAATCATGCCGAAAATCGCAACTCGAGTATTCGGCGGATCTACACGTTTTCGAAACCTCTAGAATACGAAAAAACTATTTTTAGCGTGACGTCTGTGTGTGTGTCTGTGTAGATTTTGTATCCACTAACTAAAAAACTAATTGACCGAATTTCATAAAATTTGGTAGGTAAGTCACTTGTGGGCGAATCTGTCGCTGATTAATTTTGTGTACGATTCGGGATAAAACAAGCCGCCTTCTTTTGCGAAATGGCCCGCAAAAGTTTGTATCCGCTCTAGTTCAAAATCTAATGGACCGAATTTCACAAAATTTGGAAGATAAATCGCTTGTGGGTTACCCTGGTGCTGATTAGATTTTGGTACGATTCGAAAAAAAAACAACCTGCCTTTTTTTTGCAAATTGTCCCTCCAAAATCGACAAAATCTAAAATAGAAAACTATGTATGCTGAAATATATCCATTAAATGCTTGTATTATACGTAATTTTTAACGCAGAAAAGAATAAGACCAACTCCATTACAATAGGATTAGCCGTTCTCGAGATATTATCATCATTTTTTCTCTAAGCCACCTTTGAAAATGAGTCCAGTTAACAAATGCGGACGAAAATTGAATTAATAGTGAATTAAATTTCATTAAAATAAAGAGAACGTGTATATAAGTCTGCAGGGAAAGTCGTGTGCTGCCCACATCAGATTTTTCTTTCTGGAGGATATTCCAAAAGTCAGAATCTAATTGAATTTGTTTTTTTCCCTATATTAAATAATTTTTAAACATATTTTACTGAAATTTATTTTATATATTTTATGGGATAATGTGAATATTTCCTAAAAATTTCTAAGCAATTTGTGAATTTTAAATTTGCTTAATAAATGTTTGAAAAATTAGGTCCCATAGGGCTCAATGTATTTTAATTTTTCAACACGGGTTCAATAAAAAACTAATTGGGTGATATTATTTATTTATATTCCCTTAGGTCCCACAGACCGTCTGAAAAACATACTGAAATTTCATTTTGATAAAGTAATTTTTACTGCAGTTAACGTGTTAACGGATAGACAGACAGACGGAATGAACAAAGTCATAAACACTTTTCAACTATGCTGTAAAGTGTTAAAAATCTGATGTGGGCAGCACATGACTTTCCCTGCAAACTCATATTCACATTATCTTTATTTCTTCAATAATTCATTAAATTGAGTTTAATTGCACAAAATAACACCCATAATATTCTAAATCACACTGAATTTGCACTTTTAATTCAATTTTCGTTCTCCTGTGGTAACTGGATTTATTTTCAAAGGTGACGTTACGAAAATGCGAAAAAAGTAAAATATCTCGAGAACGGCTAGACGTAATGTAATGGGATTGGTTTTATTATTTTCGTCAAAACTTGCGTATACAACACGCATTTAATTGATATATTTGAGCATACGTAGTCTTTTATTTTATATTTTGACGATTTCTGCGGACCATTTCGCAAAAAAAGGCAGGTTATTTTCTTCAGAATCCTACCAAAATCTAATCAGCACCAGGCTCACCCACTGCGAACTTATCTACCAAATTTTATGAAATTCGGTCAATTAGTTTTGTAGGGATACATACATTGCACAGACAGACGTCAGGCTTAAAATGGTTTTTACTTTTCCTGCAATGTATAGGGAAAGTATTGGAAACATGCCGAAAATCGCAACTCGAGTTTTCGACGGATCTACACGTTTTAAAACCTCTAGAATACGAAAAAACTATTTTTAGCGTGACGTCTGTGTGTGTGTCTGTCTGTGCAATGTATGTATCCACTCTAACTCAAAAACTAATGGACCGAATTTCATAAAATTTGGTAAGTCACTTGGGTGTGACCCTGGTGCTGATTAATTTTTGGTACGATTAAAAAAAACAGAACTCGCCATTTTTTGCGAAATGGAGAGTAAAAAATGTCATGTATCCACTCTAACTAAAATACTAATTGACCAAATTTCACAAAATTTGGTACATAAGTTACTTCTGGGATACTCTGGTGCTGATCAGTCTGTCTTTTTTTACGAACAATCTGTCTTTTTTTACGAAATGGCCCGCAAAAATCGCCAAAATTAAAAAAAAAATAATACTACGTATACTCAAATGTGTCAATTAAATTCTTGTTTCATACGCAATTTTTAACGAGGAAAAGAATATAACCAACTCCATTACTTTAAGATAACTCAAGATATTTGAGATTTCTTGCATTTTTGTTATGCAGCTTTCAGGAAAGTGTCCCAATTACCAAATAAAAATAAAATTTGAATTAAAAATACAAATTTAGTCTTTTTTGTGTGCAATTAAACTCAATCTAATGAACTAGTAAAGAAATACAGAAGTGAATTTGAGTCTTCAGTAAAAGCCCACATCTGACTTTTTCGTATTCCAGAGGTGTCAAAACGATCCGCCGAAAACTCGAATTGCGATTTTTGACATGATTACAGTACTTTCCTCATACATTACTATGTACTGCAGGGAAAGTAAAAATATCAATTTAAAACAATTTTCTTTTTTGTCTCAAACGTCACACAATTTAATACTACAAGCAGGTAAAAGGTTAAAATCCAGGTACGCTTACATGCAATTATCCGCCTCTAAGCGACTCTAAAAGTACCCCAATACTCATCATTTCTACGTTTCAAAATATTAACTCAAAAGCAGTTACGAAAAATAAAGCCCTAAATAAATTTATTTTATTTACGACGACGCGTAACTCAAAACTCCGCTAAGGAAACAGACGCAAAAAACATTCGACGCCGAACCCGCGCGCAAAGTGTAATGCACAGTGAACGAACGCCTCGTCAAAAACACACGAGCATTAGAAACCCCATAAATATGAAATGAGTGTAAGATCCTTGTAGTTTTTTTTTTTCCTATTCACCGTGTCTTTCATTTATTTTGTTGAAGGGGATTTTCGAGGCGTGCATTGGCATCTAAAATGCGCGCAGTGTCACAATCACGTAGTTTATAAATAGGGTAGGAATGATTCTCGCTTTTTACATTTTTTTTTCAATCATTAAAAATCGCGATTTTTAAAATTGATCGAATGTTTTTTTCAGATACGTGGTAGGTATGGTGCTGGCTTATGTTGGAAAATTGTTACGTTGCGGTATATATTCACTGTCACAAATTCACCATAACAAAAGTTGATTTTTATCCTTCTGCTCAAACCGCTTTTTACCCGAAGATAAATATACACCAAACAGATATACGCATGGAGTTAGAGGATTATAAGAACATCTTCTACGGAACATCAAATTGATATACACCGGAAGTAGTTTGCAGCCTGAGGATTGGGGATGAAAGAGTAGTATCAGTGCAGACGCTCATTTTTCTTGTTTATTACTAACTTTAGAAATAGTTTTACATATTTTTGATATTCTTAAAATAAAAAAAATCTGTTGTGGGCAGCACATGACTTTCCTTATATAATGCAATGAATTTATTACTTTTACAGTAAAAAAATAGATTATTTTTATAGTAGATATTTATATTCTTTCCAAGATATTGAGTTTTCGTCAATGAGTCGCCATTTTCATTGATTTAGCGTCATTTTTATCCATTTGGCGAGTTTTTCGTTAATTTAGCAACATTTAAAAAAAGTCGCCAAGTTGGCGACATTCCACCAAATTCGTCGCCAAAATCTCGCCAAGCGGAATGAACAGAGAAATAAGTTATTCTTGCAGCAGATAAATGACTATTGACGTTCAAATTCAAAAGTATTACTCAAAGTATTTTTTTTTTTTTATGAATGGAACGAGCTAGTTCCCGAGAATGATGTCACCCAATTTATCGCATGGTATTAGATATGAAAAGTGAACATGTTTCTCAATAGGAAATTTTTTTTATTTTATATGATTTTTTGATAATTTTTTTGGAAAATGGGCAATATCTCGAGAACAGTTCATGTTAGCGTTATAAAATTTATGTCAATCGTTTTCCAATGAAACATTACATAAGAAATGTCTATTTGCGTAACTTTATTAAAGGTTTTGATTTTTTGACGATTTTTCAAAATTTCACTCGAATATTTAGGGGGGGGGGGGGGTTCTGAACATTCGATTGCCTATAAAAACAATAGGCTTCCAGTATTTATGGATTGTAATTTTTGTACCAAATTTCGTTCGAATCGGTCCATCCGTTCGTCAGTTATCGTCTCCACAGACTCAATGATACACACACACACACACACACACACACACACACACACACACACACACACACACACACACACATACAGACATCACTTCAAAAATGTTCGATTTGTGATCAGGGATGCTTGAAACGTGCTCTCTCGTCGAAAACTCTAATTCGAATTTTCGACCCCGTCACAGTACTTTCCTTATACGTTATTGTATATAAGGAAAGTAATTAACTTTTCACTTTCGTTGCAGTTTTTAATGTTAACCGTTGGGTTAATTATACCCGCTGAATATTTTAATATGAATAAACTGTAACCGCGTTAAAAGTAGCTTTATTTTGATTTCCTCACGCAGGCTCGATAGTTTTTTCCCAGAAGGTAGTGGAAAATCCAATCCAATCAATTGATTTCTTTCAGCAACTTGATTTTGCTGTGCATATTTTTACCAACTTTGACGATGAGGTTTTTGGTAAACTCATATTTTTGAATTTTTGCATACTGAATGTTGCATACTGAAATTAATTATGAAGAGTTTGCTAGAGGTCCGTCAAAAACTATGAAATATTTTTTTTTTAAACGAAAAGCTACGGATGAAAAAATTAACAACTACGGAAATTCAAATCGTTTGAATCAAGACAGTATGCGAGCCACATCCATTGTTTTCTACACTTTCTCTCACACAGCGTATGATCGACAAGAATATCAAATTAAGCAGTGGAGTAAGCGAACAAAATTTTACAAAACATGACAAATTTTTACCAAAGTGATATCGGGAGTTCCCTTGGGTAATGCATGATGAGGACACGAATCGTATGTTTTGCAAAATCTGTCAGAAACCAAACATGAAGATTATGATGGCAACCAATGGTTCGGTTTGCTTCCAAAGGTGTACTTTAGTAAGACATGAAAAAATGAACATAAAGTTGCTTTAAATAAGCAAAAAGATGCAAAAGATATGCATACTGCCATTGAAAAATTAAACAGTAATGTTTCAGAAAGGGATATGACAATATTTAAAACTATTTATTTGCTTGCCAAGGAGGAACTGCCACAGACGAAATAGAAGCCTGGAATACTTTTGATGAAATCATGTGGTAACGAAAGAATCAAGGAGCAGCATATAAACTTATCACATCATTCTATAGCACCAATTCAAAACATTACGTCTGATATCTTACAGCCAGAGTTTGAAAGTAAGATTAAAAATCTGATGTGGGCAACACATGACTTTCCTTATATAATGTAATAAATTTTATACTTTTACAGTAAAAAAATAGATTTTTCTTATAGTAGATACTAATATTCTATCCAAGATATTGAATTTTCGACAATTAGTCGTCATTTTCATTGATTTAGCGTCATATTTATCCATTTGGCGAGATTTTCGTTAATTTGGCAACATTTCAAAAAAGTCGCCAAGTTGGCGACATTCCGCCAAATTCGTCGCCAAAATCTCGCCAAGCGTTATGCACTAAGAAATAAGTTATTCTTACAGCAGTTAATGACTATTGGAATTCAAATACAAAAGTATTATTCAAAGTATCTTTTTTCATGAATGGAACGAGCTAGATTCACGAGAATGATGTCACTCAATTTATCGCATGGTATTACATATGAAAAGTGAACATGTTTCTCAATAGGAAATATTTTTTTTATTTTATATGACTTTTTGATAATCTTTTTGAAAAATGTACAATATCTCGAGAACGGTTCATGTTAGCAATCTAAAATTTATGTCAATCGTTTTCTAATAAAAAATTACATAAGAAATGTCTATTTGCGTAACTTTATTAGTGGTTTTGATTTTTTAACGATTTTTTCAATATTTCATTCGAAAATTTAGGGGGGTTCTGAACATTCGATTGCGTATAAAAACAATAGGCTTCCAGTGTTTACGGATTGTGATTTTTGTACCAAATTTGATTCGAATCGGTCCATTCGTTCGTCAGTTATCGTCTCCACAGACTCACTGACACACACACACACACACACACACAGACATCACTTCAAAACTGTTTGATTCGTGATCAGGGATGCTTGAAACGTGCTCTCCCGTCGAAAACTCGATTTCGAATTTTCGACCCCGTCACAATACTTTCCTTATACATTATGTATATAAGGAAAGTAAAAATATCCCTTAATTTTCCATTTTAATGGATGAGTCTACAGGATATTACTGTGAATTATATACTCCTAATCTATGCAAAATATCTAAGTAATAATGCATCGAGTACCAGTTTTGGGGCAAACTTGAAACTGGGCGGAGAATACAATTCTGATGCATTAAAATGTGTATTGATCAATTTCTTCAAAGAGAAAAGGTGCAAATGTCCAAATGAGTTAGTTGGTCTTGTTACAGATGGTGCAGCAGTCCTGATGGGTAAGAATAATGGTTTTGGGGAAATACTGCAAGATTTGACACCAACTGTTCTGTATCCATACAGTTACCTTACACCTTTCTGGTAGGTCGGACGGTCTGGGTCTCAACAACAACCCACTGTTCTGTACTACCACTGCACACCGTTTAACACGTGCCACACCGCTGCAAATGGTATAGCCCTATTTCAGAACTTACGAAGAACAACTAAGAATTCACTGTATGCAGGGCCGTCTTAACAACAGTGTGGGCCCTGGGCGAATAAATTAACTGAGGCCCCCTGCCCATCCATACAAGTGAAAATTTAAACGGTAATAAAAATGTGTCTTTTTTTTTTGGGGGGGGGGGGGGGGGGACAGGAGATGAAACTAAAAATTTAAGCTACAGTAATGATACTTTTAACATTCCTTTTGTTAAAAAAAATGTTTTAAAAAAATATTACACTTTTAAACGTGAAAAAAACAAAGATTGCTCAACATAAACTTTTGAGCAATCTAACATAAGCTTTAAAAAATCTGATGTGGGCGACACATGACTTTCCATATATAATGCAATGAATTTACTACTTTTACAGTTGAAAAAAATGTTATTCTTATAGTAGATACTAATATTCTTCCCAAGATATTAAATTTTCTTCAATTAGTCGTCCTTTTCATTGATTTAGCGTCATTTTTATCCATTTGGCAAGATTTTTGTTAATTTGGCAACAATTAAAAGTGTCGCCAAGTTGACGACATTCCGCCAAATTCGTCGCCAAAATCTCGCCAAGCGTTATGGACGGAGAATTAAGTTATTCTTACAACAGATAAATGACTATTGACGTCCAAATACAAAAGTATTACTCAAAATATCTTTTTTCATGAATGGAACGAGCTAGATCCACGAGAATAATGTCACTAAATTTATCGCATGGTATTACATATGAAAAGTGAACATGTTTCTCAATAGGAAATATTTTTTTTATTTTATATAACTTTTTGATAATTTTTTTTTAAATGTACAATATCTCGAGAACTGTTCATGTTAGCGTTCTAAAATTTATATCAATCGTTTTCTAATGAAAAATTACATAAGAAATGTCTATTTGTGTAACTTTATTGGCGTTTTTGATTTTTTGGCATTTTTTTCAAAATTTCACTCGAAAATTTATGGGGTTCTGAACATTCGATTGCGTGTAAAAATAATAGGCTTCCAGTGTTTACGGATTGTGATTTTTGTACCAAATTTCGTTTGAATCGGTCCATTCGTTCGTCAGTTATCGTCTCCACAGATTTACTGACACACACATACTTTCACACACACACACAGACATCACTTCAAAAATGTTGGATTCGTGATCGGGGATGCTTGAAACGTGCTCTCCCGTCGAAAACTCGAATTCGAATTTTCGACTCCGTCACAATACTTTCCTTATACATTATGTATATAAGGAAAGTAAGAATGAAAAAAAATATTTCAAAATATAAATGATAACTGGTACATCGCATAGACGGAAATGGCACCATGTGAATTATTTAACTAATCCTCAACACAAACGTTTGCGAAATTTCTTTTCAGTGAATTGATTTATAATTGGAATGAAGTCAATGGTTTTTAGGATATCATTTTCCATGCACATGAGAGAAAGCCAGTTTAAACGCTGCTGCCCCATTGCGTTGCGAAGCTGATTCTTTATAAGTTTTAATCTTAAGAAAGAACGTTCTCCCGTATAGTTAGTTACCATCATACACATAAACAATCTGAGTGCCATTTTGACATTTGGAAACACAAATTTCAAGAATTCGGAAATTATTTTTCTGTATAATACAGGGAGAGTTTCACACTTTTTATCAAGAACTATGTAGTGATTGAGATGCACGCACTCATTTAGTAGATCTCGATCACAAGGTCTTGGTGATCAAGGTCTCGAAGATCGAGGTCTTGGTGATACACATTAGTTAGATATTCACACTTTTTGCTTAATTCCTCGAAAGTAATTGTTTTCAATTGAATGAGAAAGGAAAACAAATTTCCAATCGAAGAATAAGCTTCTGCACGTTTTGTTAATTCAGAGCTCAGAGAATCCAAAACAGGAAGGAATGTTTCCACTTTAAACTTGTCACTTTTGTGCATATATATCTCTTCTTCTGGTCCATCATATAGTACGACGCACACTTCGCTTTCTTTCTCGCTTTTTCACATCGCTATAATCCGATTCTGGACACCTATTCTTGGCCTTCAATTCATATTCACTAAACTTGCCTCTAATATCTTGAAGATACGTTTTCAGAGACTCAAGAAGATTTATGGCCACAAGTATGTTCACATCTTTTGACTGCAAGACTTTACTTGTTTTGTTCACTCTTTCCAGAATGCCATTCCATAAAATTGTCAGAAATATCGTTTCCAGTTTTTCCATTTTCTTGCTTAATCCTTCTGCCTCCCGCCTTGTGTTCGCTCCCTGGTCAGTATCAGCTGATAGAGAATCCAGTGCATTTTTGATTTTCTCGAAACCTCCATATAGAGCATGGACAGCATCAATGACCATCTCGTATCGGACAGACATTTAATCACAACATGATCTTTTCCTAAAGATGATGGTAGAATATTGATAGATGGTAGAAGATGTAGAACACGAGGAAAAGGAATATAGACGCTGAACAAAATCAAGGAATTTTACAGTCTGTAGATAACACTCTGCCGCTGGTACTCCCACCAAATTCAGGCTGTGTCCAGCACAGGGAATATAAATGGCAAACTCGTTCAGTTCACTGATTCGTGCCTGCAATCTTGTATAGCGTCCAGACATACTGGAAGCATTGTCATATGACTGATTACGCAGGTTTGATATTGGAATTTTGTTCTCATTCAGAAAATGCACAACAGCGTCTGCTAGATTCTTTGCTCCATGAGAAAAGATGGGAATGAACAGGATGAAACGCTCCACAGACTCATATCCTCGAATGCACCGGATAGTAAATGTCAATTGATCAAGATGTGCGATGTCTGGAGTAGAAACTACACTTGTTGAATAATACTTTGACTCTTTTATTTCTTCTAGAATAGTAGAAAGAGCACGTTGCCCCATTAATTGACTAAATTCTTCGCAAATATTTGCTGCTAGATATGATGGGTTCCCCTTTCCAGCATTTCCGTACAGTTTGAGATTCTCTTCCAAAAACAGGTCAAATTCACTCAACAGCTCTAATACTAGCTACTACAGAATACCTAAAAGGTTTCCGTTTTTTGGCGACCCAATAATTCTATTATCCCCACGAAATTCCAAACCACTGGAGGCAAGAAAGCGAATGAAAGAAATAAAGTGTCAACACTTTACACCAGTACTCCTGCTCTGAGCGATGATGTTTGATCAACAAAGAATCTACACATCCAGTTTCTTTATGCCAAATAAAATATGCCGCCATGCACTTCATATGTTCTGCTCCATTTTCATGTTCTACAATAAGATTGCTGTGTTTCCAG
Source organism: Amaurobius ferox (assembly GCA_951213105.1). NCBI lineage: Eukaryota > Metazoa > Arthropoda > Arachnida > Araneae > Amaurobiidae > Amaurobius > Amaurobius ferox. Next base: position 45,820,415 of record OX578148.1, on the reverse strand, counting down.
TCATTGAATCCTGATGAAGCAAAGGGATATTCTTTATTGGACAATATGCGACATTAAAACAGTACAAACAGCCTTGCGATGGTGAATACAGTAACTATTCGCGTTTAACACACTCACCATTCCGCAGTTCACGTTTGAACACATTCTTTGATAAGTACCTTGTCTCTTTTCTGGCTCCAATATACACTCTACCTCGGTTTGAATTACGGTACCCTCGGTACCAGGATTCCGATATGTCGGCCCACTACGAATCCAGTATTTCACTGTATTTGTATCCTTAATGTCCCATAGCCCGGGATCTGTGACGTTAGTTTCATAACCCTTTATCGTTCCAGATTTGTGTATTTCTTCTTGCAGAATGTCTCCAGCAACAGGTAGTGATATGTTTGGAACAAAGGGTTCTGACGCGGGAGTAGATGAAGACGCGTATCAGAAATTAGAAACACGTTTCTCATTTCTTGAGTTTGTCATACTAATCTTTCAGATTTTTTTTTAAATCGGTCTATTTTCAAAAACAAGATTTTTATTTTAATTTGCGGTCCTCTGAAAATCCGATGGGGCCCCCGAAATTTAAAAAAAAAGATTTTAAGACAAAAAAATGATATTCAATTTTTTTATAATGGAGGCCCCTAAAATCGTGAGGGCCCCTGGCGACTGCCCAGAGTGCCCATGCGTTAAGACGGCCCTGACTGTATGTTTATTTTCACACATCTGCAATAAGGTCGGAAAAACCAAAAGCAATTCAAGAAATACTGAATATTGCATTAGCTTAAAGGAGATTACTGCTGTTTTTGGCTCTTGGTCGTGCTCTTGATGCTTGCCATATAAGTTATGATGCATTAGTGATAGCAGGGCGCGGTAGCCCATTGGTTAGCGCGCTGGAGTTGCACTCGGTAGACCCGGGTTCGATTCCAGCCGCTGCCAAAACTGCCGCCGTGTTCACGCGGAGTACGATCACGTTAAACATGTGGGTCCGTAAGTCCTTCCGAGAGGTTGGAGGTAGGGGAAGGAGGGTATGGTCCCTGTGGATGCCTCCCCCACTGGGTTCCGGTCTAAATTGGGTGGCACTTCCCGGCCGTCCAAACAGTTACCTTACACCTTTCTGGTAGGTCGGACGGTCTGGGTCTCAACAACAACAACATTAGTGATAGCTCGAAATGTGCCAACAGCACGCGGTGTTCCCAGGTGGTCACCCACCCAAGTACTAACCGCGCCCGATGCTGCTTGACTTCGGTAATCTAACGAGAACCGGTGTTTTCGGCACGGTAAGGCGCGGTACCCCGGTGGTTTGCGCGCTGGATTTACACGCTGCCACAACTGCCGCCGTGTTCATGAGGAGTACGATCACGTTAAACATGTGGGTCCGTAAGTCCTTCCGAGAGGTTGATGGTAGGGGAAGAAGGGTGCGGTCCCTGTGGATGCCTCCCCCACTGGGTTCCGGTCTAAATTGGGTGGCACTTTTTTTATCCCGAATCGTACCCAAAATTAATTAGCACCAGACTCGTTCACAAGTAACTTACCTACCAAATTTTGTGAAATTCGGTAGATTAGTTTTTTAGTTAGAGTGGATACAAAATCTGCACAGACAGACAGACACACAGACACACACACACAGACGTCACGCTAAAAATAGATTTTTCGTATTCTAGAGGTCTCGAAACGTATAGATCCGTCGAAAACTCGAGTTGCGATTTTCGGCATGATTCCAATACTTTCCCTATACATTACCATGTATTGCAGGGAAAGTAAAAATCTGATGTGAGCAGCACATGACTTTCCCTGCAGACTTATATTAACGTTCTCTTTATTTTAATTAAATTTATTTCACTTTTAATTCAATTTTCGTTCTCATTCGGTAACCGAGCTTATTTTCAAAGGTGACGTAGGGAAAGTACGAAAAACTAAAAAATCTCGAACGGCTAGTCCTAGTGTAATGGGGTTGGTCTTATTCTTTTCGTCATTAAAAATTACGTATTAAATCAGCACTTAATGGATATATTTGAGTATACCCAGTTTTTTATTTTAGATTTTGGCAATTTTTGCGGGCCATTTTGCAAAAAAAGGCAGGTTTTTTTTTCTGAATCGTACCAAAATCTAATCAGCACCAGGGTGACCTATACGTGACTCATCTACCGAATTTTGTAAAATCCGGTCCGTTAGTTCTTCAGCTACAGTGGATACAAGCTTTTGCGGGCCATTTCACAAAAAAGGCGGGTTCTTTTATTCCGAATCGTACCCAAAACTAATCAGCACCAGCCCCGCCCACAAGTGACTTACCTACAAAATTTTGTGAAATTCGGTCCATTAGTTTTTTAGTTACAGTGGATACAAAATCTGCACAGACAGACAGACAGACAGACAGACACACACACAGACGTCACGCTAAAAATGGTTTTTTCGTATTCGAGAAGTCTCGAAACGTGTAGATCCGTCGAAAACTCGAGTTGCGATTTTCGGCATGATTCCAATACTTTCCCTATACATTACCATGTATTGCAAGGAAAGTAAAAATCTGATGTGGGCAGCACATGACTTTCCCTGCAAAGTTATATCCACGTTCTATTTATTTCAATTAAATGTAATTCACTTTTAATTCAAATTTCGTTCTCATTCGGTAACCGGGCTTATTTTCAAAGGTGGCGTAGGGAAAGTACGAAAAACTAAAATATCTCGAGAACGGCTAGTCCTAGTGTAATGGGGTTGGTCTTATTCTTTTCGTCGTTAAACATTACGTATTAAACGGGCATTTAGTGGATATATCTAAGTATACCAAGTTCTTTAGTTTAGATTTTGAAGATTTTTGCGGGCCGTTTTGCAAAAAAAGGTAGGTTATTTTTTTCCGAATCGTACCAAAATCTAATCAGCACCAGAGTGACCTATACGTGACTCATCTACCGAATTTTGTGAAATTCGGTTCATTAGTTTTTCAGCTAGAGTGGATACAAGCTTTTGCGGGCCATTTCGCAAAAAAAGGCGGGTTCTTTTATTCCGAATCGTACCCAAAACTAATCAGCACTAGCCCCGGCCACAAGTGACTTACCTACCAAATTTTGTGAAATTCGGTCGATTAGTTTTTTAGTTACAGTGGATACAAAATCTGCACAGACAGACAGACAGACACACAGACAGACAGACAGACAGACAGACAGACAGACAGACAGACAGACAGACACACAGACACACGCACAGACGTCACGCTAAAAATGGTTTTTTCGTATTCTAGGGGTCTCGAAACGTGTAGATCCGTCGAAAACTCGAGTTGTGATTTTCGGCATGATTCCAATACTTTCCCTATACATTACCATGTATTGCAGGGAAAGTAAAAATGTGCATGTTTTAACTCGTCTTTCAGAACTGTGTTCAAACTTTTGTGAAAACAATAGAAATGTTGAGTGTAAATTTAATTTTGAGAAGGCTGTTTATTTATGCAAAAACCAAAAGCATAGAAGGTTGGAATTTTAAAAGAAAAAATTAAAAATTATTTTACTTAATAAGTTTCTAATTTTCTTTTCCCTTTGTTTGTTTACAACCATATGGGGAAACTAAGCCGCAAGGTAACATTTTAAGATATTTCATCATGGATAATATGATGTTATTTGTATGAAAAAAAAAAACATTGTTAATAATACTATGACGAATTAATATTTCAAGATTGCTACTCTAGTTGTAAAATTAAAAAATCTGATGTGGACAGCACATGACTTTTCCTGCAGACTTATATTCACATTCTCTTTATTTTTAACTAAATTTAATTCACTTTTAATTCAATTTTCGTTCTCATTTGGTAACTGAACTTATTTTCAAAAGGTGGCGTAGAGAAAATACGAAAAAAAACTAAAATAGCTCGAGAACGGCAAGTCCTAGTGTAATGGGGTTGGTCTTATTCTTTTCTTCGTTAAAAATTACGTATTAAACAAGCATTTAATGGATATATTTGAGCATACGTAGTTTTTTATTTTAGATTTTGGCGATTTTTGGGGGCCATTTTGAAAGGAAAGGCAGGTTATTTCTTTCCGAATCGTACCAAAATCTAATCAGCACCAGGGTAACCCACAAGTGACTCATCTACCGAATTTTGTGAAATTCGGTCCATTAGTTTTTCAGTTAGAGTGGATACAAGCTTTTGCCGGCCATTTCGCAAAAAAGGCGGGTATTTTTTTATCCCGAATCGTACCCAAAATTAATTAGCACCAGACTCGTTCACAAGTAACTTACCTACCAAATTTTGTGAAATTCGGTAGATTAGTTTTTTAGTTAGAGTGGATACATACAATGCACAGACACACAGACGTCACGCTAAAAATAGTTTTTTCGCATTCTAGAGGTCTCGAAACGTGTAGATCCGTCGAAAACTCGAGTTGCGATTTTCGGCATGATTCTAATACGTTCCCTATACATTACCATGTATTGCAGGGAAAGTAAAAAATGTGATCCTAAAAGTCCAAAATTTAGTAAACATTTAAAAACTCATTTCATAAAGTTTATGGAGTATATCAATTGTGCTATCAGATATACAATGTATTTTGTTTATTACCACAAATAAAGAGTATAGTGCATTTCTTAAATATATTTTTTTCAACATAGAAAAGTCAGAAATTCATACCCTGTTGGGCGATGACCCTGTAATTTTTTTTTATGCAAAATACAGTAAATTTAATACATACCTGGAAATTTCAGTACATTTGTTAAAAATGACTCCTCTGGAAAGCAAAATACTCCTTCAAATCAAGTCAAGGAGTAATTTTACTCTTCTGGAAAAATTCTAGCTCGATCTCCGATTAAAATAGTTTCCATTGTTACAAAGAATCTAAATGCTTCCTTCGACGTCACTAAGATGTTGTCAACATAAAAAATCTGATGTGGGCAGCACATGACTTTCCCTGCAGACTTATATCGACGATCTCTTTATTTTAATTAAATTTAATTCACTTTTAATTCAATTTTCGTTCTCATTTGATAACTGGACTTATTTTCAAAGGTGGCGTGGAGAAAATACGAAAAAAACTAATATATCTCGAGAACGGCTAGTCCTAGTGTAATGGGGTTGGTCTTATTCTTTTTTTCGTTAAAAATTACGTATTAAACAAGCATTTAATGGATATATTTGATTATACGTAGTTTTTTATTTTAGATTTGGACAATTTTTGTGGGCCATTTTGCAAAAAAAGGCAGGTCATTTTTTTCCGAATCATACAAAAATCTAATCAGCACCAGGGTAACCCACAAGTGACTTATCTACCAAATTTTGTGAAATTCGGTCCATTAGTTTTACAGCTAGAGTGGATACAAGATTTTGCGGGCCATTTAGCAAAAAAAGACGAGTTCTTTTATCCCGAATCGTATCCAAAACTAATCAGCTCCAGACTCGCCCACAAGTGACTTACCTACCAAATTTTATGAAATTCGGTTAAGTAGCTTTTTAGTTAGAGTGGATACAAAATATGCACAGACATACACACAGACGTCAAGCTAAAAATGGTTTTTTCGCATTCTAGAGGTCTTGAAACGTGTAGATCCGTCGAAAACTCGAGTTGCGATTATCCATATGATTCTAACACTTTCACTATACATTACCATGTATTGCAGGGAAAGTAAAAATCTGATGTGGGCAGCACATGACTTTCCCTGCAGACTCAAATTCATATTCTCTTTATTTCTTTCGTTAATTAATCGTTAGATTGAGTTTTATTGCACCAAATAACACTAAATTTGCATTTTTATTCAATTTTTGTTTTTATTTGGTAATTGAACATTTTCGCGAAATCGGCGTAACAAAAATGCAAGAAATCTCAAATATCTTAAGAACAGTTAGTCCTAAAGTATAATGGAGTGTGTTATATTCTTTTCCTGGGCAAAAATTGCGTATAAAACAAAAATTCATTTGATATATTTGAGCATATATAGACTTTTTTTTTTCGATTTTGACGATTTTTGCGGGCCATTTCGTAAAAAAAGCAGGTTGTTCTTCTCTGAATTGTACCAATATCTAATCAGCACTAAAGTATCCCACAAGTAACTTATCTACCAATTTTTGTGAAATTGGCTCAATTAGTATTTTAGCTAGTGTGGATACATGACATTTTTGCGGGCCATTTAGTAAAAAAAGGCAGGTTTGTTCTTTTCCGAATCGTACCAAAATCTAATCAGCACCAGAGTGGACCACAAATGACTTATTTACCAAATTTTATGAAATTTAGTCGATTATTTGAGTTAGAGTGGAAATATACAATTTTTGCGGGCCATTTCGTAAAAAAAGGCAGGTTGTTCTTTTCCGAATAATACCAAAATCTAATCAGTACCAGAGTATCCCACAAGTAACTTATCTACCAAATTTTGTGAAATTTGGTCAATTAGTATTTTAGGCAGATTGGATAAATGACATTTTTGCGGGCCATTTCGTAAAAAAAGGCAGGTTGTTCTTCTCCGAATAATACCAAAATCTAATCAGTACCAGAGTATCGTACAAGTAACTTACCTACCAAATTTTGTGAAATTTGGTCAATTAGTATTTTAGCTAGAGTGGATACATGAAATTTTTACGGGTCATTTCGCAAAAAAAGGCGAGTACTGTTTTTACGAATCGTACCCAAAACTAATCAGCACCAGGGTCATACCCAAGTAACTTACCTACCAAATTTTATGAAATTCGGTCCATTAGTTTTTGATTTAGAGTGGATACATACATTGCACAGACAGAGAGACAGACAGACAGACACACACAGACGTCACGCTAAAAATAGTTTTTTCGTATTCTAGAGGTCTCGAAACGTGTAGATCCGTCGAAAACTCGAGTTGCGATTTTCGGCATGATTCCAATACTTTCCCTATACATTACCATGTATTGCAGGGAAAGTAAAAAACACTTTAAAAGAATTTTTACGAAATAGTAAAAAAAAATCTGATGTGCGCAGACTTTCTCTGTAGAGAACATTAACATTATGTATAATGCAATCACTATTTTATGTAAAGCGAATAAGTGTGTAGGATATCCAGGGCACAATATTTTTGGCATAAAAATAACTCCAAGTAAATTGAAACTAAGCGCTTTTGGCAACTTAGGAGTCCAAACAGAATGATACTTACTCATACTCATACGCAAAATCCTCATAAAAATTCAATGGATATTTATTTAATAATATCCTCTGAAATACATGACTATTGGGGAATTTGTGGACCACAAAACGCAGCAAAATAGAAAACGTCAAAATAGATGTCTCAAAATATAAAATAGGTCATCAAAATACAAAACGAGTTTACAACGTATATTCTCTAGTAAATGAAATGAACTAAATCCACGAGAAAGATATTAAAAGATTTGTTGCATAATGTCACGAAACGTGTCCTTTAGAGTCGTGGGATACAAGAACGGGTCAAAGTTTCTGGGTAACTTGCGTTTATTCACAAGCAGAAAGTAAAAAATCTGATGTGGGCAACACATGACTTTCCTTATATAATGCAGTGAAGTTACTACTTTTACAGTTAAAAAAAATGTTATACTTATAGTAGATACTTATATTCTTTCCAAGATATTGAATTTTATTGAAAAGTCGTCATTTTCATTGATTTAGCGTCATTTTTATCCATTTGGCGAGATTTTCGTTAATTTGGCAACATTTAAAAATGTCGCCAAGTTGGCGACATTCCGCTAAATTGTCGCTAAAATCACGCCAAGCGTTATGGACGGAGATATAAGTTATTCTTACAGCGGATAAATGACTATTGGCGTTCAAATACAAAAATATGTTTAAAGTATCTTTTCTCATGAATGGAACGAGCTAGATCCACGAGAATGATGTCACCCAATTTATCGCATGATATTACATATGAAAAGTGAACGGGTTTCTCAACAGTTAATATTTTTTTTTAATTTATGGGACTTTTTGATAATTTTTTTTAAAAATGTGCAATATCTCGAGAACGGTTCATGCCAGCGTTCTAAAATTTATGTCAATCGTTTCCTAAGGAAAAATACATAAGAAATATCTATTTACGTAACTTTATTAAAGGTTTTGATTTTTTGATGATTTTTTCAAAATTTCACTCGAAAAAACCACCGAAAATTTCACTCGAAAAAAATTTCACTCGAGTTCTGAACATTCGATTGTGTTTTAAAACAATAGGCTTCCAGTATTCATGGATTGTGACTTTTGTACCAAATTTCATTCGAATCGCTCCTTTCGTTCGTGAGATATCGTCTCCACAGACTCACTGACACACACGCACACACAGACATCACTTCAAAAAATTTCGATTCTTGATCAGGAATGCTTGAAACGTGCTCTCCCGTCGAGAATTCGAATTTTCGACCCCGTCACAATACTTTCCTTTTACATTATGTATATAAGGAAAGTAAAAATCAAACAGCACTTAAATGCTTCACTAATTAGACAGAATAATCGATATTATTCTCAAAATGTTAACGAAAATATTGTCACAAAACAGCTGCTACTATTCTCAAAACATTGACAAAAATCACAGTCCAATGTAGTTCATGTCACGTCCATTCGTCACTGCAACGAAGGGGCGAGGCCTTTTTATAGTCTGTCCATAGAAGCTTCTGGAAATCTCAATATCTCATGGAATAATCGTTCTATCGAGAAGTTTCTGGACCATTCTGGAAGTCGCCAAATTGGCGATAAATCGACAAATCTGGAAACCCTTCTTCTAACAGGGAAACCATGGGCACACGTCATCCTCATGTCATGCACTGTATTTTCTTCGCCTGGCCTTCGAGACAGACGAAAGTGGAGGCGCCAAACGGAACATTGCGCGTTCGCAACAATAATATTGCATGTAGTGAACTAACTATTGAACTTATTAACTTAACAATTAACTTAACTATTGAAGGATGAACTTATTAACTTAACTATTGAAGGATACCTGCATTTTAATGTCATTTAATTTTTTTTTGTATAAATGTATTTGAAAAACAGGCAAGATCTCGATAGCGGTTCATTCTAGTGTTTTAAAATTGGTGTCATTCATTTTCTAATAAAACAAAATTTCGTCGGAAATGATTATTTATTTATTATAAATGAAGGTCCTGATTTATGATGTTTTCAAAAATTCATTTGAAAATTGAGGGGTCCTCAGAACATTCAATCACGATAAAAAAAATCTGATGTGGGCAACACATGACTTTCCTTATATAATGTAATGAATTTACTACTTTTACAGTAAAAAAATAGGTTTTTCTTATAGTAGATACTAATATTTATTCCAAGATATTGAATTTTCGACAATTAGTCGTCATTTTCATTGATTTAGCATCATTTTTATCCATTTGGCGAGATTTTCATTAATTTGGCAACATTTCAAAAAAGTCGCCAAGTTGGCGAAATTTCGCCAAATTCGTCGCCGAAATCTCGCCAAGCGTTATGCACTAAGAAAAAAGTTTTTCTTACAGCAGATAAATGACTATTGGCGTTCAAATACAAAAGTATTATTCAAAGTATATTTTTTCATGAATGGAACGAGCTAGATCCACGAGAATGATGTCACTCAATTTATCGCATGGTATTACATATGAAAAGTGAACATGTTTCTCAATAGGAATTTTTTTTTTATATGACTTTTTCATAATTTTTTTGAAAAATGCACAATATCTCGAGAACGGTTCATGTTAGCGTTCTAAAATTTATGCCAATCTTTTTCTAATGAAAAATTACATAAGAAATGTCTATTTGCGTAACTTTATTAGCGGTTTTGATTTTTTGACGATTTTTTCAAAATTTCATTCGAAAATTTAGGGGGGTTCTGAACATTCGATTACGTATAAAAACAATAGGCTTCCAGTGTTTATGGATTGTGAATTTTGTACCAAATTTGGTTCGAATCGGTTCATTCGTTCGTCAGTTATCGTCTCCACAGACTCACTGACACACACACATACTTTCACACACACACACACACACACATCACTTCAAAAATGTTTGATTCGTGATCAGGGATGCTTGAAACGTGCTCTCCCGTCGAAAACTCGAATTCGAGTTTTCGACACCATCACAATACTTTCCTTCTACATTATGTATAAAATCTGATGTGGGCAACACATGACTTTCCTTATATAATGTAATGAATTTACTACTTTTACAGTAAAAAAATAGGTTTTTCTTATAGTAGATACTAATATTCTTTCCAAGATATTGAATTTTCGACAATTAGTCGTCATTTTCATTGATTTAGCATCATTTTTATCCATTTGGCGAGATTTTCATTAATTTGGCAACATTTCAAAAAAGTCGCCAAGTTGGCGACATTCCGCTAAATTCGTCGCCAAAATCTCGCCAAGCGTTATGCACGAAGAAAAAAGTTATTCTTACAGCAGATAAATGACTATTGGCGTTCAAATACAAAAGTATTATTCAAAGTATGTTTTTTCATGAATGGAACGAGCTAGATCCACGAGAATGATGTCACTCAATTTATCGCATGGTATTACATATGAAAAGTGAACATGTTTCTCAATAGGAATTTTTTTTTTTATGTGACTTTTTCATAATTTTTTTTAAAAATGCACAATATCTCGAGAACGGTTCATGTTAGCGTTCTAAAATTTATGCCAATCGTTTTCTAATGAAAAATTACATAAGAAATGTCTATTTGCGTAACTTTATTAGCGGTTTTGATTTTTTGACGATTTTTTCAAAATTTCATTCGAAAATTTAGGGGGTTCTGAACATTCGATTACGTATAAAAACAATAGGCTTCCAGTGTTTACGGATTGTGATTTTTGCACCATTTTTGGTTCGAATCGGTCCATTCGTTCGTCAGTTATCGTCTCCACAGACTCACTGACACACACACACACACATACACACACACACACACACACATACTTTCACACACACACACACACACACACACACACACACACACACAGACATCACTTCAAAAATGTTTGATTCGTGATCAGGGATGCTTGAAACGTGCTCTCCCGTCGAAAACTCGAATTCGAATTTTCGACCCCGTCACAATACTTTCCTTATACATTATGTATATAAGGAAAGTAATTAATAGGGTTTCCGTAGTCATTGCTTATAATAATCATGCCAAGTTTTTTCAAAACGCTTTACTTGATCGTAAGATATTGTGTCCACACACATGACACATACACACACTAACACATAAACATATACACATTAACATGCACACTAACATACACATTAACATTAGCACACACCACACACATACTTAAACACTCACACAATTTAGTATACATGAACAAGCCATCTTAAAAATGTTTTATTCGTGTTCAGAGATGATTCAAACGTGCTCTTCCGTCCATCGAATTCGAATTTTCGACCTCATCACAATACTTTCCCTATAACTTATGCTATGTGTGTAGGGAAAGTAATAGCTTGGATACAAAATCTGAAAATGAAACATTTTATTTATGCGCTGATAATAATTGTGATGCAAATAAAACTAAACATTATGGAATATGAATGTATGAGAAAATCAAGTGGACACACACACTTTAATATTTTATGTTAGTTTGACAATACCCACCACAGACCATTTCAGTGTTTTTTCTTTTCAAGAATACAAATAATTCAAATTATTTTTTAAAATACAAATATTTTCAAACTCAATGTTTTAGAAGGGTTTTTCTTTCCTTTTTAACCAACCTCAGTGATCGCCGATCTCACTTTCTAATTCATAAATACTTTAAAAACCAAGTAATCAATATTTTTCACCAGTAATGAATCACGTTAATGGTCACCTAAAGCCATTTTTGCTACAAATATTGTATGGCTCAAATGAAAGTACCCTTGAAAACAGTAGCTAGACAGAGTAACACAGAGCAGGCACTACATATAGCACACTGCTATTAAAATAACATCTGCTCTGACGGAAGTTATTGGAAAGATAACAAATAAAGATGGCACTAGCGTGATTGATAGATGAAAGATCAGAAGGGGGGGGGGGAGGTGTGCAAAGCTACTTCAAGATTTAAAAACGTTAGAAAGTCATGTGAAAATCAATACAGGATAGAATGGTCAGAATTGTAACTTTGAATTGCTAGTTTTAGACATATACTTTCAATTGGAAAATTGTTTTGAATCGAAAGAAAATTTTGCCTAAATTATTTTCAAAATTGGAGGGGGGGGGGGGGGGGGGGGGAGATCTTTCCATGAAAATACGAAATTATTTTTTTTTTTATATGGCCCTCTGCATGTCTACATATTTTAAAATGTCTACAATGTCTACATGTTTTCCACCTATTAATAGGAATGGTTTATTTATTTGGATATTTATGGTGGATCGTATTGAAGGGTCTTATTTCTCCCGACTGTACCAACTGTACAAGTTGTCAGACACCTTTGGGCGAACTGCACAATCTGTGTTGAGAAGAAGCTCATTTCATTATTGTAAGCATGTTTAATAATAGTAATAATATATATTTATATATATATTTATATGTCATACTTGCAGAAATCATGAAGATTATTGAGAGATAGTACTGCCACACAGGGAATTCAGACAAAGCGCCGTTAAAACTGCATGGCAGTATGCCTTACGATTTTTTACTGCTCTGCGTTCGCCGTAATGCTAGTGAACGTGCAAAGAAATTTATTCTCTGCATAAAAACATGCATTGTAACAGACGATGGTCATATTGAAAATACTTTACGTCAAACTGTACGTTAAGTAAATAACGTTTCCGTATTAAATGAAAAAAACGTTTTCTACTCATTTGGTGATGCTCCACCAGTTTCAAATGCTCCACCACTTTGCCACTAGGGGCGCTGTCGTCAAACTCATCTCACTTCCATGGCCCTAGTTGCCATCGTTCAAAACTCATTTACAACTTCTATAAATGGGCACCCTGTATAAACTCTGTGTTAACAAATTATTAACTCAAAATTAACAAAAGAAAAAGACTGAAATAAATCTCCACTTTATTTACGACCTCAAATAACTCAAAACTCCTCTAAAGCAACCGCCGCAAAGAAAAAAACATTCGACGCCAAAACTACGCGCAAAGTGCGATGTGTAAAGAACGGCTCCTCAAAAATACACACGCATTAGATCTCACAAAAATATAAAATAAATGCAAGATATATGTTTTTATTCGCCTTGTATTATTTATTTTGTTGAAAGGGGTTCTAAAAGCGTGCAGTAGCATTTAAGTAAGATAAGCTGTGTCATTCATAATCGTATAGCTGCTAAGTGGAATAAAATCAATTCTTCTCTTTTAAAAAAAGTAAAAAAATAGTCTAAAAGTTTTCTGTGTCATCCCCCCCCCTCCTCCTCCTTAATCATGGAAGATTGACATTTTAAAAGTAAACTAATGCCTTTATTACTTTCCTTATATACATAATGTACAAGGAAAGTATTGTGACGGGGTCGGAAATTCGAATTCGAGTTTTCGACGAAAGAGCACGTTTCAAGCATCCCTGATCACGAATCAAACATTTTTGAAGTGTAGTCTGTGTGTATGTGTATGAAAGTATGTGTGTGTGTGTGTGTGTGTGTGTGTGTCAGTGAGTCTGTAGAGACGATAACTGACGAACGAATGGACCGATTCAAACGAAATTTGGTACAAAAATCATAATCCATAAACACTGGAAGTCTATTGTTTTTATACGCAATCGAATGTTCAGAACTCCCCTGAAATTTTGAAAAAATCGTCAAAAAATAAAAACCGCTAATAAAGTTACGCAAATAAACATTTCTTATGTAATTTTTCACTAGAAAACAATTGACATAAATTTTAAAACGCTAACATGAACCATTCTCGAGATATTGCACATTTTTTTCAAAAAAATTATCAAAAAGTCCCAAAATAAAAAAAAATATTTCCTATTGAGAAACATGTTCACTTTTCATATTATATACCATGCGATAAATTGGGTGACATCATTCTCGTGGATCTAGCTCGTTCCATTCATGCAGAACGATACTTTGAGTAATACTTTTGTAACTGAACGCCAATAGTCTTATCTGCTGTAAGAATAACTTATTTCTTCGTCCATAACGCTTGGCGAGATTTTGGCGACGAATTTTGTGAAATGTCGCCAACTTGGCGACTTTTTTAAATGTGGCTACATTAACGAAAAACTCGCCAAATGGATAAAAATGACGCTAAATCAATGACGACTCATTGATGATGACGACATCGAAAATGACGAATCATTGACGAAAATTCAATATCTTGGAAAGAATATAAGTAACTTCTATAAAAATAATCTATTTTTTTTTACTGTAAAAGTAGTAAATTCATTGCATTATATAAGGAAAGTCATGTTCTGCCCACATCAGATTTTTTTCATCAGTTCCGAGATGATTGTTTTTAGAACCTTACTAAATTTGATATGTCGTTGTCTTTCGTGGTATTTTGATTTTGATTTTGAAACTTAACGGAATAACCCGTCCTGGGCCCGCCATAGGAATGTACTCGTTATCAAAATCCGGAGCAGATAGACAATTTAGATTTAGTATGTCGGATGTATATTAATTCTGTGCAATGTGAATCTTATCATGCTAACCGAGTTTGGGTTAGCCATAGGAATGTCCTCATTTTGGGGGAACAACCCGAGAACCGGAACAGCTAGAAAGTTCAAATTTAGTATATTATTGCCTTGTGGTAATGTTTAATTCTTTGGATTTTGAAATTTGTTAGGCTAGTCCGTCTTGGGCCTGCCTTAGGCATGCACTCGTTTTTGAGAAATAACTTGAGAACCGGGGTAGCTAGAATGTCCACATTTCATATGTCGCTTTCTTTCATAAATTTAAGTCACATAAATTTTAATAAATGCATTTTTCATACATCCGAGTTACATACAAATAATAAAAGGGGTGCTTTAAAAATTATGTTTTTTTGCTTTTACTTGTATATCACTTTATCACCAAAATAGGATGCATAAATATTTCTATTCAACTAGGGAAAATATAAATATATACTTTATCTACCAATCAAATTAAAATTTAAAATTACATAAAAGTTACCCAACTCGCAGCAGAAGCATACCAGACCTCAAAAAGTTAAAATTCCGATTCTATGCAATCGCTAGTTCAGAAAAAAAAAAGTTTTAAAATCACTCAAGACCCTCAATAATACCAAAATATTAACGCAAAACCACAAAAATATCGAATAAATATTTGTTTACGACGACGAGTACTTAAAGCCTATCTAAGAAAACAAACACAAAAACACATTCGACAAAACCGCGCCGCAAGAATAATGATCACGAGCGCCTCGTCAAAAACATACGAGCATTAGAAACTCCTATAAATATGAAATGAATGCAAGATCTTGAAGGGTTTTTTTTTTATTATTATTTATTTAGTGGGTGTTTTATTTATTTCGTAGGAGATGAGTCTCGAAGCGTGCATTGGCATTTACTATACACACAGTGTCTCAATCGTAGTGCTGCTAAATATGGATATTGATTATTATCTTGTTGCTCGTTTTGTCTTGCTGTTTCAGGGGATCTTAGAAGATTGATATTTAAAAACTGTTAAATTGTTTTCTTTATTGACAGGAGGGGGGAGCTTTGTTTAGTTTATGACGTCAATTATTATATGTTTAAATTGTTATAGTTTACATGTCTTCAAGGCTTTCAATGTGTTTGCGAAATTAATGCTTGAGGTCTAAAACTAAAGATATTTTAGTGCAAGATAAGCCCAGAATCTAAATTTCAAAATTGTCTTTGACCCAAATCACAGTCAGGCAGATTCTAAATTTGTAAATATCCTTAAATTTGAAAATATTCTTTGGTCCGAGCCAAGTCAGACAAATTCTAAATTTGAAAATAATCTTTGACCCAAACGAGAGTCAGGCAGATCCTGAATTTGAAAATGCTCTTTGACCCAAGCGATAGTTAGGCAAATTCTAAATTTGAAAATGTTCTTTGACCCAAGTCAGAGTCAGGCAGATTCTAAATTTGAAAATGCTCTTTGACCTAAGCGACAGTCAGCCAGATCCTAAATTTGAAAATGCTCTTTGATCCAAGCGACAGTCAGGCAGATCCTAAATTTGAAAATGCTCTTTGACCCGAGCGACAGTCAGGCAGATCCTAAATTTGAAAATGCTTTTTGACCCAAGCGACAGTCAGGCAAATTCTAAATTTGAAAAGGTTTTAAGATCCAATCCTGAGTCAGGCCGTGAACCTGTTAGGTCGGATTTAAACTTGGATCATGGAGACCTTTACCAAGTATATCTCGCCACCTTATTTAAAACATACTTTATTAATATTAAAAAAATAAATTATTAAAATATTGAAAAAATATAAAATAAAAAATAATGTAAAATTATGAAACTTTTGGGGAAGTATATATTGCATAACACTAAAAGAGCGATTAATGTTTTAAAATTATGCCTCCTTACCGCTTAGTCCTGAATCCTTAATTCGTGGTTCTTAATTGTCCTAAATTCTTAGTAAGCTTGATCAACCTGAAAAAATATAAACGATTTAGATACCAAAAATAATAAAATAAAATGTAAAATATGTAAAAGAACTATATAGAAGGCTATGACCAACAAAACTATTAAAAGCATTTTTACTTTCCCTGCAATACATGGTAATGTATAGGGAAAGTATTAGAATCATGTCGAAAATCGCAACTCGAGTTTTCGACGGATCTACACGTTTTGAGACCTCTAGAATACGAAAAACCTAATTTTATTGATATTATCCAGATTTCGATTTTGATATGATCCAGAAAAGTACAACCCACTCTTTTTTGCGAAATGGCCAGCAAAGATAGTGAAAATCTGAAATAAATGACTAAAATGAATATACATATGTACATGTTGAAATACAGTGATTAAGTACTTGTTGTTAAGGTTAATTTTAACTACTAAGCGAATAAGACTAACCCTATGACTATATGATGAACCGTTCTTGAGATATTGTTTTTTTTTTTTTTTTTTTTTTTTTTTTGAGGACCTGAAGAATGTAAAGTGAATTAAGTTGTCAAATTTAACGATGTAATAAAAAGGCAAATTGGATATAATATCAGAAAAGTATGCATGTTATTTTTAGCAATTAAACTTAATTTAGTGCACAATGAAATAAAAAATGATAAAATGAATTTGAATCTGCAGGGAAAGTCATGCGCTGCTCACATTAGATTTTTAAATTGTAGACTTATTTTATTTGTAGAACTGACTATAAGCTACAAATGGGATTCAAAGTGCAAGTGCATTGAGTTACAGAAATATCGTAAATGTTCGAAAAAGTTATTAAGCATCGACTGCTATTAAATTGAATCTTGTTGATGCGCAGTGCATTTGATTCTAAAAAAAAATATTTCGAGGTGTTTTTGATTCAATTAACCGGCGGAAAATTCCTTTTACAGCTGCATAAAAATTACTTATGATTACAGAATATAATATTGACTATGATTTCAAAAATATATTGAAAATAATAAACTAAAGCTCACCTACATTAAAAAACAATCATTAATAGTGAATCAAGTTTTGATTTCTACATTTAGTTATTAGTGAAATAATAGATTTCTCTTTCTCCTGGACACTGGCCAACCATATTACATCCAGCCACAGACCGATAAAAGTCATTTCTGGTATCTATGGGCCCCCATCGATGTATTTACGATGGAAACTCGACTTGTGATATTAAATGACGATCACCACACTTTTCTTTGGTTACATCGGCTAAAGTTAAAAGTTTTTTTTAATTTACTGCTGTTTGTTTAATTTACTGGATATCTATCAAGCAAAGTGTTACAAATTACAATCACTTACCTCTAGCTCAGCGCGAGGAAAGTAAAATCATTGTAAAGTAAAAACTTCGTAAGATGCAACAAATAGCAATTAGTAACGGTATCAAGAGGTTTCAGGGACAAAATCGACCTACTTCTTCAGATTAAAAAGAGCAACCCCACCCGCAAAGACAATAATGCGTATGGCATTACCTTTGCTCGTATGGTTCTCCTATCTGAAGAGAAAGGACTTGTCTCCGAAACCAGTCGATACTATTACCAACTGCTATATGCTGTGATTTAATGCATTTTTTTTAACACTTTACAACAAAGTTGAAAAGTGTTTATGACTTTGTTCATTCTGTCTGTCAGTTAGCACGATAACTGCCGTAAAAATGACTTAATCAAAATGAAATTTTAGTATGTTGTTCAGACGGTCTGTAGGACCTATGGGAATATAAATGAATAATATCACCTAATTAGTTTTGGATTGAACCCGGGTTGAAAAAATGACATACATTGAGCCCTAATGGGACCTAATTTTTCAAACATTTTTTAAGCGGATTTAAAATTCAGAAATTGCTTCGAAAATTTTAGTAATAGTCAAATTGTTCCATAAAATATATAAAAAAAAATTCAGCGAAATATATTCAGTAGTTTTTTAAATAAAAATTAAAATACTAATTACACATCTTATATGAAACGATCACGTGACCATGATATGAAACGATCACATGACCCACTTCAAAATGATATATGGCATCCATCTTGTTTCAAAATCGTGATTTTTTAAAGTTCTTTTTAATTCATATTGAGTGTTGTATTCGTCCTAAAACTACTTTATTTTTGCTTAAATTCTGTGCATCTACATACTAAAACAACACAATGACAATATATTTGAGTTTAAATTCTCATTCAAATTTGATTATTTCTACAACTAAGCCTATTTTTCACCTATGTAAAATGTAAACAGCGAAATATGTAGAATGAGTTGTATTAGAATTACTGTATTTCTTTAACACAAAATAATTCAGTTCATGGAGTCTGCATGGCTGATATGAATGAAATATTAATTGATTTTATAAACAGAAGGACGATTTTTTTCGATGAAGTTTTAAGCATAGAGTTTATGAATTGTAGCTCCATGGTCTTAATTTTTAAATAAAATAAATTATTATAGTATTGTGATGAATGAAATGGAGAAAGTTATGAATGAAATCCTGCTTTTATAGAGAGATCCAGGCGTGTTATTTTTTCTATGACGTCATTTGTATTAATTTCAGTTGTTTTCGATGAAGTTTTCAAATATAATAAATTATCGTAGTATTATGATAGTTTTAAAAATATTAGCGTGGAATGTATTGCATTTTAGAGATATTTAAACCAGGCAATTTATATTTCAATGCCGTCATTTGAATGAAGTTCATTTTTTTCGATGAAGGTTTAAGTTTTCAAATATAATAAATCAATGTAGTATTGTGATAAGTTTTAAAATATTACCGAGGAATGTATTGCATTTTCGACTTTTTTAAATAAAATTGCATTGAAGTTGGAAAGTGTTTCATAATCAATGCTTTAAGCATGATTGATCTTTCTTGTTTACTTTACAGTTACTTTTGCAACAGTTTCAGTGTTTCAATTTGAAAAGTTCGTTATTAACACTCTCAAATATATTGTCCACTCTTAGAAACCCTTTATATACTTTGAATGCTCACAAAAGTCGTCTATGTTGGGCGTTCTCGGAGTAAGAATCGAGCGTTCGTTGCAGATAAAGACATCCATGGGCTAGTTTTGTGATAAATCGCTAAAGCGGTCCATGGTTGCCCCTATAAGTAGATTCAGTGAGTATGGACTTGCCCATTGCAGCCTCGTACAGTCTGAGCTCAAACTTCAAGACATTTAAAGCTATCTATGTGGTACGTGAATTTGTCTGTCACCATAGATATTCGTAAAATTGAAGTATACAGCAAGTTCTCTTGCAGGTATTGACTATGTTCAATATAGCACACTGCAAGTATTGACTATATTCAACATAATAGCACATTGCAAGTATTGGCTATATTCAATATATCTCATTGCAAGTATTGACTATATTCAATATAGCGCATTGCAAGTATCGACTATATTCAATGTTATAGTCAATGCAGCACATTGCAAATATTGGCTATATTCAATGTAGCACATTGCAAGTATTGACTATATTCAATATAGCGCATTGCAAGTACTGACTATATTCAATATAGCGCATTGCAAGTACTGACTATATTCAATATAGCGCATTGCAAGTACTGACTATATTCAATATAGCGCATTGCAAGTACTGACTATATTCAATATAGCGCATTGCAAGTACTGACTATATTCAATGTAGCACATTGCAAGTATTCCAGTGTCAGCCGCAACAGTCAATCCATTTTTTATCTTAAGAACTGTGTCCTCATTGCAAGAGACATTTCCAATAAAGTAAATTGACAAGTTCGTCGGGCTTTACTGCTTTTAACTTTCCTGGTCAATGAAGATTCCTCTGCTGTTCCCCTTTTCCTGCTTTTGTTTGTACAAACTTGTATATATTAAATTGTAAATACACTCATCATATTGCCAACTGATAACACTAATTGAAAACACTTTCATCTTTTATTATCAACCTCCCATGTCATTTTGTATTTACTTCATCATCTATATCATGTTGTGCAATGTCTCATTATTATTATCCTTGATGTTTTTCTGAATGTTTCGTGTCCATATTTGTGTCTGTTTACAGTACCTGTCTTCGTTATGTCCGTATTTCTTGTCTGTAAAACTGTCTGTCTTACGAATTTATTCTTAAATTTTAAAAAACTGGATTTTTAATAAACCTCCAGAGCGGTCGCTGTCCTTGGAAGTCGGCACCTGCTAGCTTCCTTTCCCGGTCGTCCAACCAGCTACTCAAATCCTCGGATGAGTCGGATGGCCTGGGTCTTCCACATTGCAAGTATTGACTATATTCAATGTAGCACATTGCATATATTGACTATATTCAATGTAGCACATTGCAAATATTGACTATATTCAATGTAGCACATTGCAAATATTGACTATATTCAATGTAGCACATTGCAAGTACTGACTATATTCCATGCTGTCGACTGCAAATAAACACAAAACTGGTCAATAGATGATGTTAATTGCAATAGGTGCGCGATTCATATACCTTAAAATCGCTAATTCAATTAATAGCGACTTATTCCATTTATCTCATAATTTCTCTCATTTTATCGCGATCCCTCCTTCTCTTATAACCCATCGGATTAATTCATATGACAGTGCAATCTGTCTGTTAGATCGGCAGAGATGCTCCCTCTGTCTCCGTTATTTAACATGCTCGACGAGCTGAATTGTAGGACTTTTCGCTGCAAACGTATTGTTCATTGTAAATAGCGATAACAAAGTTCTCGCGTGTGACATTTTTGCGTTGTTATCTATCCATTTCGATGGATTCTCAAATGAGACGGCAATTTCCCAAAGTGGCAAATAAGGGATGATAAACAGTGGATATTTGATTGGAACAGAGGGTGCAACAATATGGCTGCGTTTATAACAATTCCCTCAGTCTGTTTTCTAAAATTAGCTGTGCAAGAATATTAACAAGTAAAACAGAATAAAACAAGCATGTTATGGTAGGGGAGAGTGGCGCACTTTGAGACGCAACCCACCTTGGGACACATTAAAGTTTAAAATCGGATTTTAGATTAAAATCTTGTAGTTTTATATACTACTAGCAGCATACCCGTTCTTCGTACGGAGAATATAATATAAAGAAACTTGGAATTCATAATCATGCCCAAATTCTTATAGTATACTAAATGACATGTTTAATCAAAATATTCTGTTAAAATATTTAATATAATGCTCCTAGAAAGAAGTTTAAGAATATCTGTTCTCGCTATATAAAATTATCTTCATGGACATATCTGAAGAATTAAACATCTTGGACCCCTTATGTAAGCAAATATAAAAAAAAATATGGAATTGAATCAATATATGCAAAATAAAAGCGTTAAAATTGTATGGGACCCGTACTAATTATATACGCGAATATTAGAAAATATAACCTGTATTAGTAGATTACATGTATAAATTGAAAATACCAATAAACCCGTAATCTTTAAATCTGAAGACAGTCATTTATTCCAATATATGTCAAAATTAAAGTGCTAAAATTACATGGGAAGATATACACGTACTACTTATAATGTCCGATTATTAGTAGAAGATTACCCGTTTTGCAATATGAGTCACAAATGTTTTTTGGTAAAATACAACAGACGACGTATTAAATTGAATATATAATTAATCCCCTTAATCTTCATACCAGAAGACTGTACTTGATTCCAATATATATGCCAATATATGTCAAAATATATGCCAATATACCTGTACTACTTATATTCTCGTAGGTCAGAAGATATACCCGTGCATTCCTAGAAGATTACTCGTACAACGTACAATATGCGTGTGTCAGCAATTTTTGCCGCAATAAAACAATGGCGTAATAACTTAAAAATATCAATAATCCCTGAATCAATAATTCCGGAAAATATCAATAATAATAATGTTTAAACCTGAAGAGTATAATTGATATTATCCAGTCCAAAATGAAATGGCAATGAAATTTATTTTATATACATATCTTCATTATTCAAATCGGAAAGGATTTAATAAAAATCGTCTGCCGCATAAACACATTGGATTTAAATCCGTTGCTAAGCGACATGATATCATTTGCCTCAAATAAATTGGTAGAAAAAATATCGTCTAAATAGTTATATTTCTATGAAACATTTGGCTACAGTTTCGTCAAATTAGCGACATTTTAAAAAATCGCCAAATTTATCGCCAAGTGGGACTGTAGAACTGACAGTTCCACTTTGCGACAAATTGACGAAATATCATCACAATAGTATCCCCTAACAAAAAACAATTAATATCATTTATGTAGCGCAATTTTATCAATTTCAAGATATTTTTATAGATTTGAAAACATTTTTATCAATTTGGTGACATTTAAAAAATTTGCTAAATGTATTACTAAGTAGGATGGTTGGTCTGACAGATAAATGCTAACCAAACATCATTTCAGTACTCTCTTCTAACAAAACAAAAAAAAATTTCATTGATATGTAGAAGACCCAAGCCACACGACCAACCCGAAGGTTTATGGCAGTTGTTTGTGTATCGTTTATATCAATTTGGCGACATTTCCGTCAATTTGGCAAAGTTTAAGAAAAGTTGTCAAATTAGCGATATCCCTCCAAATTCGTATCTTTGAATTTGCAGATCTGAATGAAACATTCTTATCCCGTTTCAATATACTAAATGAAAACACTACAATTGTATTAGAAGATATACCCGCTCTACTCTTTTTCTGTTTCAACGATCGGCTATATGAATTTATTGGCTAAACACAATATATGAGTTTAGTAGCTAAATACGATATAAGCTTGAAAACTCTTTGCCAAAATAAATGAAATTGATGTACGCAGTCAGCAATTAATATAATTAAATGAAAAATCAAACCGTCCATTCATAAGATATACTTTTATATCCATTTATCCATTTATTTATTATTTAAATCGAAAAAAAAAATAATAAAATCATTAACAAACATATTTAATTTAATTGCGATGCCGAGCAACATGATATATCCTCCTAAAATGTTAAAATTTATTAACCACTAACAGCACACCCGTTATTCGTATAATTTAAAGAAACTTAAAGTTCGCAATCATGTGCAAATTCTGTTAAAATATTAAATTTATTGCTCCTAAAGAGAAGTTTAAGAATATATGTTCTCACTATGCAAAATTATCTTCACGATCAGATCTGAAGAATAAAGCATCCTGCCCCCTTTTGTAAGCAAATTTACAGAAGAAAAAATAGGAATTGAATGAATATATGCAACCCCGTACTAATTATATTGTCGCAGATCAGAAAATATGCCAATGTGTTAGTAGAAGATTACCCGTATTACAATATGCGTCTCAAAAATATTTGCCAAAATAAAAGAGATGACGTAATAAATTGAAAACATCAATAATATCCGTACTCTTTATACCAGAAGGTCGTAATTGATTCCAATATATGCCAATATATATCAAAACATATGTCAATATACCTGTACTACTTATATTCTCGTAGATTAAAAGATATACACGTGTATTTGTAGAAGATTCGTACAACATACAATATATGAGTTTAAACAATTTTTGTCATAATAAAATAATTGCATAATAACTTGAAAATATCAATAATCCTTGAATCAATAATCCCCGAAAATATAAATAATAATAATTTTTAAACCTGAAGACCGTAATTGATATTATCCAGTCAAAAATGCTATAAGAAAAATCAAATCGTTCTTTTCTAAAATATATTTTTATATCCATTTATTTATTATTCAAATCGAAAAAATAATTATTAAAGTTAACAGACAGATTTAATTTAATTGCGTTTCTGAGTAACATGATATAAGATAGAATCTTATAACATGTTAAATATGTCATGTCTTATAACATAAACTGCGAAATTAAATAACGATTTTGATTTCTCTATACTTCTCATTGTTCCGTAAAAGCGTGTTTTAAATAAACCATGAACCATGGAGATAGATTTCCCCTTTAAATCATGCTTCAAACAATTCATGTTTTCAGAAAGTGACTAATTAACGCAAAAAATCTCCCATCAAACTCAGAGATTAAATTTTAATTCACTTTCAAACGATTTTCAAGCTTTTCGTTTGGATAAACCACGGAGTTAGGGAGTAGAACTCCTAGGAAAAAGTTCCGTTTTTCATTAATATCTCGACAACCCCAGGTCTTAGAAACTCGAAACTTGGACAAAATTTATGGGGGGATATTTCAAGGCTATTCACCAAATTTCATTAAATTTGGTTCAGCCGTTTTTCCGTGATGATGAGACAAACGAAAATTTCGTTTTTTACTAATATCTCGAGAACCACTGGTCGTAGAAACTCAAAACACGGATATAATTTTAAGTGGGGCTATTTCTGGGCTACCCACAAAATTTCATCAAATTCGGTTCAGCCGTTCTCCCGTGATGGTGTGACAAACAGACAGACAGACAGACAGACAGACAGACAGACAGACAGACAGACAGACAGATTTTCATTTTTATTTATATAGATGAGTCTTAAAAATATTTACCAAAATAAAAAAGATGACGTAATAAATTGAAAGTATCAAAAAACCCCGTAATCTTAATACCAGAAGGTCGTAATTGATTCCAATATATGCCAATATATATAAAAATTTTGCCAATATACCTGTACTACTTATATTCTCGTGGATTAGAAGGTATTCCCGTGCATTTGTAGAAGATTACTTGTACAACGTACTATATATGAGTTTCAACAATTTTCGTCATAATGAAACAATGGCATAATAATTTGAAAATATCAATAATTCCTGAATCAACTGTCCCCGAAATATCAATAATAATGATGTTTAAACCTGAAGACCGTAATTGATATTATCCAGTCAAAAATGCAATGTCAATGAAATTTATTTTATATACATATTTTTATTAGATTTAATAAAAATCGTATGACACATAACACATTGGATCCGTTGCTAAGCGACATGATATCATCTGCTTCAAATAAATTGATGGAAATCATGTCGCCTGAATAATGTGATCTTCATGGAAGGTTTGGCGACATTTTCGTCTCCATGATATTTTTATGGATTTACAAATATTTTTATCAATGTAGTGATATTAAAAAAATTAGTTAAATGCGTTACTAAGTAGGATGGATGGACTGACCGACAAATGCTACAGAAACATCATTTCAGTACTCTATTCTAAAAAAACAAATTTAATTTCTTTGATTTGGGTCATTTTTATCAATTTGGAGATATTTCCTCTAATTTGGTAAAGTTTAAGAAAAGTTGCCAAATTATTTAGAGATATTCCACTAAATTCGTACCTCTAAATTTACAGATCTGAAGACTAAAATATCCATATCCCGTCTGTATATATACTAAATGAAAACACTAAAATTGTATTAGAAGATACATACATCCGTTCTACTCTTTTTCTGCTTCAACAATCGGCTAAATGAATTTATTGGGTAAACACAATATATGAGTTTATTAGCTAAACACAATATATGAACTTTGAAACCTCTTTGCTAAAATAAATAAAAGTGTGATGTACGCAGTTCGCAATATATATAATTAAAAGAACAATCAAACCGTTCATTTATAAAATATATTTTTACATCCATTTATTTATTATACAAATAGAAAAAATAATAATAATCATTAACAAACACATTTAATTCCATTCCTTTGCCGAGCAACATGATATAAGATAGAATCTTCCTCATAAAATGTGAAATTAAATAACCATTTTAATTTCTTTATACTTCTAATCGTTGAGTAAAAGCTTGGGAAATACATGGAGGTTAATACATGTAAAAACATGGAGGTAGATTTTTCCATTTAAATTCATGTTTCAAACAATTCATGCTTTCAGATAGTGACTATTTAATGCAGAAATCCTGCATCAAACTCAAAAATAAAGTTTTAATTCCCTTTGACGTTTTAAACAAACGATTTTTATCCTTTCCGTTTGGATAAACCACGGAGTTGGAGAGTAGAACTCCTATAAAAAAAGTTCCGTTTTTCATTAATATCTCGACAACCCCTGGTCATAGAAACTTGAAACTTGGGCAAAATTTATGGGGGGTTATTTCAAGGCAACCCACAAAATTTCATTAAATTCGGTTCAGCCGTTCTCTCGTGATGATGAGACAAACGAAAGTTTCGTTTTTTACTAATATCTCGAGAACCACTGGTCGTAGAAATTCCAACCATAGACTAAATTTTAAGTGGGGCTATTTCTAGGCTACCCACAAAATTTCATCAAATTCGGTTCAGCCGTTCTCCCGTGATGATGGGACAAACAGACAGACAGACAGACAGACAGACAGACAGACAGATTTTCAATTTTATTTATATAGACTAGATGGCTTTTCTATGCATTTACTGCTGTGTTTTGTCAGATCAAATGCAATTAACTAATAATTCATCGAACTTTTTTAGTTTTCGTAACAGTCAAAAACTTATGTAAATTTTGTAGGCAGTAAAAGTGGAAGTTTATTGTAAAATTAGATGCAATATTGTCATTCTAGAATTAAACTCAAAAGAATAGGAGTCTTCAGGAAGAACCTGGCTAGTTGGAGAACATTAGGAGGCATGATAGTAGGACATCTTAGAACACCTAATGAAACTGCTTTGTGCAGTGACTGTTGTATATAATGAATTTAATTTGCTGTCGATATTAAAGTTAACTCAAAAAGCTTTTAACTTTTTCATATGTTAAACCTCAAAGCATGAAAACCTTCTGCAAGAATCTGGCTAGTTGGAGCAACTTAGGGCACATGATAATGGGAAACATTGGGACACATGATGAAATTGTTTTGTGCAGTAACTGCTGCATAAAATGATTTTAATTTGTTGCAGACATTCGATGTAAGACTTTGCTAACTCAAGAAGCTTTTAAATTTTTCATATGTTAAACCTAAAAGCATGAGAACCTTCTGCAAGAATCTGGCTAGTTGGAGCAACTTAGGGCACATGATAATGGGAAACATTGGGACACATGATGAAATTGTTTTGTGCAGTAACTGCTGCATAGAATGATTTTAATTTGTTGCAGACATTCGATTTAAGACTTTGCTAACTCAAGAAGCTTTTAAATTTTTCATATGTTAAACCTAAAAGCATGAGAACCTTCTGCAAGAATCTGGCTAGTTGGAGCAACTTAGGGCACATGATAATGGGAAACATTGGGACACATGATGAAATTCTTTTGTGCAGTCACTGCTGCATTTAATGATTTTAATTTGTTATAGACCTTCGATTTAAAACTGTGTTAACTCAAGAAGCTTTTACATTTTTTATATGTTAAAATATTAAAAAAAAATTCCGGATCTTTTACTGTAAGCTCGTTACATATGCATTGTATAAAATTCTTCCTGCCTAGATTAATAGTCTATTGTAATATTTATTTAAATTGGCTAATATATCCAAAAATTTGTTTCAGAAAAGTTGACAATGTTTTATCCATTAAAGCTACTATACCAAGGTGCCCCACCTGGTGAGGGCACTTTGAGACAGTGCCTTTAATGGGTAAAACAAACCCAAATGTTCCCCACCAAGCTTGACATTGCCCATAACTTCCAGCATTATTTGAATGAAAAGTAGCTGCATTTGCACTGGAGGGTCTCATCCACAAAAACTTAGCACAGCACCAATACAAGTGGGAGTTTATAAATGAAATGTGTTCAGTTTCGAAGCCTAAAGTTTAAAAAAATTGATCTGTGGGACATTATATATTATTCTTAACTAGTAACAAAACGTTTCCACCTTTCGGTAACTAAGCATCGATGAGTAACTGATTCCGTAACTCATCATACATATTGTTTGATTATTTATTTAAATAATATCCAGGCAGTTCGTAACTTGTCCATGTAAAAGCATCCTCAGCAGATATGGAAATTATAATTATTTACGACAAATGGAAGTTCATTTGCATATCAATAATTGTGATACCTACCCTCCCTCATTGAAAACAATTATTTCAGTGTTCATGAAAATTATTTATATATTCCTGATCTTTTATAGAGTTTCCTTGAATTAATAAAGTTGAATTTGAAGCCAAATGTCGCCAAGGTTATATGCATTTCTCTACATCAGAGTTTCCCAAATTTACAAGAATCGGGGAAACCTTTTTAGATTTCATCTCATTGGCGTGCTCTCCTCTAATATTTCGAAGGAAGGTTTAATAATACAATAAGTACTTATTATCTTCAGATTATAGACTAGCATATTGTTTTATTAATATACTAGCAGTATATCTGTTCTTTGTACGGAATATATATATAAATAAAATTGAAAATATGTCTCTGTGTGTGTGTGTTTGTCTGATCCTCACAGGAGAACGGCTGCACCGAATTTCATGAAATTTTACGGGTAGCCTTGAATGTTCAGAAGAGCCTTATTATGTTCAGAAATATAAGTATTCAAAGTGTTTATATTTTTCTTAACGTTCCAATTTCAGTCTAATACCCCGACCATAGGTTGGTTATACAAGGTAGAATCAAAAAGTTCAGAGCCTGTGCTGATATCCCCAACCCTGATTGGAGGAGAGGGGAACTATTTCACCGTGACGCAGAGGCACATGTGACGCAAGATGTGAGAAGGAAGTCAATGCATGTCAGAGAACTGTAGTCGTTCGCGTTCGTCGAAAACGGAAATGGTGTTTGAAGAACAATGTGCGAATATCAAATTCTGCCAGCATTTGGGGAAATCGCCGACAGAAACATTGTATTTGTTGCAGCAGGTGTTCTTCAAACGCCATTTCCGTTTTCGACGAACGCGAACAGCTATAGTTTACTGACACGCATTGTCTCTAAAAAACCCTGCACTGCGGGCCTGATTCTTCCTTTTCACATCTCGCATCACATGTGCCTCTATGCCACGGTAAAATAGTTCTCCTTTCCTTCAATCAGGGTTGGCGATATCAGCACAGTCTAAGAACTTTTTGATCCTACCTTGTAAAACGGTAAACGTTATAAAACGGTACAAAAGTCATAAAACGGTAACCAATACACAACCGCTTAATCGTATCAGCTTTTATTTAAATTAATCAATCCACTGTGCATCTCCTTCGCGACTTCGAAAAATGAACGTTTTATTTGAGAATACGAGAACGATAACATCACAGAAATGCCACACATCGTTTCCCCCGAAAAGCAGACTTTATTGTGCGATTTACACTGAATAAAACGTTTGCCGCCAGAAGTCATACAGTTCTGGCCGCCAAGCGTGGATAATTCAGAAACAGGGAATATGTTTGCTGATCGAACAGATTGCAATGTCAGTTGAAATAATCCGGTGCGTTATGAGAAGGGGGTGGGGGGGTCGTAATGAAAGGGGGGAGAACATATAAGATTGGTAGATTAAGTCAGTATTAATTAAATTGAAGATTATAAGGAATATCTATATCAGTGGATCCCAACCTTTTTACTTTCCTTATATACATAATGTATATGGAAAGTATTGTGACGGGGTCGAAAATTCGAATTCGAGTTTTCGACGGGAGAGCACGTTTCAAGCATCTCTGATCACGAATCAAACATTTTTGAAGTGATGTCTGTGTGTGTGTGTGTGTGTGTGTCAGTGAGTCTGTGGAGACGATCGAATCCTGACGAACGAATGGACCGATTCGAACGAAATTTGGTACAAAAATCACAAACCATAAATACTGGAAGCCTATTATTTTTATACGCAATCGAATGTTCAGAACCCCCCCTAAACTTTCGAGTGAAATTTTGAAAAAATCGTCAAAAAATCAAAACCGCTAATAATGTTACGCAAATAGGCATTTCTTATGTAATTTTTCATTAGAAAACGATTGACATAAATTTTAGAACGCTAACATGAACCGTTCTCGAGATATTGCATATTTTTAAAAAAAAATTATCAAAAAGTTATATAAAATAAAAAATATATATTTCCTATTGAGAAACATGTTCACTTTTCATATGTAATACCATGCGATAAATTTGGTGACATTATTCTCGTGGATCTAGCTCGTTCCATTCATGGAAAAAGATACTTTGAGTAATACTTTACGCCAATAGTCATTTATCTGGTGTAAGAATAACTTATTTCTCCATCCATAATGCTTGGCGAGAATTTGGCGATGAATTTGGTGGAATGTCGCCAACTTGGCGACATTTTTAATTGTTGCCAAATTAACAAAAATCTCGCCAAATTGATAAAAGTTACGCTAAATCAATGAAAATGACGAGTAATTGAAGAAAATTCAATATCTTGGAAAGAATATAAGCATCTACTATAAGAATAACATTTTTTTAACTGTAAAAGTAGTAAATTCATTGCATTATATAAGGAAAGTCATGTGTTGCCCACATTAGATTTTTTTTAACTGTAAAAGTAGTAAATTCATGCATTACATAAAGAAAGTCATATGTTGCCCACATCAGATTTTTTGCTTGGGGGAATATTTCGTAAAATTTTGCGGAATCTTTAAAGTATTTTGGAAAATCTCGCGGTTGACACAATCTCTACTTGGCTGACATAATCTCTACTTGGCTGACACAAGATTAGCCAGGGTTGAATTAGACGTATAAAGTAGTAGAGTTCATATAATTATTAATTCATACTTTTGAATAAAATATTAAAATAGTACTTATTGCTCATTTAGATTTATTTTATTACTGTTAATAATAAAGTTACAAATATTTTTGCTTTACATTTGGCTTACTAGATGATAAGGAAGATACCTTTTTACTAGACGATGCATAGATTTTTTAAAGATTCTGTGTTAATATAATTGTTTTTCATAAAACTGTTTTAAAACATCAAGTTATTTATGATACATTTATGATAAATGCTTATGATAAATTTTACTGCTTCATTGACTGTTTCATGATAAATTTACATTTTTATGTGATGTAATTAAAATTAATACATTGTAATTTGTTTGCCATTTTGCTATTTTTTAACTTTTATCTGGCAACTTTATGAATAGTTGATGGGAGTGCATGTTATGCTCATTATTGTCAAATGAATTCCTTAATGTTACAAACATTTTGCGATTAAAAAAAAAAATTATCTTCCCAAGTAAGATTCTCGCTAGCTAAATTTTAAACATCACAAAAATATCTAACCAAGTTAAACTTTAAAAATCATTTATTACTTTATTAATGGATCCCACTATAAAACCTTAATAATTTATTTATTTTCACTCAATAACAGAAAATGTTGCAAGTTGTACATTTTACAACCTTTTGAAAATCCTCAAGGAACCCCTGCACGGCCTGGAAGACCCCTAGTTGAGAATCACTTACCTATATAATAGTCAAACGTATTTGTGTTTTCAGACCCTACCCCCCCCCCCCCCTCCTCCGATAAACCCGAAGACTGGATTTTAGTACACTTATAGTATCAACTATGGTGGTACAGAAATTAAAAATTTTTGATACACCCCCGGGGGGCGGTGAAAAGTGATTTCTTTGAACAGTGTTTCCAGACCCAGTTAAACTTTAAAAATCATTTATTATTTTATTAATGGATCCCACTATAAAACCTTAATAATTTATTTATTTTTACTCAATAACAAAAAATGTTGCAAGTTGTACATTTTACAACCTTTTGAAAATTCTCAAGGAACCCCTGCACGGCCTCGCGGACCCTAGTTGAAAATCACTGACCTATATATAATAGTCTAACGTATTTGTGTTTTCAAACCCTCCCCCCCCCTCCCCCGATAACCCCGAAGACTGGATTTTAGTACACTTATAGTATCAACTATGGTACAGAAATTAAAGATTTTCCATACACCCCCGGGGGGCGGTGAAAAGTGGTTTCTTTGAACAGTGTTTCCAGACCCATCAAAAGCTTGTACGGTGACAGAAGGTTGAAGTATGGACCACCAGGCAGAACCTATCGGAATTGAATAATTCATTGCCTTTTCCGAGGGGTATGAGAGTTTCTATACGTTTTTATAAAACCCCAGGTGACTTAAAAGGCTAAATATACAGACACTATAAGGCACATTTATAGTATCGACTACGAGACAGAACCCAAGATCGACCTTACACATTCAATACCGCAATTTATTACAGCACCGTTATTGCTCTACCATGACTCAGTCATTATATGCCGGAGAAATAAATGTTTCAAAGCAACATTGTTCCAGGCAAAATTTTTGCCATTTATATAAAAGTTAATTTCCAACTCCCTGCTGTACTGTCGGAAAAAATATTTCCGAAGTTTATGATAAAGGGGGTTGGACTAAAGAGGGACTTGTAGGAAGAGTGGATTAACACGGGATTAATTGAATTAGAGACTGTAAGGAATATATTATATCTTCCGCTAATTACAGAATAGGGGTAGATAATTTGCTAAGGAAAAAGGGGGCCAGACGTCAGCTAATATGGTTGAAGTCAGCCATGCTACTTGGTCGAGACATAAGGATGTTGTTCTCTTTCAAATAACTGAATTATTAAAGTATAACTATGGAGATTTTAGTTGCGATGGAAAAGACAGAAAAAAGCTTCTGAAGATGAATTTGTTTGATATAAGTCCATTAGGATTTTCGCGTTCTGAAAGAGTGCTCGAAGTATGACCCATCTATAATAATAAAGGAAGGTGTGTGTGTGTGTGTGTGTCTGTGTCGTATATAGCGAAAAATCTAAACATCGTACGGCAAATGTAATTTGGTACACAGATACAGAGGACCCGGAACAATGAACCTTAGTGAGATTTATTTTTAAACTAGCAGCATACCCGTTCTTCGTACGGAGTATATAATAAAAAGAGACTTATAATTCGCAATCACGTGCACATTCTGTTAAAATATTAAATTTATTCCTCCTAAAGAGAAGTTTAAGAATATCTGTTCTCACTATGCAAAATTATCTTCACGGGCAGATCTGAAGAATAAAACATCCTGGCCCCTTTTGTAAGCAAATTTACAAAAAAAAAAAAAAAAAAAAAAAAGGAATAAGAAAATATGCCAATGTGTTAGTAGAAGATTACCCGTATTACAATATGAGTCTCAAAAATCGTTGCCAAAATAAAAAAGATGACGTAATAAATTGAAAATATCAATAATCCCCGTACCCTTTATATCAGAAGGTCGTAATTGATTCCAATATATGCCATTATATATCAAAACATATGCCAATATACCTGTACTATTTATATTCTTGTAGATTAGAAGATATACACGTGTATTTGTAGAAGATTACTCGTACAACGTACAATATGAGTTTAAACAATTTTTGTCATAATAAAACTATTGAAAAATAACTTGAAAATATCAATAATCCCTGAACCAATAATCCCCGAAAATATCAATAATAATAACGTTCAAACCTGAAGAAAATAATTGATATTATCCAGTCAAAAATGCTGTAAGAAAAATCAAATAGTTCTTTTCTAAAATATATTTTTATATCCATTTATTTATTATTCAAATCGAAAAAATAATAATTAAAATTAACAGACAGATTTAATTGAATTGGGTTTCTGAGCAACATGATATAAGATAGAATCTTCCTCATAAACTGCGAAATTAAATAACCATTTTGATTTCTTTATACTTTTCATTGTTCAGTAAAAGTTTGTGATAAATAAACCATGGAGATAGATTTCCCATTTAAATCATGTTTCAAACAATTCATGTTTTCAGAAAGTGACTAATTAGCGCAAAAAATCTCCCATCAAACTCAGAGATAAAAGTTTTAATGCACTTTCAAACGATTTTCAAGCTTTTCGTTTGGATAAACCACGGAGTTATATGTAGAACTCTTAGGAAAAAGTTTAGTTTTTCATTAATATCTCGACAACTCCTTGTCTTAGATACTCGAAACTTGGACTAAATTTATGGGGGCTATTTCAAGGCTATCCACAAAATTTCATCAAATTCGGTTCAGCCGTTCTCCCTTGATGATGAGACAAACGAAAATGTCGTTTTTTACTAATATCTCGAGAACCACTGATCGTAGAAACTCCAAGCGTGGAGTAAATTTTAAGTGGGACTATTTCAAGGCTACCCACAAAATTTCATCAAATTCGGTTCAGCCGTTCTCCCGTGATGACGGGACAAACAGACAGACAGACAGACGGACAGACAGACAGACAGGCCGACAGACAGACAGATTTTCAATTTTATTTATATAGATTTGAATTATTTTTTTTGTTATCTTATGTTTTAGAACGATTTTCACATAAAACGTTTTTGTATTGACCGAAAATATTATCACAGAATTTCTATTTTAACACTACCCGAAAGATCGAAAAATTATCTTCCAAACAAACTTTTAACAAAATCCGTACGATTAATAGACGAATTTTGGTGAATTAAAAAAATATATACTACTTTTCATGTGTTGAAGATGTAATAATCTGTCTTCTATCTATAAAGGAAAATGTATGTGTGTGACTGTTTGTGTCGTCTGTAGCGGAAAATCTAAGTGTCGTACGGCCATAAAATTTGGTACGGGGGTACTTTGGTTTTCGAGAAGAAACACTCCGATATTTTTACTTTCCCTATATACATAGTATAATGCATAGGGAAATTATTGTGATGGGGTTGAAAATTCGAATTTGAATACGAGTTTTCGACGAATGAGCACGTTTCAAGCAACCATGAACTCGAATCGAACGTTTTTGAGATAGTATCTGTGTGTAAATGTGTGTGTTTGTGCTCGATATCTTACGAACGAATGGGCCGTTTCAAAAGAAATTTGTATCAAAAAGATTACAATTAGTAATTACTCGAACCCCATTGATTTTGTTGGCAATGTAGATATCGATTATTCCATGTTGACGAGCGTATGACAACGAAACTAGTGCATGGATGTTGTTACCTAAAATAGGGGTGCATTTACAATGTCTGATATTTTTTTTAAAAAAAGACAAAGTTATAAATGCGTAAATAAAAGAAATTAGCTTATAACTTTTTAAAAATATATTATTTATAACAAAATATTGAGAATTATAAGTTGAAACAACAAATATTAAGGATTTAATTCAAGAATTGCATGTTGTGGATGTTGTACAAGATATGAATTCTCAATAAGCACCCCTCCCCCCTTCATTTCTTATTGTATTTAAGAGGCGGATAGACGAAATTCTACGGTAGTTTTAAATAATTAATAACATTTATCATATGGACTATATACATCAATAATCATCGGATACCAATAATCATCATATATAATACATCAATAATTATCGGAACATCAATACTTTCCTTACCTCTCTAGTGTAAAGTGAAGTTTGATACAAGTATAGAACAAGAAAGATCAATCATGCACAAATCATTATGAAACACTTTTTAACCGAGATTCTAATTTAATTAAATATCTCTAAAATGTAATGCATTCAGTGCTGCAATTTTTTAAATTATCACAGTACTACAGTAATTTATTATACTTGAAAACTTAAAACTTCATTGGAAAAGACAATGTTAGTTACACAGAATGGACTTTATACAAATGACGTCATCGAAAGTATAATTTGCAAAGTGTTTACGATGCTTTTGCAGTTAATATTGCGTCACAATTATAATATTTCATTATTATAGAAGCAGCATCTGTTTCTTATCTCATATTAAATTAGTTCTTCGAAATTATTGTAACTATGACAAACCATTGCATTTTATAAATCGTCTGTTTTTGATGTAAAATCAATGACTATTTCATTCATATCACTTATATTCCAACTCCAGAGCTAAATAATTTTGCGTGAAAAAAAGTCAGTAATTCTTATGCAACTTACCTTACAATTGCTTAATTTGTTTACATTCTGCATGCTTTAGTTTAGCTTTAAAATCAGGCTTCGTTGTAAGAATAAACAAAGTTTAGTGATCATTTAAAATAAAAAATATTGTAATTGCTTTGGCGCAGAATTTAGATAGACATATAATACGCAAAAATAAAGCAGTCTTATGACGGATGCAACACTAAATTTAAACGATCTTTAAACATCTGCGGTATAACCACACTGAAAAAAAAAAAAAAAAATGGAAGCCATATTTTATTTTGCAATGTTCCACGTTATCTTTTCATATAATATGGGTGTAATTATTATTTTAATTTTTATTAAAAGAACTACCCAACATAAATTGCTGAAATGTTTTTACATATTTTATGTGATAATTTGAATATATCCAGAAATTTTCGAAGCAGTTTGTGAATTTTAATTCTTTAAAAAAAAATTTTTAAACAAGGTTTACTTTGCATAGGAGTATATTACAAATAGCCCTATAGGGTATAATTTAGATTGAACCCTATAAGACTTAATTTTAACTCCTTAAAAATTAAGTTCCATAGGGTTTAATCTTTTTTTCAACTAAGTGTTAAATCCGAAACTGATTGGACGATATTAATCACTTTCATTCCCAAACATCCCACAGACCGTCTCAACAACATACTAAAATGCCATTTCGATAAAGTCATTTTACGGATGTTATCGTGCGAACGGACAGACAGACAGAATGATCAAAGTCAATCACTTCTCAACTATGTTTGAAAGTGTTAAAAATGCAAATATGAGTATCAATGCGTATAAGAATTACTGAAAAAATAAATACAATATAAACTTTTCAATGCACAATACACTAAGTATTTATTTCGGATTTAAACAGAAAAATACGAAAGACATTTATATAAAAATACGTCCTAAATATGAAAGCCAAAATAGAATCTAAATTAAATTATAAGACCAATAAATTACAAAGTAAATAAATTAGAGTATCATTCTTCTAAATGTTTATCTAAAAAACCGGCTACCGCTTGCACAACACGCGCCTTATTTACTTTAAAATAACGAGAAACATTCGCATCTAAGTTACTGTGTTACTTGTTTTTGTCAGCATCCTCGCTTAATCTTGCCTACTACCCCCGGTCAGTACCCAGAACATAGCCGATCGTTCATTAGTACAATTACGTTTCAGGATCCATTTTTTATTCGTAATTGGATTGAGTTAACAGAGTTATGGGGTTTTCTGGCGAATGTCTCTTTCTTCTAAATGGGCCGTTTATTCTTTTTATCTCGGGGTTCATGTTTTAAATTTTGGTATTTGATATCAACGACCGTCGCAAAAAGTGTTTGGCAGTCATATGTATGGCTTGTATACAGTGTCTCTAAAATAACCCTTGGGCACCCCAAGAACTTTGCAAGATGCCCATGATTGTATGCGTTAGGTCTGTTTACAGTAAAGTGATATAAACTGGTAAAAATTCCTTGAATAAAGCAGGCATGTGTCAGAAAGATGGCAATTGTTTCGAGGGCGTTAAAAGGCCCTACTTCTTAAGGCCAAATGTTCAGGTAGAGTCACTGCCAAGAACGGCCTTAGTCACTGCCAAGAACGAACTGCGACGAAACAAACGATCAAATAGGACTAGAACACACACAGCAAGCAGGGATACGAGGGGAACAAGTTCTGTGAATGAAATCTTAAGCATTGTTAGGACATTCAAAATAAAATAGAAATATAAAAAAAAAATAGTGAACCGTTGAATTATTGGTAAAAAAATTTGAAATAGTTTATGCGGAGGAAATATTGTCAAAGGAAGAAAGATAAAGAATTACAAGAGGATGGGGTAATAATCAAGAAGTAAATTGATCATGATCAGTAAAGTAAAGTGAAGAAGAGTAAAATGATCAGTAAAGTGAAGTTTGGAGCCCGAGTCCCCACTCCACATACGCATACTTGAGTGCTATCCCCCCTCCCCTGTGGATGACCCTGGGAAACACACTCTACATGCCTCTTTTTGTAGTCCAATGTTTTAAATATTTAACACAAAATAGAAGCAATTTCGAAATTATTCCCTTTGTAGGCTGATTATTGCTTTAAACAAAGGAAATCACTTCAATAGGAGAGATTGTTTTCGCTCCAGAAAAGCTCGAGTTAATTTTATTGAGAAGATTAGGTTACTTTTCCAGGCGACAATAACTGCAAAATAGCTCATGATGAATAAAAGTCGCTCGTGAGTTTGGAAATGTATCTTAAGGAGTAATTCATTACACTTCTCTTAAATACTGTAAAATAACACCCTGAACCTAAAATTTCGATTGCACTTAATTCAATCATAATAAATTCTATGTCTCCGACTGCTGCATTAGGAGGATGGAATACAGGGATTCTGCATGTGGAGGGAAAATTGAAGGTTGGCAGGTTTCTGCACGGGTGATTAGCATCCATGTTTAGGGTCCCACAAAATAGAGTAGTGCTGATAGATTTTTGTTAGTGTTCTCGGACAGGCTGCCCAGGAAAATTAAGGGGCAGTAGTGAAATGATAAAATTATGTATAGCTGGAATGCTTTTAACAGGCGTTAAAAAAAAGGGTATTTAACTAATTTTGCAA
Source organism: Amaurobius ferox (assembly GCA_951213105.1). Taxonomy (NCBI): domain Eukaryota; kingdom Metazoa; phylum Arthropoda; class Arachnida; order Araneae; family Amaurobiidae; genus Amaurobius; species Amaurobius ferox. The sequence continues at coordinate 45,781,769 of OX578148.1, read as the reverse complement.
GGATGAGAAGGAGATATATTTTTTAAATACTACAAAATACTTTCGAAATATAAATGTAAGGGAAAATACAAATTACATACCTTCTGTAGAAAAGGAAGCACAAAATACATACACTATATTTATTGGAAAGTTGACAAGGGTCGTAAAATTACAATGCTTGTAAGACAATGACTTACAAAACTTTCTTGAAGAAAGCAGACATATGTTAGTTAAGTGACGACAATTGTTTCGATAACATTATAAACCCCTTCTTCAGGCAAAATCAAAACAGGTAGAACAGCATGCGCCCTTAACAACTACTAAAACCGAACTGTTATAGTTCACTTTTATTCTTAACTTCGATTATTTAAGGCGTATCAAAGGCGTTTCTGCATTATTTAAGTAGCGGGGGCTTATTTAGGTTCAGGGCAACGCCATGTAATTCGTTCTAACATTTAATAATTTTAGGTAGTCCAAGTTATTATCACATGACATAGTTATAATGCAATACATATAGTACATTTATAAGTTTTATAGCCGACGTGGTTGTCGAGTGGTCAAGGGGAGCGTTTCCACAGCAATCGCTCGACCGCCGCGTTGTGGGTTCGAATCCCACGTAAAGCATGGATGTTTGTGTTGTGGGCGCAGTGTGTTGCGCCCCCCTCTGGTGCGCCTGGGGCAACGTCCTGGGATGGCTAAATGGTTCACGTTCTGGCCGCTGACAAATAGGCGAATGATGATGAGTCAAGTGAATGGCCATTTGATAAAAAAAAAAATAAATAAAAATAAGTTTTATATAGCTGTACTAGCATTGAAACTTGTTAAAAACAGGAAAACTAACACTCTTAAAAATTTAAGTTGTAACTTTCTTTTTACTAAGTTTTATTTTGTTTAACAATGCATAACGCTTAGCGTCGAAAATAGGCGCCTTGTCCAAAAATTGATTCTGTTCGGTTGTGCTCCATGGTCGAGTTTCAGACAATTAAGTCCCAGGTGGGGGCATCGTGAGGGTTTCGATAGACTTTAACTACTCCTCATTTTGTTTACTCCAGGAGAAAAAAATAAAAAATCTGGCTCTGTTAGGTTCGGTCTGGTGGCCGACACTATATGTGGGCAATGATTCAGTTTTCAAAGCCACCGGATGAGCAAGGATCTACGAAGACTAAAAAAAACTCAAAATCCCCACTGGGGAGTAGCAAAGGGAAATTGAAAATCCGACTACGTTAAGTTCTGTCCAATTGTCGATACTAAAACTAAAAACTAAGAGGATGGAAATATATTCCATCTTCTTAGTACTATAAGTGTGCAAAATTCGGCTTTCTAGATCACCAGAGGGTTTCTAGAGGGTCTAAAACCCCTTTTCGAAAAAAAAAACGCATTTTCTCTATCCCGGGTAAATCGAGAGTCCGGCTCCATTAGGTCCTGTACAGTAGTCAATACTGTAAGTGTGCTAAGATTTAGCCTTCTAGGTCAAAGGAGGGACTTCTAGATAATCTGAAAGAACTTGCATCCCCCTTCCCCCATTTTCTCCACCGCCTGGGGGTAAATCGAAAGTCCGGCTCCGGAAGTCTACAATAAGAGGTATAGGGCAACTCACTCTATTTTATCCTCCAAGCTGCTGCATCGACTATTCAAACAAAGTTCATACCGCAAATAATGTTCTTAAGTAATATTAAATATCAATAGCGCAAAATAAAAAACACAAAGAAATCCATAATTATAGTAATTCAAAAATACCCACGTAAATCAAGAGGAATAAATTATATATTTACAGACATAATATTGCTAGTACGTTAAACAATTAAGCACTTGGATCAACATTTATCGTCTTTTTCACTCCATTTTCGTCTGAAAAGATAACAAAACAAAAAAATCGTCACTTTTTCCCCCCTTTATCACAGGTCATTGGTAAGAACTACCGATTTTTTAACACGTGCACAACGGGTGCGGTAAAAAACAAAAAAGAAAAGAAAAAATCCTCCAGGTCTGTCTGGCACTTTCATTGTTCCATACAATCAGACACTCCTCCTTCAAAACTTAAAACCCGACTTTCATCCCAGCGCCCAACACTATTTCAGACTTCAGAGACGAAAGGGGTTTGTATATCGCACAGGGAAAAACAGCTGACGTTCGGGGAAAACCCCACTCACCCACCCCTTACACCCCCCACCCCTTCCCATACCCCCCTCCCACGTTCGAAAAATTAACGTCTGTTCATCAATTTCCACTCTTGAATTGAAACAATGGGACAAAGTAAAAGCGCTTTTGAGTAGAAGGCGAAAGCCTTTGCTTTTATAGAAATGGAAGATTTTTCAAGTTAAAATAAGCGCGGGGTGCAGTTGGTTTTAACACAAAAGGAACACCCCCGTCCCTCCCTACCCTCTCCATCATCTTTGTGGGGTTTTAATAATATCTTGATGAATAAGCTGGTGGTAGTAGTAGTAGTATTGTGTTTTGTCTAAGGTGGGCCCCGACTGTTATTGAATTAAAACTGTCATCGTAAGCAGATTTTGTCTCAATGAAAGTTATTGCATTGTTTTAAAGTGAATTTTTATCATTGTGAAAGAGAAGGAAAGTGTGCTCCCCCCACCCCCATTCTCTCTCTTTTCCAGAAATCGTCTGCGATATAATAACGAATAAATGAACAAGCAGGTGATACGTCGTTCAAATGGCATACGTTTTAAAAATAAGCTTCCCGGGCGATGAAATTTTCGAAATGAGTGTGTTATCAGTTAACTGGTTATTTGTTCGGTGGGAAGAGAAATTCTGCGAGAGTTTATCAGATTAAAGGCACTTCGTTACAGTTGATACGGAAATGTATTATACCGAAACGAAATGGTGAAGAAGTGAAAAGGATAGGAACACAGTTCAGATATCTTAAGAACACCGTCCTGAACACGTATATCTGATTGCGGCACTGATATGTGAAAAGAAGGTGTTAATTATCACATCTTCCGGTTTACTGGAACAAGCAGCAGGTTGGCAATATGCAAAACTAGTTTCGCATATGCTATTGTAGTTTAGGTTTCCGTATACAATCTTGCTATCAAAAGTCCCGTACAGTTGTCAAACTTCTTGGAAATAATTGATTTATTGGGAATTCATGGATAAGATTCATTTTGCAGAACTTCTCATAAAATCTCATGTTCGATGCACTACATTTCATAAAAATTGTTGTATATTGTTAGAACAAGATATACTGATTTAATATATTATTGGCGAATGCTAATCAGCTATGCTTAATACAGATGGTACAAGTCGGATAACTTTGCAGAATGATTCAGGTAGAATAGTACACATTAGCAGGATGAGGAAAATGATACGCATGTAGAATTATGCACATGTAGAATTGTATGTAAGCAGAATGGTACATATGTCGATTGATAGATATACAGATGTAAGATGTAGAGCATATATACAATGGTACATGTGTAAATTGATACTTATATAAAGCCCTACATATGTGCACAGGACAGTACTCGTGTATAGTGATTCATTTGTAGATAATTTGCAAAAATGAAACATTTGTACAATACAGTTACATATTTGTAAATAATATATATGTAGATGTAGAGCATTACATATGTAGAATGGCACATGTGTAGATTGGTATTTATATAGAGCACTACATATGTACATAGAGCAGTACCCATACCTAATGATTCATTTGCAGATAATTTGCAAAATGAAACATTTGTAGAATACATTTGTAAATCATATACATGCAGAATGTTACCTTTTCAGAATGGTAAATATTTTCAAAATGATACACATTTGCAGATGCTACAGTGATTAATTTTGCAAATTTCTCACAAAACTGTTTTTTTTCCACTCTGTAAAAATTATTCTATAATCTATAGAATTTATATTAGAGACATGAAATAGATTGTCAAGTTGCTGCATATGAGGACTATTCAACTTGTTCCATAATTTGACATTTACTGTTTATCAAATGAAACTAAAGATCACTTATGTTGGGTATTAACGAATGTTAAGTGTTGTTGTTGAGACCCAGACCGTCCGACCTACCAGAAAGGTGTAAGGTACGAATGTTAAGTGTGTATCAACAAAAGGCTATAACTAATCGAATTTTATAAAACTTCATCGGTTTCTTCTTATCAGTTATTAAAAGAAGAAACCTTTAAAATTCTATCTCATAACGTAACACCGCTTATTTTCCTCATTTCACTGTCTCTCAAAAGCTGAAAGATTTCTCGGAATGTCCTCTTGGATAGGTAGTACAACATTCTAAAACACACATACGGAAATACTCACTATTAAAAAACGCAAATTATCATTATAAGAATGTAGTAAAGAGACATTGGAGTTAAAAGAAGGAGATAAAACTCCTATGGATGAAACGCTTGAAAATGCCATAATGCTTTGAGAATTCTATCCAACTGTCGTTAATGTTAGTAAAATACCTACTATTGTTACTTGACACAAGAGAAAGGCGTAGTATTTAGTATATGTATTTTTGACCATTTTTAAATTAAGGATTTCCTAATTATGAGTATAATTAACCAGTATTTTTCCACAGTTGTAGAACAGAGTACAGAAAATACGGAGATGAAAACGAATTGTAAGGTAAAATAATATTGAATACGTACGAATATTCCTTATTATTTCAGTTCTAATTTGCGTTGCGCTAATAATTTATTTTTAAACAAGAAAGATCAATCATGCATAAAGCATTAATTATGAATTACTTTCCAACTCTAATTTTATTTAAACATCTCTAAAATGCGATAAATCCAGAGGTAATATTTTTAAAATTACCACAATACTGCAATAATTAATTATATTTGAACATTTAAAACTTCACCGGAAAAATCGAACTTGATTCAAATGACGTCATCGAAATATAAATCGAAATATAAAATTTATTTCATACATCACAGTACTACAATAATTTATTCTATTTAAAAACTTATAACCATGGAGTTAAATGTAATTTAACTCCATGCATAAAACTTCATCGAAGAAGTCTGCCATTAAATCGTCTGCTTCTCTATGTAAAATTATTCATATCATCTACATTGCAGACTCCTGAGCAAAATAATTTTGCGTTAAAGAAATTCAGCAATTCTTATACAACTCATCTTACAGCCTAATCTGTTTACTTTCTCCATAAGTGAAAATTAGGTTTCGTTGTAGAAACAATCAAAGTTTGATGATCATTTAAACTCAAATATATTGTAATTGTATTGTTTCAGAATACAGATGCACAGAAATTAAGCAAAAATAAAGCGGTTTTAGGACGGATACAGCACTTAATTTAAAACGAACTTTAAAAATCCCAATTTTGACACAAGATGGATGGCCTACTATTAGCCTTCGGGTTGGTCGTGTGGTCTGGGCTTTCTACAAGATGGATGGCATTGATCCTTTAGACTCAAATATATTGTAATTGCGCTGCTTCAGAATACAGATGCACAGAAATTAAGCAAAAATAAAGCAGTTTTAGAACGGATACGACAGTGAATATAAATTAAAAAGAATTTTAAAAATCACGATTTTGACAAGATTTATGCCATATTTTATTTTGAAGTGAATCACGGGATATCTTCATATAAAGGGCTTTATTTTATTTAGAAAACTACTGAATATATTTTGCTGAATTTTTTTTATGTATTTTATGGGATAATTTGAATATTTCCTAAAACTTTCGAAGCAATTTGTCAATTTTAAATTCGTTTAAAAAATGTTTGAAAACTTAGGTTCCATAGGGTTCAATGTATTTCATTTTTTCAACCCAGGTTCAATCTAAAACTAATTGGATGATATTATTCATTTATATTCCCATAGGTTCCACACACCGTCTGAACAATATGCTAAAATTTCATTTTGATAAAGTCATTTTTACAGTAGTTATCGTGCTGACAGACAAAATGAACAAAGTCATAAACACTTTTCAACTATGTTGTAAAGTGTTAAAAATTGACAATTAAATAAATAGGTTAGGCCTTTCACCATAGAAATACATACAATGCAGGACTATTTACTTATCCCAACGCCACCTAAATTATTGTGCCACACATTATTGGCGTTTTCTTAATATGAAGTTTTAACTACTTACTTTACCACCATGAAAGGGACATCTTTCTCTCTGTGTTATGCATGCATAGTTTTACTGATATCATAATCATCATGAAAAACACATTGCATCTTTTTTCCAATTTCGTTCTCTAATTATCCTCTTAAAATATGTGTAAAAGAATCTGGTGTGAGCAGCACATGACTTTCCTTATATAATGCAATAAATTTACTACTGTTACAGTAAAAAAATAGGTTATTCTTACAGTAAATACTTATATTCTTTCCGAGACACTGAATTTTCGGCAATTAGTTGTCATTTTTATCCATTTGGCGAGATTTTCGTTAATTTGGCAACATTTAAAAAGTCATCAAGTTGGCGACATTCCGCCAAATTCGTCGCCAAGCGTTATGGACGGAGAAATAAGTTATTCTTATAGCAGAAAAATGACTATTGGCGTTCTGATATAAAAATATTACTCAAAGTATCTTTATTCATGAATGGAACGAGCTAGATCCACGAGAGCGGTGCCACCAAATTTATCGCATGATATTACATATGAAAAGTGAACACGTTTCTCAAAAGAATTAATATTTTTTTTTTTAATTTACGGAATTTTTTAATAAATTATTTGAAAAATGGGCAATATCTCGAGAACGGTTTACGCTAGAGTTCTAAAATTTATGTCAATCGTTTTCTAATGAAAAATTACATAAAAAATAAATACTTTAATAAATTTATGCAAGTAGTTAATTTGTTTATGATTTTTTCAAAATTTCACTCGAAAATTTAAGGGGTTTCTGAACATCCGATTTCGTATAAAAACAATAGTCTTCCAGTATTCATGGATTGTAATTTTTGTATCAAATTTTGTTCGAATCACTCTATTCGTTCGTCAGTTATTGTCTCCACAGACTCACTGACACACACACACACAGACATCATCTCAGAAACGCCCGATTCGTGTTCAGGGATGCTTGAAACGTGCTCTCCCGTCGGAAATTCGAATTTGAATTTTCGACCCCGTCACAATACTTTCCTTATACATTATATGTATATAAGGAAAGTCATCAAATACAAATTTGTAAAGAAAATGTCAAGTTCTTCAACTTTACAAAACGTGTGAGCCGTAAAAATGATTACGACGAAGAACTATCGCCAAGTTCATCCGAGACAGAGAAGCAGCCAAAAAAGAAAATCAAGCGTCTATCTTCTGATTTGATTTGGTGTTTTTTTTACAAACGCCTGCTTACCTCTGCTTCTTTCATACAGATACCAGATGACTTTAGTTGACGTTGTTATTTGTAACGTTATCTACCTCTTTCGGAGGACAAGCAATGGCATCTTTCTACAAATATGTTTTATGCTACGAAAACTTTACTTTTTATCACTTTCCCTAATATGCATAGGGAAAGCATTGGAATAGTGCCGAAAATCTCAACTCGAGTTTTCGATTAATCTACAAGTTTCAGGCACCCTAGAACACTAAAAAACTATTTTAGAATGGCGTCTGTGTGTGTGTCTGTCTGTTTAGCTATCAGTCTATATGTCTGTGTATTTATCTGTACAATTTGTCTGTGTATGTATTCATTCTAGCTGAAAGACTAATAGACCAAATTTCACCAAAATTTGGTAGATAGTACAAGGGTAAACCGCAAGTGACCTAATTAGATTTTGGTACTATTCAGTAAAAAAAAATATCCATTTTTTTTTTCCGAAAGAGCCTGTAAATTTTTTATAAAATCTAAAATAAAAGACTACATATGCTCAAATGTATTAATTAAATGCTTGTTTTATACGCAATTTTTGACGACAAAAAAAAAATAATAAGACCAACCCTATGACTCTAGAACTAACTGTTTGAGATATTTTAGTTTTTTCACATTTTTGCCACGTTAAAGATACGTCAGTAGTAAGAATAGGGGCGTTCACCAACGAAGGCGGTATGTGCGGTATGCGGTATGCGGTAGGGCCGCCATCTTGGATTTCTGTAATCCTGGACGGGGGTCGAAAACCCAGACCACCCGACTCGTCCGAGGACTTAGAGTAGCCGTTAGGGTGGCCGGTCCTGGACGGGGGTGTAAAAGGGGGGGGAAAATGAAAAAAGGTGGGGGTAAAAATTTTGGAGAAACTTTTTGTCGGGTGGCAACGATGTCGTAGTCTTGTACGAGGGGTTGAGGGGGAAATAAATTTTTTGAATGATATTTTTTATAAGTATAGGAGAAACTATTTTGAGAGTGGCAACACCACGGAAGGCGGTATGAAACCATCAGCGCCCCCTAGCGGCGTAAAGTGGAACTATCGGGGATAGAACTTAGATATATTTTTTGTTTTGGTTGCCATAGCAACACCTGTGGGGTAGAAACTTTTTTCGAGGTGGCAACACCACGGAAGGCGGTATGAAACCATCAGCGCCCCCTAGCGGCGAAAAGGAGAATTAAAACTTGGGATTTTTCTGATAGTTGGGATTTTTTTTTTTCTTTTTCTAAATGAATTAATTAAGTACGAAATATTCGCATTTTTTTTTTCTTTTTTCTAAATGAATTAAAGGCGTTAATGAGGATAATTAAATAAAGTAATTAAGTAATGAATATCCGCATGCTAGGAGCGTGCCAATATCCCTCCGCCAAGGACATGTTAAGGGTATACCAAGGGTGTACCACACGGAAGGCGGTATGAAACCATCAGCGCCCCCTAGCGGCGAAAAGGAGAATTAAAACTTGGGATTTTTCTGATAGTTGGAATTTTTTTTTTTTCTTTTTCTAAATGAATTAATTAAGTACGAAATATTCGCATTTTTTTTTCTTTTTTCTAAATGAATTAAAGGCGTTAATGAGGATAATTAAATAAAGTAATTAAGTAATGAATATCCGCATGCTAGGAGCGTGCCAATATCCCTCCGCCAAGGAGATGTTAAGGGCATACCAAGGAGTATGCTGAAGACATGCCGAGGTCCTTACAATATCCCTCCGCCTAAGAAAAGAGTGCTTTTCCTATATCACGGTTACGAAGTGAACTGCGAGAATCTTGTAGCGTGAGATACTTGAAAATCTTGTAGGGTGTAGGGGTATGCCAAGAGCATCGAACATTTCTGTACTTACTTGAATTTTACACGTTTGTAATTTTTTTTCAAAAAATGTGGTAATGGGAAAAATTAACATTTTGTTAAAATGTTCCAAAACCGTAAAAAAGTAACAAAAAATGTGGTAATGGGCAAAATTAACATTTTGCGTCTTTTTTTTGAAAATGTTAATTTCTCTATGGGAATTAACATGGGTTTTCACACTTTTGTAATTTTTTTTTCCAAAAATGTGGTAATGGGAAAAATTAACTTTTTGCACAAAATGTCTCAAAAACGTAAAAAAGTAACAAAAAATGTGGTAATGGGCAAAATTAACATTTTGCGATTTTTTTCAAAATTTCAATTTCTCTATGGGAATTAACATGGGTTTTCGCACTTTTGTCATTTTTTTACAAAAAAATGTGCGTTTTTACAAAAATGTCACTAAAAATGTGGTAATGGGCAAAATTAACATTTCGCACAAAATGTTGCAAAAACGTCAAAAAACAACAAAAATGTGTGTTTTTTACAAAAATGTGATAAAAAAGCGTGTTTTCAAAGTAGCAGAATCGCGTGAATCGGGTGTATGGGAATCGCATGAATCGGGTGTATAGGAGGGGTGTGTTTCCCCAACCATTTCGATCTTGGAGTTAAAATATTTTTAATAAATATTCCTAAAAATATATATTTTTAAATAATCGTGAAAGTGTCCAAAATACTTGAGTGTTATGAATCGTGTATTCATTTAAGTCTTAAATTTAAATAATAGCAGATACCAATGGCTGTATACATATGTTTTTACAAGTGTATACTGCCATAGGAGTTTCTTTCAATCCTAACATGTTTTAAGATAAAGCCAGAGACACGGTTTTGCTTTAGAAAACCCCTGTTCGATGCCTAGAGTAAAAACGCGCAAGAAACGTAGTATTGAGGAGCCCCTATTTAAAACCGCAGAGTGCATTAAATCACGATGACAGATTTACCCCTCCCCACCTCTCGTAAATGTGGATAGTTACATCGTATGGTCAGTGCGGGAAAGATGGGGATACTGCTAACAGAGTGGTACCAGGCTATAACTTTAGGCAATATGCCGCGTTGGGCTGGGTCGACTGAACGGCCCTCGCTGCTATTGTTAACATCTGTGGTGGGGGACAGTTTTTTACGGATGCTTGTGTTGGACCATCGCGAAATGCTATTCTCAGCTGGGAGAGACTCTTGAAGTTCTTATGCATTGCTTGTTAATAGCTGAAACAAATATTTTGTGCACTTACATTTTAAATTCTTATGTTTCTACATTTCCGTTTAAATATGTTTGTTACCAAGTTGTTAATACCTGAAAAAGAAATTCTTATTTCCATTTCCTAATAATACCTGAAAAAGAAATTCTTATGTTCTACATTTCCGTTTAAATGCATTTTTTACCAAGTGTTTGTTAAATTCTTATTTCCATTTCCTAATAATATCTGAAAAAGAAAATCCTGGATAGCTGAAACAAAGATGTATACCATGCGTTTTGCATTTCCACTTAAATGTCTTGATGTTACCTGAAATACCTGAAAAAGAAATATTTTTTACTGAGTTTTCACGAATACCCGAAAGGGGTGTATCTGTAGTTTCCAAGAACAAGGCAAAGTTAAGAAAACACACATTTATTAAAAAATAAATAAATAAATATTTACATATATATATATATATACATTATTCTTCTTTTACACATAGATTTTGAATCGTTTGAAAAAGTTCGGTAACAGGTCTAAAAAGTAGCCAATACAGGGCATTGCCTCTGTAAAAGGCGCCAAAGGTGTGTAACGTATTCAAACAATGACGTCACTCGCTTCATGCCCGTTCTTGAATGTGCGGAGACAAATTCAGGCACAGCTGTTTCGCGTGCATTCCTGAATACGCGTGACGTATTCAGACAATGAGGTCACTCGTTTCGTGTCCATTCTTGAATTTGTACCTGTTTTATCGTTGGAGGGCTTGTAATACATTTACACAGACGTTTCATTTTCCATTAAGGCTAGAACATTGCTTTTTAGAGTTTCCATGGATATATTACGTGCGAGTGATATAAAATAAGAGTTATTCTTGAATTGACTTAAAGAGAGAGCAATTTCATGCATATCCAATCTTAGAAATATCTCATCGTCCATTGTACGTAGCTTCTCCATATCCGTCTTGTATAAACAGTCATGATTTAATTGTGCATATGAATTAGCTGCACAACCATGACAGGTATAAAGATTTCTGATTTGAAATCCTAAATCCTCTCGAACCGCAGTCATAAACTTATCATACAAACAGTCCTCGGATAGCATAGATGAAACACATTCACTATTTTCTAATGTATTTAATTCGTGAGGCAAGATTTGTTGAAACAATCCTTCCAACAAACAGCTTAAAATTTCATAAGTGAGTCCTTTTAAACGTTCCAATTGTTCTAGAGTGAGTCTAATAAAGGTAAATTTTAAATGATACACTCCACATCTTTCACTTTGCACAAGTTGCTGGAAATGCACATTTGCTAAATCTGCAATCACTAATATAGAATTATTGCAAATAAAAGAGGTTTCTGGCCGGGTTGTATTAAAAGCTGATATTTTCTGCACAAAACTAGCCCATGTAACAGGTGACATAACAACTCCTTTCGTTGTGGGGCTTAAAATACACTCGGAATTCTCAGCATACTGTCTTATGTGTACCTTGACTTGGTTATTAAATGTTTTTACAGAAACTAAGATATTACCTCCAAGCTGCATACTGAGATAGCAGTGATTAGGCTTTGCTGTAGTAGAACACTTAGCTGAATCTGTCATAGGCTCTGTCGTAGTAGAACATTTAGGCGAATCACTAATAGGTGAGATGGGTTCAGGAATACTTAATCCAAGCATCATGTTACATATAGCAGAATTAGGAAGGGAATTATCACAATCGTCTGGATGATCCAACAAAGAATCGTCTGGGCATGTCTGGGCAGATTCCACAAGATGGGGCATTGTCTCGCTGGATGCAGGTGCGGGGTCCATACAGACATCTTCGGACATGTCTATGCAAAGCTTTTTGCAGGGATTTGACGCATAAAACATATCTTTGCGCTTAATAGGCAGGATGAGGCTAGACATCTCTAGATTATTCATAAAAATACGTTTAAGGTTAAAATAGTACTATTAAAGACTGATACGAAATAACAAGTGCTTAATCGATGGAGTGCTAGCTATACAGAGTGAATACCTTATTTTAGACTTCATACACTTATATAGACTAAAATATCGCCACAAATATCACGTGACGAGCTGTAATCTCGCCAAAAGAGTCACATGACTCTTTAAAAAGCATTTATGTATGTATGGATAATGTACACTGAATGAATACATTCTGTAAAACAATGGCATGAGCGTTTTGATAATACTTATGAATTCACATTTATGAAGGTAATGACAATAGAAATAGCATGAATATATTTTAATAAATATCCAATCTTATAAATAGTAATACCCTCAAGGAAAGAAAGCAGTGTATTTAATTATTACTAAATAATGATTACGCGATAAGACCCCAAATATGGTAACCTTTTCCCCACTCCCATTCATAATATGACTTCATATCTCGCCACACATATGTGGTAACCCCATTGTGCTACATAAGGGGGCAACCGTCCGGACTTCGCTCTCACTTTCTTTTGATCGACTTGCTGAGAAGGACTCTTCCTGCCTTTAGAAGGAATCCTGCTTAGACTTGTTTCAATCGAGTTAGCTGTTTTTTAGCTTAAAATTTCTTTCTTTTTTATTCGTCGGAGTTTCACCATCTGAAATGGATTCTACTAGCAATGTAAGTATGGTTTTTATAGAGCGTACTGCGTATATGAGAAATGACATTTATTTATTTATTTATTTTTTTATCTTTTAATATAGAGCTTCGTCGATTTCGGTCTCTCCCAAGACGAGTTCCAGAATATCACGGAATTGCCTCTGGAAGAACAAGTGGTACAAATTGTAGAACGACAAAGCGACTGGGAAAGAATGGATTTCACACAAGCAACGACATCCCCACCCCCTAGACGTGATGGATTAGCTGTTGAGAATATCGAAAAGGTATTGCCTATGGTTTTTCATGTACGTAGTTATAGTTTTAGGGCTTTTGAAAATACGGGGACACTTGAAGAAAGGGAAAGTGATCTTTTACAAAGATCGTTTTAAGAAAAGAAGAAATAATCTTTTAATTTAATGTTTTTACATGGGGACAAATACTTTAAATGTTCTTTTATTTTTTCTATTTAAGAACAATCTTTTAATCTAATGTTTTTACATGGGGACAAATACTTTCAATGTATTTAGCAAACTTATATATTTATGCGAATTGCTTTGTTCTATTTACAGGTAGATGATGTTGACGCACAACCGATGGTTTCTACAGAGAAAAAGAGAGCTGTTGGAAAGACTGCCCATGTAAGTATTATTTATTGATTTCTTTTAGGTAGGAGATAGGTATTTTTTTAATAGAGTGAGGCGGTTTTTTACGATTAAAGTGTTAGTTTGTTCAAGATTTTAGCAATGCTGTTAGTTTGTTTAAGATTTTAGCAATGCTGTTAGTTTGTTCACGATTTTAGCAATGCTGTTAGCTTCAGATTTAATGTTAGGTTAGGATGCTGATTTTATCCAAGAGAATGCATAATTAAGATAGATGCATAGCACTTTACGAATTAGTGTGTTAGTTAGATTTCATTTTGGTGAATGAATAGGCGATATCGAGTGAATAGGTGATATCGAACGAATAGGTGATATCGCGCGAATAGGTTCGGTTCTAAGCGTATGCGTTCTTGTAAATACTTTATATAAAATGTATGGAATATAGCGTGATTCTAATTCCAGTCTTTTGTCTTTTGACAGACCTGCACCCTTTGTGGCAAGACTTTCGCTCAGAAATATACTCTAAGCAGACATCTAAAAGTACATTCTGGAGAAAAGCCCTTTACCTGTGAAGTATGTGACAAAGGATTTACACGAAAATATGATCTAAATCGACATCTGAAGACCCATGAGAACGTGCCCGGGCAAGCAGGGCCTTCTAAGAAGCCAGATTTGCAATGTACAAAATGTAATGCAAAATTTACAAGAATGGATAATTTAAGAAGTCATATGACTAGACATGCTTCCCTGCATACATGTGAAGACTGCAACAAAGTATTTTCTTCTAAATCTCATCTACTCCAGCATCGTAGAGTAGCTCACCCGCCTACTCCCTCCGCATCTAGAAGGAGAAGGGGTAATAGAACCCCAAAGTATGATAGAGACACTGTTGGAGCTTTAGATACTTTTGAGGAGACATCTTTTTATCCCACTGTTGAAAACCATCAAGATTTATTGTTGTTTTTTAAAGAAACACGAGAAGAATTAATGGAGTATCTGCAAGGGAAAATGGATGAATTCCGACAAATCAAATGGAATATCGTGGCCAATTTGTATCTAGCCCGAATGTCAGAGAGTGGTCAGACTGAAAGAATCCTGCACCATTTTCGCAGCAAAACGATGAAGTGTCTGCGAGAAGAGCAACTTCCATCCCAAATCGATGATGCGTTTAATCTGCTAGACACCCATTTCGATGAATTTACGCACCGAGGATCTGGATGGATGATGGAGAGAATTCGGGAAATGGATGCTCATGTTGGCCGATACAATCCGTTAAAAGGCAAATCTTATATCCCTTTGTCCAAGAAACTAGCAGCCAAGAAAGCTTTACTCAATATACAGAATGAAGACAATAAATGCTTAGTATGGTGCTTGCTAGCCCACAAATATAACATCCACTGGTCAGATCAACCCCATAGAATATCCCATTATCAGGCACATGAAGAAGAGATTAAACTCGGAAGCATCCCGTGTCCAGTACCCATATCTAAAATTGCAGAAATCGAAAAATTGAACAATTTACGAATAAATGTATATGGCCATGAGAAATATGAAATCTATCCACTTCATATATCTGAGCGAGAAGATGAAGACTGCATTAATTTACTACTCATTACAGATGAAGATAACAATCAGCATTATACTCTCATAAGAAATATGTCACGTCTGTTGGGAGATATTACTAACCATCATGAAAAGACCCACATATGCTATAGATGCCTTCACCGATTCTACAAAGAACAAAATTTAAAAGAACACATTCCTCATTGCAAAGAACATAGCCCACAACATATTAAGATGCCCTCAGAAGATCAGAAGTACCTCCAGTTTACCAATATTAATTACCAGCACAATATCCCTTATATTATTTATGCTGATTTTGAAGCTCTAATAGTAGAAATGCCAAGCTGCCAACCTGACACCCACTTAGCTTATATGGAAAAATTAGCCGTACATGAAGCTTGTGGATATGCTTATTTAATAGTGGGGCCTGATGGAAAAAGTGTGAAGCCCATCTCTGTATATAGAGGTCCTGATGCCATAAACCATTTCATCTTAAATATTTTAGAAGAAATGAGCTGGATTGGGGAAGAGCTAACCAGTATAACCCCCATTTTCATGACTGACGAAGATCACGAAGCCTTCGAATCTGCCACCCATTGCAACGTTTGTCATAAAGAACTGAATGGAGATAAAGTGAAAGATCATTGCCATATTACCGGTCAATTTAGAGGTGCTCTCCATAATAAATGTAATCTACAATTTAAGCTCGCCAAGATTATCCCAGTGGTGTTCCACAATCTTAAAAATTACGATGCCCACCATATCATGCAAGGACTTGGAAAAGTAAAAGACCATTCTCTGAATGTCATTGCCACCAACATGGAAAAGTACATATCCTTCATGATTGGAAGACAGTTTAATGAAATAACCATCTCTCTGCAATTTATTGATAGCTTTCAATTTATGACGACATCTCTAGAAAAATTAGTGAGTAATTTAGAAGAAGATAAATTTAATTTGCTGAAGGAAAATATCCCTGAACATACACAACTGCTTCTCCGAAAAGGGATCTACCCCTATGAATATCTGAATAATTTTGAAAAATTCCTGGACACCACTCTACCACCCCCTTCTGCTTTTTACAACACCTTATGCAGTGAATCCATATCTGATGAAGATTATCAACATGCCCAAACAGTATGGAACACCTTTAATATAAGAAATTTAGGAGAGTACCACGACTTGTATGTCAAGACAGATGTTTTGCAACTGGCCGATGTATTCGAGAATTTTCGAAGAATTTGCAAAAAGAATTATGATTTGGATGCTGCTCATATGATGACCGCCCCTGGACTGGCCTGGCAAGCCTCTTTAAAAATGCTAGATCAGCCTCTGGAATTACTGACGGATGTAGATATGCATCTCTTCATTGAACGAGGAATCAGAGGTGGAATTTCTATGATTTCACATCGCCATAGCAAAGCAAACAATAAATATCTCTCTGATTTTGATCCCAGCAAGCCAAGCACTTATATAATGTACCTGGATGCAAATAATTTATACGGATGGGCCATGTCACAGCCACTACCTTATGCCGATTTTAAATGGATCCCTACCTCACACGCTACACAAGATTGGATCTGCTCTATACCAGACGATGGACCCAAAGGATACATTTTAGAAGTAGATCTGGAATATCCTGAATCCTTACATAATTTACATAATGACTACCCTCTAGCCCCTGAAAGGGTGAAGATTGAACGAGAAATGCTTTCCCCCTATGCTCAGAAAATGTTAGAAGCAACCTTTAATCCACACTTTATATCCTCTGAAAAGCTTGTACCTAATTTAAACACCAAGACCAAGTACATTTTACACTATCGGAATCTTAAACTATACCTAGCATTGGGATTGAAATTAACGAAAGTTCATCAGATGATCGAATTTTCACAGAAGCCATGGCTGCAAAAATACATCCATTTTAATACAGAACAGAGAAAGAAGGCCCAGAACAACTTTGAGAAAGATTTTTTTAAACTACTTAATAATGCTGTGTTTGGTAAAACAATGGAGAATCTTCGAAATCGAGTGGATATTGAGTTAGTCAATACAGAAAGAAGAGCCCAGAAATTAGTCGCAGACCCTCGATTCGACTCATGCAAAATATTTGATAATGAGCTGGTGGCTGTTAAAAGATGTAAGAGCACACTTCTACTGAATAGACCCATTTACGCAGGCTTTGCCATCCTCGAGCTATCTAAACTCCTAATGTACGACTTTCACTACAATCACATAAAGAAGCAATATAATGAAAAAGCCACACTCCTCTTCACCGACACAGATTCCCTTTGTTACGAGATCCAAACCCCCGATATTTACGAAGACATGCACCACCACAGAGACTTTTACGATTTTTCCGATTACCCTCCAGCACACCCCCTCCATTCTACAACGAACAAGAAAGTTCTCGGGAAGATGAAGGACGAGTTGAATAGCATCCCTGCCATGGAATTCGTTGGACTTCGAGCGAAAATGTATAGTTTGAAGACTTCTCATATGGAAAAGAAGACTGCTAAAGGCGTTTCTAAAAGCGTTGTCCAAAAGAATATTAAACATGAAGACTATCGAGACTGCCTTTTTAACCTTACAACAACCCGAGAAAAACAGATTAGAATAAATCACGACCATCACAAGTTATATACAATAGAAATCAACAAAATAGCCCTCTCCCCTTTTGATGAT
The DNA here is from genome assembly GCA_951213105.1 of Amaurobius ferox. NCBI lineage: Eukaryota > Metazoa > Arthropoda > Arachnida > Araneae > Amaurobiidae > Amaurobius > Amaurobius ferox. Next base: position 45,764,041 of record OX578148.1, on the reverse strand, counting down.
AAACGCTACATTTTAGAAGATGGCCTCAGTAGCTTGGCATATGGGCACTTTAATATCCCAGAATAGAAGATGCTCTAAAGATCAATAAGGTAAAGTGTAGGGATGTATTTTATATACATCGGGATTGGTGGTGGGCCTACACTTTCAAGAAATATTGGATACTCTGAAGAAAATAGAAGAAAAATATGTCTTTTAAATAGAAGATGTTCTGAAGATCAGATAAAGTGTAGGGATGTATTTTATATACATCGGGATTGGTGGTGGGCCTACACTTTCAAGAAATATTGGATACTCTGAAGAAAATAGAAGAAAAATATGCCTTTTAAATAGAAGATGCTCTGAAAATAAGATAAAGTGTAGGGATGTATTTTATATACATCGGGATTGGTGGTGGGCCTACACTTTCAAGAAATATTGGATATTTTGAAGAAAATAGAAGAAAAAATATGCCTTTTAAATAGAAGATGCTCTGAAAATAAGATAAAGTGTAGGGATGTATTTTATATACATCGGGATTGGTGGTGGGCCTACACTTTCAAGAAATATTGAATACTTTAAAGAAAATAGAAGAAAAAAATATGCCTTTTAAATAGAAGATGAGATGAGAAGTTGGAAAAAGATTCTCATTCATTTGAGAATCACAGTTCAATTGTGGCGTCGATTTACATTGGATATTAAACACTTGCTGTTTTTTTTTTATCCAGTTTAAATTGGCGGATGGAGGTGGGACCACAATTAAAAAAAAAAAAAAAATTAAAATATATTCACTTACACACATTACACTAACCAACCACACACTTTGCTACACTAAGCCTTCGGGTCTGTCGTGCGGCTTTTAAACCATTTATTTTTAAAACATGATGGGATTTACAGATACTCTCACACACGTATAAAATAGCACACTCCTATAAACAAATTAGTATGTGGGGTTTTTTAAATATTTATTTTTAAAACAGGTTAAGATTGAAAGAGACCCCCTATTGTAGTATACGTTTTCACGATTATTTAAAACATGTGGGTTAAAGAAACTCCTATGGTAGTATACACATGCATAAAATAACACCCATATTAAACCATGTTGGTATAAAGAAACTCCTATGGTAGTACACACTTGTAAAATAACACACGTATTAAACTATGTTGGTATGAAGAAACCCCCTATTGTAGTATACACTTTCACGATGCGCGTTTTTACTCTAGGCATCGAACAGGGGTTTTCTAAAGCAAAACCGTGTCTCTGGCTTTATCTTAAAACATGTTAGGATTGAAAGAAACTCCTATGGCAGTATACACTTGTAAAAACATATATATTAAGCCATGTTGGTTTAAAGAAATAACGCATGTATAAAATAACACCCATATTAAACCATGTTGGTATAAAGAAACCCCTATGGTAGTATACACTTTCACGATTCTTTAAAACATGTTAAGATTCAAAGATACCCCCATATTTATTAAAAATATTTATTTTTGGGAATATTTATTAAAAATATTTATTTTTAAAATTTTTTAAACCCCCCAAGATCGAAATGGTTGGGGAAACACACCCCTCCTATACACCCGATTCATGCGATTCCCATACACCCGATTCACGCGATTCTGCTACTTTGAAAACACGCTTTTTTATCACATTTTTGTAAAAAACATACATTTTTGTTGTTTTTTGACGTTTTTGCAACATTTTGTGCGAAATGTTAATTTTGCCCATTACCACATTTTTAGTGACATTTTTGTAAAAACGCACATTTTTTTGTAAAAAAATGACAAAAGTGCGAAAACCCATGTTAATTCCCATAGAGAAATTGAAATTTTGAAAAAAATCGCAAAATGTTAATTTTGCCCATTACCACATTTTTTGTTACTTTTTTACGTTTTTGAGACATTTTGTGCAAAAAGTTAATTTTTCCCATTACCACATTTTTGGAAAAAAAATTACAAAAGTGTGAAAACCCATGTTAATTCCCATAGAGAAATTAACATTTTCAAAAAAAAGACGCAAAATGTTAATTTTGCCCATTACCACATTTTTTGTTACTTTTTTACGGTTTTGGAACATTTTAACAAAATGTTAATTTTTCCCATTACCACATTTTTTGAAAAAAAATTACAAACGTGTAAAATTCAAGTAAGTACAGAAATGTTCGATGCTCTTGGCATACCCCTACACCCTACAAGATTTTCAAGTATCTCACGCTACAAGATTCTCGCAGTTCACTTCGTAACCGTGATATAGGAAAAGCACTCTTTTCTTAGGCGGAGGGATATTGTAAGGACCTCGGCATGTCTTCAGCATACCCCTTTGGTACACCCTTGGTATACCCTTAACATGTCCTTGGCGGAGGGATATTGGCACGCTCCTAGCATGCGGATATTCATTACTTAATTACTTTATTTAATTATCCTCATTAACGCCTTTAATTCATTTAGAAAAAAGAAAAAAAAATGCGAATATTTCGCACTTAATTAATTCATTTAGAAAAAGAAAAAAAAAATCCCAACTATCAGAAAAATCCCAAGTTTTAATTCTCCTTTTCGCCGCTAGGGGGCGCTGATGGTTTCATACCGCCTTCCGTGGTGTTGCCACCTCGAAAAAAGTTTCTACCCCACAGGTGTTGCTATGGCAACCAAAACAAAAAATATATCTAAGTTCTATCCCCGATAGTTCCACTTTACGCCGCTAGGGGGCGCTGATGGTTTCATACCGCCTTCCGTGGTGTTGCCACTCTCAAAATAGTTTCTCCTATACTTATAAAAAATATCATTCAAAAAATTTATTTCCCCCTCAACCCCTCGTACAAGACTACGACATCGTTGCCACCCGACAAAAAGTTTCTCCAAAATTTTTACCCCCACCTTTTTTCATTTTCCCCCCCTTTTACACCCCCGTCCAGGATTACAGAAATCCAAGATGGCGGCCCTACCGCATACCGCATACCGCACATACCGCCTTCGTTGGTGAACGCCCCTATTCTTACTACTTACGTCGTATCGCCGAGTGAAAAGTAATTTCAAATAATTATACATATAATAATCCATAATATGTTATATCCATATAATATATACGTATATATATATATATACAGGGTGTCCCAAAAACATTGAGCTCGGCTTTTATTCCTTAAATATTGATCTTAGGCATATATAATAAATTACAAAGTTGCATAAAAAAAGGTACAGAATTTTATGAAATCGATTAAAATTTTCAAGGGAATTAAATTTTAAGAAATACAAAATTTAAATTTTTATACGGCCCCTGTACAAAAGCATTTGTGTGGGAGGCCGTATAAAAACAAATGTACCCCATACATTAATAAGGTAATGTACAAAAATTTCAGCATTTTATCATAAAAAGTCCCAGAGATATGAAAAGACAAAAATGCTGACTTAAACCACTTTTCGATGCATGAGACATGGGTTCTCAGAGGGGAAAAATCATGTCGGCAGATCGCGTTTCAGGGGTCGTACACAAATTGCGAAAGAAAACAATGATTACATAAATAAATAATAATTTTACTATTTATTGGTACAAAAGTATCTACACTGTGTAGAAATAATAACTTTACACAAAGATTACAAAGCTTATTCAAAATGTTTTCCTTCCATGCCAAAGATCCATTAGAGATAAGAGGCAAATATTATTTGCCTATGATGCATTCCTGTGTTGCGTCATTTGCACTCTTGCTGTAAATATTTACATTTTAATTTGTGATTAATCCCTCACAAACTTTGTTTAAACATATCTCTGGGACTTTTTATGATAAAATGCTGAAATTTTGTACACCACCTTACTAGTATAGGAGGCACAATTTACTCATTGGAAATATTTTTGAAGGGGAGGGGGGGGGGTCATATAAAAATTTAAATTTTGTATTTCTTCAAATTTAACCCCCTGAAAATTGGTATCGATTCCATAAAATTCTGTACCTTTTTTTACGCAACTTTGTAATTTATTATATATGTCTAAGATCAATATTTAAGGAATAAAAGTCGAGATCAATGTTTTTGGGACACCCTGTATATATAATTTAAATGATTATCAGTTTTGTGCAATTAATCTTAATTTAATGGATTATGGAAGGTAATGTAATTTGGAGTCTGTAGTGAAAGTCACGTGCTGCCCACATCCGATTTTTAAAATTAAAAAATAAATCAAATAAAGTATCTGTGCGGATTTCAGCAATTAAACTCAATCTAATAGATTATGAGTTTGATTCTGTATCAGTGGCGTCGCCAAGTGAGGAATTTAGATGTCATACCCCCCCCCCCCTTCCCCAGGAGCCCATTGAAACCCATTAAAATTCGGAAGAATGAGAAACAATATATTTGTTTCAACCCCGGCCCTCAATTTTATCAAATTTTTACTTTCCCCACAACACATGGCAATAGGCCAACGACCGTACCGTGCTGAAAACACCGGTTCTCGTTAGATCACCGAAGTCAGGCAGCATCAGGCGCGGTTAGTACTTGGGTGGGTGACCACCTGGGAACACCGCGTGTTGTTGGCTCTTTTCGGGCGCGGCAGCCCAGTGGTTAGCGCGCGATTCTCGCCGCTGCCAGAACTGCCGCCGTGTTCATGCGGAGTACGATCACGTTAAACATGTGGGTCCGTAAGTCCTTCCGAGAGGTTGGTGGTAGGGGAAGGAGGGTACGGTCCCTGTGGATGCCTCCCCCACTGGGTTCCGGTCTAAATTGGGTGGCACTTCCCGGCCGTCCAAACAGTTACCTTACACCTTTCTGGTAGGTCGGACGGTCTGGGTCTCAACAACAACAACACATGGCAATGTAGAGAAAATATTGGAATCGAATCGAAATTCGAGTTTTCGAAGGATCTACAGGTTTTGGGGCACTCTAGAACATAAAGTTACTATTTTTATTGTGATGTCTGTGTGTGTGTCTATGTAATGTAATTATCCATTTTACCTCAAAAACTGTTTAATTAAATTTTAAAAAATTTGGTGAGCAAGTCACTTGTGGGTTACCCCGGTGCTGATTAAATTTTGGTATGGTTCGTAAAAATGGCACCTGCCTTTCTTATGAAATGGTCCACTTGTGGGTTACCCTGGTGCTGGTTAAATTTTGGTGTGGTTCGTAAAAATGGCACCTACCTTTCTTACGAAGTGGTGACCAAGAATGGTCCAAACCTTCATGTAAATACTAAAAATAAAATACTAAATGTGATTTAATGTATTCATTTAAATGATTCACACATAATTTTCGCGAAAAAGAATAAGACCAACCCCGTTACTTTAGAGTGAACCGCTAACTAGATATTAAATTTTTTTTAAATTTTTGTATTGACGCCACTTAAGGATAGACCAAAATGAAAACGAAAATTGAAATAAAGCGGAAAATCCAGTGTAATTTTAAATAATTATCCGTGCTATTTTGTGCAATTAAACAGAGTTTAATGCATTTTAAATAAGAAAAAAAAATAATAATTTACATCTATAGAAGAAGACATATGCTGCCTTTTTTTTTCGAATTTGTGACGCCTATATTCCTAGAGACATAATCATTTCTCCGTTGATTGAAACCTCCATATATCCGCCATAGTAACTGCTCTACCTCAATTATCCTGACGAATACAGCTCTTCCTACTATTCCTGCAACACATAATAATATATAGGGGAAGTATTGGAATCATGTTGAAAATCGCAACTCGAGTTTTCGACAGATCTACACGTTTTGGAACCTCTTGAACACGAAAAAATTATCGTTAGCGTGACGTCTGTGTATGCGTGTGTGTCTGTTTGTATCTGTATCTGTCTATGCAGAGTTTGTATCCAATCTAGCTGAGCAAATAATAGACCAAATTTTACAAAATTTAGTAGATAAGTCACTTATGGGTTTCCCTGGTGCTGATTAGATTTTGACACTATTCGGCAAAAGAAGAACCTGCCTTTTTTGCGAAATGGCCCACAAAAATCGCCAAAATCTAAAATAAACTACGTATGCTCAAATATATGCTTGCTTTATAAGTATTTCTGGACGATGAAAAGAATAAGACCAACCCCATTACACTAGGATTAGATGTTTTCGAGACATTTTAGTTTTTTGGCCACGCCACCTCAGAAAACAACCCAAGGTTTGAAATGAAAACGAAAATTGAATTAAAAGTGCAAATTCAGTGTCATTTAAAATAATTATGAGAGTTATTTTGTGCAATTTAGCTCAATTTAATGAATTATTGAAGAAATAAAGAGAACGTGAATATGAGTTTGCAGGGAAAGTCATGTGCTGCCCACATCAGATATTTTGCCTTGGAAACGAATTGATAGATTTAATTGTCTTATGTTATTACGAATGAAGAATTTTAATTTTCGGATTGAAAGTGTAAGTTAAAAGGAAATTTTCCTAAAAGTTATAATTTATTGCTGTGAATAGGACATAATAAAAAGTCGGGTTACTTTGTAAAAAAATGTCATTTGTTGGTCACGTCATATTTTTTTCCTGCTGTTCAGCATCATATATGCAGATAACTGCACCCCGAATACAAGTGAAGAGCATAAGGTCGCCGCAAAAATTTAATGCATAAATATTTCGGCGGGGAAGGAGCTAAATTAACCTTTCAAGGGAACATAAAATTGACTTGTAGTAAATATATCTCTCCCGTAGTTTAGCAAAAAATAATTTACCCGATATAGAGTATCACAGAAGGGGAGCGAAAAAATTTCAATATCGACTTTAACAATTATCGGACGATAAGGAATGTTTAACGCGAAAAATAAAATTAATTATAAAAACGAAAATTAAAACAAAACTTCCAGCTTAACGCAGCATCTTTGCTTTTTACTTATTGAGATATAGTTATTTTTTAGTCTTTCTACTGCGCTTAAAAGCCTATATTACAGCGCAAAATGAAGCAGTTAGTAAAAAAAAAATTAAAAAGGAATCTCTGCCAAAAAAAGGCGAAAAAGCCCTTCGAACTTTTTAATGGTATGCATAATTAAAATATTTTCATGCTCTTGACATTAATATTCAAGACGTAATTAAAAAACTAATAAAGCGCAGCTTCGTTTAAGCAATTTTAATCAATAAATATAAATGTTTTAAGCGTCATATTTTTGTTATCCCCGTTTTTATTTTTGTTGTTATTTTTGCAATTTTTTTTTTCTAAAATTTTTTCCCATCGTCTTTCTTCCAGCATGCCTTTCTACTAAAACCTACTAATAGCCTTAAAGAATCTCGCCCGGCTTTAAATTTAAAATTGAGATAATTAAGAAGAATGACGTGGGTATAAAAAGAACAGGGGGGGAGTAGAGGGGGAAACTTTCAAAAAATGCGGCAGCAAAAATTTTTGTTCGAATACAGCCGAATAATTTTAATGAGAGTGAAAGAAGGAGAGAGGAAAAAAAAACAACCTGACAAAATTCCAGAAGGCATCTGAATTTAAGAAAAGAAGAAGAAAAAAAAGGATTTTTTTTTTTTTAAGCGAAAAACAGGCGAGAAAAATCTGTTTCAGGTTTGAACCCAAAGAATGCTGTAGTAAAAATAAGTGGTTAAAATTTAAAAATTTTAGTGCATGTCACGAAGTGCGTTAATCACGACGCCTACATCTTAAAATGGATTTTTTGCGGTCATTTTCGAGCGGTTGTTGCACCACCTTATCTAAATCGCTTCGAAAATATTTTAAAAATCAAAGTTCGTTAATTCTGTTTGTAATTTAGAAAAATATCACCATCACTTTTAGGAGTCAGTGACATTCCACCCAAAGGTAGTGTTATACTTAAATACATCTGAATGAGCTAGTGCTTGTTCAGGGGCTTGAGTCAAGACCAGCTAGGCTCATGAGAGGCCACATTTATTTATTCGGCTATATTTATAAGCAGTTATATTTATTTTTATCCATATGTATTCAGTTGGGCCATATTTATTTTAGAAAATGTCAGATCGGGTCAAATTTAAGCTCACATTGAAAAATATAGAGCAGAGCCGGGGGGGGGGGGGCGAGGTGCATCTTTTACAGATTTTAAATTATTATTAAAAGACATATGACAAATTGTTAATTTCAACAACGCGGAGAGAAAAGTGTACAATAAACTTTTTTTAACATTAAGTCCCAGTACAAAGATGGTTTAAATTTTTGATTTTACATACATGTAAATAAAAAAACAGCATTTTGGGCAGAAACTCTAAAAGTTGGACTCAGGCTTATAATTGTAACATGTCTTCGGACCCGTCCGTGTAAAGGTGCAAAATTCCGGCCTTTGCAGACCTCTGATTTATACCTTACTTCATATAGTTATGCTCAATACTGATGTGAATCATAATTACAGAATACCGATAAGTATCATCCGATTGTTTAGATGCTTTAACTTTATCAATGAAAAAAATGATTTCGTGAATGATGTCATAAAAAAATGAGTAAAGGTAACATCCGGTGCAAAGAAAGGACTTCCTTCATCGGGATACCCACCAAGAAATATCTGCTTAAAATTTGCAAAATGTGCAAGAATTTGAAACAATCTGCAGATTTCTAAAGAAATGTTGCTGCAGGAGAAAAAAGACATGACACTAAATTTTTAATTAAACTTTTAAAAGGCAGTACCATTTCTTTCTTACCAGGTATCAACCGGAAACCTTTTAGGTACTAGGCCCATCCTCTACTCTTGGGCTGGACTTGCATCTGAAAGTTAAAGTATACGCTTTGGGATATCACTGCCAGTTCAGATTGCTGCAGCGTCTAATATGGTTTTTTTTTTTTATTTGCTTAAGATATTTATGTTACAAGCAGTCAGAAATAAAGGTTTATTACTTTCCTTATACACATAATGTATAAGGAAAGTATTGTGACGGGGTCGAAAATTCGAATTCGAATTTTCGACGGAAGAGCATGTTTCAAGCATCCCTGATCACGAATCAAACATTTTTGAAGTGATGTCTGTGTGTGTGTGTGTGTGTGAAAGTGTGTGTGTGTCAGTGAGTCTGAGGAGACGATAACTGACGAACGAATGGACAGATTCGAACGAAATTTGGTACAAAAAGCACAATCCATAAACACTGGAAGCCTATTGTTTTTAAACGTAATCGAATGTTCAGAACCCCCCCCCCCCCCTAAATTTTCGAGTGAAATTTTGAAAAAATCGTCAAAAAATCAAAACCGCTAAAAAAGTTACGCAAATAGACATTTCTAATGAAAAATTACATAAGCAAACGATTAACATAAATTTTAGAACGCTAACATGAACCGTTTTCGAGATATTGCACATTTTTCAAAAAAATTATCAAAAAGTTATATAAAATAAAAAATATATATATTTCCTATTGAGAAACATGTTCACTTTTCATATGTAATACCATGCGATAAATTGGGTGATATCATTCTCGTGGATCTAGCTCATTCCATACATGAGAAAAGATACTTTGAGTAATACTTTTGTATTTGAACCCCAATAGTCATTTATCTGCTATAAGAATAACTTATTTCTCCGTCAGTAAAGCTTGGCGATATTTTGGCGACGAATTTTTCGGAATGTCGCCAACTTGGCGATTTTTTGAAATGTTGTCAAATCAAAGAAAATCTCACCAAATGGATAAAAATGACGCTAAATCAATGAAAATAACGACTATTTGACGAAAATTCAATATCTTAGAAAGAATATACGTATCTACTATAAGAAAATCCTATTTACTGTAAAAGTAGTAAATTCATTGTATTATATAAGGAAAGTCATGTGTTGTCCACATCAGATTTTTTTATTAATATTTAGGGATTATTCTTTTGTATTTAAATGCAAAGCAAATTTAAAGTATAAAAAATGTACCTAAATATTTAATCTGCAAAAACACTGCAGAAAATCCATAAATTTATTTGCAAAGTATTGGTGTCTTTAGAAATTCTGAAGAAATTCTTCTGAAATCTGTATAATAAAATTGAAAATATGTTTGTCTTTCTGTCTGTATGTGTGTGTGTGTGTGTTTGTCTCATCATCACGGGATAACGACTGCACCGAATTTCATGTAATTTTGTAGGTAGTCCCTTTTAAAATTTAGTCCATGTTTCGAGTTTCTAGGACCAGGGGTTGTCTAGATATTAATTTTAAAAAAAGCACAGTTAAACCTCCCATATACATAGAATTATGCAGACGACATTTTTTCCTCAAATTTATTTGAAAAAAATAATATGTCGCTTAGTAACGGGTTTAAATCCAATATGTTTATGAGGCAGACGATTTTTATTTCTAAATCTTTTCAGATTTAAATAATAAAGAAATGTACATAAAATAAATTTTATCGCATTTTTGACCGATATCAATTACGGCCTTCAGGTTTAAAGATAACAGGGATTATTAATATTTTCAATTTATTACGCCATTTGTCTTATTTTGGCAAAACATTTTGAAACTCATATGTTGTAGTACAGGTAATCTTCCACCAATACATGAATACATCTTCTAATCTACGATAATATAAATAGTACGTGTATATCTTCTCATACAATAGCGCTTTTACTTTGGCATATATTTCTTCAATTTGTTATTTTTTTTATAAATTTGTTTACAAACGAAACCAGGATGTATTATTCTTCGAATCTGCTAGTGAAGATAATTTTGGTAGCCGAGAACAGATATTCTTAAACTTCTTTTTAGGAACATTAATTTAAATAACTTAATAGAATGTTTTAATTAACAATGCCATTTAGAATACTATAGGAATTTGCACATGGTTGTAAATTTTACGTTTCCTTATATGTATATTCCGTACGAAGAAGGGGTATACTGACAGTTATTTATAAAGATCTGGTATATTCAGAATTCTACAGAAATTGGCAATTAATAGAGCTTTCAGAAATTTCCATAAAAGGTTTTGATTTGATCGAAATTTTAATTGCAGATAAATGCTACCATAAACCTTCGGGTTGGTCGTGTGGTCAGGGTCTTCAATCAATCAATTGCAGATAAATGTACAATTACAAACACTAGATTCAACAAAACGCTAGTTACATTCCTTATATGCATAATGTATAAGGAAAGTATTGTGACGGGGTCGAAAATTCGAATTCGAGTTTTCGACGGGAAAGCACGTTTCAAGCATCCTTGACCACGAATCGAACATTTTTGAAGTGACGTCTGAGTGTGTGTGTGTGGGGGGGGGGGAAGTATGTGTGTGTGGGGGGGGGAAGTATGTGTGTGTGTGTGCGTGTGTGTGTGGGAAAGTATGTGTGTGTGGGAAAGTATGTGCGTGTGTGTGTGTGTGTGTGTGTGTGTGGAGACTATATCTCACGAAAGAATGCAGCGATTCGAATGAAATTTGGTACAAAAATCACAATCCGTGAATACTGGAAGCCTATTGTTTTAAAGCACAATCGAAGGTTCAGAACCCCCCTAAATTTTCGAGTGAAATTTCGAAAAATCATCAAAAAATCAAAACCTTTAATAAATTTACGCAAATAGACATTTCTTATGTAATTTTTCCTTAGAAAACGATTGACATAAACTTTAAAACGCTAACATGAACCATTCTCGAGATATTGCACATTTTTCAAATAAATTTATCAAAAAATCCCATAAATTAAAAAAAAATATATATTAACTGTTGAGAAACATGTTCACTTTTCATATGTAATATCATGCGATAAATTGGGTGACATCATTCTCGTGAATCTAACTCGTTCTATTCACGAGAAAAGATACTTTGAGTAATACTTATGTATTTGAACGCCAATAGTCATCTGCTGTAATAACTTATTTCTCCGTCCATAACGCTTGGCAAGATTTTGGCGAAGAATTTAGCGGAATGTCGTCAACTTGGCGACATTTTTAGATCTCGCCAAATGGATAAAAATGACGCTAAATCAATGAAACTGGAGAATAATTGAAGGAAATTCAATATCTTTGAAAGAATATAATTATCTACTATAAGAATAACATTTTGTTTAACTGTAAAAGTAGTAAATTCATTGCATTATATCAGGAAAGTCATGTGCTGCCCACATAAGATTTTTTAAAACATATAACGTCTCTACAGTTTATGTTAAATTTTACCGGAATTTTCCTAGCAACTGTAGTTAAAATATACGGACATTTAATTTTTTTTTTCTCCTGCTCTATTTTTTCTATTCCATTCACTTAATGAAATTCATCGACCTTCTTTAATTATGAGAGAATTTTTTCCATTGTGGATGCTTTCAAATATTGTATTACCTCCCAAGAGCGCCCCCTGAGGGATTTCACAATATTACGTGGGGGGGAGGGGGGTAAAGGATGGACAATTAATGGCGGCAATACGCAATAATACGCAATGTAATGAGATTTGAAATAGCTCTCTCGTGCTATAATGAAAGTATCGCTTTCTTAAAAAATTTTGAATTCGCTATTCATCAAAATTATTTCTTTTTAAGACTTATTGAAAAAGCTTCAATAACTTTTGGTGAGATTTCCGTCTGTGTGTTAAGTGCGGAGCAGACAATAAAAGAACGATTGAATGTATCACCATAAAATATAAAATTAAATTTATTATGTGATAAAACAGGAATTGGATAAAATCTTCTACAAGTTACAATTTCAGTAATGATTAATTTTAATGGAGAGCAATTAGTAGAATAAAAGCAGGACAATCCCAGACTTGAGTGTCTTGAATATTAAACTAACAAGAAAGATCAATCATGCTTAAAGCATTGATTATGAAACACTTTCCAATTTCAATGCAATTTTATTTAAACATCAATAAAATGCAATACATTTCTAAGTAATATTTTAAAACTTATCACAATACTGCATTAATTTATTATATTTGAAAACTTAACCTTCATCGAAAAAAATGAACTTCATTCAAATGACGGCATTGAAATATAAATTGCCTGGTTTAAACATCTCTAAAATGCGATACATTCCTCGGTAATATTTTTGAAACTATCATAATGCTACGATAATTTATTATATTTGAAAACTTCATCGAAAACAACCGACATTCATTCAAATGACGTCATATAAAAAATAGCACGCCTGGTTCTCTCTATAAAAGCAGCATTTCATTCATAACATTTTCCCATTCACTTCATTCATCACAGTATTAAAATAATTTAATTTATTTAAAAACTTAAGACCATGGAGCTACAAGTAATTAAACTCTATGCTTAAAACTTCATCGAAAAAAATCGTCATTCTCTCTGCAAAATCAATGAATATTTCATTTATACCAGCTATGCAGACTCCATGAGCTAAATACTTTTGAGTTAAAGAAATACAGCAATTCTGATAAGACTCATCCTACATATTTTGCTGTTTACATTTTACATAAGTGAAAAATAGGCTTTGTTGTAGAAATAATCAAATTTGGATGATCATTTAAACTCAAATATATTGTAATTGCGTTGTTTCAATATGTAGATGCATAGAATTTAAGCAAAAATAAAGTGGTTTTAGGACGGATACAACACTCATTAAAAAGAACTTTAAAAATCACGATTTTGAGACAAGATGGATGCCATATTTTATTTTGAAGTGGGTCACGTGATCTTTTCATATCATGATCACGTGATCGCTTTATATAAGAGGTGTAATTATTATGTTTATTTTTATTTAAAAAACTACTGAATATATTTTGCTGAAATTTTTTTTATATATTTCACGAAATAATTTGAATATTACCTAAAATTTTCGAAGCAATTTGTGAATTTTAAATCCGCTTAAAAAATGTTTGAAAAATTAGGTCCCATAGGGTTCAATGTATTTCATTTTTTCATCCCGGATTCAATCCAAAACTAATTGGGTGATATTATTCATTTATATTCCCGTAGGTCCTACAGACCGTCTGAACAACATACTAAAATTTAATTTTGATTAAGTCATTTTTACGGCAGTTATCGTGCTAACGGACAGACAGACAGAATGAACAAAGTCATAAACACTTTTCAACTTTGTTGTAAAGTGTTAAAAAGTGTTCTTTAAAGACTTGTATATGACTTGGATGACTTTTAATAGGGATCAATTAATAGGATAAAAGCAAGACAATTCCACAATTGAGTATCAACAAAATCGAATCGAGTCGATCTTTAAAGACTTCATTACTCGGCTTGAATAAGACTTGGATGCCTTTTACTATAGCGCAATGGAAAGGATAAAAGCAAAAAAATTCCATATTGTAGTGCCTTATTGAGCATTAAATCAAAAAATGTCCTTTAAGGAGACGGTGGACGTTGAATTTTTTTTTATCTATTGACTTAGAAACATGAAAATTTGTATAAATATTCTTCTTAACATTACTATATAAAATACCATTCAACTTTTTTCAATTTTGTTATAATTTTTTCTTTTTTTAATTTAATTTTTTGTAACGAAAATATGAAAATGCTCCTTGCGTGCCATTTGTTCACATTTTTTATTCATTTTACATTATGATCACTCAAAAACACATTATGAGCAAATTGGGTATTCATTTTTAAATCCCTTAGAAAGTTAATTTTTTAAAAATATTTTTCTGCATTAAAACTTAATTTTCATCATTTAATTGGGTTATTATTCACTTTTAATTACTTTAATAAAGTTCAATTATAAAATGCATACCCAGTTTCATTAAAATGTATGAAAGGTGTCTTCTTACCAAATTTCATGCATCTCAAACAAAAATTAAGACGCATGGAGCATTTTAAAAATGTAAAACCTTTGAAAATTCCGTTTCGAAAAAAATGCATTTAACCTTTTGCTTACAGGTGGGACAGCGTCCATCCCAAAGGGAGAACCTAACAAAAAGACAGGTATTTGACATGCCCTATCGCAAACAGTTCGATCCCCCTTTACAGACATTGGCGTCCAATGCTTCTGCCGGCGATTTCCATGGACGCCAATGTCTGCAAAGGGGGGTGGAACTGTTTGGGATAGGAATGTGAAATACCTGTCTTTTTGGGAGGTTCTTCCTTTGGGATGGACGCTGTCCCACCCGTAAGTAAAAAGTGAAGTGTAAAACAATGTTATATATTAAAATAAAAACTTTTTTAGTCGATTTTTGCACATTTCAACGTCCACCGTCCCCTTAAGGACTTTAATATGACTTGGGGGATCAATTAATAGGATAAAAGCAAGACAATTCCACAATTGAGTATCAACAAAATCGAATGGAGTCGATCTTTAAAGACTTCATTACTCGGCTTAAATAAGACTTGGATGCCTTTTACTATAACGCAATGGATAGGATAAAAGCAAAAAAATTCCAGCCTGTAGTGCCTTATTGAGCATTAAATCAAAAAATGTCCTTTAAGGGGACGGTGGACGTTGAAATTTTTTTTATTTATTGACTTAGAAACATGAAAATTTGTATAAATATTCTTCTTCTATATAAAATACCATTCAATTTTTTTCAATTTTGTTATAATTTTGTATTTTTTTTAAATTTAATTTTTTGTAACGAAAATGTGAAAATGCTCCTTGCGCGCCATTTGTTCACATTTTTTATTCATTTTACATTATGATCACTCAAAAACACATTATAAGTAAATCTCTTGGACTTTCCAGGTTCCAAAGGTGGACATCAGACTATAGTCGATATTATACGCCTCATCCTTAAGTTTGCCCCTCCTGGAATAGGTTCTATGGGCGCCCATGTTACTTGTATGACTTAATAGAACGCAATTCGTAGGATAAAAGCAAGATAATCTCAGACTGGGGAGTTTAATTAAATCAAAGTGGTCTTTAAAAACTTTGGTAAGTCTTAGATGGCTTTTAATAAAGAGCTATTGGTAAAATAAAATCAGGATAATCCCAGACAGGTATTTTAAATCTTGAGCATTAAATAACAAGAAAGGTCAATCATGCATAAACCATGGATTATGAAACACTTTCCAACTTCAATGCAATTTTA
The DNA here is from genome assembly GCA_951213105.1 of Amaurobius ferox. Classification (NCBI taxonomy): domain Eukaryota; kingdom Metazoa; phylum Arthropoda; class Arachnida; order Araneae; family Amaurobiidae; genus Amaurobius; species Amaurobius ferox. Next base: position 45,748,246 of record OX578148.1, on the reverse strand, counting down.
TACAAACATCACTAAAATGCGATACATTCCTCGGTAATATTTTTAAAATTATCACAATACTACATTAATTTATTATACTTGAAAACTTCATCGAAGGAAATGAACTTCATTCAAATGACGGCATTGAAATATAAATTGCCTGGTTTAAACATCTCTAAAATGCGATACATTCCTCGGTAATATTTTTAACATTATCGTAACACTACAATAATTTATATTTGAAAACTTCATCGAAAACAAATGAACTTTCTTCAAATGACGTCATCGAAATATAAATCGCCTCTATATAAAAGCAGCATTTCATTCATTAACATTTTTCCAATCGTTTCATTCATCACAATACTATAATAGTTTATTTTATTTAAAAATTTGAAAAATTGTTATCTACCATATTTATTTTAAAATGTGAAACCTTTCTCATATATAAAATAATTAAGCTCTTGGAAAGATATCTATTATATAATATATCTCTTTTTTTTTCTGGAGGATATAACGAGAGTCAGAATTTAATTGAATTTGTTTTTCTCCCAATATTAAATAATTTTTATTTAAAAATCTACCTAACATTTTACTGAAATTTTTTGTATTTATTTTATGGGATAATTTGAATATTTTCTAACATTTTCGAAGCAATTTGTGAATTTTAAATTCGCTTAAAAAATGATTGAAACATTAGGTCCCATAGGGTTCAGTGTATTTCATTTTTTCAACCCGGGTTCAATAAAAAACTAATTAGGTGATATTATTCATTTATATTCCCATAGGTCCCACACACAGTCTGAAAAACATACTAAAAGTTCATTTTGATAAAGCCATTTTGACGGCAGTTATCGTGCTAAAAGACAGACAGACAGAATGAACAAAGTCATACACTTTCAACTATGTTGTAAAGTGTTAAAAATGCTTTTTGAAGACCGGATTATTTATTATTCATGAAAGTAAGGATGTAACTAAACGGATTAAAATTGTGTTACATTACATCCTGCTGCACAATGAAATAAAGGAATAGACAGTTCACTACTCTCATATATTTGAGAACACCCACAGAGAAATAACCAAATGGGAATTAAAATTCAAAGAGAAAAAAATAGCATCGTTATTTTACAGATCGCCAGCTCAATCAGCCTGTAATAAACATTAACGACCGAGATTTTAAAGTGAAATAGGAGGAAATGACGTCATTTCAAATAAACCGACCGCAAACTTCTCGACCCAGAGACATATATTATGCTTCTTTTTAGATATTTTTCTTTCTCATTATAAAATAAAGGACCCCCTGAAAGGTAGAACCCCAGGATGTGTGCATGTTTTCGGTTTACTCACGCGAAGGAAGTAACTCATTATACATCGGATGGCAGGTTGTATTTTTTAATGAAGGAAAAAAAAAAGTAGTAGTGAATTTTAAGCGTTAAACGTATTTCTTTCTATTTTATGAGATTTTGTGAATGAAATCGGTTGCAGTAAAACTTGAAATAAGTGAGTAGTTATTTCGCAGTAAATAATTTTATATATTATTTTCAGTCGTGTGGATTTTTATTACGTGCCAAAGTAGTTTTTTTTTTTTTTCCAAGCAAAATATAGGTCTGCACGCATGAAAACACCAACAAAATAAAATAAATAAATGCATAAAAGTGTAAGTTTCTGCAATGCCATCTCAGCACGATCCTAATAAAACAGTTAGAGAGACAGAGGAAAATTGAAAAATTTTGTATAAATTTTCATATTTCCTTATATTTATTATAATTTTATTTTCAAAAATATTAAAATGTACTTTGTTTATACTTCCATTGATTGAGTGAATTAAAATTTATGAGATTAGAACCAGAAACCCATGAAAGATTGCTTAGTTGGCTAATTAGAAATGCTAAGTAAAGCGTGGGACAAATTGATACAAGTTAATACTGATGTGGATAAGAGTATTGTAAAAATGAAAAGCATACGGAAACGGTGTTTCAGAGTACAAATTATTTTTTTCAAAGTTTATAATATTGCTAGAATGAATAACTCGGTGTTACCAGATTCCTAAAATATGCGCCCGCTACATAAATAATACAGATAACAGCACTCAATTTTCAAATCGCATTCCCGGAATCAAAATCATTACCACCTTTCTCTTTAATTTAAATCATTTAGTTTTAGTGCATGTGCAATCGCGGCGAAACAATTTACCACGCATACGCACAAACGTCCATGGCTCCCCATAGTAACGCCTAGTTTGTAATGTCCATGGCTAACCAGAGAAAGAACGGAATCGAAAATCTCGATTTTTATGTCTTTGATTGAAAAGTAATAAAAAATCATAAATAATTCAAAAATCATAAATCGTAAGCAATTCAAAAAAAATTTTTTTTTGCTAGAATGCGAAGATATACACCCATATTCTAGCCAAAATTAATTATGATAATTTCCAGATTCCAGATGAGACGAAATAAAATGATAAAAAATAAAACATGCATATTTCGATATATTTAAAAGTACATAAATAGGAAATTTTTTCTTCTATGGATTTGGTTCAAAACTCGTTAGAAAAATTTTCGATCTTTCTGATGGTGTCAAGATGAAAACTCGACGATAACAGTTTTGATCGCTAAGGAATCAATTTGTGGGAATATAGCTCAAAAACGTGTTTCAACCTAAAATAATTAAAAAACGAATTCGAATTTTAAAAAATTCTCGCCAAGGTATGTCGTACTGGTAGCTCTGCAATTTTTCAGTCAATTTTTCAGTACAGACGACACAAGCACACATAAAGCCATCTTCTTTATTATGAAAGAAAAATAATGAAAAATTAACATTATATAACATACTACATGGTGTTATTAATATTTCGTCTTTATTGCACTTCTATTTTAATAATTTTTCCCTGAACCACTTTCCTCAGAATAAATTAAAACAATTAATAGTTGTAATTTGGGTAGCCTAAATACATCGTACCAACTTGCCCCCTTTTAAACATATCAAATTGACACAAAGGAAGCCGTCACGTTTTAATCATGATATGCAGGGAAAAAGTAAATAAATATGACAAACAACAAACAACCAGTCTCAAAATAATCCTTTAATCTATCAAAATTCTAAAAATGTCATCGAAATTGTTTAGAACAGTGGTTCTTGAACTCATTGGTCTGACGACCCTTTTACACATTTAAAAATCTGATGTGGGCAACACATGACTTTCCTTATATAATGCAATGAATTTACTACTTTTACAGTAAAAAAAATAGGTTTTTCTTATAGTAGATACTTATATCCTTTCCAAGATATTGAATTTTCGACAATTAGTCGTCATTTTCATTGATTTAGCGTCATTTTAATTCATTTGGCGAGACTTTCGTTAATTTGGCAACATTTCAAAAAGTCGCCAAGTTGGCGACATTCCGCCAAATTCGTCGCCAAAATCTCGCCAAGCTTTACTGACGGAGAAATAAGTTATTCTTATAACAGATAAATGACTATTGGCGTTCAAATACAAAAGTATTACTCGAAGTATCTTTTCTCATGAATGGAACGAGCTAGATCCACGAGAATGATGTCACCCAATTTATCGCATGGTATTACATATAAAAAGTGAACATGTTTCTCAAAAGGAAATATTTTTTTTCATTTTATATGACTTTTTAATAATTTTTTGAAAAATATGCAATATCTCGAGAACGGTTCTTGTTAACATTATATAACATACTACATGGTGTTATTAATATTTCGTCTTTATTGCAAATTTTATTATTTTATATGACTTTTTGATAATTTTTTCGAAAAATGTAAAGTATCTCGAGAACGGTTAGTGTTAGCGTTCTAAATTTTATGTTAATCGTTTTCTAATGAAAAATTACATAAGAAATGTCTATTTGTCGAAGAAAGAAGAATATAAGAAATGTCGTAACTTTACTAGCGGTTTTGATTTGTTGACGATTTTTTCAAAATTTCACTCGAAAATTTAGGGGGGTTCTGAACATTCGATTACGTTTAAAAACAATAGGCTTCCAGTGTTTACAGATTGTGATTTTTGTACCAAATTTTGTTCGAATCGGTCCTTTCGTTCGTCAGTTATCGTCTCCACAGACCCACTGATACACACACACACACACACATACTTTCACACACACACACACACACACACAGACATCACTCAAAAAATGTTTGATTCGTGATCAGGGATGCTTGAAACGTGCTCTCCCGTCGAAAACTCGAATTCGAATTTTCGACCCCGTCACAATACTTTCCTTATACATTATGTATATAAGGAAAGTAAAAATTACAGAGGTCCTCTATTGCACCAGGTGGCTGGAATTAATGCCCAGTCCCTCTAAAAAAAGTCATTTTCTGGAAAACAGTACTAACAAATATAAAAACAACATTAACAAATATAATATTTAATTTAAATTAAATACTCATAATATTTAATTACTACAGATTTATTTTTAGTATAAAATACATATTTTAAAATAAAAATTAAGAATCTATCTTTGGTAGGTACATCTTTGGACAAAATACAATAAATGTCACTAAACTAAAATTCAAAATCTACAAAAGGAGCAACTAGCAAAATATGTATTCACATTTTCTGCGACCCCTAATTTAAGAATGACTGGTTTGGAAGGCACCAAAGAGCAATTAAAAAAATTCACTTTTCATCGCCAGAAAAGTTTTGATTGGATAACAAATGTTATTTAGTTAAAGTTCTATAACTTTAACTAAATAATAGTTGTAACAACTAAATAACGGTTGTAACAGCATAACTCAAAACAAAAAAAAAAAAAATCTGATATGGGCAACACATGACTTTCCTTATATAATGTAATGAATTTACTACTTTTACAGTAAAAAAATGGGTTTTTCTTATAGTAGATAGTAATATTCTTTCCAAGGTATTGAATTTTCGACAATGAGTCGTCATTTTCATTGATTTAGCGTCATTTTTATCCATTTGGCGAGATTTTCGTTAATTTGGCAACATTTCAAAAAGTCGTCAAGTTGGCGACATTCCGCCAAATTCGTCGCCAAAATCTCGCCAAGCGTTATGGACGAAGAAATAAGTTGTTCTTACAGCAGATAAATGACTATTGGCGTTCAAATACAAAAGTATTACTCAAAGTATCTTTTTTCATGAATGGAACGAGCTAGATCCACGAGAATGATGTCACCCAATTTATCCCATGGCATTATATATGAAGAGTGAACATGTTTCTCAAAAGGAAATATTTTTTTTTCATTTTATATGACTTTTTAATAATTTTTTTGAAAAATATGCAATATCTCGAGAAAGGTTCATGTTAGCGTTTTAAAATTTATGTCAATCGTTTTCTAATGAAAAATTACATAAGAAATGTCTATTTGCGTAACTTTATTAGTGGTTTTGATTTTTTGACGATTTTTTCATAATTTTATTCGAAAATTTAGGGGGGGTTCTGAACATGCGATTACGTATAATAACAATAGGCTTCCAGTGTTTATGGATTGTGATTTTTGTACCAAATTTAGTTCGAATCGGTCCATTCGTTCGTCAGTAATCGTCTCCACAGACTCACTGACACACACACACACTTTCACACACACACACACACAGACATCAATTCAAAAATGTTTGATTCGTGATCAGGGATGTTTGAACCGTGCTCTCCCGTCGAAAACTCGATTTCGAATTTTCGACCCCGTCACAATACTTTCCTTATACATTATGTATATAAGGAAAGTAATAACGAAACAGTAAATTTTTAACACATAACTCGAAGATAAACGTTTCAGAGTTCACTCCATTACTCGCGCTCTCCAAGCGCAAATATTATTTTTGAATCATTTCAGGACACATACCGACACAGATTTTAAATTTAATTCATTTTGATAAAACTCCACACGAGCTCAGCCGCTCCTCCGAAGCCTCCCCGTGATCATGGCCAAAATACATCGATCATTTCAAATTAAATTTTGATAATTTAGAAATTTTTAGGCCGAACTTCCCTACTCCAACCCTTCTCGTCTAACGCCCAGGGTCATCTGCACCCCGTACCTCAAGGCGGGAGGTCACGTCACACCTTACTCAAAACGTAATTGGCCAGACGATAACTGAGATACCATTTTTGTTGTTCCGAAATATTGAAATTTATCTACTTGTAGGGAATGTCATTTGTAATGAACTGGTTCACAACGTTAACTGCAGCACAAATAAAGATAAATAAGCATACATACGTTTCAGAAATCATATGGATTTACTTCAACAGTGCAACAGGTTATCTGAATCTCCAGCGGTGATCGATGAGGTAGGTTTACGCCAGGAACACGGAGATGAGGAGATTTTAATCTCCTTTCCAGCGAGGACACTAACAGGGGTGGTAGGTCAGCGAAATCATTCAATGGACATGGTCTTAGGATGGTCCCGGCGAGTCTCGACCCCAGTCCCCGACTGAGGTCGAGAATGGGCGGTTCATCTTCAGACCTTGGATTGTGCCTATTCATGGGCTATTTCAGGATAGACTGTGCCTATTCATAGATTATTTCAGGATAGACTGTGCCTATTCATAGATTATTTCAGGATAGACTGCGCCTATTCATGGGCTATTTCAGGATAGACTATGCCTATTCATGGGCTATTTCAGGATAGACTGTGCCTTTTCATAGTTTAGGAGCAGCCATGAATAGGCACAGCCCATCCCTACGTCACATGGAAGAGCCCGGCTCATGAGCCTCTAAGAGGAATTTTATTAAAACTTTAATTTGAAGGATACAGCTAGGCAGTAAAAAATAATGAAATCAAACGATCCATTATCTCATTCGTGGTTTAAGAGCATCTCTTTTTCCTTCTGCTATCAGTTAAATTATCCAGATTCCAACTATCCATTACTCCACAATCAATATTACTTCAAATCAACCCAAGATTTTGTTTGATAACAACTTACCCCATTCTTTTAAACAATGGATAACTTTTCCACATCAACCCGTCTATGTGGAAAGATACCTTTTTAGATGCAATCGACGGAACAAAAATCAATAACTCTGAACATATTCCCAGTACATCCATTTTCAAGCCCGACTTATTTGCTGTATAACGAACAATCGAGCCGTTCCCAGAATTTTCAATTAATATCTCTAAAAGAGTAAGAAGAGCTTGGTTTTTCTGTTTATCGATAAGTAGCAGTAACACTGTTGCGGATGTATATAAAGATAGGAAAAATGAGTGCGGCAAAACATGGTGTTGCTTTTTCAGAGTGTTATTAGCTCGAAATTGGGGTGAGTTAAAGATAATATCTATTATTAATGTTATATCGGAATCAATTTACGTTCGTGGTTGCGTTACTATGGTTAACTTTTCATCAAACGCTACTTTTATTTGCTTCTTTTGTAACCCTACGATAAATCAACCTGTATTATGTATTATTTAACCTCTACTACCAATAACTTCTCTCGCCTTACAAACCAGATATTAAAAGGTAAATGAAGCACTTTTGGATCAGTTATCAACGATTTCTAGAAGATGTCATCTATGTAGGGAAAACAGGGGGATAGTTGATGCAGTAGAAGTTGCATAAGACCCACGCGAATTTTGCTTTTTGGAAAGCCTTTCATGTGTAGTTCATGTTTGTTACGCTGTTATTTAGTTATTACAACTGTTATTTAGTTAAAGTTATAGAACTTTAACAGTTGTTACAGAACATTAACAGTGGAACTTTAAATAACGTTTGTTATCGTCGTATCGCCTTTTTAATGCCGTCATTAATTTCGTTGAATCCTATTCTTCCAAGGCGATTTCGCAGGAATGTGGCGCAAGTTTTGAGTTTCGATACATCATGATGCATAAAGCATGATATGGCGGATATGTATCTTGTCATAAGACATCATTTGTATGCAAATAAAAAATGCATTATATACAAAATGGAGTGGGAAAAGAAAGGGAATGGGTTCAGGATTGTAGCAATTAAAAAATTTGCGATTACAGAATCAATTTAATGGACTTATGCACTTAATTTTTGGTAAGCTAAAATCCTGTATCACTTTCCGATCAACCCGATACTTTTAATCATAAATGAAGTGAAGCAATTTTGGGATTTATCACGAACCTTATTCGAGAAAGTAGGACATTTATTTTAACCGCAGGGAACGTGTTGCAATAATCAAGCGATTTCCATGAAATCGGGTTTACTTATTTTAATTGGTAATAACGATGTTTATCAGATTTTCAGCAATATCGATATATTACATTTCGGCTTCATGGAAATGCTGCAGAACACACTAGGAAGATTTGTTCAGTACATTCAAATGCTATCAGTGAATGTCAATACCAACGATGGTTTAAAAAGTTTCGAGAGGAAAATTTCAATTTTGAGGACGAGCCCTAGATGTGGGCGGCCAAGGCGAGTTGTTGATGATGAATAAAGGATGATGGTTAAGTCAGATCCACGTATCACCAGTAAGGAAAAAGCTAAGAGGCTTCATTGTGCACAATCAACAGCAATGGAACATTTGAAATGAATAGGCAAGTCTGATCGTGCTGGTTTATGGGTCCCACATGGACTCTCAGCTCAAAACCGTCAGCACCAAGTATCACTTTGCACTGCACTTCACTGATCGTCACAAGAAACGAAGTAGAGCCATTTTAAGGCGAATTGTGACTAGTGATGAAAAATGGATCCTTTATACTAATATTATACGAAAACGACAATGGTAAAGACCAAAAGAGAAGACTATTCCCACAGCAAGGCCAGGATTGCATCGAAAGAAGGTTTTGCTCTGTATATGGTGGGATATGGAAAAAATAGTCAGTCTACTATAAACTGTTAGAAAATACTAATTACTAATAAATGACAAATCTCACAGATCCAATAGTCATTTTATTTTAAAAGCATCCTACAGACGTAAAACCAATAGCCAAAGCGCTTTCGAAAATCTTACATGTTCATCCTCAGTGGCAATACAATTAGAAACGATGCCAACGTGCTTAAATACAATTCAATACTGCCGAGTAAAATTTGCATATCATGAAATTGTCAGTTATACAAAAAGATGGATTATGAGTCAGATTATAATTTATACAAAGTTGAAAAGCAAATACTTCAAAAAGGTTTAAAATATAGGATTTAAAAAAAAAACACAATAATTATAAATCAATGTATCTATGCAAAGGTTTAACATGCAGGGAATCGAGAACGAGTTGCCAAGCATAACTTAGGACCTGAACAGGGTCAAAATTACAAATAGAAGAACCATATAAATAAAAAATCTGATGTGTGCAACACATGACTTTCCTTATATAATGTAATGAATATACTACTTTTACAGTAAAAAAATATGTTTTTCTTATAGTAGATACTAATATTCTTTCCAAGATATTGAATTTTCGACAATTAGTCGTCATTTTCATTGATTTAGCGTCATTTTTATCCATTTGGCGAGATTTTCGTTAATTTGGCAACATTTCAAAAAGTCGCCAAGTTGGCGACATTCCGTCAAATTCGTCGCCAAAATTTCGCCAAACGTTATGGACGAAGAAATAAGTTGTTCTTACAACAGAAAAATGACTATTGGCGTTCAGATACAAAAGTATTACTCAAAATATCTTTTTTCAGGAATGGAACGAGCTAGATCTACGAGAATGATGTCACCCAATTTATCGCATGGTATTACATATGAAAAGTGAACATGTTTCTCAATAGGAAATATTTTTTTTTCATTTTATATGACTTTTTAATAATTTTTTTTAAAAATGCGCAATATCTCGAGAACGGTTCATGTTAGCGTTCTAAAATTTATGTCAATCGTTTTCTAATGAAAAATTACATAAGAAATGTCTATTTGCGTAACTTTATTAGTGGTTCTGATTTTTTGACGATTTTTTCAAAATTTTATTTGAAAATTTAGGACGGTTCTGAACATTCGATTATGTATAAAAACAATAGGCTTCCAGTGTTTACGAATTGTGATTTTTGTACCAAATTTGGTTCGAATCGGTCCATTCGTTCGTCAGTTATCGTCTCCACAGACTCACTGACACACACACACACACACACATACTTTCTCACACACACACACACACACACACACACACACACACACACATCACCTCAAAAATATTCGATTCGTGATCAGGGATGCTTGAAACGTGCTCTCCCGTCGAAAACTCGAATTCGAATTTTCGACCCCGTCACAATACTTTCCTTATACATTATGTATATAAGGAAAGTAATAAAAAGGGATTCATATAGCAAGATCGAAAGGGGGATATTACAGCTAACTAAACGAAAAGTTTTTTCAAAAAGAAGGCGAAAATTATCTGTATTCACGAATTGGGCAAGGACAGTCGTTAATTTACCATTTTTTATGTCTCTTGCATGTTCGGACAAACGGACAAACAACTGTTAGAAAATAACCAAACCATTACTGCAGACATCTATCGTGATCAGTTGGATAATTTGAAAGAGGCTTTAATCACCAAACGACATGCATTAGTCAATCCTGCATAACTTTCCGATCAACCCAATACTTGCAAAGCTTCCAACGCATTTGATAATAATGATTATATTAGGAGATATTTTTAAGATGGATGAGATGATAAATTGTTTGATTCCTAGAATTCGTTAAAATGTTTTATGCCCATTTCTCTCTTTCGAATGAGAGTTTTAATACAATTTTTATGAGCACGAAACTTTTTTTGTTGAAAAAATGTCCAAAATTTTTAAAGAGACATTTTTAATATCTAAAGTAGTATTTTTAAATGATATAAATTAAATAAAAACAGTTCGATTTATTAAAGTTTATTGTGATTTATAGGAAAATGCCCGAAGTGGGGGAGAGCGTTTTTAAAATACCGGCAAATGTAAAAGTTGTTTGATTTCCTACGATTTTCTTTTCTTATTTCTCTTTTGTAAAAATATTTGTTTTACGAGTGCTACAAGATATTTCGTTAGAGAAATACATATTTTTACATAATAGTTATTAAGCAGGATCATTTTTATTAGAATTTATTACGATATAACATTTGATATGACATTTGATTGATTTATTATCCAGTTATGCTATTCACATGAAAATGCTAATATACACTTTAAAACAAAACAAAAAAATCGAAGTACCCCGCAAAATAATCCGATAGTAATGAAACTGTACATGCAAACACCTGCCGACCGAATATGCAAATGGTCAACAATTCGCAGCCAATGAATGAATAGTCAGAACTACCGCGTATTGAAACTGAGCACAATGGTGGTGTATATAAGGCGCGAATCTCGCTTTCAGGAACAAAACGTGCAGTGGATTTCTATTGCGTTTATGTACCTTAATTGTAGCAATGCGTCGCCGGCGAATTCGCGGCCACTACGAGCATGTGAAGGACTTTGAAAGAGGGCGTGCGGTCGGACAGCGTGAGGCTGGATGGGCAAACCGGCGAATCGCTCGGCATTTGGGTAGGAGCGATGCAGCAATTAGACGATATTGGCAGGAATGGGTCCGGAATGGTAGATTTCAGCGGACAACGGACGACCTAGAGCGACGACAGAAAGGGAAGATAGAGCGATTGTCAGAGCAGCTGTGACAACACGAGATTCGTCGTTATCAACCATCCAACGTGTCGAAAGCCCAGGCCGTTCGACTCGTCCGCAGACATGGAGCAGCTAGATAGGCGGCCGGACCATCCAACGTGTGACAAACATGAAAGTGACCACCCGGAGCATTAATAGAAGACTACGGGAGCGGAATCTATACTCGCGGCGCCTATTACGCCCTCTACCACTGACCAGTATGCACCGTCAGCGGCGATTGCAATGGTGCCGGGCTCGATCAATGTGGAATTGTTCGGATTGGGAATGAAATGTCTTCAGTGATGAGTCCCGTTTCGAACTGAGTCCCGACGACCAGCCCAGATTTGTCTGGAGACAGCCCGAACATCGTCAGGATCCTGCGCTTACTGTCACACGCTACACGGCCCGACAACAGGGAGTTATGGTCTTAGGGTGCCATTTCGTTTGATAGCCGAACCCCTTTGATAGTCCTCCATGGCACCATCACAGCACAGCAACACGTTGTCGACATTTTACGACTTGTTGTATTGCCATTCCTTTCGCGACACCCGAGCTAACTTTTCAGCAAGATAATGCCAGGTCACACACGGCACGCCTCTCTATTGATTGTTTGCGTTCTTACGACACACTTCCTTGGCTAGCCAGATCCACAGATCTCTCGCCTATTGAGCACATTTGGGCTGAGATGGGGCGTCGCCTGCGACCATCCCAGAATGTAGACGAATTAGCTCGTCAATTGGAGGCCATTTGGAACGACATCCCTCAGAACACAATCCGGCAACTTTATGCATCAATGCCACGTCGGGTAACAGCTTGTATCAAGGCCAGAGGAGGACTAACGCCATATTGACGTGCTCATTTTGTGGATCTTTCAGTGCAATAAATCATCCAATTGTTCTGAAATTCTAATAATTTCTTCTGTACATCCACATTACACGTACCAAATTTTGTCTTACTTGAATAATTCCTTCTTGGTGCATCTTAGAGTGTATTTTTCTAATAAATAAACATTCAATCGTTGTGCAATAGAATTTACTTAATTTATATAACAATGATGAGATAATTCAATTGTGTATGGCCAATGTAGTGCAGTCGGTAGCACATTTACATGCAGTCCCTGAGGCTCTGATGGCATCCGGTTCCGGTCGATTGTTATATCGAGCCTAATACTGAGCCAATACGTTCTTATTCAGTCTCATACTCTACAGCTAACGCTGACCTAACACACAGGGTGATTCAAAATGATGGAGCAAAACTTTAAGGGTGTGATAGAACTTATCTAAACAAGCACTTTCGTCATACAATGCATGGTCGTAACTCAAGCAGTTAAACACTAAGGGTTAGCACGTACTATTGCATGAAATGATGGACACACAAGAATGACAGAGGAAGTATGAAGAAAGTGAAGAAATTACAGAACACATTTTAACGTACAGCTTACAGAAACTGCTCAAAACAAAAAATCGAAGAAATTACAAAACAAATTGTAATGGATAACTTACAGAAACTGCTCAAAACAGCGACCGCCAACATGAATGCATGCCTCACACCTGCGATGTAGTGATCGTCGTACATTGATGAAAACACCAGTCATCTCTCGTATAAGCGGCAGCAGCAACAGAAATCCTGGCAACAAGGGCCTCATCGGAATCGACGGGGCTATCGTAGATGAGGCTAATATGAAAAAGTCCAAACATGATAGATCGGGCGATCGTGCCTGCCAAGTGATGGGACCACCCTGCCCAATCCATCCTCCTGGGAATGTTTCATCCAAGGCGTTTCACACAGCCACGCTGAAATGGGATGGTGCTCCGTAGTGTTGGAACCACATACGGATTTCGACATTACTCGCATTCCCGCCCGTAGCTCCGTAAATGAATTGCATGTCAGCCTTCTCCTAATTCGTAAAACATTCCATCCCTTCTGAAATCCAAGGCAGAACTGACGACGAGTGCAAGAACAGGCGCCTAATGCGTTCGCTGGACAGCGCCCTCTAGCGCTTAACCGCATGCGTTACGACCATGCATTGTATAACGAAAAATGCTTGTTTAGGTGTGTTCTGTCACCCGTTAAAGTTTTGCCCCATCGTTTTGAATCACCCTGTATAGTGTGGCTGCAGCTGAACGGATTCGAGGCCACCCAAATGCAGTGTCATCCAAATGAATTCTGAACATGGCCAGAGTATTTTAGCAGATATCAGTGTTGGACGCAAGCCGCAGAATAAAGGCTGATCCCCATTTCCGTCCAAGTGTCGGATTGTTTAAAATTAAGTCTACTGCTCTACACAACTATTTATTATAAAAAAAAAAAAAGTATCTATACTATTAAATGTCCTGCAAGTTATAAGGGAAAATATACACCTAGGGGGAACGAAAAAAGGATTTTTGAGTTTAGATTGCAGAAAATTCATAAACGATTTTTAAACGCTTTTAATTTAATTCAAAAGTACATATAATGATATGCAAATAAAAACAGAAAAATGTTGAAAAGATGTCAAATTCTGCAAGTAGCAACGATTCTTATAAGACGTTTTTTTATTGTCTCTGTTGGCGTAGCAGCGCGCCAGAAAAAGAAACTGAGGATGGAAGAGGAGTGTTAGTAACCAATTTAGTTTCTCATTTCCACAAATATTATTTCCTCGAAATTCAATGAATTCCTGGTGGGTATTGCAAACTAACACGTATTAAACCATTGAATGGCAACATGAGTTTATTAAAATTTGTTTCAACACAATTCAAGATATCATTTTCTCCCCCAAAGAAACAATGGAATAAAAACATAAAATTGCTTCTAACTTTTTCAAATTTGAACTTGTTTTACAAATTTTATTTTAGCTCTACAAAATTGTCTCTATATATTAACACTTTCCAACATAGTTGAAAAGTGTTTATGACTTTGTTCATTCTGTCTGTCTGTCCGTTCGCCGGTAACTGCCGTAAAAATGACTTTATCAAAATTAAATTTTAGTACGTTGTTGTAACGGTCTGTGGGACATATGGAAATGTATATGAATAATATCATCCAATTAGTTTTGGATTGAACCCAGGTTGGAAAAGTGAAATACATTGAACCATATGGGACCTAATTTTTCTAACATTTTTTAAGCGGAGTTAAAATTCACAATTTGCTTCGAAAATTTTAGGAAATATTCAAATTATCCCATAAAATATATAAAAAAAATTTCAACAAAATATGTTCGATAGTTTCTTAAATAAAAATTAAAATAATAATTACACCCACATTATATGAAGAAATCACGTGACCTACTTCAAAATAAAATATGCCATCCATCTTTTTATCCCAGTGTAAAAATTGTGATTTTAAAAGTTCTTTCACATTTATATTTAGTGTTCCATCCGTCCTAAAACCGCTTTTTTTTTTTTTTTTTTTCCCCATATTTTCTGTGCATCTATATTCTGTACCATCGCAATTACAATATTTTTGAGTTTAAATGATCGTCAGCCTTTGATTAATTCTACAACGAAGCTTAATTTTAATGGATGCAGAATGTAAACAAGTGATTGTAAGATGAGTTGTATAAGAATTGCTGATTTTTTCTTTTTCCAAATATTAACCTAGCGGTTTTTCCTGTGTTACATGCGGACAAACCGATTACAAAAGATATTACAGGTTTAGATGGTTTCATCCAATTTGAAGAGCCGTGTGGTTTGGGTCGCGAAATAGATGCTGCAGGCGGTGGAACAGCCAAGTGGTTAAGGCACGGGATTATACCAGGAGGACTCATATTCAATTCTCGGCTCACCTCAAACTGTCCCATGTGTTCATGCAGAGTATGAGCACGTTACATATGTGGATCTGAAAGTACTTCTGAGATATTTGTGGTAGGGGAAGGAGGGTACGGTCCTTGTGGTTGTCGCCCCCACTGGGCTCCGGTCTAAATTGGGTGAATAAAAAGAAAGTTATGGAGATTGTCGCGGAGGGCGCGGTAGCCCAGTGGTTAGCGCGCGGGAATTGCACTCGGTAGTAATTGCACAGTCCCGGTTACCCAGAAAGATACCTTACATCTTCGGGTAGGTCGGAAGGTCTGGGTCGAAAGAAATAATGAATAGGTGTTACAAAACTAAAATAACTTTGTTAAGAGTAGCATACAACACAAAATTAATAGTGTTACTACGTATCCTCTGGAGTCGTGGGTGTACGTTCAAGATACAAGAATGAGTCCAAATTTCTGGATAACTAACACGTTTATTCACAAGCACAGCGTAAACTGGAACAATATACAGCAGAACAGCAGTTAAATGCTCCACTAATTTCACAAAATAACCGATACCCATTTTCAAAACATTAACGAAAGTCATTTCACAAAACAGCAGCTATATTCTCAAAACATTGACGATAGTCACAGTTCAATGTAGTTCGTATCTCGCCAACTGCTCTTAAACTGAGTGATGACTCCTTTTATAGACTCTCTATAAACTTCTGGAAATCTCTCATATCTCGTAGCATACTGGTTATTTTGAGGTGTTTCTCGAAGCTTCGGAAAATCGCCAAATTAACGATATATCGCCAAATCTGGCAACCCTTCTTCGACTTTGGCATATGGCAACCCAAAATTTACGTCATAGGAAATGATGCGTGTACGGGTGTCTTCTTCGTCTGGTCTTCGAAAGAGACGAATGTGAGAAGAGGAAAAGAGACTCCAGAACTTTTTTCAAGTTCATAAAAATAACATCGACCAATTTCGAAGGTAAAAACAACCGTCCTCAGTAGGAGACACAAAAAGCGCAACCCTTATCTCAACGAGTAAAGGTTGCGTTTCTTGTGTGTCTTGACGAAGAAAGCTACCTTTGCCTTCAAAACCGGTGGATACTACTAATTTTGTGTTGTATGCTGCTCTTAATGAAGTTATTTTAGCTGTACTACTTTGGCAAAAGTTTGATATGAAAGTGCAATAGGTGTGCTTTTCGTATTTACACAATACAAGTATACCAAAAAAACGGAATTTTTCTAAACAGTTCTCCAGATATTAATTACAAATTCTGAGAAAAGATGTATTGTTCATACAGCAAATAAATTGAGCTTGAGAAAAATGCACATGAAATATGTTCCACATTATTGATTTTTTTTTCAGCCGATTGCATATAAAAGGGGGTACTTTTTCCACACAGGAATCAACGTGTTAAAGTTATCCATTGTTTAAAATAATGGGGTAAATTCTTATCAAACACAATCTTGGGTTGATCTGGAGTGATAACGATTGCACAGAGTGATGAATAATGAGGGATAATGTTATTACAACAGGGGGCAAATGACATACTCTTACGGTATACATGGTAACAAACTAATTTCTTTAATTCCGTTTTAGTGCAGATGTATCTTTGATACACAAAAATTCAAAAGGTTTCATTTTGATTTTTTTCTCTCAATTTTTATTATGAAAGAAGCTTATAATTGGAAGAGCGCGAGACTTTCTAAAAATGTGTACTGTAACGAACTCATGTTCCAGCCAGTAGTGAACTTAGAAAGAGCGGCCCAGTCGACAAAAAATATGGGCGGGCACCAAATAACACAACGAACTCACTGGAGGCCTGACACTAAGGCCTGACGATAGTCATTTGAGGGCCAAAGTGCGATAGGTAAATAAAGGCCCCTAGTACTACTCAAATTGCTAGAAACAAAATTTAGTAGGAGACCCTAGAAATAGGGTATTTGGGGGGGTGGGATTTGAGGGCTCTAAATGCAAGGGAAGGGCCCAAGGGCATATTTGTTATCACAAAATTTGAGAAAGAATCAAAAATAATATTAATGTGACTGATTATATTGCCTTTTTACAACAAAGTATTGTATCTGGAATTATTTGCTACTCGCCTGGGGGTCTTAAAAGGCTCGGGACACTATCGGCATTGCCCGTCTTACCGAACGGTAAATTCGGCAATGGTTCTAGCCTGCATGTCAAGAATTAAGCCATGGACCAATGCCTGATCAACCGATGCTATTACAATGTCAGATTCCTACTTTGTCTTCCGATAAATAATGGTACTTTGAAAGGACATTACAAATCACGTATACGATATGAAAAAACTTATGCACTCAACTGTCCTGGAATACAAAGAACCTTAGTTGCCCCGTAGAATAAGATAAATTTTCTTTAAAAAAAAAAAAAAAAAAAAGACATATTTCGATTGATGACTTGCAGCTCTTGGATTGAACTTGATTAGAATATTTTTGTGATCTTCTGTTGTTCATTTTATGATCTACAGCTTAGATCGGATTTTAAACAATTAAAAGCATGTATGTATATTCAAGTCTAACCCACCCGTATCAGGAATTTGAATCCGTCTCCTATCGTTCTGAAGGCCAGGACACGAGCCACTCAACCATAAATTAGATCTAGTAGATCATGATATAATGGAGTTCTGTTTGGGGGGGGGGGGGAAGCTAAGTTTAAAAATAAAAAACAAATTTTTCTTAAATTTTACTTTGTAATGAAGAAAAATCACTGAAGTTATTTTACAATATAGCACGTCAAAGGGACCGGTGAGGTCACTTCTCATGGTGGGTGTTGTTGTTGAGATCCAGACCGTCCGACCTACCAGAAAGGTGTAAGGTAACCGTCTCTCATGGTGGGTGGGTGTTGTTCCACGACCCAGACCGTGCCCCTTGCCATCAAGGGCGTAAAGGGTTGGAATGCACGGCCGAGAAAAGACGACCCCCAACAAGGAGGACCAACGGGCAACCCACGCCCACCGGACAAGGGAAGCCGCCAACTCCCCCAACCGGCGAACCACAACCCAAAACATCCAAGGATTTATTAACAAAAAACAAAAGAGGGTATCTGGGGTGGGTGGGTGTTGTTGTTGTTGTTGATTGTTGAGACCCAGACCGCCCGACCTACCAGAAAGGTAAGGTAACTGTAGTGTAAGGTAACTGTAGTGTAAGGTAACTGTTTGGACGACCGGGAAGTGCCACCCAATTTAGACCGGAATCCAGTGGGGGAGGCATCCACAAGGACCGTACCCTCCTTCCCCTACCACCAACCTCTCTGAAGGACTTACGGACCCACATGTTTAACGTGATCGTACTCCGCATGAACACGGCGGCAGTTGTGGCAGCGTGCAAATCCAGAGCGCAAACCACCGGGCTACCACGCCCGAAATGGGCCAACAGCACGCGGTGTTCCCAGGTGGTCACCCACCCAAGTACTAACCACGCCCGATGCTGCCTGACTTCGGTGATCTAACAAGAACCGGTGTTTTCAGCACGGTACGGCCGTTGGCGCTGTGAGTGGGTGTGTAGTGGGTTATTAATGTGGCATGTTTTCACTATCATAGATATGCACATTTTACAATCAGCTGTACAAATACATATATTTTTAGTAACTGTTTTAAAAATCTTTCTCACACATTTTTTTTTAATTATCCTATCTTATTTCTAATTTAAAATTTCATCTACAAAAGGCTCAACGCCTGTAGAGAAAATTGATATTTGACAGTGTAAAACTTTTAACAATGCCCGCCATCCCCTCTAATAATTGCAGGCTCATTCCACATAAATGTGCTTTATATGTAGCCCTACAAAGTTTAGTCGCCAGATTTAAAAATATTGGAAAAGGCAATAATTCCATATCCAATAATTCGCTAGTTAAAAGTTCTATATGTAAAAAATTCTTTGACAAGACATAAATTTCTGAAAACGCACTAAGACAGTTCATATATCTATCTCCGTTTGCACCAGGGCGTCGAGAAATCCTTCTAAAAGTATTTTATATACTTTATACCTTTTTTCCCATTGCAACAGATCTATTTCTACATCGAAAATTCCAAGAATTGAACTGGAGGGGGGGGGGGGGGTCCTCTTGCTGGCATTAACCCTTTGACTGGTATGGACGTACATTACGTTCGCATCAGGTAAAGGGTTAAAAACATACCAGTCAAAGTCGAAAGCCCAGACCGTCCAACTCGTCCTTGATACCAGTCAAAGTGTCAAAAATGAAATCAATGCGTGATGTGTTAAAATCCTGTTTAAAATAACTTTCATATAAACGAGAAATAGTTAAAAGAAGAGGAAAATAGAATGCCGGTGTCATTCTAATTTTCTTAATTTGTTGAAATTAGTTAAGGAATATTATATACAGGCACATCCCTCTCTTATGACATGTTAGATTCTAGACAATTGTTGTAACTAGAAAATCCAGCAATCGATATAAATAAAATTAAAAATCTGTCTGTCTGTCTGCTTGTCCCGTCATCACGGGAGAACGGCTGAACCGAATTTGATAAAATTTTGTGGGTAACCTGGAAATAGTCCCACTTAAAATTTAGTCCATGTTTTGAGTTTCTACGATCAGTGGTTCTCGAGATATTAGTAAAAAACGAAATTTTCGTTTGTTTCATCATCATGGGAGAACGGCTGAACCGAATTTGATGAAATTTTTTGGATAGATTTGAAATAGACCCCCATAAATTTAGCCCAAGTTTCAAGTATCTAAGACCAGGGGTTGTCGAGGTATTAATGAAAAACGAAACTTTTTCCTAGGAGTTCTACTCTCTAACTCCGTGGTTTATACAAACGAAAAGCTTGAAAATCGTTTGAAAGTGAATTAAAACTTTATCTTTGAGTTTGTTGGGAGATTTTTTGAGCTAATTAGTCACTTTCTGAAAACATGAATTGTTTAAAACATGATTTAAATGGGACACATATCTCCATGTTTTATTTTTCAAAAGCTTTTACCGAACAATGAAAAGTATAAAGAAATCAAAATGGTTATTTAATTTCGCAGTTTATGAAGAAGATTCTATCTTATATCATGTTGCTCAGAAACGCAATTAAATTAAATCTGTCTGTTAATTTGAATTATTATTTTTCAATTTGAATAATAAACAAGAAAGATCAATCATGCATAAGCATTGATTATGAAACACTTTCCAACTGAAATGCAATTTCATTTAAAAATCTCTAAAATGTGATACATTCAGTGGTGATATCTTTTACATTATCACAGTACTACAGTAATTTATTATACTTAAATATTTAAAACTGTATCGAAATATAAATCATCTGATTCTCTATGCAAAATCAATGAATATTTCATTCATATAACTTGCATTCCAGACACCAGAACTAAATAATTTTGTGTGAAAAAAAATTCAGCAATTCTTATGTAACTCACCTTACAATCGCTTGAGATATTTGCATTATGCATAAGTTAAAATTAGGCTTCGTTGAAGAAATAATAATAGTTTAGGGATCATTTAAAATCACAACCATTGTAATTGCGTAAGCACGGAATTTAGATACACAGTTAATACAGATACACAGATAATATATGTGTGTGCGTATGTATGTATTCAAAGTATTGGAATCGTGCCGAAGATCGGAACTCGAATTTTCGAAGGATCTACACGTTTTAGGACTTCCAGAACACGAAAAACTATTTTTAGGAAGACGTCTGTGTGTGTAAGGGTGTATCTGTGTGTGTTTCTGTGTGTCTGTGAGGATATTGCATCCACTCTAACTGAAAAACTAATGGCCCGAATTTAATAAAATTTGGTAGGTAAGTTTTTTGCGGGAAACCCTGATGTTTATTTCATTATAGAACGATTCGTAATAAAAGAATCTGCCTTCTTTGCGAAATGGCCGGCAGAAATTGCCTTTATCCACTCTAGCTAAAAACTAATGAACCAAATTTAACACAATTTGGTGTGTATAATATTTCATTAACCTACAAGTGATTTATATACCGAATTTAACAAAATTTGTTATATAAATAAATCACTTGTAAGTTATTCTAGTACGATTCGGGAAAAAGGAACGGGCTGTTTTTGCGAAATGACCGCCAAAAATCGTTAAATATAAAAATAAAAGACTACATGTGCTCAATTATATCAATTAAATTCCTATTTTATACGTGATTTTTGACAACAAAAAGAATAAGACTAACCCCAATACTCTCGGACTAGCCGTTCTTGAGATATTTTAGTTTTTTTTTTTTTTGCGTTTTCGCTACGCCACTTTTGACAATAAGTCCACCTATCAAATGAGAACCAAATTTAAGTTTAACGTGCAAATTCAATGTCATTTAAAATACTTATGGATGTTATTTTGTGCAGATAAACTCAAATTATTATTGAAGAAATAAAGAGAACGTGAATATGAGTCTGCAGAGAAAGACATGTGCTGTCCACATCAGAATTTTTAACAATATTACAACAATGATTTATAGAAGTGAACGGGGATTATTTGCAGGCCATTTCGAAAAAAATGTAGGATCTATGTTTAAAGATCCACCAAATTGTTGTAGTAAAAAATGTTCTACAAATTTAATCTGTGTACCAAATTTTAATTCTCTAGGAAGTCGGAAAGTGAATTAAAAACGCCATCAAATAAGTATATCATGAAAAGTTATATAAATTTAAGAAAAAAAAAATTGAAAAATTGTTATCTACCAAATGTATTTTAAAATGTGAAGCTTCTCTCATATACAGAATAATTAAACTCTTGGAAAGATATTTCTTATATAATATATCTATTCTTTCTTTCTGGAGGATATCGCAAAAGTCAGAATTTAATTGAATTCGTTTTTCTCCCTATATTAAATAATTTTTAATTAAAAAACTACCTAACATACTTTACTAAAATTTTTTTTATATATTTTATGAGATAATGTGAATATTTCCTAAAACTTTTGAAGCAATTTGTGAATTTTAAATGTGCTTAAAAAATGTTTGAAAAATTAGGTCCCATAGGGTTCAATGCATTTCATTTTTTCAACCCGGGTTAAATAAAAAACTAATTGGGTGATATGATTTATTTATATTCCCATAGGTCCCACAGACCGTCTGAAAAGCATACTAAAATTTCATTTTGATAAAGTCATTTTTACGGCAGTTATCGTGCTAACGGGCAGACAGACAGACAGACAGAATGAACAAAGTCAAACACTTTTCAACTATGTTGTAAAGTGTTAATAAATGGATATAAAAATATATTTTAGAAAAGAACAATTATAGAACGATTTTTCTTATAGCATTTTTCACTGGATAATATCAATTACGGTCTTCAGGTTTAAACGTTATTATTATTGATATTTTCGGCGATTATTGATATTTTCAAGTTATTATGCAATCGTTTTATTATGACAAAAATTATTTAAACTCATATTGCACGCTGTACGAGTAATCTTCCACAAATACACGGGTATATCATCTAATCCACGAGAATATAAGTAGTGCAGGTATATTGGCATATATTTTGATATATATTGGAATCATTTACGACCTTCTGGTATAAAGAGTACGGGAATTATTGATATTTCCAATTTATTACGTCATCTCTTTTATTCTAGCAAAGATTTTTGAGAATCATATTGTAATACGGGTAATCTACTAACACACTGGCATATTTTTTAATCTGCGACAATATAAGTATTACAGGGTTGCATATATTGATTAATTTCTTTTTTTTTGTAAATTTGTTTACAAAAGGGGCCAGGATATTTTATTCTCCAGATCTGCCCGTGAAGAAAATTTTGCATAGTGAGATATATTCTTACAGAATTTGTACATGATTGCGAATTATAAGTTTCTTTATATTATATACTCCGTACGAAGAACGGGTATGCTGTTAGTGTCTTATAAGGATAATTGAACTTGAAAATTTCTTTTATCAATATCCTGCAATGTCTTACAAGGATAAGGCCTTGAAAATTTTCCGTAAAAAGCGCAAATATTTTTCTTGCTTCATAGCGTCACCATTCTTCTTGTTTTAAGGTGCCAACATTTTCTTGTTGCAGAGCACCCACGTTACACAGCAGGCTCAAAATCTGTAGATAAAATGGGTGAGCAAAAGTTTTAACAACGTTCCCTATTCCCTTAAACAAATTACACGCCGACGCCTCCAGACATAACATTACTCCATGTCCAGCCGGACAAAGTTCCGTCGCCAGCTTTAAAACTTTTGAGAACGACAATAATTACAGACATCCGATAATTCGCAGAATGGCCATTCCGCGCACCCGACCGTGAAATTAAAATTGGAATTTTGCCCAAGATTCGAATAATAATCCAAGTCGGCGGCACTTGCACAGGTTGGTGGTCCGAGCCATCCCTCCGGCAAGCAAATATCTATCTGTGCAAATTGGAAAAGAGTTTTATTTTTAATGCCGACCGGTCATTTGAGCGGAAGAAGGAGGGGGGGATCTATTACTTTGTTGCAGGTTGAGTGATTGATGGCGAAAATGATTTTGGATTTGATTGAAACATGCAAGTAATTATGATCGGACTTGGCGCAGCGAAATTAATTAAAATATTTTCAAGAAATAAAGTGGTAGTTTTCATTTTGGGGATGTGATTAATACGAGCTGGAGGGAAGATGTAAACTTGTTTGTACTGTAAATGTGATTAAAATGCTTTTATTGGTGTGGCATTAAAATACCAGTCGACAGCATGGGAAGAAACCCGACGACTAAATTAAAATCCGCGGCGTTTTCGAAAACTCGTTTGCGTAATGTGCTACCCTGGTAGATGAATAAAATTGTTCCAGTAATTTGAAATGTTTGATTATGAATAATGTATGCCTCCTTGCTTTATATACAGTTACCACAAGTCCTTTCTACTAAGGACATTCGTGGATTAATTAACTCGAGTGTGGCTCAACTCAACTTTCTTAGACAAGAATCCATTTTTAGTAATTCTTTGTTTAAAAATTTTACAAGAATTTTTTTTGAAAAATCGATATTGTGGGCCCAAATAATTACAATTATAGCATGTTACCCTTCACTTTAAAGAGCTTGAAAAACAATATTTCGGTTGATGCCATACTTAACAATGTACACCCGGGGAGAGAGTAACTTGCCCCTGAGTTAGGCTACTAACGTCACGAACAAAAAAAATCTGTTGTGAGCAACACATGACTTTCCTTATATAATGCAATGAATTTACTACATTTACAGTAAAAAAAAATAGGTTTTTCTTCTAGTAGATACTTATATTCTTTCCATCGGTATTGAATTTTCGTCGATTAGTCGTCATTTTCATTGATTTAGCGTCATTTTTATCCATTTGGCGAGATTTTCGTTAATTTGGCAACATTTTAAAAAGTCGTCAAGTTGGCGACATCCCGCCAAATTCGTCGCCAAAATCTCGCCAAGCGTTATGGACCGAGAAATAAATTATTCTTATAGCATATAAATGATTATTGGCGTTCAAATACAAAAGTATTCCTCAAAGTATCTTTTCTCATGAATGGAACGAGCTAGATCCACGAGAATGATGTCACCCAATTTATCGCATGATATTACATATGAAAAGTGAACATGTTTCTTAGCAGTTAATACATTTTATTTTATTTATGGGATTTTTTTTATAAATTTATTTTTAAAATGTTCAATATCTCGAGAACGGGTCATGCTAGCGTTCTAAAGTTTATTTTCAATCGTTTTCTAAGGAAAAATTACATAAGAAATGTCTATTTGCGTAACTTTATTAAAGGTTTTGATTTTTTGATGATTTTTTCAAAATTTCACTTGAAAATTTAGGGGGTTCTGAATATTTGATTACGTTTAAAAACAATAGGCTTCCAGTATTCACGGATTGTGATTTTTGCACCAAATTTCATTAGAATCGCTCTATTCATTTGTAAGATATCGTCTCCACAGACTCACTGACACACACACACACACACACATACACAGAAATTACCTCAAAAATGTTTGATTCGTGATCAGGGATACTTGAAACGTGCTCCCCCGTCGAAAACTCGAATTCGAATTTTCGACCCTGTCACAATTCTTTCCTTATACATTATGTAGATAAGTAAAGTAAAAATTGCATCGTGGCTGTTTTTCAAAGACAATAAATAAACTATTTTACGCATGATTATGTCAAATTTTGTACAATGCAGCCATGTTAAAAAAATATAAAATTTCACATAAATTTCGAAGTTTTCGCTCGAATTTTAAAAAAATTCTATCTATTTCTAGACCTTTTGATAACAAAGCTGGATACCAAGTTTCATGAAAATCAGTTTACAGTGTACACAAGCCACAGTGTACACAAGAAATGGACCACATACATACATACATATAGACGGACATCACTCGAAAAATAGTCAAAACGCGTTCAGGAGGTCTTACGACATATCTTTTCCGTATCGTGTTCAGCAGATCGTGAAAACAATACTTTTTCAATATTACGTATAAGGAAGTAAAAATCGTTGACCCAATATAATGCATTTCTATTTGGATGTGTTTTCATAGTATTTTACTCTCAACAACTTATTACTTTGACTTTTCTAATATATTGTCATGATTGTAACACCGTATACAACTTTCAAGTACTTCCCAGGAAAAAATAGGCATAAGTGAATTAGATAACTACAATTGTTTCGATGACATTATGGTGCAATTCCTTAGGTAAGAAAGCGTGCCCAGCATAAGCACTCTGAGATAGACAGTTGTATCTGAGCGTTTGTGAGAATGACAACAATGATACAACAAAGACAACAATGATACAACAAAGTTGAAAGTTAAGTGAATTAAGTACTAGTTTTTTACATTTATTCCTTTATCTTCATTTTTACATTTTTATTATTTGTTTATTATTTTATTTGATATTTTATTTTTTATATTAATCCCACAAGCAGCAGTTTCAGTTATTGTGTAATAACAAAGTTAATACCATATGTTTCAACCTAACATTGCAGCAAAGGATAAACTATAACTAATAGTCACCCGTTATAAAAGTATGGTTTTTAAGCACTTTCCAACAGTTGAAAAGTGCTTATGACTTTGGTCATTCTGTCTGTCTGTCCCTTCGCACGACAGCTTCCGCAAAAATGACTTTAAAAAAATGATAAATAAATTTGCAGAAAAAATAAAACAGATGACTAAATAAATTGAAAATATCAATAATCCCTGTAATCTTTAAACCTGAAGGCCGTAATTGATACATTTCTTTAATATTTAAATCGGAAAAGATTTAATAAAAATCGTCTGCCACATAAACACATTATTTAAAGAAAATGATATCATGTCGCTAATCAAATTTACGGAAAAAATATCGTCTGCATAATGTTATTTCTATACAAGGATTAAATGTGAATTTTTAACACTTTACAACATAGTTGAAAAATGTTTATGACTTTGTTCATTTTGTCTGTCTGTCTGTCCATTCGCACGATAACTGTCGTAAAAATGACCTTATCAAAATGGCATTTTAATATGTCGTTGAGACGGTGTGTGGGATTTTTGGGAATGAAAATTAATAATATCACCCAATTAGTTTCGGATTTAACCCGGGTTGAATAAAATTAAATACATCAGTAGTTAATTTTGGAGAGTTCAAGCGCCGCAGGAGGAGCAGAGGATTAGCTCTTCCTGCGGATGACGTCATAGGTTATTGACCTATGACTCATCGTAATGGAAATGTTAGTAAAAGAGGTGACCTTTGGCCGATGACGTCATCATGTGAATTTTGACTGTATCAATATTGGAACGGTGACATAATGTCAATATTGGACATTCCCGACATAGTTTTGGGTGAATTTCACAGAATGTGCTGCTCCCTGGCGGATGTTTGGGGAACGAAGAGAGAATTTTCGGTATTCCAAGGAGTCTTTACAATTTCTGAATTAATTTTGTTAATTGTGTGGCACTTAGCGAATTTTTGGCGAACTAGAGGTGCTTTTTCAGTATTTCAAGGGGGTCTAAGACCCATTTTCTTTCAATAATTGTGATTTCTGAATTAATTTAGTGAATGAAATGACACTTACCGAACTTACGAGGAGTTAGGGGATCGAGGACGCTTAAAACCCTCTTTGGGGAAATAACTTTTTTTTTTTTTTTTTAATAAATATTGTCTTTTCTACAGAATAGATCGGCACTTAGCAGATGTTCGGGAAACTAAGGATACATTTTCGATGTTAGAGGGGACCTAAGACCCCTTTTAGTTTTAAATTGGAGTAACAACTTGAATTTTTTGAATAAATGGAGCCTTTTTCTACAGAATTGTATGGTACTTACAGATTTTTTACAGCCTAAGATTTTTTTTTTTTTTAAATTGCTATAATGACTTGGGATTTTTTTTAATAAATGACTTATTTTTCTTCAGAATTGTATGGTACTTAACGAATTTTCGGGAAACTAGGAGGTTTAAAACGCTCTTTGGAAAGTTAACGACTTGGGTTTTCAAATGATTAGTGAACTTTTGGGTCACTTAGAGACCTAAGCCCCTAAATCGCAATATTTTACAAAATTTCACGATTTTTTAGGGAACAGAATGACACTTAGCGATTATTTTCAATAAAATAATGGTAGGTGACCGTCTTGTGGAAAGCTTAAGGCATTCTAATAACATTAAAATTTGAATGATAAATCTGGGGATAAACGATTGCTATTTAAAAAAAAATGTGTAATTAATTTGATACCTAATTGTAGGGACATCGTTAACATACAAATAGGAATATCGAGTTTTCGTAGTTGTGTAGGTGCGCCGTAAAACCAATCGATTCTTAATGAATGAAATGTAGACAGATCAACAAAGGAGCGGATTTTTACTAGGGGGTCCAGAGGGCCTAAGACCACCCCCTTTTTGTTTTAAATTGACTTCGATAATAACGACTTCGATTTTTTGAATAAACGGCGCCTTTTTCTGCAAAATGAAACGACACTTAGTGGATTTTCCGATCACTAGAGGGATGATGAGGCCTAGAGTCTTAAATTGGAGTATTTTATAAAATTTCACGAATTTTAGTTAATAGTATGGCATTTAGCGATCATTTTTAATGACATCCGACTTTTAACATTGAATTTAAATGAAAGAATGGAAGGTAACCCTATGTGGAAAGTTTCGTGGCATTGCAATAACATTAAAGTATGAATGATAAATCTGGCGATACATGATTACAATTTTTAAATACGTGTAATTCATTTGATATCTAACTGCCGGGATCTCGTTGACATACAAAAATAGGATTGTCGAGATTTCGTGGCTGTAGGTAAGCCGTAAAACCATGCAATTCCTATTGAGTGTAGGCTGACCACCAAAGGCAAGACATCTCCAGAGTTGGTTTTTAGAAATCTTTAACCCACTGAGATTCGATTTCTAAATAAAAAGGGAATACGAATAGATACAGGCTGAGAAAAATAAAATGGTAACATGCCTCCAGATTTTAAGACTTAAAAGTTACAAGAAAAATTATTTGTATCCATTCGATCCGTGCAGAGCTATTTATCAGTTGAAATTCCAAAACTCTGATAATCATTTATCGCATGACACTATTGACCGACCGATTTCAAGTATCTGCAAAAATTTTCGAATATATTTCGTGTTAGCAAGTGGAACGCAAACTAGAGGTGATTTTTAACGATACAATGTCAAAAGTACAATGCCAAAAGTACAATGTCAAAAATTTTATAAAGTATGGCAAGTGCTTACCCTCGTAAAGAAGGAAGGTGGAGCCCATTTGAATGTGTCCATGTTTTTACTTTCCTTATATACATAATGTATCTTTCCTTATATACATAATGTATAAGGAAAGTATTGTGACGGGGTCGAAAATTCGAATTCGAGTTTTCGACGGGAGAGCACGTTTCAAGCATCCCTGATCACGAATCAAACATTTTTGAAGTGATGTCTGTGTGTGTGTGTGTGTGTGTGTCAGTGAGTCTGTGGAGACGATAACTGACGAACGAATGGACCGATTTGAACCAAATTTGGTACAAAAATCACAATCCGTAAACACTGGAAGCTTATTGTTTTTATACGCAATCGAATGTTCAGAACCCCCCTAAATTTTCGAATGAAATTTTGAAAAAATCGTCAAAAAATCAAAACTACTAATAAAGTTACGCATATAGACATTTCTTATGTAATTTTTCATTAGAAAACGATTAACAGAAATTTTAGAACGCTAACATGAACCGTTCTCGAGATATTGTACATTTTTCAAAAAAATTATCAAAAAGTCATAAAATAAAAAATATATATTTCCTATTGAGAAACATGTTCACTTTTCATATGTAATACCATGCGATAAATTGGGTGACATCGTTCTCGTGGATCTAGCTCGTTCCATTCATGAAAAAAGGTACTTTGAATAATACTTTTGTATTTGAACGCCAATAGTCATTTATCTGCTGTAAGAATAACTTATTCCTTAGTGTATAAAGCTTGGCGAGATTTTGGTGACGAATTTGGCGACTTTTTGAAATATTGCCAAATTAACGAAAATCTCGCCAAATGGATAAAAATGACGACTAATTGTCGAAAATTCAATATCTTGGAAAGAATACTAGTATCTACTATAAGAAAAACCTATTTTTACTTTCCTTATATACATAATGTATAAGGAAAGTATTGCGACGGGGTCGAAAATTCGAATTCCGAGTTTTCGACGGGAGAGCACGTTTCAAGCATCCCTGATCACGAATCAAACATTTTTGAAGTGATGTGTGTGTGTGTGTGTGTGTGTCAGTGAGTCTGTGGAGACGATAACTGACGAACGAATGGACCGATTCGAACAAAATTTGGTACAAAAATCACAATCCGTAAACACTGGAAGCCTGTTGTTTTTATACGTAATCGAATGTTCCTCCTAAATTTTCGAATGAAATTTTGAAAAAATCGTCAAAAAATCAAAACCACTAATAAAGTTACGCAAATAGACATTTCTTATGCAATTTTTCATTAGAAAACGATTGGCATAAATTTTAGAACGCTAACATGTACCGTTCTCGAGATATTGTACATTTTTCAGAAAAATTATGAAAAAGTCACATAAAAAAAAAAAAAATTCCTATTGAGAAACATGTTCACTTTTCATATGTAATACCATGCGATAAATTGAGTGACATCATTCTCGTGGATCTAGCTCGTTCCATTCATGAAAAAAGATACTTTGAATAATACTTTTGTATTTGAACGCCAATAGTCATTTATCTGCTGTAAGAATAACTTTTTTCTTAGTGCATAACGCTTGGCGAGATTTTAGCGACGAATTTGGCGGAATGTCGCCAACTTGGCGACTTTTTTGAAATGTTGCCAAATTAATGAAAATCTCGCCAAATGGATAAAAATGACGCTAAATCAATGAAAATGGCGACTAATTGTCAAAAATTCAATATCTTGGAAAGAATATTAGTATCTACTATAAGAAAAACCTATTTTTTTACTGTAAAAGTAGTAAATTCATTACATTATATAAGGAAAGTCATGTGTTGCTTACATCAGATTTTTTTTACTGTAAAAGTAGTAAATTCATTACATTATATAAAGAAAGTCATGTGTTGCCCACATCAGAATTTTTAATAAAGCGTGGAAAATGACAAGGTGAACCTGAAACCTACGAGAAAATTTACGTTTCTTACAGAATGAATCCCAACCTACTAGATTTTCAGGAAACTAGGGTCGAGTTTTCGGGGATCCTTATATTTTCATACCCCCTTCTTTACGAATCTTCATTCTTTTTAGAGAATGGAACACAACTTAGCAACTATTTTTAATGAATAAGGGGAAATAATTTCAGAATTTTAACATGGAACATAAATGAATGAATGGAACCAAGTTGTTGTTGAGACCCAGACCGTCCGACCTACCAGAAAGGTGTAAGGTAACTGTTTGGACGGTTGGGTAGTGCCACCCAATTTAGAGCGGAACCCAGTGGGGGAGGCATCCACAGGGACCGTACCCTCCTTCCCCTACCACCAACCTCTCGGAAGGACATACGGACCCACATGTTTAACGTGATCGTACTCCGCATGAACACGGCGGCAGTTGTGGCAGCGTGCAAATCCAGCGCGCAAACCACCGGGCTACCGCACCCGAAATGTGCCAACAGCACGCGGTGTTCCCAGGTGGTCACCCACCCAAGTACTAACCGCGCCCGATGCTGCCTGACTTCGGTGATCTAACGAGAACTGGTGTTATCAGCAGGGTAGGGTCGTTGGCATGAATGGAATCATGTGTAAGGTGCAAATATCTTTCGTTACGAAATTCACACTCTGAAACAGTGGACATTTGATACGATTCGAATAAATATCTTATAAATTCTTGAAAACACATATTAGCAAATCCAATACATATGAATGTACAGATAAGAAACCCCACGAGGAGTGATAGTAATGAACAATGTGTGAAATGTACTTCCAACTTATTTTCTTTCGAATTTGGATAAAAAAGCAAAAGCAAGGCGTTTCTTAAATGTTCTTATTGCGATGTGTTCAAAAACTTTAAACTCATCGTAACACTTAATACATATACAACAAAAAAACTATTCTTCTGCAATCAGGACATTTTTATCAAATTCATGGTGGTCCAAGGAAATGAATGTTTTCTCACAGACACATTAAAGTTAAAGGCAGCAAAACCATTAAAAAGCATTTAGCTCTCAATCTCTCAAGCATTAAGTGACATTTTAAGGTATGGAAAAACACAAATTGAAAGAAGATCAAGACCTCCCATGTTTTCTTCATTCTGGTCATGTGAATTTCCTGTTTATTGTGCTTCATTCGGTCATCATTTATTTTTATTTTGGTCAATCAGCAGTTTATTTAATTTTTATCTGAAATTATGTCGTTTAAAAGCTTACATATATAGCCTTGTTTCACATATACCTTGCTTCACATATGCCTTATGTCACATATGCGTCAACAAGCGTTGATCGACGCATTCGAAGGCATGCGGTGGCGGTCCCACAAACAACGACTGTCGACATTTTGCAGAATTTGCAGGATACCTTGGATGTTCCAATATCAGCGAGAACAGTTTCTCGACGATTGGCTGAAAGCGGTTTCCACTCAAACCGTTCTTTAGGAAGACTACAACTGACGACAAGACTCCGACGTGAGAGATTGCAAAGGTGTCGTGCCCGAGCCACTTGGACGACTGACTGGTTCAACGACGAGTCTCGGATTTGTTTGTGGAAGTGGAATAATATTCACCGTGTGAGAGTCTGGAGGCGACGTGGAAACAGATCCAATCCTACTGCGAATGTTGAACTCAACACTGCTCGATAACGCATCTTCATGGTTTGGGGTGCCATCGGCTTCGATAGCCGGTCACCTTTGTCAAACAGCAATGTGGAGACCTGTTCCGCCGCACGGCCTTCAGGTTTTAATTCTCCACCGCTGAGAGTCGTCTACAGACGACCCGGCTGAAGTCCAGAAGAGGTAAAGTGGTCTAAAACCAGACAGATAACCCAGGGCAGGACGAACGCCAAAGTTAGGCAAAGCAGCTTATGGACCCTTGACCACACACACCGCACCCAGAGAGCAGCCAGCCGGTCACCTCTGGTTCGTATCAGAGACATAATGACGGCACGACGATATGTGGATGAGGTGCTGCGGCCGGTTGCACTGCCCTACCTTCAGCGGTTGCAAAATGCTGTTTTTCTGCAAGATAACGTTCGACGGCACACGCCAACTATCAGCAGACAAGCCTTGTAATGTATCCAGGTGCTTCCTTAGCCTCCGCTGTCTCAAGATCTCTCACCCATCGAGCATGTATGGGACATAATTGGTCGTCGTTTGACTGGCCTCCCCCTGTCTGAAACAGAGGACGACCTACGGAGGATGGTTGAAGGCATATGGTCATCCATCTTTCAGGAAACTATCCGCAAACTCATTAGATCTGTTCCTCAGTTAGATCAGTTTTAGATCAGTTGCTGCTTGTATCGCCGCCAGAGATGGTCCTACTGCCTACTAATCACCCTGTGTATGCCATTACTGAATTGCATTATCCTTCTGGAATTAACATAACTTATTTATATATGCCATCTCTGTCTGCATGTCCTTTATTATCACACTCTATTCGATCTTTCATGGTGTTGCATTTTCTGGGTCGGGTAGTGTATTATAAGAACATTAAAAAAAATGCCTTGCTTTTGCTGTTTGGGTTTATCTGTCTTTTCTTCCAAATTAAAAAAAAAAAAAGTTGGAAGTACATTTCACACATTGTTCATTACTATCACCCCTCGTGTGGTTTACATACAATCACAATGGATTTGCTAATCTGTCTTTTCAAAAATTTAAAAGAAATTTATTCGAATCGTATCAAATGTCCATAGTTTCACAGTGTGACTTTCTTAACGAAAGATATTTTCACCTTACCCAGGGTTCCATTCATTAATTTATGTTCAATGTTAAAATTCCGATATTATTTTCCCTTGTTCATTAAAAATAGTCGCTAAGTTATGTTCCGTTCTCTAAAAAGCATGAAGATTTTTAAAGAAAATCTAAGGATCACCGAAAACTCGACCCTAGTTTCCTGAAAATCTACTAGGTTGGGACCCATTCTGTAAGAAACGTAAATTTTCTCGTAGGTCTCAGATTCGCCTTGTCATTTTCCACGCTTTATTAAAATGGACATATTCAAATGGGCTCCACCTTCCATCTCTGCGAGGGTAACCGCTTCCTATACCTTTATTTAAGTACGAGGTCAAAAATTCTATAATTCTTCCCACATACTCGTTAAAAATCACCGCCAGGTTGCGTTCCACTCACCAAGACAATATATTCGAAAACTTTTGCGGATATTCAAAATAAGTCGGTCAATTGAGTCATGCGATAAATGACTATCATAGATTCGGTATTTCAACTGATAAGTAGCTACGCACGAATCGGATGGATACAAATAATTGTTCTACAAATAATTGTTCTTCTATCTGGAGGTACGCTACCATTTTATTTTTCATACCATGTATCTATTCGTATTTACTTCTCAATTAGTAATCAGATCTCAATAGGTTAAAGATTTCTAAAAAACAACTCTCCAAATGCCTTGCTTTTGCTGGTCTGTCTACATTTTGTTAAGAATCGATTAGTTTTAAATTTCACCTACAACCGCGAAATTCAGTAACCCCAACATTCGAACTAAAAACGTGACATTTATTCAAAAAATCACAATTAAAAATTTAAAAATTAATAAAAAAAAAACAAATGGGACCTAAACTCCGTGGAATACCAAAAACTCGCCCCTAATTCCCTGAAAAGCCGCCGAGTGTTCCATTCACTAAACTATGTAAAAATCGCAATTTTTAAAAGAAAAGGGGCTTAAGCTCCCTTAAAAGCTCACCTAGTTCGCCGAAAATCATCCAGGTCCAATATTCAAATATCCTGCATTTCCCACAGAGGGTTACCACCTGGCATTCTTTCATCCTGGAAACACTGGTTCGGCGAAAATTCACCAAGTACCACTAAATTCATTAAAAAATTAATTTATTAAAAAATTCCAATTTTTGAAAGAAAATGGATTTTAGACCCCTGTAAGACTGAAAACGCGCCCCCTAGTTTCCCGAAAATCCACTATGTGTTGTTTCATTCCTTAAATTAATACAAATATTGCAATTTTTAAAAGAAAAGGATCTCCCTTCTACTACTGGAATGTCCTGAACTTCCTGCAGAGGGTCACCGCCTGCCGTTCTTTCATTTAAATTCAATGTTATAAAATCAGATATCATTAAAAATAATATCTAATTTGCATTTGATTCCCTAAAAATGAGTCATGTATTTGAAAATCTAAGTCTTCCCCTCAAAGAGGGTTTAACCCCCCCCCCCCCCCCCAATAACGCCTAGTTCCTCGTACCATCAGATTCCCTAAAAAAAATGCGCCATTTGAAAACCCATGTCATTATCGAAATTTAAAACAAAAAGTGGTCTTAGGCCCCCTATGACACCGAAAACGCATCCCTATTTCACCGAAAATCTGCTGTATCGTTCCATTCTATAGAAAAAGAGGACATTTATTCAAAAAGACAAGTGTTTATCGCAATTTAAGGGTCTTATAAGTGCCATTGACCCCCTAGTTACTCGTAAATTTAATAAATACTATACAATTCACTTAAGTCGTTCAAAAAATGCAATTCTTAAAAGAAAAAATGGGTCCAAAACTCCTTTGAAATACCGAAAACGAGTCCTTAGTACACCGAAAATCCGCTAGGTAGTGTTCCATTCTGCAGAAAAAGGCGACATTTATTCGAAAATCCAAGTCGTTATCTCCACAAAGAGGGTCTTAAACCCCCAGGATCCCCTAGTTCCCTTAATTAATCCAAATTAAGGAAACTAGGGAATCCCCCAATTTACTAAATTAATTCAAATATCGACATTTTTGAAAGAAAATGGGTGTTAGACCCCCTGATACCGAAAATGCGTCCCTAGTTCTCCGAATATCTGCTAAGTGCCGTTTTATTCTGTAGAAAAAAACAATATTTATTTAAAAAAAAAAAAAAAAAAAGTCGTTATCTCAACAAAGAGGGTTTTATGCGGTCTGAATCCCCTAGTTACCCGAAAATCTACTAAGTGTCATTTCATTCGCTACATTTATTCAAATATTACAATTTTTAAAAGGAAAATGTGTACTTAGATCCCTTGGAATACCGAAAACGCGTCCCTAGTTCCCCAAAAATCCACTACGCAGCACCTTCTATAAAATTCATACACTCGCTATGTCAGGAATGTCAAATATTGACATTACATCACTGTTCCAACCAATATTGATAAAGTTAAAGTTCGCATTACGTCACCGAGTCAAAATTCAAGCGATGACCATCAGTCACATGACGTCATTATTCCAAAGGTTGGCTCTTTTTCCAACACGTCCACCAAGATGAGTCATAGGTCAATGACCTCCTGCTGATAGTCAACTCTCCATTCTTAACTACTAATAGCGTTTTCAACAATTGGCAGGGTTTGTAAGTGCAATTCTTCATTCTATTTTCGCTAAGAAAAAGTTTCTCACAGTTTTTAGTGCATTTATAGTTTCAATCAAGGAAAGTACACTCTCTACAGGCTAAGAATGGTCGTCGTCTGCGTCACCACTATCGTTTGAGAACAAATGTCAAATCGGAAATTTCCAGAACTCTTTATGCCATTATGAAGAAATAAAAGCTATAACAAGAAAGATCAATCATGCATAAGCATTGACTATGAAACACTTTCCAACTGAAATGCAATTTCATTTAAAAATTTCTAAAATGTGATACATTCAGTGGTGAAATCTTTTATTTTATCACAGTACTACAGTAATTTATTATACTTAAATATTTTAAACTGTATCGGAATATAAATCATCTGATTCTCTATGCAAAATCAATGAATATTTCATTCATATAACTTGTATTCCAGACTCCAGAGCTAAATAATTTTGTGTGAAAAAAATTCAACAATTCTTATGTAACTCACCTTACAATCGCTTGAGATATTTGCATTCTGCATATGTTAAAATTAGGCTTCGTTGAAGAAATAATAAAAGTTTAGGGATCATTTAAAATCACAACTATTGTAATTGCATAGGCATGGAATTTAGATACACAGATAATATATATATGTGTGTGTGTGTGTGTGTGTGTGTGTCTATTCAAAGTATTGGAATCGTTCCGAAGATCGAAACTCGAATTTTCAAAGTATCTACACGTTTTGGGACTTCTAGAACACGAAAAAACTGATTTTAGGAACACGTCTGTGTGTGTAAGGGTGTATCTGTGTATGTTTCTGTGAGGATATTACATCCGCTCTAATTGAAAAACTAATGGACCGAATTTCATAAAATTTGGTAGATATGTTATTTGTGGGAAATCCTGATGTTCATTAGATTATAGTACGATTCGTAATAAAAGAATCTGCCTTCTTTGCGAAATGGCCGGCAGAAATTGCCTTTATCCACTCTAGCTAAAAACTGATGGAACAAATTTAACAAAATTTGGTGTATAATATTTCAATAACCTACAAGTGATTTATATACCAAATTTAACAAAATTTGGTATATAAATCATTTGTAGGTTATTCTAGTACGATTCGGGAAAAAGGAACGGGCCATTTTTGCGAAATGGTTAAATATAAAGATAAAAGACTACGTGTGCTCAATTATATCAATTAAATTCCTATTTTATACGTGATTTTTGACAAAAAAAATAAGACTAACCCCATTACTCTAGGACTAGCCGTTCTTGAGATATTCTAGTTCTTTCGCGTTTTCGCTACGCCACCTTTGACTATAAGTCCAGCTATCAAATGAGAACCAAATTTAAGTTTAACGTGAAAATTCAATGTCATTTAAAATACTTATGGCTGTTATTTTGTGCAGATAAACTCAAATTATTATTGAAGAAATAAAGAGAACGTGAATATGAGTCTGCAGAGAAAGACATGTGCTGCCCACATCAGAATTTTTAACAATATTACAACAATGATTTATAGAAGTGAACGGGGATTATTTGCAGGCCATTTCGAAAAAAATGTAGAATCTATATTTAAAGATCCACCAAATTTTTGTCGAGTAAAATGTTCAACAAATTTAAGCTGTGTACCAAATTTTAACTCTCTAGAACGTATGAAAGTGCATTAAAAATGCCATCAAATAAGTATATCATGAAGAGTTATATAAAATTAAAAAAAAAAAATTGAAAAATTGTTATCTACCAAATTTATTTTAAAATGTGAAGCCTCTTTCATATACAAAATAATTAAACTCTTGGAAAGATATTTATTATAAAATATATCTCTCTTTTCTTTCTGGAGGATATCCCAAAAGTCGGAATTTAATTGAATTTGTTTTTTCCCCTATATTAAATAATTTTTAATTAAAAAACTACTTAACATATTTTGCTGAATTTTTTTTATATATTTTATGAGATAATGTGAATATGCCATAAAAATTTCGAAGCAATTTGTGAATTTTAAATTTGCTTAAAAAATGTTTGAAAAATTAGGTCCCATAGGGTTCAATGTATTTCATTTTTTCAACCCGGGTTCAATAAAAAACTAATTGGGTGATATTATTTATTTATATTCTCATAGGTCCCACAGACCATCTGAAAAACATACTAAAATTTCATTTTGATAAAGTCATTTTTAAGGCAGTTATCGTGCTAACGGACAGACAGACAGACAGACAGAATGAATGAAGTCATAAACACTTTTCAACTATGTTGTAAATTGTTAATAAACATTTTTCAACTATGTTGTAAAGTGTTAAAAAAACAAAGATAAATCGGAAACGCTTTGCAATTTTAGTAAAGATTTGAGGTCTATAATTTATATAAAGAAAATTGAAAATCTGGCCATGTGTGTGCGTCTCATCATCACGGGAGAACGACCGAACGGAATTTCGTGAAATTTTATGGGTAGCCTTGGAATAGCCCCACTCAAAATTTAGTCAATATTTCGAGTTTCTAAGACTAGGTATTGTTAAGATATTTATTAAAAAAAACCAACCACGCATAGAGCATTGATTATGAGACACTTTCCAATTGAAATGCAATTTTATTTAAACAGCTCTAAAATGCGATAGATTCAGCACTCATTTTTTAAATTATCTAATTGTTAAATTATATGTTAAAAATTATAATTTAATTATCACAGTAAATATAATAATTTATTATACTCGGAAACTTTAAACTTCATCAAAAAAGTCTTCATCAATGCTATAAATCTGCAATGCTTTTCTATGTAAAATCAATGAATATCTCATTCATATCACATATTCCAGACTCCAAAGCTAAATAATTTTAAGTGATAAAAATTCAGCAATTCTTATACAATTCATCTTTCAATCGCTTAATTTGTTTACATTCTGCATGCTATAGAAATTAGGTTTCGTTGTAGGAATAATCAAAAATATTGTAATTGCATTGGCACAGCATTTAGATACACAAATAATATGCAAAAATAAAGCGGTTTCAGGAAGGATGCAACACTAAGAATAAATTTGAAAGATCTTCAAACATCACGATTTTTACACGGAAGAAAATGGATGCCATATTTTATTTTGAAGTGAGTCACGTGATCTTTTCATATAATGGTCACGTGATATCGTCATATAAAGGGTGTAATTATTATTATAATTTTCATTTAAAAAACTACTGAATATATTTTGTTGAAATTTTTTTATATAATTTATGGGATAATTTGAATATTTCCTAAAACTTTCGAAGCAGTTTGAGAATTTTAAATTCGCTTAAAAAATGTTTGAAAAATTAGGTCCCATAGGGTTCAATGTATTTCATTTTTTCAACCCGGGTTCAATCTAAAACTAATTGGGTGATATTATTTATTTATATTCCCATAGGTCCCACAGATCGTTTGAACAACATACTAAAATTTCATTTTGATGAAGTCATTTTTACAGCAGTTATAATGCTGACAGACAGACAGAATGAACAAAGTCATAAACACTTTTCAACTATGTTGTAAAGTGTTAAAAAACGAACCTCCAACAGAAATAACATTATGCAGATGATATTTTTTCATCTGCATAAAGCTATTTCTATTGGATTATATTATGTTACTCAACAACATTATTAAATCAAATGTAATTATACGGCTGAAGATTTTTATTAAATTCTTTCCGATTTAAATAAAGAAATGGCTAAAAATACATTTTATAATTAAACGGTGTAACATTTCAGTCTGGATTATTTATAGCCTCCGGGTTTAAAGATTACGGGAATTATTGAAATTTTAAATTTCTAACGCCATCTGTTATATTTTGGCAAAGATTTTTCAAACTCGTGTATTGTCTTTAGCCAATTAGCTCATTAAGTTTAGCCAATTAACGCACATGCTGGGTTTAGCCAATTATTGAAACAGTATTACTAGTATGTGTAATGGGTAAATCTTCTAATATAATAGTATAGACATAACAGCTGTCATTTAGAAAATTTAAAATACACTAACATGAAAAAATTAAAATAATTCTTATAAAATATCTATTTTTAAAATATTGAAATAAGGCACCAAAATATTCAGTGCTTAAGGCCTTAAGAAATCTTTATCACACCCTGCTAGCAGTGCATTAGCTTTGAGAAATATCGCACCATGTTACGTATTAAAATACGGATTTAAAAAATTGATCGTTCTTTCATTACGAGCAGGAAATACAAAAATGATTGCTTCAGAATTCGAGGCCATAATTGTGATCTCCATCCTGTACCACTTGTTAAAAATCATCGAGAATAATTTATTTTCCAATTTTAAACTGCATCATAAAATAATATCCCGATATGAATTACTACTTTCAGTATTACCACTAAAACGGATTCCCCAATCGGAGAAAAGTTATTTTCCATTTACTTTCGAAGTGCTTTTGCTCCTCTCGTTTCTTCCCCCACTCAACAAGCGCAGCGAAACCCATCCCAGACCGCCGATAAGCAGTTTCCACCGCAGCCCGACAGATGGCGCAGTGCGCCGACTGCCAGGCGCCCGTTTTGATGGATTTATGAGTTTTACAGTGAGTAACAAATTGTGCGCGAATAAAAATTGATCACAGCGTTCGATTCGGGGGGGTAGTCGAACATATCCTGATTTAAATTCTAATTCGCCCCGGGATGTGGCCAGTTTCCAGCCGTTCGGTTTATCTGTCCAATAAAATTCAATCGCCAGTAACGGATAGGGGGGTGCCTGTCGTTAGATTACGCAGTCTGTAATTAGAAGCCAGAGCGGAGGAGATATGAATTTACAGAGAATGGTAAAAGAGAAGTAATTGTCGTTCCTCATCCCATTAGTAAAGGAGTGTTACGGGGCCGCAGTTACAGTGTAGTTTGTCAAGGGAGATCGATGGAAATGCATTGCTCCAGATGTTAGTCTAAACTGCAAACTGAATTTGAAATTCTGAATTCCCATGTTCTTGCTCTTTGCAACAATTTATAATAATGATAACATGACAAAATTGACAGTTGTCAGTATGTGTGCAAAAATAATATGGCGGGGACGCAGAATCACGAAGAAGGAAATTTTGAAACTCGGAGCTCAGCGATGTCGTAAACCAAGGGTTCCAGGGAGCGGATGAAGATACCAATATAGGTGAAGCGGTCTTTTCATTAAATTTGAAATTATTAGAAAATCTCACTCAACTATCACAAATTAAACTTTGGTTTATGTATAACTAGCAGTATACCCGTTCTTCGTACGGAATATACAATATAAATAAATTTTGAAATTCACAATTATATACACATTCCTATAGCATTCTAAATGACACTCTTATTCAAAACATTCTATTCAAAGATTTAATTCTCCTAAAGTGTCTCTGTTCTCGCTCCACAAAATGATCTTCACAGGCAGATCTGAAGGATAAAATATACTGGCCCCGTTTGTAAACAAATTTGAAAAAATATTATATAATTCCCACAAAGCGACAGGTATTATCAAGAAAATTAAACTTAATTTTGCAAAATATTGAATTTTCGCCATATTTTCATTAATTTAGTGTCGTTTTACCAATTTGGCAACATTTTCGCTAATTGTACGATATTTTAACCAGTTTGGCGACATTTAAAAAAAGTCAAATGGGTCGCTAAGTGGAATGATTGGACTGACAGACAAACAATGCCGAAACACTATTACTACATTA
This sequence comes from Amaurobius ferox, assembly GCA_951213105.1. NCBI lineage: Eukaryota > Metazoa > Arthropoda > Arachnida > Araneae > Amaurobiidae > Amaurobius > Amaurobius ferox. The sequence goes on along the minus strand of OX578148.1, from coordinate 45,706,443 downwards.
TCCCCTTCTAAAACACAACTTACTTCATTGATTTAGAGCCACTTTTGTCAATTTGGTGCCATTTTTATCGATTTGGCGGCATTTTCGCAACATGGGAAAAAAGTCAATAAAACTCAATTACTAAAACAATTCGTTCCATAAAATTTGAAAATAAAGCATTGAAATTTTAAAAATTTATGGCTAAAAACTGCTTGTATCAATGTCAAAACGTTATTGTCACTAGCCGTGACAGATTAGGCTTCTCCGGGGGCGGGGGGGGGGGGGGGGTCTAAGCTATGAATAATTGGGATCCCATATTGAGAACAAGCTAATACGAGTTATGCTCAATACTTATCTAAGCATTGAGCATGTGGGTCCAGGGTTGTAGAAGAATTGGGTTCTACATGGACACCCAGAAATGTTTGTAGGCACCCTACAAACATTTATTGCGGGCGTCCATCCATATTTTATTTCCCTTTATTGCAAATATTTATGTCTTCTCCTCTCGCGAATAATATCACCACGAATAATTGGGCACGAAAACGCATTTAACAGATGTTTACATATTTAGAAGAAAATGAACGCTTTATTTGACTGTATATACATCCTGTATTGCTTAGACAATTGTTCGTTACGATAACAGGTATTCATTGCATTACGCATCATCTGATTTAATTTTAATGTGCGTGCAATAAGTTTAATGTGTGCGATATAATTTTATTTCTGTATACATTGTATATGTTACCAATAGGGAGTATAACTCACTTCAGAGTTATTTTATATGAGTAATGTTAAGTTCAGTTTTGTGTGTATTATGCATATAGAATAAGTGAAGTTTAATCAGATGTCTCTGAGAATAAGTGATGTTTCAGTTTAATCATGTTTATGCAAATATGTATATAACCACATTCACCTTTAGAAATTAGTTTGCATAGACATATGCCATTTAAAAATGTTTAACAAATATATTTTTATAGATCCAAACATATGAGCAGATTATGCTCAGTATGTTATTAGTTTCCTTATATACATAATGTATAAGCAAAGTATTGTGACGGGGTCGAAAATTCGAATTTTCGACGGGAGAGCACGTTTCAAGCATCCCTGATCACGAATCAAACATTTTTGAAGTGATGTCTGTGGAGACGATAACTGACGAACCAATGGACCTATTCGAACGAAATGTGGTACAAAAATCACAATCCGTAAACACTGGAAGCCTATTGTTTTTATACGCAATAGAATGTACAGAACCCTCCTAAATTGTCGAGTGAAATTTTGAAAAAATCGGCAAAAAATCAAAACCGTTAATAAAGTTACGCAAATAAACATTATTTATAGACTTATGTAATTTCTCATTAGAAAACGATTGACATAAATTTTAGAACGCTAACATATAAACCGTTCTCGAGATATTGCACATTTTTCAAAAAAGTTATCAAAAAGTCATATAAAATAAAAAAAAATATTTCCTATTGAGAAACATGTTCACTTTTCATATGTAATACCATGCGCTAAATTTGGTGACATCATTCTCGTGAATCTAGCTCGTTTCATTTATGAAAAAAGATACTTTGAGTAATACTTTTGTAATTGAGCGCCAATAGTCATTTATCTGCTGTAAGAATAACTTAATTCTTCGTCCATACCGCTTGGCGAGATTTTGGCGACAAATTTGGTGGAATGTCGCCAACTTGGCGACTTTTTTAAATGTTGCTAAATTAACGAAAAACTCGCCAAATGGATAAAAATGACGCTAAATCAATGACGACTGATGATGACATGGAAAATGACGACTCATTGACGAAAATTCAATATCTTGGAAAGAATATAAATAACTACTATAAAAATAATCTATTTCTTTTACTGTAAAAGAAGTAAATTCATTGCATTATATAAGGAAAGTCATGTGCTGCCCCCATCAGATTTTTGTATATAGTATTGCGCGTAGATGCAAGAGAGTTAACTGCTATAATTGACAACTTGCTTACAGTATGTATAGTATATTACATTTTCAAAAATATAGGCTTCATTTAGTACCGTCGAATTTCAAAGTCCGTGGCGAGGCGTAGTCATGTTGTAAACCCAATGGGTTGTCCCCTCGCTCAAGGTGATTGATGGAATTATTGTTCTCTCTTCTCAAAATATATTGGGCGTCCTGGGCCCCTCTCGAGTGGTATCCTACCCCCCCCCCCCCCCCCCCCCTGAACGGCCCTTGATAAATGTTCTCATCCTCATTCTAGTATTTATTTTTGTCGTAGGTTCTGGCTCAATACATTTCTATTATTCCAAATTTTATACTAAGTGAAAAGAATATTAAAATCTTTATTTAATGGTTTTATGCAAGTCAAAAGTGAATCATAGGTATTCTAAACGCTAAAAGTCATAAAATTATACGACATCAATGTGACGCCACCTTGCATAAAATGAAAGTTATATACATTATGAAGTCATAAATATGCTGGCTTGCATATGGGCCTCGATCATGCAGCCTCGGCCTTGAGTGATTCTCAAGCTTCAGAGGCTCACGAAATCCACCAACAGAAAGTTCTCATCGCTAATCCACTTGCTTCACTTTTTTTAGAAATGATACTAATGTTTGTTCATTAATGCATGCATTACGCACAAGTTATAACTACAGATTGCCAATGCTATCCATAAATGTAGTGTAAAATTCTGTAAAGAATTTTCTTCTGTATATATATTTTTCTCCCCTGGAAAAATGCATTAAAAAACATCTGCTGTTGCAGAATATTATACGTGAATTCCCTGAGGGAGGTTTAAAAAGACCGGATTGGGCGGATGGACCACAGATTGAGAAACAATGGGGTAGAGAAAATAATAAATAGAAGGGAACGCAAATTTTTACCACTAGCAAGCACATACAAACAAAATAATTAAAAATACCGCTTTCTATGCAACTTGACATGTGGCGACTGGCTCATTGGGTTTCAAGAGCACGTGCCCTACTGAAAAGAATAATCAAATTTATTAAACAAAATTTTACACTTACGAAAACACTGTCAAGCTCTACTTTAGGATTTGCGGTCACGGAATGTTTTGGCAATGTTTTTCATCTTATAATGATCAGGATACAACACTCTGCTAAGACGGCTGAGTCCAAATCTGAATATATATATATATATATATATATATATATATATATATATATATATATATATATACAGGGTGTCCCAAAAACATTGACCTCGGCTTTTATTCGTTAAATATTGATTTTAGACATATATAAAAAATTACAAAGTCGCGTAAAAAAAGGTACAGAATTTTATGAAATCGATAAACATTTTCAGGGGGATTAAATTTGAAGAAATACAAAATTTAAATTTTTATACGGACCCCGAACAAAACATTTCCAATGAGTAAAATGTGCCCCATACACTAATAAGGTAATGTTCAAAATTTTCAGCATTTTATCATAAAAAGCTACAGAGATATGTTTAAACAAAGTTGGTGAGGGATTAATCACACATTAAAATGTAAATGTTTACAGCAAGACTGCAAATGACGCAACGGAAAAATGCATCATAGGCAAATAATATCTACCTCTTATCGTTAATGGATCTTTGACATGGATGGAAAACATTTTGAACAAGCTTTGTAATCTTTGTGTAAAATTGTTATTTCTACACAGTGTAGATACTTTTGTACTCATAAATAGCAAATAGCAAAATTAATATTTATTTATGTAATCATTGTTTTCTTTCGTAATTTGTGTACGACCCCTGAAACGCGATCTGCCGACATGATTTTTCCCCTCTGAAAACCCATGTCGATACATCGAAAAGTGTTTTAAGTCGGCATTTTTGCCTTTTCATATCTCTGGGACTTTTTATGATAAAATGCTGAAATTTTGTACATCATATTATTAGTGCATGAGGCACATTTTACTCATTGGGAAAAGTTTTTGTACGGGGGCCGTATAAAAATTTAAATTTTGTATTTCCTAAAATTTAATTCCCTTGAAAATTTTAATCGATTTCATAAAATTCTGCATCTTTTTTTACGCAACTTTGTAATTTATTATATATGTCTAATCAATATTTAAGAAATAAAAGTCGAGGTCAATGTTTTTGGGACACCCTGCATATATATATATATATATATAATCATGGTTCATGGTAATACTTGATATCTTAATAATGTTTCCTCTATTAATACTTGTAGTCTGAGTTTATGGCATTTATAGTAATTTACTATTGCCATATCTGAAACAAGCATTTGTTTGGGATAATTGGGGTTAAATGCTCAGACTTGAAGAAACTAGTCTAATTAACCTCCAATTTAAGCCAGTGCTGTTTATTTCTTTTTTCGGCATGCTAGCCGTGTTTTAACAACTGCTTAGATGAATTTACTGTTTTAATTTTTCGTAATTACTTGGAATAGTTTATTATTCTATCTTTCTAATTATATATATATATATATATATATATATAAAATAACAACGCTGTAAATAGGGCTAAAACTTAAAATAACTAAATAGAAATTTAAAAAAAATAATGTCGAGGTGCATCCTTCCTCTCTCACACACTCTCCCCCTCTCTCTCACAGACACTCTCTCTCCCTCTCTCTCACACACACTCTCCCTCTCTCTCTCACACACACACTCTCCCTCTCTCTCACACTCTCCCCCTCTCTCTCACACTCTCCCCCTCTCTCACACTCTCCCCCTCTCTCTCACTCTCTCTCACTCTCTCTCTCTCTCTCTCTCTCTCTCTCTCTCACACACACACACACACACACCTCTACTTTTATTATGCAAGATATATATTATCCTTACCATTATGAACACACTTTTACATCTACTGATTACCAAATTTACTTATAAGTATGTTGATGATCCGATTTGTTTAGCTACATTAGACACTAATAATATTTAATTTTAATTTCTATCCAGATGGTCTGGAATTATTACTTAATTAACCATTAATAAGTTAGGCGTTTGTTAACACTATTAACTTAACAGCGAACAAAAACCTAACCGTTGTTGTTGTTGAGACCCAGACCGTCCGACCTACCAGAAAGGTGTAAGGTAACTGTTTGGACGGCCGGGAAGTGCCACCCAATTTAGGCCGGAACCCAGTGGGGGAGGCATCCATAGGGATCGTACCCTCCTTCCCTTACCACCAACCTCTCGGAAGGACTTACGGACCCACATGTTTAACGTGATCGTACTCCGCATGAACACGGCGGCAGTTGTGGCAGCGTGCAAATCCAGCGCGCAAACCACCGAGCTACCGCCCCCGAAATGTGCCAACAGCACGCGGTGTTCCCAGGTGGTCACCCACTCAAGTACTAACAGCGCCCGATGCTGCCTGCCTTCGGTGATCTAAAGAGAACCGGTGTTTTCAGCTCGGTACGGCGGCTGGCTAAAAAAAAACCTAACCGTGTAACAGTGTTAGGTTGTTGGATTTAAATCTTATTATCTTATTCGATGCATCAATACTAACTAATTTATACGATAACAAGAAAGATCAATCATGCATAAAGCATTGATTATGAAACACTTTCCAACTAGAATACAATTTTATTTAAACATCTCTAAAACGTGATACATTCAGCGCTGATATATTTTAAATTATCACAGTACTACAATAATTTATTATATATGCAAACTTAAACTTCATCGATAAAAATAAACTTCAAATGACGCCAATCGAAATATAAATTCAATGATTTTCAAATAACGTCATCGAAATATAAATAGTCTGACTCTCTATGTAAAAGCAGTGAATATTTCATTCATACACTTTTATTCCAGACTCCAGAGTTCAATAATTTTGCGTGAAAAAAAATTCAGCTATTCTTGTACAACTCATCTTACAATCACTTGTTTATATTCTGCATCCATTAAAATTGGGCTTTGTTGTAGAAATACTCAATCATTTAAACTCAAAAATATTGTAATTGCGTTGGCACAGAATATAGATAGATACACAGAAAATAGGCAAAAATAAAGTTGTTTTAGGACGGATGCAACATTAAATATAAATTTAAAAGAGCTTTGAAGATAACGATTTTTAGTCTGGGAAAAAAAGATGGATGCCATATTATATTTCGATGTGGGTCACCTGATCTCTTCGTATTATATGGGTGTAATTATTATTTTAATTTTTATTTAAAAACTACCGAACATATTTTGCTGAAATTATTTTATATAATTTATGGAATAATTTTAATATCTTCTAAAATTTTCGAAGCAATTTGAGAATTTTAATTTCGCTTAAAAAATGTTTGCAAAAATGAGGTCCCATAGGGTTCAATGTATTTCATGTTTTCAACCCAGGTTCAATCCAAATCTAATTGGGTGATATCATTCATTTACATTCCCATATGTCCAACAGACCATTTCAACAACATACTAATATTTCCTTTTGATAGTCATTTTTACGGCAGTTATCATGCAAACGGGCAGACAGAATGAACAAAGTCAAACACTTTTAACTATGATGTAAAGTGTAAACAAGAAAGATCAATCATGCATAAAGCATTGGTTACGAAACACTTTCCAACTGCAATGCAATTTTATTTAAACATCTCTAAAATGCCATACATTCAGCGGTAATATTTTTTAAATTATCACAGTACTATTATAATTTATTGTATTTAAAAACTTAAAACTTCGTCGAAAGAAATGAACTTTATTCAAATGACGTCATTGAAATATAAATCGCCTGGCTCTCTATGTAAAATTAGTAAATATTTCATTCATACACTTTCATTCCATTCCTTTCATTCATCACAATACTACAATAATTAATTTAATTAAAAACGTAAAACCATGGAGGTAAAAGTAATTTAACTATGATTAAAATTTCATCGAAAAAGTCAGCTATAGAATCGTCTGCTTCTCTATGTAAAATCAATGAATGTTTCATTTATATGAGCTATATTGCAGATTTCAGAGCTAAATAATTTTGCGTTAAAGAAATTCAGAAATTCTTATACAACTTATCTTACAGATTGATGTGTTTACATTCTCCACAAGTGAAAATTAGGCTTCGTTGTAGAAATAATCAAATTTTAATGATCATTTAAACTCAAATATATTGTAAATGCGTTGTTTCAGAATATAGATGCACAAGAATTAAGCAAAAATAAAGCGATTTTAGGACGGATACAACATTAATATAAATTAAAAAGAACTTTAAAAATCATGATTTTGACACAAGATGGATGCCATATTTTACTTTGAAGTGGGTCAAGTGATGTCTTCATATAATAGGGGTGAAAGCCCCAGGCCGTCCGACTCGTCCAGAGGACTTAGAGTATCAATTTGGACGACCGGGAAGGCATATAACAGGGGTGTAATTATTATTTTAATTTTTATTTAAAAAATTACTGAATAATTTTTTTCACATTTTTATGGGATAATTTGAATATTTCCTAAAACTTTCGAAGCAATTTGTGAATTTTAAATCCGCTTAAAAATGTTTGAAAAATTAGGTCCCATAGGGTTCAATGTATTTCATTTTTTCACCCTGGGTTCAATCCAAAACTAATTGGGTGGTATTATTCATTTATATTCCCAGAGGTCCCACAGACCGTCTGAACAACATACTTAAATTTCATTTTGATAAAGTCATTTTTACGGCAGTTATCGTGCGAACGGACAGAGAGACAGAATGAACAAAGAATGAACGGACAGACAGACAGATTGAACAAAGTCATAAACACTTTTCAACTACGTAGTAAAGTGTTAAAAAAGAGAGATTCAATTCTAATTTTAATAAATTATTATACAGTTCATGTAATTACATTTAATTATTTCGCAATATAATAATTAGTTATTTAAAACATATAGATTATCTAATAAAAATATCATAAAATACATATGAATCAGCTTAAAAATACTAATGCATTATATTTATATATGTAATGACTAGTACTGTACAAAAATTTACATTAACCCATTAGTGCCTAGCGTCTCATTCAGTATAATGGGCCGCTAGGTACTAATGGGTTAACTAAACTTTTTCATACGCATCTTCTTTAATAGCGTTATCTGATATTTTATCACCGTAGCATTCAGTAATCACATTTTGTTCGACTTTAAAATCACAGTTACTTTTAGTACATATATCTATCTGCATGTCCTACCACATTCCATGATGTGTGCCCAATTATTTTCCAACTTTTACAACACTGATTGACACTTTCCAAGATAGTTGAAAAATGTTTATGACTTTGTTCATTCTGTCTGTGCGTTCGCACGATAACTGCCGTTAAAAATGACTTTATTAATATTTTAAAATAAAACAGATGATAAAAGAAATTGAACAATAGTTCCCGTATCTTTAAACCCGAAGGTCATAATTGATATAATCCAGTAAAAAATGCAATACAGTTGATTTATAAAAATTATTTTTATATCCATTTCTATATTATTTAAATCTGAAAAAAAAAATCATATGCCGTATAAACACATTTAACTTAATAGCGATGTTAAGCAACATGATTTCATTTTCTTCCAATAAATTTACAGAAAAAATAAAACAGATGACTTAATAAATTGAAAATATCAATAATCCCTGTATTCTTTAAACCTGAAGGCCGTAATTGATACCTTTCTTTATTATTTAAATCGGAAAAGATTTAATAAAAATCGTCTGCCACATAAACACATTGATTAGCGACATGATATCATTTTCTTTAAAGAAATTTACGAAAAAAATATCGTCTGCATAATGTTATTTCTATGGAAGGTTTAAATGTGCATTTTTAACACTTTACAACATAGTTGAAAAGTGTTTATGACTTTGTCCGTTTTGTCTGTCTGTCTGTCCGTTCGCACGATAACTGTCCTAAAAATGACTATTAAAATGAAATTTTAGTATGTTGTTCAAACGGTCTATGGGACATATGGGAATCTAACTGAATAATATCATCCAAATAGTTTCGGACTGAACCTGGGTTGAAAAAATGAAATTCAATGAACCGACCTAATTTTTCAAACACTTTTTAAGCGAATTTAAAATTCACAAATTGCTTCGAAAGTTTAAGGAATTATTCAAATTATCCCATAAAAAATATGAAAATAATTTCAGCAAAATATATTCAGTAGTTCTTTTAATAAAAATGAAAATAATAATTACACCCAAAAATATATGAAGAGATCACGTGACCCACTTCAAAATAAAATATGGCATCCATCTTGTGTCAAAATCGTGATTTTTAAAGTTCCTTTTCATTTATATTTAGTGTTCTATCCGTCCTAAAACCGCTTTATTTTTGCTTAATTTCTGTACATTTATATTCTGAAACAACGTAATTACAATATAATTGAGTTTAAATAATTAATGCCATCCATCTTGTGGCAAAATCGTGAATTTTAAAGTTCTTTTTAATTTATACTTAGCATTGTATCCGTTCTAAAACAGCTTTATTTTTGCATAATGCATGTGCATCTATATTCTGAAACAACGCAATTTCAATATACTTGAGTTTAAATGAGCATCAAACTTTGATTATTTCTACAACGAAGCCTAATTTTCACTTATGGAGAATGTAAACACATCAAGATGTAGGATGAGTTGTATAAGAATTGCTGAATTTCTTCAACGCAAAATTATTTAGCTCTGGAGTCTGCAATATAGCTGATATGAATGAAACATTCATTGATTTTACATAGAGAAGCAGACGATTTTATAGAGGATTTTTTCGATGAAGTTTCAAGCATAGAGTTAAATTACTTTTACCTCCATGGTTTTACGTTTTTAAGTAAAATAAATTATGGTAGTACTGTGATGAATGAAATAAAAATGTATGAATGAAATATATGTAATGCTTTTCCATACAGAGACAGGTGATTTATATTTCGATGCGATTAACATTTGAATAAAATTCATTTCTTTCGATGAAGCTTTAAGTTTTCAAATATAATAAATTAATGTAGTATTGTGATAATTTTAAAAAGTATTACTGCTGAATGTATCGCATTTTAAAGATGTTTAAATAAAATTGCATTTCAGTTGGAAAGTGTTTTATAATCAATGCGTTATGCATGATTGACCTTTGTTTTATCCTTATGAGTGGCAACGGTTAATGATATTGTGTCTCACTTTAGCACTAGGTGAGTTTGCGGCTTTGTAGTTTTTTTCAATTCTGATTAAATTTCCTTCATTCTTTTTGAATTTATGATAATAATTTGAAGATTTTGGGGCACAAAATAAAATTTTGTCCTTTGGAACAAGGATATTTAATGAAAATAATTTTAAAAGGCAAAAGGGGTGCATGCGCCTCTTAATGATTCTGCGCATCCTTTACCTTTTTTAATAAACTGTCATTTCTTCTTTTGTTATCTTAGTTTTATTTCTTAAGGTTTGTTATTTAGTTCTCTCCCCATATATATATCTAATAATTATACTATTATCTGTAAAATATTGTATATACAATTTCAGTTAGATTATTTAAAAAATAATAGTCCTTTTAAACTTGATTTACATTCCATTAATAGTATCAAATTGAAAATTATCAATATGTATATTGATTTAAATATTAAAAATTTCTTAAATTTCAATATATTGTGCTTATTCCAAAATTTCAGAAAAATCCCATTAAATTTAGAACAGTAGGGCATAATACTTACTCTACTACTGCGAGTAAATTATTACTAAATGCTTTAAATCTAATAAATGATCGTTTACGTTAGTCTAGAAATAATTACGTTATTCTAACTAATAGTAAAGAATTAAAGAATAGATTCACATCCCTTAAAAAACTAATAGGATTTCAAACTTTTGATTTTAAAGATCTTTTTAATAATATCAAGATCTCAGACCTTTATGATGTAATTTTAGATCTATACAATGCTTATATACTAATCTTTCAACTCAAACCAGTTTTATAAATTTTTCTAAACTTCTTCACTTTGTTATTTTCAATAATTATATTTTTCAAGGAAATAAATCATACAAGTCTCAGGAGTGCCACAGGGTGGCTGCAGTAGCAGTATGTTAGCTAATTTATATCTTTATCATTATGAACAGTCTTTTACATCAATAGATTATACATTATACCGATATGTTGATGATCTGATTTGCTTAGTATATACTGAAAATTGTGTCATAGATATAGATTTCTATCCTGACAATTTGGATTTAATTTCTAATGAAGCTTCTATTAGTAAAAATATTAATTTTTCGGATTTAAATCTTATTATTAAGAACCTTCTAATAAAATTATTACTAATTTATATGATAAAAAAAGACTTTTTTAACTTTAACATTAATAAAATCTTACCATTTAATTCCTGCAACTCGATTCTATTGTTTAGAAATATTATACTTAATCAGCTTTTTAGAATTTATAGATTATCTGATAATAAATTTCATGCTATACATATTGATAATCTAAAAATTACCAGCAATTTATATAAATATCCCTCTTATTTTGTAAATGGTATACTTAAAAAATTTAGATTAGCTGGAATTTCATAAATTCTATTCATGGTGTTTTATATATTAGCCTGACGTCTCCATACTCTTGTTTTAATCATATTTTATTTTTACATCCACTTACACATTAGCCTTTCTATTATTGTCCCTCTTGTTTGCATATTATCTCTTATACTTGTCTTTTCGCATTACTGTTATTTATTTCTTACGAATGGCAACGGTAGATCATATATTTTTCCTTTGTCAATGGCAACACTGGTCTCTTCATTCTGGATTCCCGAGATCGACAGGTTCGTGTATTTGTTATTTTAGATTCCAGGTTTCCTTTTTTTCCTTTTATTTTTTCTTCTTTATGTATGTTGTCCAAGTAAAAATAGTTCATAGATATAATCTATCTATTTCTTCAGAAACATACATTTTTGTGTCTGCTTCTACAAGACACTTGGACTTGAGAAAGAGTTTTGAAGAAGTGAACAAATCCATGATTTAGGCTTAGACCGTGTCCACGTGTATAGCGTTTGTGCTTGGATTTCATCTGTTTTTCTTTTATCGATTCCATACCTTTGATTTCTGATGATTTTCTTTGACTTGATAATTCGAAATTTGCATTTTGTTCCATTTGCTTGAAGATTTGCTCAATTATTCTTTTATTTTGTAAGCTTGTTAGAAAGTTAGGTTTTCCGAGTTACAGCTGCTCACTTTTCTTTCGTTGGACTTTCAAACTTTTTTATTATATATATATATATATATATATATATATATATGCATATACTCTTTTGTAAAAAAAAAGAAGCATATCTAATAAATAATCCGATCATCTCGAAATTTCGCATGCAAATTCCTATATACCAACGGTCATAGCGCGTGTTTCTACTGGGCAACTAGCTTCCTATAAAACAGGTTAAAAATGTGGACGGTTTATCTTTGCTCGTTATCGGCGTTGCAGTTCCGTGGAGACACAACCAATAATGTCGTTACGACGTTGCCGAAGACCTTATATACAATTAGTCGAGTTCGAACGGGGTCGTATATTCGGCATGAGTGAAGCTGGCTGGTCATACCGAGCAATAGGCCGCCACCTGCACCGAACGGACACTGCTGTGCTAAGGTGCTGGCAGAAATGATTGCTACAAGGAACTCATCGGCGGGATGAAGACTCGGCCAAGGTGCACGAATGTGAGGCAAGATCGGATGTATCGTGCGACAGGCCCAAACTGACCCAACGGCATCATTGTCCGCCATCTAACGTTCTACAGCCTCTTCCATATAACCTGTGGTACCTTCCACCATCTCTCGGTGCTTTGCTGAGGTGGGGTTACGCTCCGGGCGGCCTTTAAGACGTCTGCCCATAACACCACAACATCGAGAGAATCGTCTGGAGTGACGGCGTAGACGAGCATCATGGCTGCCAGCAGAATGGCATCGCATATTCATCGCTGAATATGCGATGTCTTTCAGCAGATGGCCATCGGGTACGTGTGTGGAGGCGCCAGGGCAGAGGTCTCAATCAGCCTTTGTTTTATACAGGCACACAGCCATTATCCCTGATATGATGGTGCGGGGTGCTATCTCTTACGACAGCAGGTCGCCCCTCGTTATTCTGCGTACAACTTTAACAGCTCAACGATATGTTGATGAAATCCTGCGGCCGTTTGCGTTACCCTTCATGGCACGTCATTCTGGGGTCATTTTCCAACAAGATAACGCCACGCCACATACGGCTCACATATCTGTGGACTGTCTCCGTGCTGTTGATACTGTTCCTTAGCCAGCAAGGTCACCAGACCTTTCGCCAATCGAGCATGTATGGGACATGCTAGGCCGCCAGATTCGGGCATCCCGAAATTTAGCAGATCTGGAGCAACAATTGAGGAATGCCTGGTAGAATGTATCTCAGGATGACATTAGGGAACTTTATCACTCCTTACCTAGACGTATACAAGCATGCATTGCCGCCAAGGGGGGGTTTACCAATTACTGATTTGAAAATTCAATGTGCAATTGCTAACCATTGACGGGTCCTGCGGCCTTGATTTTGTAATCATTTCATTGCCTGTGTATGAGCTGTACGCATATTTGATTTCAATAAAAACAGTCACTTTTTTCATGGTGCTTCGTTTTTTTTTTTTTTTTTTTGCAAAAGAGTGTATATATATATCATCTACCTCAGTATATTGTATATATTTGATTTAAGACGAAAAAACTGAACAAAAATCATGCTCACTATTATTAAAAGGATGGCTGATTTATAACTACACTTTTAATCAAAAATTAATAATATACTTTTTAAGAGAGTTAAATCATTAGAAATGTGTTTTATCACAGGAGTACGATATCGCTCAAAGTAATTCAGTGATTAGGGAGGATAAAATTTTATGGGACTTTTTAAATTGACAATTACAATAAATCAATTGATTTTCGTAGAAATTAAATAAAGTCCTAATTTTTTCAAAAACACGTACTAAAAATTTGTTAGTTTGTATAGAAAAGGTAAGTGATGGGCACAGAAACACAGACCCAAGACTCTCTGAACAAAAGATGTTTGCAGAAAATTGTGCTTTAAAACTATTTATTTAAAATACCAGAATTTTTCAAATATAAAGAAATATAAGTAAAATACACCAAAATAGACAAGTCAGCAGAAAAACAATAATAATTTTGATTAATTAGTTCACATCAGCTACTTTCTTATTGGCGTCCTTCAGCTAACACGATTATTTAATAGTTATCACACGCCATTCTCGACATATTAGAAATTTGTTTTTCCTACAGGGAACACGATATACACCTCGAAATAATCGAATGAATTACATGACATTTGGTATGATTTTTACTTTCCCTGCAATACATGGTAATGTATAGGGAAAGTATTGGAATCACGTCGAAAATCCCAACTCGAGTTTTCGATGGATCTACACATTTTGAGGCCTCTGGAACACGAAAAACTATTTTTAGCGCGACGTCTGTGTATGTGTGTGAAAGAGCGCTCGCAATGTATATGTATCCACTCTAACTCAAAAACTAATTGACCGAATTTTATAGGTAATTATAGGTAAGGCACTTGTGGGTGACCCTGGTGCTGATTAGATTTTGGTACAATTCGGGATAAAAGAACTTGCGTTTTTTTGCGGAATGGTCCGCAAAAATTGTCTGTATCCACTCTGAAAAACTAATTGACCAAAAGCCACAAAATTTGGTAGATAAGTCACAAAATGTAGATGACCCTGGTGCTTATTAGATTTTGGCATCATTCGGAAAATAAAAACCAGCTTCTCTTTTACAAAATGGCCCGCAAAAATCGCCAAAGTCTAAAATAAAAGACTACGTACGCTCAAATGTGTCAATTAAATGATTATTTTATACGTAATTTTTGACGAGAAAAAGAATAAGATCAACCCCATTACTCGAGGATTAACCGTTCTCGAGATATTTTAGTTTTGCATTTTTGTTATGCCGCCTTTGAAAAAATGTCCAATTACCAAATAAAAACAAAAATTGAATTAAAAGTGCAAATTCTGTGCTATTTTGAACAATTGAACGCAACTCAATGATTTATTACAGAAATAAAGAGAAAATGAAATTTGAGTCTATAGAGAAAATCATGTGCTGCCTACATCAGATTTTTTAAATTGGTAGCAGCAATTAGCCTATTGATTTTCAGTGAGATCTAGTAATAGAAGAGCGTTTTGTGTTAATTCCATCCCCCCCCCCCCCCAATATTAAAATTTATTAACCTGTAAAGAAAAGGCATGGGCATTTTTTGCTCCTAGAAATTGTTTTCAGATCGATGTGAAACGTTTCGCTGAAAAACGACTTAAGCAGGATTGCCTGTGGACGTATTTTTAGAAGAAAAATGTCTTCCACTAAAAACTCCAAGTTAAGAATGTTGAAATATGTAAATTACTCAGAAATCCAATTTTATATCACTCCCTATTAATTTCTTCCGTCAAACAATCCTATTATCTTTTCCTTGATTTCATTATCCTTCGATACAATTAAAAACTTAAAAAAAAATAATAGAAATATATGATTTTCATACTAAAACTAATTTCAAAACAAACAGATTAAAATCAATTATTTTCAAAATAATAAAAACAGAGCAAAAAAAAAAATAACACTTCATTACAAGATGTAATTTATGCGATAAGATATAAATCAATTAATAATACAGATAAATTGAGTTATTTACCCTGTTAAGTATGCGTTATTTTTTTTTTAAAAAAGGACATAATTAATTTAGCTTTTGAAAAAACGAATTGAATTTAATATGGCTGGCTTGTTTTTATTCCAGGCTAAACATTTTTCTTTGCTAAATAAAAATGCATTCAATCAATCGAATAAATTTAACAAACTAGTCAAAATTTTTCATTTTAACTTCATATTTGATGCGTGGTAGAGAAAATAATAATGAGATTGTATGAATTGAATATATTATCTGATTTATAATTTCACAGAATTAAATCATTGGGTTTTTTTTTTGTTTGTTTTATTCTTTATAGAAGTCCGTTTACATTTTGTTATCAGTAAGTTTATTAATCAGCCTTCGTTTTAAGTCTCTGAAATCAGCATAATTGTTGACCCCCCCCTTTTTTCCCCCCACGAAGAATATATTCATGTCTTTCTTTTTTGTCATCTTTCCACCCTCTAAACTTCTAGATAATAAAGAGATTTTTTATTGTTATTATTATCGCCGCTTATTCCTTTTTAAAAAATTTAAAAAAAAACGATGAAAAAATTAAAGTACTTAAATTTTTCGATTCTCGGATTCCGAATAAAAAAAAATTAAATTAAGGGAGAAAGTAAAGACACTCATGGGCAGAAATTAAGTTACAACCTCAAAACTACAGAGTTGAAATACGAAAAAATTAAAAAAAATATATATTCATACAAAAAATTAACAAAAAAAAAAATATCCCAGCAGTTTTGAAAGGCAAAAATAATTGAAGCAATGCAGTTCGAAAAAGAGATTTCCAAATCTTTGCGCGCGGCGTTACGACTACAACAACTAAGTAAATTTGTCTCCATGGTTCGGTAAACTTATCAAATTGTTCCTAATTAAGTATGCAAATGAATTAATTCAGTTTAATTTTGTAAATGCGTTGAAAATATTTCCCCTGTAAACCGCGCCTCGTCAAACATCAGGGAGGGGGGGGGGGGGGGGGAGAGGGTGAAACAGAAATGAAATGAGAAAAAAGAGAAGTAAAATAAAATAACGAAAAACAAATCGCGGAAAAGAATGTATTTTGAATATTCATAGTTTATAAATCTAATTATAGGACATAAAGAAATTATACCGTCCGCTAGGATCAATGGGGAGTAGCACCCGCTAAAAAACTTCAACCAAACGAGTTAATAATAATATATACACGGAAAAAAATTATCCTTAAATTGAATATGTTTGGGACGTTTTATGAAATTATGTTCAACGACAAATTATTAATTTATGTTTTTTTTTGTCTTAACTTCATCATATTTTTTGCCATTCATTTCCAAAGAAATATTGAAAAAGGGGAAAAAATGTGACAAAAAATTCTAAGTAATACAGGCAGGCCTGGTTTTTGATGATGAACACATGTAATAGCTTTTAGGCAAGAGACTGACAGATTGAACTTGTCGAAAGTTAAAAACTCTTTGCTGTCCAAAAGTTATTATATTTTGGAAGTTATAGTTTAGTCATCCACTGTAAACTAAGTCTTTGAACGTCTTAGATAAAAATTTATAAAGCAATATTTAATTTTCAAAATACTGGTAGTGAGAAATTACATTTTACCATCTCATATATGAACATTCCTTTATGTCCTGATTACATAATAAATCACATCTAGGTCCCTCACGAGTTGAGAAATGGCCATGTAATATTGGGTCAGTGATTGTATATTAACTATATACACAAAGTTTATACTTGTATATGACTGCCATCTGAATACTTTATTATTATTAAAAGGTCATTGGTCAAGATCGCTGGTCTTCGGAAAAGCGACTGCAATTGTATTCAGTACTGGTTCTTTGTTGATCACATGCTCTTCGCAGTATAGATCTGCTGCTCACTTAACAAAATTCTCTCAAATAAGAATTCATTTGTTATATTAAATTCAGAAATAATAAAAATAATAATCTCCACAAAACTACGGGGATTATTAAAGAAATTTAATCAATCTTTCAGATATATTGAATTATCGCCAACTTGGCGACATTTTTTCAAAGTTGTCAAAAAAGCGATAATGCTTCAAATTTAATGCTATGGTGTTTTAAGAATTGTATACTTTTTTTTTTTTTTTTTTTTTAATTTTCGTAAATGTGCTGCGATGAGTTTTTCTCGGAAATCTATTGTTTTTATTAACGATCATACTTTAGATGGGAATGTCTTAAAGAACATATACCAGTAGTTGCTTTAGAGGTTAGGAATATGAGGTTTCTGATCAGAAACTCTGGGGGGGGAGGGGGGGGGGGCTTTGGTGTAAAACTAAAATCGCTTTATTTAATTATTTGATTAGGTCGAAATTAGAATATGCTACGTTAATTTGAGATTCTTGTTATGTACATTGTTCAGAGGCAGTTTATCGAGAACATCCAACTACTCAGATTAGATACGTCCTTAAGACATTTGTTTTATTCTGTCAATAGTTATGGGTGTTATGCATTTTCTAGCGCTGATTTAAGAAACTTGTTTGGTATTATTTTGACATAAATATTAGATGGAAGTTATGTCCTTTTTTAAGGATTTTCGTGTAAGGATTTTTTTTTTTATGTTGATTGTATTTCTGCGATTATTTGATGCGTATTGTATTTCTGTGATGTGTCCTTGCATTGTTAATATATTAACCCCTATTCCTAGAAACGCGAAACATGGAGTAAATTTAAAGTGGGGCTATTCCAAGGTTTCATACATGTATGTATTTGGCGACTTTGTTTGAATTCTCAGTGTCAATATAATTGGGTTCACAGTAACCTACTTTATACACTTTAATTGAATAAAAAAAATACATTTATCGCCAAGCGAGACGAACAGAAAAATATATTATCTTTTCTTCCATATATTTAACACTTCGACACAATCGAATGGAAAGCCCATTGGTTAGCGCGCTGGAGTTGCACTCGGTAGGCCCGGATTCGATTCCAGCCACTGCCAAAAACTGCCGCCGTGTTCATGCGGAGTACGATCACGTTAAACATGTGGGTCCGAAAGTCCTTCCGAGAGGTTGGTGGTAGGGGAAGGAGGGTACGGTCCCTGTTGATGCCTCCTCCACTGGGTTCCGGTCTAAATTGGGTGGCACTTCCCGAACGTCCAAACAGTTACCTTACACCTTTCTGGTAGGTCGGACGGTCTGGGTTTCAACAACAACAATCGAATGGAAATCTGGTACCATGTATGAAACCCTGGAATAGCCCCACTTTAAATTTACTCCATGTTTCGAGTTTCTAGGAATAGGGTTTAATATATTAACAAGATCAACCATGCATAAAGCATTGATTATGAAAAGCTTTCCAACTGAAATGCAATTTTACTTAAACATCTCTGAAATGCGATACATTTAGCGCTGATATATTTTAAATTATCACAGTACTACAATAATTTATTATATTTGAAAACTTAAAACTCCATCGAAAAAATGAACTTCAAAGACATCATGGAAATATAAATCGTCATTTTATCACTAAACTTTTTTTAGTCCTCCAGCGAAGCCTGATTTTAACGCTAAACTAATTTTAACAGCGAAGCCTAATTTTAACGCGAAGCCTAATTTTCGCTGTAGAAATAAAACTTTTTTATTCCTAGAGCGAAGCCTAATTTTAATGCTATACTTTTAATTTTTACAAATTAAAAGTATAGCATACAGAATGAAAACAAATCAAGCGATTGTGAAATGAAGTCAGTTGTATAAGAATTGCAGATTTTTTTTCACACAAAATTATTTAGCCCTGGAGTCTGGAATATAAGTGATATGAATGAAATATCCATTGTTTTTACGCAGAGAGCCAGAAGATTTATATCTCGATGACATCATTTGAATAAAGTTTATTTTTTTCGATGAAGTTTTAAATTTTCAAATATAATAAATTATTGTAATACTGTGATAATTTAAAATATATCACCGCTGAATGTATCGCATTTTAGAGATGTTTAAATAAAATTGCATTTCAGTTGGAAAGTGTTTCATAATCAATGCTTTATGCATGATTGATCTTTCTTATTTATTTTATTCCCATTTTTATAAACTATAGTTTTATCCATCTATACGAGGTGTACGCCAGTTATATCCATATTTAATATTTACGGGGGGTACATAAAGTATAAAAAATTGAGAAACACTGGTCGAAATATACAATAGAACTACTACAGAGAACATTTATTTCACACAATGTTGTTATTCAAGATGACTTTTCTCATTCCAGACATTTTAATTTTCTCCAAAATATCAATTCATCCTTTCAAAGTATCGATGATAATGTGCAAAATACATTTCGTCATTTTTTACTTTTTTTAAACCTCATTTCTCGGAATTGTGAATTTTCCTAAATTAGCACGCATTTAAATTCGTTATTGCCAATGCCAAGAGCAAAACATTCCAAAGAGGGAAAGTGTATCTTTATTGGGTCGTAAGAAAAGCGGAATTAAAAATCAACCTATTTGGGAGGGAAAAAAATCCTCATTCTAGGGTGGGGGAAATGGCATCTTCTCACTTTCACACTTTTAAGAATGCAAATTAAGAAGAGGGAAAAAATATACAATGAAGGCTTGAAAGGAAAATTAAATCGTTCGCGTTGGAATAATGGTGTAATAACATAAGCACAATGTATGTATATATGAGTCTAATCATGGTGATAGATATTTAGTATTACTTTTCTACATACATGGTGTCGACGGTTCAACTAGCAATGCATGAGAATAATTTTTCTGGCCCGCAAGTAGGACTTTTTTTATTGCATTTTATTACTTTCCTTATATACATAATGTATAAGGAAAGTATTGTGACGGGGTCGAAAATTCGAATTCGAGTTTTCGACGGGAGAGCACGTTTCAAGCATCCCTGATCACGAATCAAACATTTTTGAAGTGATGTATGTGTGTGTGTGTGTCAGCGAGTCTGTGGAGACGATAACTGACGAACGAATGGACCGATTCGAACGAAATTTGGTACAAAAATCACAATACGTAAACACTGGAAACCTATTGTTTTTATACGCAATCGAATGTTCAGAACCGCCCCCCCCCCCTAAATTTTCGAGTGAAATTTTGAAAAAATCGTCAAAATATCAACATCGCTAATAAAGTTACGTAAATAGACATCTCTTATGTAATTAGAAAACAATTGACATAAATTTTTGAACGCTAACATGAACCGTTCTCGAAATATTGCACATTTAAAAAAAAAAAAAAAATCAAAAAGTCATAGAAAATAAAAAAAAATATTTCCTATGGAGATACATGTTCACTTTTCATATGTAATACCATACAATAAATTTGGTGACATCATTATCGTGGATCTAGCTCGTTCCATTCATGAAAAAATTTACTTTGCGTAATACTTTTGTATTTGAAAGCCAATAGTCATTTATCTGCTGTAAGAATAACTTATTTCTTCGTTAATAACGCTTGGCGAGATTTTGGCGACGAATTTGGTGGAATGTCGCCAACTTGGCAACTTTTTAAAATGTTGCTAAATTAACGAAAAACTCGCCAAATGGATAAAACGACGCTAAATCAATGATGACGACTCACTGATGATGACGACATGAAAAATGACGACTCATTGACGAAAATTCAATATCTTGGAAATAATATAAATAACTTCTATAACAATAATCTATTTTTTTTTACTGTAAAAGTAGTAAATTCATTGCATTATATAAGGAAATTCATGTGCTGCCCACATCAGATTTTTATTCTATCATGCAGCTAAATTTTCCGCATCTTTAAATAGTAGTAGAATGGGTGACTAATAAAATACGGTTTTGAACTACCACTATTTTTAGAAACCTTTTACAAATTAAATGTTTTTAATCATCTACCTTAAAAATTGGTCCTGCTCAAATAATGCCATGTTTTCAAATATTGACTGACACCAGAGATCGAGATAACGCCTCTACAGGCGTATTTCAATCTCTAAAATAAGCAAATACGCTTTATAAATTAAGTCATGCGTATTTTTACTCACCGATTTTGTAAACAAAAATTTTTTTAAGAGTAATTGTACATTTGTTAAAAATTACTCCTCTGGAAAGCCAAATACTCCTTCAAATCAAGTCAAGGAGTATTTTTATTCTTCTGGGAAAATTCTAGTTCGATCGCTGACTGACACATTCCGCAGGTTGAAGCTTTCTGTAACCTATGTACTCAAGTCGGATGGCAATCTTATAAATTATATGTTCTACGAGTTCTTCAATGCACCTGCAAATATGGCTCTCTCTCTCTTTGACAATTACAAATATCAGGTAATACTGTAAAGCAATGTTTTTAAAAACTTGTAACGCGGAACTCTAGGAGTTTCTCGACTTCATAATTTAGCGTAAATTAACAAAAAACTCGTAAAATTTGAATCTTTAATTTGGACCACAATGGACTTTTCCTCATTTTGGGATTCCGGCATTAAATAATTTACAAAAGTGTTCACGATCAAAAATGTTTAAAAAATACTGCTGTAAGAAAGTACAGTTTCATTTCACGTTCCGGCAGCGAGAACCCCGAACATTAGGTTCAAGCCCTGAATAAACTTGCAGTGTATAAATTATAGCACTAATTTAATTATCTATATCAATGATTTTCAAAGTGATACACAAGCCGATACATAGGGAAGTGTCAAAAAATTTTAATATTACCTTTTGCATGTTTTCTTTAAGATAAGTTTTATATGGATTGGGTAAAAAAATAAGAAAATTAATTAAAGAATAACATATACTAACGTGTATGTTTAAATTACACAATCATGAACATAATAACATTATGGTTATATGACTATTACTGAAAAGCCTATTTAGAACAAATAAGAAAGAACAATCATGCATAAAGCATTGATTATGAAACACTTAACAGAAATGCAATTTTATTTAAACATCTCTCAAATGCGATACATTATTCAGGGCTGATATATTTTAGATTAGTATTACAATAATTTATTATATTTGAAAACTCAACTTCATCGAAAAACAAACTTATTCAAATGACGTCATCGAAATATAAATCGTCTGGCGCTCTATGTAAAAGCATTCATATCACGAGTTTATTCCAGAGCTAAAAAATTTTGCGTGAAAAAATTCAACAATTCTTATACAACTCATCTTACAATCACTTGTTTACATTCTGCATCCATTAAAATTAAGCTTCGTTGTAGAAATTATCAAAGTTTGATGATCATTTAAACTCAAAAATATTGTAATTGCGTTGGCATAGAATATAGATGCAGAAAAAATACGCAAAACTAAAGCGGTTTTAGGACGAATGCAACACTAAATATAAATTTAAAAGAACTTTAAAAATCACGATTTTTACACTAAGAAAAAAAATGGATGCCATATTTTGTTTTGAAGTAAGTCACGTGATCTCTTCATATAATAAGGGTGTAATTATTATTTTAATTTTTATTTAAAAAACTACCAAATATATTTTGCTGAATTTTTTTTATATATTTTATACGATAAGTTAAATATTTCCTAAACTTTTAGAAACAAATTGTGAATTTTAAATTCGCTTACAAAATGTTTGAAAAATTAGGTTTCATAGGGTTTAATGTATTTCACTTTTTTCAACCCGGGCTCAATCCAAAACTAATTGGGTAATATTATTAATTTACATTCCCATATGTCTTACAGACCGTTTTAACAACATACTAAAATTTCATTTTGATAAAGTCATTTTTACAGCATTTCTCGTACGAACAGACAGACAAATATGACAGCATATTTCTCAACTATATTGGAAAGCGCTAAAAACGCGTTTCTTACATGGAGCCTCTGTATTAGAATCAAAAGAAAAAACACCCCCTGTACACCCCACACACACACTGTATTTACCATAGGGGTACACGAATATGTCTGAGGCTCTTAAACGTACGCGTTAAAAAATTTTGGAGATGAAACTGACTGGCTGGTTGACTAAGAGATGAATTATGCAACTCAAACTGCTGAAGGTAGAAACTTGAAAATTTACATACACGTGGGGCTTGACCTGTAAGTAATGAGAAAAAATTCAAAACCTTGGAATTTCCTTCGAAAAATTTATATATTGCGAAAAATTTTGTTCCAATATTTTTAAGTTGTAACTCGAGAACGACTAAACGCACAAAAGTCGTACCATCATACCCAGAAAAAAATATTATAGATTTTCTTAATTAACTTGGTGTATAATAAGATATTTTAATTTAAAGCTATAGCAGACTGTTCTTTACACATTTTATAAATCACATTTTTTTACTGTTTTTTTTTTCTATTTGTAACCATAGTAATAACGTTAATCTCCAAATACCGAAATCGTCTACTGACCATATTTCTTATCAAACTATTGAAAATATTTTTTATTGATGATTTTTATACTAAAATATACGCAAAAATGAAGCAATATACAGTGAGCAAAGATAAAATATTGTTTTATAAACCACAATTTCCATGTTAACATAATTATAAAATGTGTGAGTTTATTTTTTTTCAAAATTATTAAGCGCATAGGTAAGGAAGACAAGAGCAACGTAAATAAGCACAAATAACACGATAATGCAGCATACAGCTGTTTCGAGGATACGCTGGATCCCCTTCGTCAGAGCAAGAGAACCAACAAACCCGAATTCCAAAAGAGAAATGGGCGCAGATGAAAGAAGCAGAGGGAATTATATACCCAACACCTGAATTAAAAGAGAGCTAATCCGAAAGTAGCAAGAACAGACCTGTCAATCAGAAAACGAGAAGTAACAACACCAGATTGACGAGTGTCAAAACACAATAAGAATATCCCGATAAGACAAATCATATCTGAACAAAGGATAACTGAAACCCACCCAACAAGACGAACAAGAGGTTAAAAAGCCACAAAGGAATAGAAAAAAAAACGACATTTATTTTATTGTTATTTTTTTTTTACAGGGTACTCCGCCAGGCCGCAGACAAAAATGGCGTATATAGGTGTTGCATTTAGTGTCGGCTAGCCATGTCACCTGCGCAAAGACTGCGCGAAAATGCCTAATTAGAGATACACACACATGTACATACATATATACACTCAAATACGGGAATAATTT
This sequence comes from Amaurobius ferox, assembly GCA_951213105.1. NCBI lineage: Eukaryota > Metazoa > Arthropoda > Arachnida > Araneae > Amaurobiidae > Amaurobius > Amaurobius ferox. The sequence goes on along the minus strand of OX578148.1, from coordinate 45,681,824 downwards.
CAAAAGTTATCAGTTCCAGTAATAAAAAGTTTTAATAGTAACAGTTTTAAAAGTAATCTGTTCAAAGCGTTTTATAGTCTAATAATTTCGTTCCAAAATATTCGAAAAAATAACATTACTCCATGTCTATACAATAGTAACCAGAAATTAAAAAGAAAAATCTTATACATTAAATATTCTTAAGAAAGTGCTTTTTCCAAAGTGAGAATTTGCCTAAATGAACATCATTGCTATTGCACATTTAAATTCGCTAATTACCGATGCCGAAAATAGGCATTCCAGAAAAAAAAGGGGGGGTTCTTTATTGGGTCATAAGAAAACCGGAATTAAAAATCCACCCAGTTAAAAAAAATTCAAGAGGGTAGGGGAAATATACATCTCACTAACAAATTTTTCAAGAATGTAAATTAAGAATCGATAGGAAAATATGCAATGAAGACTTGAAAGGAAAATTAAATCATTCAATAAAAAATAAAGTGGCACCCAAAGAGTGTAATAATGTAAGGAGGAATATTATACGTATGACTTGAAATGTAGTATTAAGTATTCATTTTTAAGAATGAATGCGGGAAAATTTAATAAATTTTTAGGCCTGTTACAGACAGATAAATTACAGCTTAAAAAATTACGCTGTAACATTTTTCAAGTTTTATTTTGTTTAACAATGTATGCACTTGACGTCAAAAGTAGTTATCTTAATCGAAAATTGATTTCGTTAGATTTTGTCCCGTCGATACTACAAGTTTGCAAAGTTTCAGCTTTTTAGCTAACAGGCGGGTTTTGAAAAGTCTTTTCAATTCATCTTTCCCCTTTTCAACCGACTTCGACTGAAAAAACAAACAAGAAAGATCAATCATGCTTAAAGCATTGATTATGAAACACTTTCCAACTTCAATGCAATTTTATTTAAACATGTCTAAAATGCAATACATTCCTCGGTAATATTTTAAAACTTATCACAATACTACATTAATTTATTATATTTGAAACCTTAAACCTTCATCGAAAAAAATTAACTTCATTCAAATGACGGCATTAAAATATAAATTGCCTGGTTTAAACATCTCTAAAATGTGATACATTCCTCGGTAATAATTTTAGAATGATCATAATACTACGATAATTTATTATATTTGAAAACTTTATCGAAAACAACTGAAATTCATTCAAATGACGTCATAAAAAAATAACACGCCTGGCTCTCTCTATAAAAGCAACATTTCATTCATAAATAATTCCCCCATACATGTCATTCATCACAATACTATAATAATTTATATTATTTAAAAATTAAGACCATGGAGCTACAAGTAAGTAAAACTCTATGCGTAAAACTTCATCGAAAATTATCGTCCTTCTCTTTCTAAAATCAATGAATATTTCATGCATATCAGCCATGCAGACTCCATGGACTAAATGATTTTATGTTAAAGAATTACAGCGATTCTAATACAACTCATTCTACATATTTTGCTGTTTACATTTTACATAGGTGAAAAATAGGCTTAATAGTAGAAATAATCAAATTTGGATGAGCATTTAAACTGAAATATATTGTCATTGCGTTGTTAAAGTATGTAGATGCACAGAATTTAGGCAAAAATAAAGTAGTTTTAGGACGGATACAACACTCAATATGAATTAAAAAGAACTTTTAAAATCACGATTTTGAGACAAGATGGATGCCATATATCATTTTGAAGTGGGTCATGTGATCGTTTCATATTATGGACACGTGATCGCTTCATATAAGAAGTGTTATTATTATTTTAATTTTTATTTAAAAAACTACTGAATATATTTCGCTGAATTTTTTTTTTTTATATATTTTATGGAACAATTTGAATATTGCCTAAAATTTTCAAAGCAATTTGTGAATTTTAAATCCGCTTAAAAAATGCTTGAAAAATTAGGTCCCATAGGGCTCAATGTATTCCATTTTTTCAACCCGGGTTCAATCCAAAACTAATTGGGTGATATTATTCATTTATATTCCCACAGGTCCTATAGATCGTCTGAACAACATACTAAAATTTCATTTTGTTTAAGTCATTTTTACGGCAGTTATCGTGCTAACGGACAGACAGACAGACAGACAGAATGAACAAAGTCATAAACACTTTTCAACTTTGTTGCAAAGTGTTAAAAAGTCATAAACACTTTTCAACTTTGTTGTAAAGTGTTAAAAATGGTGAAAGAATAGGTTTCTAAAAATTTTACCTGCTGTTTAATCAGAACGATTTAAATGTCAATTGTACTCTTCTAGTTCTTCAAATTAAAGCATTATTATCCGCTTTTCTCCCCAAATTTAAATAAATGAATAATAAAAAACTTCTTGTGAAGTCACCTGCTTTTCAAACAGCAATGTGGAAAGAGTATTACATTTCATTTTCAAATGAATTTAAAAAACAAGATCAATCATGCGTAAAGCATTGATTATAAAACACTATCCAACAGTAATTTTATTTAAACATCTCTAAATTAAAATACATTCAGCGGCGATATTACTTTAATTATCACAGAACTACAATAATGTATTTTTACTTGCAAAAATAAAACCATGGAGGTATAAGTACGTTCCATCTCCATGCTTAAAACTTTATTAAATTGACGTTATCGAAATATAAATCGTCTGGCTCTCCATGTAAAAGCAGCGAATATTTCATTCATACACTTTTATTCCATATTCGAGAGTTAAATAATTTTGCGTGAAAAAAAAAATTCAGCAATTCTTATACAACTCATCTTACAATCACTTGTTTACATTTTACATTCATTAAAGTTAGGCTTCGCGGTAGACATAATCAAAGTTTGATAACCATTTAAACTAAAAAATATTGTGATTGCGTTGCACAGAATATAGATGCACAAAAAAATGCAAAAATAAAGAAGTTTTAGGAAGGATGCAACACTAAATATAAATTTAAAAGAACTTTAAAAATCACGAATTTTGTCGCAAGATGGATGCCATATATCATTTTGAAGTGGGTCACGTGACCTCTTTATATTATATGGGCGTCATTATTATTTTAATTTTTATTTAAAAAAACTGCGGAACATATTTTGCTGAAATTTTTCTTATATAGTTTATGGGATAATATGAATAGTTCTTAAAATTTTCTAAGCAATTTGTGAATTTTAATGTTTGGAAAATAAGGTCCCATAGGCTTCAGTGTATTTCATTTTTTCAACCCGGGTTCAATCCAAAACTAATTGGGTGATATTACTCATTTATATTTCCATATGTCCCGCAGACAGTCTTAACAACATACTAAAATTTCATTTTGATAAAGTCATTTTTACGGCAGTTATCGAGCGAATGGACAGACAGATAGACAAACAGACAGACAGACGGACACAGACAGACAGAATGACCAAAGTCAAACACTTTTCAACTATGTTGTAAGTGTTAAAAAAAAAAGAGTTCTTATACTTTTTATGCACTTTTGACTTGACAAATGTTCTTCTGTATGGCAGCGTTTTTCGAGTTTCTGTCTCATATCACAAAAGTTATAGCATATAAAAATATGAAATTTGGTACATTTGTAGATAAATAATAGAGGAACACGATAACATAAACCATTTTTCGATTTAAACTTGGTAGTTTGGCTTGAAACAGCTGGCGAAGCAAACTCAGAGACCTGATTTGCGAACCGGGCTACGGGGTGGGGGGGGGGGGGGGGGTGAGAACAGTAGCTAACAAAAGGCGGAGCCCCCTAGTTCTTTTAAAAAAATTATTGTTTAACAATTTTTTAACTCCTAAATGATCCAAATTTCGACAAATTTGAGATAATAGGTTCAGAGAGATCTGACTAATTCGTAAACCACCTGTCAGGATCCCCTGCTGGAATGGAAATTAAGTGGTTTCTCTTACAACATTTTCTCGCCGAAGAAGATATCCTTGAACTAACTATAAAGTGGTTCACCATTTAATACTTATTTATTTAGCTTCATAAAGTAAAGATAACGACGCGAGTGAAAACTTGAATAATGTGGAATTCTCACGAATCTGGCGATTTCTTAGTGAAATTTTGTGATGTTAGGAAGATCAGACTACAAATAAGCTCAAGGGCAAAACAGCTGAAATATGTTGTAATAAAAAAATGAAAGAAAAGAAATGAACATGGAACTTATTAGGGATGAGTCCCGAGAATAAAAGTTAATATCGGCAGGTCTACTACAATCACCTGATGGCATTTATTAAAAATTCTCTTCTCTTTTGTCTTTAGAAAGTTTTATTTAAACATCAGATTTTCATATTTAATCATCCAGTTCGTGTCTCGCCATTTTTTGCGATTAAAGCTTGGAGCTAATAAAAAAAAATACCTTTCGTCTGCTTGAATAAACTGAGTTTAAGCCAAACGCTAAAATAAAATCTTAATTGTTACTTTCAAAATTTTACGTCCGATGTAAGTTAAATTTTCAAAACACACTTATAATAAAATAACTCTACATTACAAAATTTGAAAACTTATCTTTAAAATCGCAAAATTTATAGCATTCAAAGTCTGATCGAAAGTCACATAATGTTCGTACCTGCAAAAGAAAACGCCCACATTCGAGCAAAATCATTTCCTCGATAAATTGGACAGGAGAAAGGCAAAAATTCGACCATATTCAACTTTTAAATTCATGAACTTTACGCTAGTTAAAATTAAAAACCTCTACTAGGTGAATTGTTCATCTACACATGTTCAGAATTTCGTGCCTGTCCGAAGCTTCCACTTTCGACTGTTACCCATACACATACAAGTATATTACTTTCCTTATATACAATAATGTATAAGGAAAGTATTGTGACGGGGTCGAAAATTCGAATTCGAGTTTTCAACGGGAGAGCACATTTCAAGCATTCCTAATCACGAATCAAACATTTTTGAAGTGATGTCTGTGTATGTGTGTATATGTGTGAAAATATGTGTGTGCGTGATTCTGTGGAGACGATAACTGACGAACAAATGGACCGATTCGAACGAAATTTTGTATAAAAATTACAATCCATGGATACTGGAAGTCTACTGTTTTTATACGCAATCGAATGTTCAGAACCCCCCTAAATTTTCGAGTGAAATTTTGAAAAAATCGTCAAGAAATTAAAACCTCTAATAAAGTTACGCAAATAGACATTTCTTATGTAATTTTTCATTAGAAAACGATTGACATAAATTTTAGAACGCTAGCCCCAACCGTTCTTGAGATATTGTACATTTTTCAAAAAAATTATAAAAAAATCATATAAAATAAAAAAAATATTTCCTATTGAGAAACATGGTCACTTTTCATATGTAATATCATGCGATAAATTTGATGACATCCTTCTCGTGGATCTAGCTCGTTTCATTCATAAAAAAATATACTTTGAGTAATACTTTTGTATTTAAACTCTAATAGTCGTTTATTTGCTATAAGAATAACTTATTTCTCCATCCATAACGCTAGGCGAGATTTTGTCGACGAATTTGGTGGAATGTCGTCAACTTGGCGACTTTATTAAATGATGCGAAATTAATGAAAAACACGCCAAATGGATAAAAATGACGCTAAATCAATGAAAATGACGACTCATTGACGAATATTCAATATCTTGGAAAGAATATAACTATCTACTATAAAAATAATAATTTTTTTTTTCGCTGTAAAAGTAGTAAATTCATTGCATTATATAAGGAAAGTCATGTGCTGCCCACATCAGATTTTTTTATTATGTAAGGAGAAGTAGATTTTTATAATATTAAGATATTGTATCTATTTTTAACACATTACAGCAACTCAAATTTAACAATCCCTAAAATTGCTACCAATTATACAAAACAAATCAATGAAAAAAGTATGTATATATCGGTTGAGCTTCAGTTTCCGAATTATAAGCAATTCTGATATTGATGGACTGACAAATAAGATGACATATAGAAACAGGTAAAAAAGTGCTTAACTTATTTCGCTGCACCTGGACTATGGGTACAGTGTCCCACTGTACTATGGGCTTGTGATCATTGCCCTTTTTACACGATAAATGGCCACCATGAACAAAATTTCTTGAAGTATTTGAAAACATTTTCTGCTAAAAGTATTTTATTCAATTTCAACAACGATCCGGCATGTCTGTCCCGGCCACCGTTGACAAAATTCTGAACATTCAAGATTACAGTGAAGTAACTTAACCTATAATTGACTATAGAGCATACAGGGTGTCCCAAAAAGATTGAAACGCGCTTTAATTCTTTACCTGTTGGTGATAAGTGGACAATGTAAATTGCAAAAATGTTGAAAGTAATGTAGGAAATAAGACTACGTTAATGAAATAGTCCTCCCATTCATTTTCAAAAAGTTATACTTCTTAACTTTTTATACGACCCCCCTTAGACAAATTGGGTCAATCAGAAAATTTTTATTTTTAATGCAACAAGATCATTAAAAAAAAACTCGCATATCTGTATCTTTAAAATTGAGCGAGTTATATTTAATTGAAAATTGTGAATGGGGACCCTATATCAAATTAGAAATGTAAATTCGTGACATATCACAAAAGATAAAACTGGATGATAATACATAGGAGATATTTTTTGCGACTTCCGCGTAGGCTCATTATGCAATCTCGGATTTTTAAGTACTTTTCACATTAAGACATACATGCCAACATAAAATTTTGGACACATATTAACGGATTTTTGATTTAAACAATTTACATCGTCAATTTGTTTAAGATCCCTATTTTCACCGATGAATCAGCCTTTCACATGATACGGAAAAGTGGCATAAGATAGATTTTTTCCTATATCATATTTCAGTTGATTTTAAAGATACAGATATGCGTTTTTTTTAAATGATCTTGTTGCATTAAAAATAAAAAAAATCTGATTGACCCAATTTGTCTAACGGGGTCGTATAAAAATTTAAAAAGTGTAACTTTTTGAAAATAAATTGGAGGACTATTTCATTAACGTAGTCTTATTTTCTACCTTACTTTCAACATTTTTGCAATTTACATTGCCCACTTATCTCCAACAGGTAAAGAATTAAAGCGAGTTTCAATCTTTTTGGGGCACCCTGTATAGACAAAAAAACATTGCATATACATTCTAGTGCTTATGTGTAACGCTTTGTTCTATAGAGTAGAAGTATTTTCAATGTAAGACAGATACAGGTTTATAATTCACGATGTTTCGTGAGCATGAAGTTACAGATTCCAAGTTTCCTGTAAAAGACTAAGCGCAGGTAAATGGGTTTGGAATATTGTTTGGAGTTAATCTCATCGCCGTAAAAGATTCATGGAAAGCAGTCCCTAAGTTTATGAGATATATTACTGAGAAGTGTTATCTGGAATTTTCCTTTTATACATATTAGATGTGATCAGATGAAAACTATCAGTATCTATAGTGGGAAAGTGTTATCACAATTATCATTTTTTGTTTTATTTTTCCCCATTTCAGTTATTATCCTGTACTTACCCTTTTCTATCAATATTATACTACAACAAACGTAAGACGGAAGCCTTAATATACTTTTTATTTGTAGGTCATGTATGGAGCTTTTAGAGGAAGGAAAGCTAAGACGGCAAAAAAAAAAAAAAGAAGCTCATACACAGCGGAAAAGCTCGTGGAAAGCAAGAAAAACTAAGGGATAGAAAGAAAAATAATGGAGAATGAAATAAGCTTATAGACAACAAGAAAAGCTCGTAAACAGCATGAAAAGCTCACAGGAAGTAAGAAAAGCTCCTACAGCATAAAAGTTCATAGTCATCAAAAAAGAAGTAAGAACAGCTCGTAAAGATTACGATGCTTATATAAAACAAGAAAAGCTCATAAAGAGCAAGTAAATCTTATAGAGAGCAAGAGGAGTTCATGGTGAGCAAGAGGAGTTCATGGTGAGCAAGAGGAGTTCATGGTGAGCAAGAGTTCATGGTGAGCAAGAGGAGTTCATGGTGAGCAAGAGGAGTTCAAGGAAAAGTTCATAATGGTGAGCAAGGAAAAGTTCATAATGGTGAGCAAGGAACAGTTCATAATGGTGAGCAAGGAACACTTCATAATGGTGAGCAAGGAACAGTTCATAATGGTGAGCAAGGAACACTTCATAATGGTGAGCAAGGAACACTTCATAATGGTGAGCAAGGAACACTTCATAATGGTGAGCAAGGAACACTTCATAATGGTGAGCAAGGAACACTTCATAATGGTGAGCAAGGAACACTTCATAATGGTGAGCAAGGAACACTTCATAATGGTGAGCAAGGAACACTTCATAATGGTGAGCAAGGAACACTTCATAATGGTGAGCAAGGAACACTTCATAATGGTGAGCAAGGAACACTTCATAATGGTGAGCAAGGAACACTTCATAATGGTGAGCAAGGAACACTTCATAATGGTGAGCAAGAAACACTTCATGATGGTGAGCAAGGAACACTTCATAATGGTGAGCAAGGAACACTTCATAATGGTGAGCAAGAAACACTTCATAATGGTGAGCAAGGAACACTTCATAATGGTGAGCAAGGAACACTTCATAATGGTGAGCAAGGAACAGTTCATAATGGTGAGCAAAGGAACAGTTGATAATGGTGAGCAAGGAACAGTTCATAATGGTGAGCAAGGAACAGTTCATAATGGTGAGCAAGGAACAGTTCATAATGGTGAGCAAGGAACAGTTCATAATGGTGAGCAAGGAACAGTTCATAATGGTGAGCAAGGAACAGTTCATCATGGTGAGCAAGGAACAGTTCATGATGGTGAGCAAGGAACAGTTCATGATGGTGAGCAAGGAACAGTTCATGATGGTGAGCAAGGAACAGTTCATGATGGTGAGCAAGGAAAAGCTCATGATGGTGAGCAAGGGAAGTTCATGATGGTGAGCAAGGAAAAGCTAATGATGGTGAGCAAGGAAAAGCTAATGATGGTGAGCAAGGAAAAGCTAATGATGGTGATCAAGGAAAAGCTAATGATGGCGAGTGAGGAAAAGCTCATGATGGCGAGCAAGGAAAAGTTAATGATGGCGAGTAAGGAAAAGCTCATGATGGTGAGCCCGGAAAAGCGCATGGCGAGCAAGGGAAAGCTCATGGCCAGCAAGGGAAAGCTCATGGCCAGCAAGGGAAAACTCATTGCGAGCAAGGAAAAGCTCATGGCGAGCAAGGAAAAGCTCATGGCGAGCAAGGAAAAGCTGATGATGTTCAGCAAGGAAAAGTTCATGATGGCGACCAAGGAAAAGTTCATGATGGTGAACAAGGAAAAGTTCATGATGGTGACCAAGGAAAAGTTCATGATGGTGACCAAGGAAAAGTTCATGATGGTGACCAAGGAAAAGTTCATGATGGTGACCAAGGAAAAGCTCATGATGGTGACCAAGGTAAAGTCTATGATGGTGACCAAGGAAAAGTCCATGATGGTGAGCACGGAAAAGTTCATGATGGTGAGCAAGGAAAAGTTCATGATGGTGAGCAAGGAAAAGTTCATGATGGTGAGCAAGGAAAAGTTCATGATGGTGAGCAAGGAAAAGTTCATGATGGTGAGCAAGGAAAAGTTCATGATGGTGAGCAAGGAAAAGTTCATGATGGTGAGCAAGGAAAAGTTCATGATGGTGAGCAAGGAAAAGTTCATGATGGTGAGCAAGGAAGCAAGGAACAGTTCATAATGGTGAGCAAGGAAAGTTCATGATGGTGATCAAGGAAAAGCTAATGATGGTGATCAAGGAAAAGCTAATGATGGTGATCAAGGAAAAGCTAATGATGGCGAGTAAGGAAAAGCTCATGATGGCGAGCAAGGAAAAGCTCATGATGGCGAGCAAGGAAAAGTTAATTATGGCGAGTAAGGAAAAGCTCATGATGGCGAGCAAGAAAAAGCTCATGGCGAGCAAGGAAAAGCTCATGGCCAGCAAGGGAAAGCTCATGGCAAGCAAAGAAAGCTCATGGCAAGCAAAGAAAGCTCATGGCGAGCAAGGAAAAGCTCATGGCGAGCAAGGAAAAGCTCATGGCGAGCAAGGAAAAGCTCATGGCGAGCAAGGAAAACCTGATGATGTTCAGCAAGGAAAAGTTCATGATGGCGAGCAAGGAAAAGTTCATGATGATGAGCAGGGAAAAGCTCATGATGAGCAAGGAAAAGCTCATGATGAGCAAGGAAAAGCTCATGATGAGCAAGGAAAAGCTCATGATGAGCAAGGAAAAGCTCATGATGAGCAAGGAAAAGCTCATAGATAACAAAAAAGTTTATGGAGAGCAAGCGAAACTTATTGAGACCAAATTAATACGAGGATTCAACATTTACTTACGAATTGCTTCTGAAATTTACACACATTTTACCTTGCGAAATGGATGTCCTTTGATACCACACTCCCTATAATTTCGGGTGGGGCGTAATTTTCCTTACGATTAACTAACACTCAAAATTGTTAAGAGTTGTTGGAAATACATCAAATATTCGAGATTTGCAATGTCCTGAATGCCTGTCGGTTGTACTGTCTTGCTATCAGCACATTGATATACTAAATAACACGTACTGTTACATTTGAATTTTTACCATTTAAAGGTTTACAGAAAAGGAACAACTGCGTCTAAGCAGAAATTTTTGTTCCTTTCGCATGAAACAGCTCAGTGAACCCAGAGATTCAAGAACCACCTGTTTCGAAAGAGAGAACCAACTACTTAATATTATTTACGACATTTTTCATACACTGTTCTCGCCAAAGAAGATGCCCTTCACCTAATAGCCGCAAAAGTGTTCACCATTTTATACTAATTTATATCGTCTTATAAAGTAAAGATAACGAAGCGGGTGAAAATTTGAATAATGTTAAATTCTCACGAATCGGCGGATTTGTCCTCTGCTGAGTGGATTGACTATAGATAGTAACTTTTTTTTTTTTTGCAGTCTTGGGATTCTGCGGAACTGGTAATTCTATTTTACTTGATTTAAAAGAGGCCACATTTTACCATCTCACATTTTGATTTATTTGTCTTTAACACGAGCGTTTAAATAACAATATTACATTGAATTTCTATAAAAGACTTTCAATATAAAGAACTTTTTAATTTAAAATTTCTCATGTGAGGATTTTATTAAAAAAGGAAATAACTGTTGGCAATTCTCGCTTGCAATAAAAACTAACCATAGTCATGAAAAACGTCGAGCTATAATAAACCGACTCAAGTAATAATCTATATTACTCTATCTATAATTATTTAACGTGTATTACTTTCTCTACATGTGTGTGTGCGCGTGCATGTATGTACGTATATATATATATATATATATACAAATGTGTGGGTGTGTTTGTTTATGTGTGTGTGTGTTTATGTATGTATATAAACACACACACATAAACAAACATAATATATGCGTGTAATATATGTGTGGAATGTGGAAGACCCAGGCCGTCCGACTCATCCGAGGATTTGAGTAGCTGGTTGGACGACCGGGAAAGGAAGCTAGCAGGTGCCGACTTCCAAGGACAGCGACCGCTCTGGAGGTTTATTAAAAATCCAGTTTTTTAAAGTTTAAGAATAAATTCGTACGACAGACAGTTTTACAGACAAGAAATACGGACATAACGAAGACAGGTACTGTAAACAGACACAAATATGGACACGAAACATTCAGAAAAACATCAAGGATAATAATAATGAGACATTGCACAACATGATATAGATGATGAAGTAAATACAAAATGACATGGGAGGCTGATAATAAAAGATGAAAGTGTTTTCAATTTAACAGTAGTGTTATCAGTTATCATATTTACAATTTAATATATACAAGTTTGTACAAACAAAAGCAGGAAAAGGGGAACAGCAGAGGAATCTTCATTGATCAGGAAAGTTAAAAGCAGTAAAGCCCGACGAACTTGTCAATTTACTTTATTGGAAATGTCTCTTGCAATGAGGACACAGTTCTTAAGATAAAAAATGGATTGACTGTTGCGGCTGACACTGGAAAACCAAGCCGCTTCATTTCCAGGAGCAGGTTTAGAAAGATGAAATTTCTTAGTTAAGGGGCAAGAGAAAACAAAGTGATCTACGTCGCCAAAAGAGTTGCATAAGCAGTTCGAGGATTTTTTATGTTTAAAATAGTATAAATAATCAAGAAAAGGACCATGACCAGTTAAAAAATAGATTAAGTATTTGTTATGAATTTGGGTATTTACGTTAACTTTGGGGAGATAATTTAGAATTCTGGCTGGGTCATGAGTCCTAGGGGAGATATATTCATTAAGATACTTTTGCCAGTTTTGAAGTAAGAGATTTTTGCAAAAATTAGTTAAACGAGAATAGGGGAGAGGAACTGAAAAAGGGAAACCGGAGGAGGATGCTTCTTTAGCGTGGAAGTCCGCGACTTCATTTCCCAGAATGTCAGCATGGGCCTTGACCCAAATAAGATTAAAAAGGTGTTTAGAGCGAGAAGCAGAGTTTTTGATAGAGTTAATGTAGTTAGATTTGTTTTTAATTGATTTAAAGACCAGGATTGATGAAAGGCTATCCGAAAAAATATTTATTTTGGAGAAGTTATCAGTTGCCCAGTCAATGGCAAAGTTAATGGCCGCTATTTCTGCCTGAAAAACTGTGTTCCCATTGTCAAGTTTAAATTTAAAAACTTCTTCTAATTTATCATGATTAAATAAACAAGCAGAAAAGCCAACATTATCATCAAGTTTGGAGCCGTCGGTATAAAAATTTAGATGGGAGAAGGAGGAAGGATTAAGGGGTTTAAGGAGGACAATGCGGTTTGAGGGGGAAGAATTAGAGAGAGGACGATTAAAGTCGAAAGATGAGGGGGAGGGAAGGGAAGGATCAGAGAACGAATTGATACGAAGTTTCCAAAAAAGGAATTTTTTGTGAAGAATATCAATTAAAATGTGAACAGGGGGAATACCGGTAATGGAGAAAAGAGAAATGCTCGAGGTTGTTCTAAATCCGGCAGAGATTTTAAGAAGAAATATCCGTTGTAAAGAAATAAGGTTATTGATTTGAGCCCTAGTGAGAGATCCCCCCCAGATGCCTGACCCGAAAGTAATAATTTTTTCAATAACAGACAGGTACCAGATTTTAAGAAAAGATTTGTTGACCCCCCAGTTGCCCCCCGAAAGTTTCCCAAAAGTAGAAGCAAGCCTAAAGCATTTCTCTTTTAGGTAAAATATATGGGCGCTCCATTTTAAATTATCATCGATGATAAGACCAAGGAATTTAAGGCTTCTACTAAGTTTAATGGGAGAGTTTTGGATTTTGATAGAGGGATTAATTTTCCTTTTTGATCTAGTTTTATTAAAAATGATGCAGTTGGACTTTTCCGCGGAGACCTCAAGTTTAAGAGAGGAAAGGGAGTTTGCAATAGAATTTAATATTGAATTGGTCTTGCGACCAAGAGTAATGATGGAGTTTGAATAGGTAACCACTGCGAGATCATCCGCGAAGGCCTGTAAGTAATATTCATCATTGTTAAGGGAAAGAATTTTATTAAAATAAATGTTCCATAGTATGGGGGAAATGACGGAGCCCTGAGGGGCACCTTTAGAAATAAATTTTGAAAAAGTAAAATTGTCCTCTATAAAATTAATTGTTCTTGAGCTGAGATATGAATAAATGAAGGATCTGAAAGTAGAGGGGAGATTAATTGAGTCAAAGGTGAGGGGAAGGATATTCCAATTCACGTTATCGAAAGCTCCACGGATGTCCACAGTGGTTAAGGAAACATGAGAAGAGGATTTAAATTTATCAATGGTACTGACAAGCTGGTACGTGGCGTCTTCGCAACTGAGGAGCTCCCTAAAGCCATATTGCAGAGGGTGAAGTGAATTTCTAGTCTTCAGCCAGAAGTTCAATTTGTTTATAAATATTTTTTCTAATATTTTCCCAAAAGTTGGGAGAAGGCAAATAGGGCGATAGGATGAACATAAAGCGGGATCCTTACCCGGCTTATTGAAGAAGATGATTTTGGCATTTCTAAGGGGAGCAGGGAAATAACAGAATTTGAAGCAGGAATTGATGAGAGAAGATAAAAAGGAGGGGAAATGTTTAAACAGGGTTTTCCATATATTAAAATCTAAAAGGTCTAAACCGGGAGCTTTATTATTTTTTAGGTTGTTGAAGACCAGAAATAATTCTTCCTCAGAAACCGCCCCCAGCCCTTCGGGAGGCAGAACAGTTGCAGGAAAAGAATTAAAAAAGGGGTCATCCTCGAAGCAGTGATCCAAAAGACGAGAGATTTTAGTATTGTAATTAAGGTTAGGCTCGCCTGGAAAGAGAAGTTGAATATTATTAATTTTATTGAGTTTTTGGAAAGCAAATTTGAAGTGGCTGCCAAATTTAGAGTAACAATTAGAACAATAATTTTTCCAGGCGTCATTTTTAGATTTATTAATAAGTAATTTATATTTAGCACGGTTAATTTTAAGTTTAAGTTTAGCGGCCGAAATAAGATCGGGGGCAGCAGAATTCTTCTCTAGCGATTTAACTCTCCTGGCAAGAGCAGTGACAAAATTCCTGAATTTAGCCAGGTCTTTAGTCCACCAGGAAAAACTAGGTTTCCTGATGGATTTCTTTTTTTTAATAGAAGAAAAGGCGCAGGATTGAACAGTGTCTAAAAAGGATTTGACAAAGGAATCAAGGCTGTATGTGTCAATTATATCTTTAGCTAGAGATTTAAAACGGGTTATATGGGGTTTAATTTTAAAGATGAATTTGCCAAGGCTATACGCGGTTTTTAAGTGAAAGGAATTATCAACAGGGGTATCGATGTTAATTTTGATTTTAATAAATTTATGATCGCTAGAGGATTCATCCGTTAAAACTTCCCAGGAGTAAATAGAGTCGAAAAAGCCAAAAGATACTAGAGAAAGATCGGGGAAGCCTTTACCTGAATGTGAATCGAATGTTGGACCACATTTGGGGTCATTTAGGACGATAAGGTTGTTAGAAATACAAAAGTCAATGATTTTGAGTCCCCGCTGATCAATGAAGCCATATCCCCACATCTGAGCTCTAGCATTAAAATCTCCCAAGAGCAGGTAATCATAGGAGAGAAAATCAAGTGAGGAAAATTCTTCAATGAGATCTGAAATGTTATCGTGGGGAGGGAAATATATTGAAGCTAATATAAGAGGTTTACGTGAAGGGAGAATAACTTCAATAAAAATGGCCGAAGAAGAGTTAAATTTAATTTTGGCTGTAAGATTAGAATTTAAAATTATAATAGCTGCTTTTTTAGAAAGGGAACAAAATTGGGAAAGGCCGAAAGGAGGTTTTAAAATTTCACCGTTGGAGATGTAGGGTTCTTGAAGGCAGATAAAATCAAAAGAATGGTCTATTGCGTATTGAAGAGTATTGCTATGTGCTGCTAATGAGTGATTGGTGTTAATTTGAAGGCCCTCAAGAACCATAAAAGAAAAAAGAACTGACAGAGCTCAGAGGTGGGGAACAAGTAAGAATCATAATATAATCAAAGAAAAGGGTTACACTTCCTTTTGAAGCTCCTTGATCCTGGCGAGCTCCGCTTGCAAGAGTCTGCATGAGCTTCTATCATGCGCATTATGATAGATGTTCAGTCTACTGTTTTTATTTTTGTGATTCTCTGTATTGCAGTTGACACAAATGGGGGTTTTAGCCCTACACTGACTGAAGACATGATCGGACTTTGTGCAATTGCTACAGTTTCCCGTAGGATAATGACAATAATTTGCCACGTGGCCAAAGGCCTGACATTTAAAGCATTGTTTGAAGCTGATGTACCTCTTTACGTAGAAGGAGTTGAAATCATAGAAGATTTTCTTTTGATCGATAAGTGTGTTGGCAAAAGGAACCTCTAAAGAGAACACCCAGTTGACACTATCACTTCTTGATTTAAAATTTTTCAAGATCCTGATGTCCTCTGGTTTAATTGAAGGGAGAGATAAGCATATAAGAGCTCTGAAGTTCTCCTCGTTAAAGTTTTCTGGAATGTTAAAGATGATGAGGGGAGTTCTACGTGCTTCTTGAGGCTTTATGTTAAATTTTTCAGAAATTGCTGATTTCTGAAATATAGGTAGAATTCTATCTGGATTTTGATCTTGACAAGTTATTTTTATTGTGCCGTTCTGTAGCGTAGAGATGTTCTTGATATTAAGATTTTTTGGGCAGGGAAAAGAGAGTAAGTCTTGCTTAAGTTGTGCATTGTTCTTCATGCGGTCTTTTCCCTGCAGTAAGATGCTTGCAAAGGTTTTATCAGCAGGTGGGACAGAAACTGGCTGAGACGGGAAAGGAGTCTTGACCAGTGTTTCCTCCAAGTTTCTCCTGACGGCATGATTGATCAGCTCTGGAAGATTGTCTGTCAGTTTGGAAGAAAACACGTTGAGCTCATTGAAGATAGATTCTTTGAAGCTAGTTAGTTCGGAGGAAAGAGTTTCTTTGTCAATGAAGGAAAGAGTGGAGGGATCTGGTTTGTTGATTGTAGCTGCATTCTGAATTTGGTTTTCGAAGATAGCACAAGACTCTTTAATGCAATTGAATTTGTCCTCTAAATAGTTTTTTTGGACTTGATTTATCCTCGGAATTTTTGAAATGTAGCTTTGAATGCTGTTCGAGTATCTCATGATTTTAAGGAGAAAGGTATTGCAAAAGTCATTGGAACTATCATCTGCAGGTTCGGTGATTACAGAAGGAGAACGGGCAATGGATTCTGAGCGAACTGATTCTGAGCAGTTATCATTTGGAATAGTTGGAGGTGCCGAAGACGTGAACGGAAAGTCACCATCAAAGCGGGTCAAAACAGGCGCACGTTCTTGGTTATAGTGTTTAGATGATCCAGAAGGAGGTTGCGAGATATTGGTATGAGATGGAACATCAGACTTGGAGGAGGAGAACTTAGAGGAGAAAGGGTTGACTCTAGAGGCATATGAAGATTGCGCAAATGAAGAAGGATTCATAGATGTAAAGTTCACCATTTGCACACCGTGTTTGCCAGATGTAGAAGGAGTAGAAGTCGGAGTAGTAAGCGGAGAACTGGGTTTAAATTCACAAGAGGTGTTGACTGTAGCTGGAGATAACACAACAGAAGGAAGGGGGGGAAAGTCAGTGAGGGTAAATGTGTCCAAGATAATTTTGCTGTTGTCCTGAGGTTTTAGTTTAGGAGGCGTGATCTTTCGTTTAAACATTGTAAAATAGTTTAATAGTACTTAATAACAAGGTAACTTAATATATACAGTGCATAAAAAACAATTATTAAATATACAATAATGCAGGCAATATTAAATGTATAGTAATACAGCATCAAAAGTAAACGAGAAGTGATAGTAACGACAAGTAGGTTAAAAAGAAACGTAACATGTCGGAAATGAACGTACCACGACGGAAACCAGAGCCTGAAAAGAAGAAGAAATATAAAGGATAAACATAAAAGAACCTGAGGGGAGAATTCTGTACTGAAGCATTAGCAAGGGAACGCGCCAAGAAGGAAACCGGAGCCCAAAAGACTGTGAAAACTCAGACATGAACGTACCACAACGGAAACAGGAGCCCAAAAAATGACAAAACAAAAAGGGCAAGCAAAAAGGAACCAGGGAGGAGAATTTTATAAAACAATACACGTTAAAGGAACGCGCCACGTATAAAATCATAGCCCAAACGATATACAGGTTGCAAAGAATTTATACAAAATGGCACCAGGGAGGAGAACATAAGCAGAATGAGAAAGACAAATAAATTAAAAGCGCGGGAAAGCAAGTTCAACAAGAGACAAGGGGCAGGTCCAAAATGAAAAAAGGGGGGGAACGGAGATCCAAAATCAAAAGTAAAGGGGAACAAACATTGTAAAAAGCCAATTTACATATATAAACACAGAGTTTAGATTCAAAATGAGTATCAATTAACAAAGAAAACATGTTATTTATCATAGTAGTACAATTTAAAATCAGAATTAAATAAGAATTAACAGTTTTTTTTACAGATGTACAAAGGGTCAAGTTGACGCCTTTGAGAGAATCCCAATACAATGGCTTATCACAGAACACGAGTAGAATGTTTTAAAAACATATTTGAACTTTTCTCACCAGAAAATGAACGTATAACAATATCTAAGGTATCATTGTAGAGCTAGGAAGGAGATACACAATAATATAGCAAACACGATTAAAGACGAAGCAGAATCACGCAACTACGGCACAAAAAAGAGAGACCGCAAAAAACATGCGTATTTAGCACTTCAGACATCGAGAAGCGCATCAATGTGTAATATATGTGTGTATGTGTTTGTTTATGCGTGTGTGTTTGTTTATGTATGTATATATATATATATATATATATATATATATATATATATATATATATATATATATGTGTGTGTGTGTGTGTGTGTGTCCGTGAGTCTGTGGATGCGATATCTCATGAACGAATGGAGCGTTTCGAACGTAATTTGGCACGATTATTACAAGCGAGTGAATGTATCCCTATTTATTTTAAACGGGATAGAAACATTCGGAAGTACGCCAAATTTTCGAATGAATTTTTGAAAAAATAAACCTAGGACATTCAATAATGTAAATAAATAGTCATTTTATACGTGCTATTGTTCTAAAGTAAATGGCACAAATTTTAAAAAATAGCTTGACCAGTTAGTTCTCCAGATATAGCACGTTTTAAAGATAAATCTATCTAAAAAATTACATAAATATTAACAGTAATAAGTATCATCAAACGTGTTACACTTGACGATGGGTGGTGATATAAAAAGGTGGAGTTGCAAGGCAGCTTTGAATTGATGCTAAATTAAGTAGCGGAAGAAAATCGTTGTATAATTTGTAAAGAAATCAAGTGATTGTAAATACACAATGGCAAAAGTAAGCAGCCTCTTTTTATTTCTTTACTACGTACTATGTATCTCACATATTTTATTAAAATAAATATTGTATCACATATTAATATATGGGTCATTTTCTGTAAACGAGAGTTTTACATGTCCCAGGTGTTTTAATAAAAGTTTACATGACTTGGGACTGATTTTGGACACTGGTCAGTTTTATTATATTGTAGTTCATATTTATCACCCATTAGCTAAAAAAACAATTTATATTATAATATTTAAAAATTTAATTTTTTTTATTAAATGTCATTCCCCTGTGTGTCCCAATAGTCAAATAATGAAATCACAACTTCATTTACAAGCCTTCATTTGCTAGTTTTCTTTTAATTTGATGTTTTATAATAAGTTAGACAATTTAAAATACAAACAGTAATAAAAAATCCACTATGGATTAGAGTAATATTTTGAATTAATTTTTTACAACTGTCCCCTAGCTTTTTTGTCATTCACTTGTCATTAAATTTTAACACCTCTTTCTGTACATAGATGACAATAAAATATAATTATTGTTCTTTTTTACTAAAGTCTATATTCACCACTTCAAGAGTTTGACTATATTCTAGTTATCATTCTGTACAGGGAATTATTATAAAACTGAACAATTTTGGGTAAAAATTTTATTCCTGCCATTGACCTGTCTTTAATTATTCTCAGAATAAAAAAGTAAATATTTTTTTAACATATATGTGTGCCTAGTTAGTGCAGAAAACTGAATACCAAGAGTTAGGCTTAAATGCAAATAAAACTTATATGCTCAGAAAGAAAAACCACATGATTTGACACTCCCCTGTCATCATTCACCTGTCTTCTTGGTAGACAAGAAAATGACATTAGAACAGATGAATCACATTTAAAAACTATATATTTTTTTAGAAGATAAAACAAATAAGAAGTTAGTTCTAAATATAAGATTGCAATTAAAGCAAAAGAATTTTTTTTATTTTTCTAACATACATACTAACAAAGCAGTTGCCTATATTAAGTGTCATTCCCCTGTCATGCTGTATTTACATGTCTTGAAAATAAAAATTTGCATTTTCTATTTAATTTCCCCAAAATGATCACTGCTATTGTGTTTTTTTCAGTTTAAACCACCCATGTTAAAATATAATGCGGAAAACAGGTTGAAAAATAGAAAAAAAAATATACTGTAAGAAAAAAAAATGGAAAAGCCCGTTTACAGAAAATGGCCCATATCTCACATGTCAGTCAGTTATTATAATTATCATCAATGCACGTCCAACAATATAGTTAATATTAAAGATATTAAAAAAATAAGTGTAGGTAAAATAATTAAGTTTAAATTAAGTTAATACGTAACACCAAAAAAGTATAAAAAATCTTGTGTGGGCAGCACATGACTTTCTCTACAGACTCAAATTCATCTCCACTTTACTTTTTTCATAATTATCGTTAAATTGAGTTTAATTGCATAAATTAACACTGATAACTATTTGAAATTACATTGAATTTTCAGTTTTAAATTAATTTTTGTTTCTGATTGGCAATTGGACGTATTTTCAAAGGCAAATTTGAAAAAAAAAAAAACCCTTAAGCTATCGAAAACGGTTAGTTCTAGAGCTATGGAGTTAATATTATTTTGTAGTTAAAAATTACATATAAAATGAACATTTGATTAATTCATTTGAGCATATGTATGCCTTTCTTTTATTTTAGATTTTTGAACGAATTTTGCGGGTCATTTAGCAAAGAAAAAAAAAGTTATTTTTTTCCAAATTCTACCAAAGTCTTATCAGTACCAGGACACCTCACAAGCGATTTAGATACCAAATTTTGTGAAATTTGATCATTTAGTTTTTCAGCTAGAGAGGTTACATACGATTATTGTGGCCATTTCGCAAAAAAAAAAAAGCATTTTTTTTTTCTTTTCTTTTTTGGAATCGAACCAAAATCTAATCAGCACCAAGATAACCCACAAGTGACTTATCCACTAAATTTTCTGAAACTTCATCCATTCATTTTTCAGCTAGTGTCGATACATACATCGTACAGACAGACATGCTGACATACATGCATAGACGCCACGCTAAAAATAGCATTTTCGTGTTTTAAAGTGCTCGGAACGTATGGATTAGTCGAAAACTCGAGTTGCGATTTTCAACAATTTTTCAATACTTTCCCTATATACATTAACATGTATTGTAAAGGGGGAAAAAAGTATTTTAACATTCCACAAACATATATGCTGATCCCACATTCGGAATTCAATCTTGCACACAAATAATAAAATCTGTGCAGGTGATATTAATGTAGAATAAAACTTGTCAAATTCCCCTCTCCCCTGTCCTGTCATCCACCAATAAAGAAACACCAGTTAAAACTCTTGAAACCGGTGATCAGCACCAAAAATGAATAGTCTGTTTTTCCGACGGAAATTGAAATGATCAGATGGCAACATGAATGAGAATGGTTTATTAAAAATGTTATGGGGAAAATAAACAGAATACTCTCGGCGCAAATTTTATAATGCAGCTAGCTCTATTGGTGGTCTTTTCAGCTTTAAAAAACCCATTATTTTGTATCCGATTATATTTTGTCTGGATTCTACCATTAGGGATGAATTTGCGAGGATATAGGTTTTATTTATTATTATTATTATTTTTTTTTTTGCTCTTTTGCGTTTTTCGAGGTTTCACTGGAAATAAAATGTCAAAGCTCGGGCGAAATAATTCTTGGTGATGTAGTGCAGTGGAGATTTCAGCTTCAGTAGTTTTGCGGGTGTAAAGCTGTTAGACTAATTAAAGTATATTTTAATCCGAATTATAAACTTTTACGTAGTAAAATATGGTTTTGCTCAACAGTTTCTAAACATATACATTTAATTGTTCTTTTGACACAAACAGGGATCCACAGAAACTTTTTAAATCTATATTTTTTATTTATTTTCCGCATATACCTAGATAGGAAGATAAGTCAAAAAACCTGATGTGGGCAGCACATGACTTTCCTTATATAATGCAATCAATTTACCACTTTTACAGTAAAAAAATAGGTTATTCTTATAGTAGATACTTACATTCTTTGAAAGATATTAAATTTTCGTCAATGAGTCGTCATTTTCATTGATTTAACGTCATTTTTATCCATTTGGCGAGATTTTCGTTAATTTAGCAACATTTAAAAAAGTCGCCAAGTTGGTGACATTCTGCCAAGCGTTATGGACGGAGAAATAAGTTATTCTTATAGCTTAAAAATGGCTATTGGCGTTCAAATACAAAAGTGTTACTCAAAGTCTTTTTTCTCATGAATGGAACTAGCTAGATCCACGAGAATAATGTCACCAAATTTATAGCATGATATTATTACTTATGAAAAGTGAACATACTTCACAATAGGTAATATTTTTTATATGATTTTTGATAATTTTTTTAAAGTGTGCAGTATCTCGAGAACGATTCTTGCTAGAATTCTAAAATTTGTGTCAATCGTTTTCTAATGAAAAACTACATAAGAAATGACTATTCGCGTAACTTTATTAAAGGTTTTAAATTTTTGATGATTTTTTCAAAATTTTACTCGAAAATTTAGGGAAGATTCTGAACATTCGATTGGTATAAAAACAATAGGCTTCCAGTATTCATGGGTTGTAATTTTTGTATCAAATTTCGTTCGAATTGGTCCATGCGTTCGGCAGTTATCGTCTCCACAGACTCACACTCACACACACACACACACACACACACACACACACACACACAGACATCTCAAAAACGTTGATATGATTCGTGAATGAATTGAAATGATTCGTGTTCAGGGATGCTTGAAACGTGCTCTCCCGTCGAAAACTCAATTCGAATTTTCGACCCCGTCACAATACTTTCCTTATACATTATATGTATATAAGGAAAATAATAATTAAAACATGTTTAAATAAATTTGCGAACTTAAAATACACGAAATATAATAAAATTGTAATAAAACTAGTTTTGGTTTAATGTAGGGTTGCAAACTTTAGCTAATATATGGCTATTTAGCCATTTTTCTTTAACCTTTAGCCCCCAAAATGGCTAAATCTTGATATAAATTGGCTAAATAATTTGCAACCTGTTTATAATGGCTATTCATAAAATCTAACCATTTTTGCCATGATTCTAGCCACAAAGTTCAT
The DNA here is from genome assembly GCA_951213105.1 of Amaurobius ferox. NCBI lineage: Eukaryota > Metazoa > Arthropoda > Arachnida > Araneae > Amaurobiidae > Amaurobius > Amaurobius ferox. The sequence continues at coordinate 45,658,886 of OX578148.1, read as the reverse complement.
TCAAATGTTTGTAAAACTGCTAATGCTTGCACTTCATTTTACTGTTTTAACTTTCTAGAATGTACCATAATATCATAATTCCTAATGTTTTCAGTTATATAGTCGTAAATAAATAAAAAATAAAAGAAGTAAATATTTTTTTGACGTGGTAGATAGAATTTTTTTTTTTTAAATAACAGAAGTGTTTATTGGCTTATACAAAGAAAAGTTCACACAATGTAGAATCGAAAAATATAAACAATAAATTTTCCCGATAACAAAAACCGTTCTAAAGTTTGTGTTCCTCGTTTTAGAATTAAAAAATGCGTACAAAATGATTACTTAACTTCAATAAAAGTCCTGATGTTTTTATGATTTTTCAAAAATTCAGGGTCTTCCAAAAGTTCGGTCGAATTTAAAACCAGCAGAGTTCCAGTATTCACGGATAATTATAATAGCATCAAATCCACCCCCACCCCCCCCTCTCTCTCTAATCGAACGTTTTTTGAACTGATGAAAGAACAGAGTTCTGTCGAAAAAAGGAATTCGAATTTTTGACTTCCCCCCCCCCTCATTACAATACCTACCATGTACATTATACTATGTACGTAGGGAAAGTAATAGTCCAGCCTAGACTCTCTCTCTCTCTCTCTAATCGAACGTTTTTTGAATTGATGAGAAAGAACAGGGTTCTGTCGAAAATCCGAATTCGAATTTTTGACCCCTCCCCCCCCCCCCCCATTACAATACGTACCATATACATTATATACTATGTACGTAGGGAAAGTAATAGTCCAGCCTTGACAAATTATTGACCCTGGTTTCATTTATAAAATACTTTTATTTTATATATCAAACTTTTGACTTTATATATTAAACCTTAAGGATTGTAAATTTTAGAATTAAAAAAAATAATAAAATTTTATTTTATTTAAAACTCTAATTAAACACATGTTTGTGTAAAAAATTCCATAAATAAATTTAATAATTTGTTCCATCCCACATCCCTTTAATTATTTGATATTTAATATTTTCAAATATAAATAAGTTTGACAACAGTGCACAAATACATATAATAAACGACATAATCATATACAAAGATCCTTAATAATAAAAGACTATTTGTACTACATATACACGAATATTAAAAAAAAAATGTCAACATTTCACAAACGTATATCCAATCCAATTCCCACTTTATAAAATTCAACCTTGCATGCAGGAGATAAGACGGTATGGGTTGATTTTAATTTAGAACAAAATGTCCCGTCAAATTACTTTTCTTTCTATCATTCAAATAACAATACAAATGAAGACACATCAGCTAAACTCTCAAACTCGCTGATAAGCGTAAATTTAAATAGTCTGTTTTCCTAACAGAAATATTGGAATTATTATGTGGCAACACGGAGTTGTTAAGTTCAACGATCAAACAAACTGAGCGCTCACGCTTCGTACAACTTTTTAAACACAAAGCTCTGAAGTTGATGGCCTTTTCAGCTTTGAAAACTCATTTTGTATCCGTTCCTCCGAATTGTATTTTAATCTCTGTTTCCACCATCAGAGGTGAATTTGCAAGGTTCTTGTATTTTGCTCTTTTGTGTTTTTTGAGTTTTCATTGAAAATAAAATGTCATAGCTCGGGCAATAATTCTCAGTGATGTTGCGCGGTGGAAGGTTTCCGCTTCGATGGTTTGGGAGCTCAAAAGTTATTAGATTAATTAGAGTATTTTAATCTGAATTTCAAACTGTAACGCAGTGAATCCTGGCGTTTCTTCTCCCATCGATTTAGAGTTAGTCAGACAACAAATAAGTCAGAATTCTAATTAGAAAGATTTTTTCTAGTCTTATTAGGGATGCAATTTGGGGGGGGGGGGGGTTAGTAGCAAACTTTTTACAGCATTTTTATTCAGTTCCCCCCCCCCCCCCCCCCCGCATATTCTTAATACAATCAGAGAAAATAAAATCTTACCCTGAACTTAAATATACTGTGTGAAAATATGCGACATGTAATAGAATTGCATGTAAACTAGTTTTGTAGATCAAACCAAGGTTTTTTTTATATAATAGAATAAATTGCCTGGTTTCATCTGGGTCCTAAACAAGAAGCGATACGTAAACAATACAGATAACACCGTTCAATTTCCAAAAAGACCATTTAGAACAAAAAATATCAATACGTTCCATTTTTTTACATATGCACAGAAAATCTTAAAGCAATTTAACAACGGTTAACAAATTACACGATGACGCCCAGTTCCTAAATAAGCGCCTGCTACGTAAATAATACAGATAACACCACTCAATTTTCTAAACGCCATTTAGAACAAAAAATATTTCCGCGCCCCGATTTCTCTATGTACACAGGAAATTGTACAACACAGTTTAACAACGGTTATGTTAATACTTCATTGCTTTCTAAAAATTCCTTCCGCTCCGATTTAAAGCAAGAGCAATATCAGCAGTTAAGGCTCCTAAATATACAGGCTGACGCAATCCCGAGTCCAACCAGTTGTCAGTTATTGTCTGCCCATACTGTTTCAATGGCGCGCGCATGGTACTGGTACATGGTTGATACTTTATAAGCAATTTAGTTGTAAAATAGGAGCTTCTGTTTCCATAAAAATTGTACTAATCATTCAAGAAAGTAGTCTGGAAGATTATGATTTTTAGAGATCTATGGAGAAAAAGGACCCTCTTTTAAACATATACAGCCATTGCTTCAACCATGAGTCAAAATGACCGTTGTTGCCGGTATATCTATAGGAGCCTTAGCAGCTGTCATACCCCAGTTGTGACACCATGAACACTGTAGAAATTATTTCGGGGTGAACGTTCGAATGGAAAATCTTTATTTGGAATTTACAAAAATAAATATTTTTTAAATTTTTAAAAGATTCCGAGACGAAAACTTTTGGAGAAATGTCCCAAAAGTTTTATAACTTTAATTTTTCTTTTTGAACTACATAGAAACCATTAACAGAAACACAATATTTACCCCATGATTTTAACTTAAAACACAAATATTAAATGTTTGTTAAAATGAAATAAGCAGCGCTGAAATGAACATCGAAAACTGAATTTTTTTTTTTTTTTATAGAAATAAATGGTTACTGTTTTGGAAATTTTAATTCGAATATAACTAAAAGGTACAATCCACAATAGTTCAAAGAATTATGAAGTTTAAAACGTGTTTTCTTTGCAATATAAAATTTAATTTTGAAATTTGTAAATCGAATCAGGAATGTTTTTTAAAATACTTTTATATTACATATCAAATCTCTGATTTTAAAGTTATATAGTATATATATATATATATATAAAAAACCGAATATTTTAATTTTTAGAACATTATTTTCTTTATGGCATAAACATATCTATATAAAAATTAATTGGAGTGTGGGTGGCTCAACTTGAATTTCTCATACCATAATCCATTTTTAGTAGATTTGCGTTTTCAAATTTTATAAGAAAAATTTTGAAAAATCTGTATTATTGGACCAAATAATTACAAAATATAGCATGTTACCCTTCACTTTAAAAAAGGCTTGAAAACATATTTCGATTGATACTATACTTGTGTATGTACCGCCCGGGGAGGTTAATGACGACACGAACCAATGAAAAAAATCTTTTTAATAATACCATATTTGGCAATGTACCCCGCGGTGGGGTGGGGCTAATGACATCACGAAAAAAAATTGTATCACGGTTATTTTTCTCAACAATGATTGAAACTATAAAGTCTCGCTATCATTGAATTATAAATAAACCCTTTTATGCATGATTATGCTGAATTTTGTCCTATGTTGCCATGTTAAAAAAATATAAAATTTCAAATAAATTTCGAAGTTTTTACTCAAATCTAAAAAAAACATTCTATCTAGTTCTAGATTTTTTGATAACAAAGCCGGAAATAAAGTTTCGTAAAAATCCGTCGTTTAGGGCCGCTATCATGGACACACATACAGACAGGCAGATGGACATCACTCCAAAACGTGTTCAGGAGGTCTTAAAACATATATTGGCATCAAAATCATGAATTTTCGTGGCAACAATACTTTCTAAATACTACGTACGAGAATGTAAAAATCTGGAATAATCCAGAAGAAGAAACTTAAAAGTACTTAGAAGAAAGTTTGCTTCCAGCCATTGAAAGAATTTTCGAGTATTGTAAAAAGAACAGCAGATATCCTAATTTGAAGGAATTGTCTGATGTATTTAATCGCGCCACTCTCAACATATTTTTAAGAGCAAATCTTCAGCATAACTAGTTTTACTTGCGACAAAAAATAAAGATCAGATCCTTAAAGTTTCGAATGTTTTTTTTTTTTTAAATAATAATCTGCAATAGGTGAGAAGCATTCACAGTTATTCAATTATTGTAGTTAAAACTAACTAAAGTACGAAACTACTGTTACGAACGTATCCTCTACAATCGTTGGTGTACATGCAGGAAACAAGAACGAGTTCAAGTTTCTGGATAACTTACGTTTATTCACAAGCACAAAGTAAACAGGAACAACATACAATCAAACTGCACTTAAATGCTCCATTAATTACACAAAATAAGCGATAATATTCTCAAAATACTAGCGAAAATAATTTCACAAAACAACAACTGCTATTTTCAAAACATTGACAAAAGTCACTGTCCACTGTAGCTCGTATATTGTCAACTGAACTCTTCAATTCAGTGATGACTTATATTTATAGTCTCTCCATAGAAACTTCTGGAAATCTCTATATCTCAAAGAATAATCGTGCTATCGAAAAGTTTTTGGAACATTCCGGAAGTCGCCAAATATGCCAATCCTTCTAACTGGGAAATACTGGTAACCCTGGGCCCAAGTCATCATTACGTCATACTGACGTCACGGACTGTGCTTTCTTCGCCTGGCCTTTGAGACGGACGAAAGAGGCGCCGCCAAAGGGAATATTGCGAGTTCGCAACACTGCTATAAAATAATTTAAATATAAAATGTTTCATTTCTAAATTAATGTGGTTTTATTACACTTTTTACTTTTTTTATTTTACGTTATTATTTACTTTATTATCAGTTAACAATTTGAATATAAAATAAAAAGGTTAATTTCTAAATTAATGCGGTTTTACTGTTTTATTTTACTTTATTATTTACTTTATTGTTTACCAATAATTAATAGCATTTAATAAATGTAAATATTATTATTGATTTGAAGTAAATATTCGAGATCTCGTTAATATATGAACTCGAGAAAAGTGTTATGCAACCATCTCTAATATAAATATGTAAAAAGATAAATAAGTAAGATGAATAAAATTATCCGTTCCAGATCAATAAAATATCCCTTGATCTTTTATTACGAGATTGACAAATTTAAATAGAGTTGGAATACGTGCACAAATATTTAAAGAAAGTATTTCAGCATTACACAAACATATATGCAGATCTGACTTTTAAACAATTCATTTCCAAATGCACAGGATAAAGACAATGTGGGTTGATATCAATTTGAAACAAAACGTATGCCATGTCTCCCTCCATCCTCCTACCACCAATGCAAATGAAGATACATCGTAGTTAAACTCTGGAATAAGGCGATCTGGCAGAAAGGCATATCGTCTGTTTGTCTATCGGAAATGGCTGATGATTAGGAGGCAACTCGGGGAGAATGGTTTATTAAAAATGCATCGAAAAATAACAACACTTTTTGATTACATTTCGAAATGCAGTTGGTGGTCTTTGCAGTTTTATAAGAACAGTTATTAGTGGCAAAAATTTAGCCATATTATTGTTTTTGCGAAAATATTTTTCTTGAAACATCTATTTCTCAGGATCTGATAGGGTTAAGATTATGACCGGCTTGGATACAGCATCAAATTTCGGAGAAGAATAGGAGGGTTCACTAGGGATTTTCATTTCCGATTCAAAATTTTTTATTTTACTTGAAACATTTATTTCTCAAGATTGCTTCTAGATAAGAGCTTAGATGATAACATATAGATTCAGCATCATTTTTTGGAGGAAGTTGGGTGATTCGCTAAATATTTCCTCTTCCAGTGCTTTTCACACTTCCGGATCATAAATTTTCCTTTAAACATACATTTCTTAGGGTAATAGATAGAGCTTAAATAATGACTGATATGGATTCATCAAATTTCAGAGGAAGTAAAGATAATTCCACTTCTGGTCCTGGAGATGCCACTTACACCATTAGAAAATTTGCATTTCGCTTGAAACATCTATTTCTCGCGATCTGTTATAGATACAGCTTAGATGATGATTGAGATGGATTTAGCATCAAACTCCCAAGGGGATTGAGGATTCACTAAGGATTTCACTTCCGATTCTTTTTCCACTTCTGGTACAATTTTTTTTTTAAACATCTATTTATCAAGATTGTCTACAGAAAGACCCAAGACGATGACCGGCATGAATTGAATATTACATTCCGGAAGAGATCTGGTGTTCACAGAAGATTTTCACTTTTGGATTTCTTGCACTTCCAAGTTCAAGCATTTCTTTGAAACATCAATTTCTTAAGATTGGCGAAATATAGAGCTTATACTGATATGGATTCAGAATCAAATTTCAGAGGGGGTGCGTGGAAAGGTGGTTCACAAAAGGTGTGAATTTCCTGTTCTCAAGATGTCACTTACGGTTTTTTCGAAAATTCGTATGATTGTATGAAATAAGTATTGTTACGATGTATCTTCTCAAATCGTGGGTGTGCGTTAAGGATACAAGAATGAGTCCAAATTTTTGAATAACTAACACGTTTATTCACAACTACGACGTAAACAGGACTAATATACAGACAGACAGACAGCACTTAAATGATCCAATAATTTCAGAAAATAACTGATTTTATTGTCAAAAACATTTGATGAAAGTCGCATTCCACTGTAGCTCGTATTACGTCAACTGCTCTCTGAGTGGGGATTCCTTTTATAGACTCGCCATAGAAACTTCTGAAAATCTCTCATATCACGTAGAATAATCGTTATTTCGAGAAGTCGCCATATGTTGCTAAATTGGCGAGAAATCGCTAAATCTGGCAACCCTTCTTCGAACTTTGGAATTCTGGAAATCTTGCGTTCACGCCGTGGGAAAGCCTGTACGGATGTTTTCTTAGTCAGGTTCTCAAAAGAAAAGTTTCTAGTGAGGGAATATTATACGTTCATAACAGTATGCCAGAGGGAATAAAAATGCTTAAAAGTTTTGCCAAAAATTAAATATACACACCAATCGCCAACATATGAAGGTTTCTTCATAATTTTTTACTTTCCCTGCAATACATTGTGATGTAGAGGGAGTATTGGAATCATGTCGAAAATCGCAACTCGATTTTTCGACGGATCTACACGTTTCGGGACCTCTAGAACACGAAAAAATTATTTTTAGAGTGACGTCTGTGTGTGTGTCCAATGTATTATCCACTCTAACTCGAAAACTAATTGACCAAATTTCACAAAATTTGGAAGATAAGTCACATGTAGATTACCCTGATGCCGATTATATTTTAGTACGATTCGGGGAAAAAGAATCTATATTTTTTTTGCGAAATAGCTCCCCAAAATTGTCTATCCACTTTAACCGGAATACTAATTGATCAAATTGCACAAAATGTGGTAGATGCATCACTTATGGGTTACTCTGGTGCTGATTAGATTTTGGTATAATTCGGAAAAAAAGAACTTGCTTTTTTTGCGAAATGGTCAGCAAAAATCGTCAAAATCTAAAAGACTACGTATGCTCAAACGCATTAATTAAATGATTGCATTATATGCAATTTTTGGCGATAAAAAGAAAAAAACCAACCCCATTACTCAAGACTAACCGTTCTCGAGATATTTTAGTTTTTTCGCATTTTTGCTACGGCAATTTTGAGAATGAGTCCAGTTACCTAATGAAAACGAAAGCTGAATTACAAGCGTAAATTCCGTGCATATGCCATTATTTATACGTGTTATTTAGTGCAATTAAACTAAATTTAATGAATGAAATAAAGAGAATGAATTTGAGTCTGCAGGGAAAGTCATGTGCTGTTCACCTCAGATTTTTTTTGTTTTGTATTCGATTCTCCGTGATATGCTTTTATCTGACTTTCCGCAATTAAAAATGAATTGGTGAATTTTTAATTTTTTGCCTGTTTGGTGTTTTCCAGTGCTTCCTCCGAAAACAAAATTTCATATTTCGAACACAGCAATTTTCGGTGATGTAGTGCAATGAAAATTTCAGCTTCAGTGGTTTCGCAGCTCGAAAGCTGTTAGACTAATTAAAGTATTTTAATCCCAGCTATAAACTTCTACACCGTAAAAACATACCTTGGTCCAAAATTTCAGAACTTACATCTGGAAAATTGCTATCATAAAAGAGTTATTTTTATTTCTGCTTGGAACCTAATTAGGGGGTCAGCAATAAATTTTTTAAACCAGTACTTTTTCCCACATATTTTTAGATAGGAAGAGAGAGAGAGAGGTGGAAAAAATAAGCCTGGTCTATGAAAACTAATTTGTGGAATTTCATACCCAGAATTGCACAAAATATTACACGGATAGAATTGCACAAAAACTTACACGAACAGAATTGCACAAAAACTTACACGAACAGAATTGCACAAAAAATTACACGAACAGAATTGCACAAAAAATTACACGAACAGAATTGCACAAAAAATTACACGAACAGAATTGCACAAAAAATTACACGAACAGAATTGCACAAAAAATTACACGAACAGAATTGCACAAAAAATTACACGAACAGAATTGCACAAAAAATTACACGAACAGAATTGCACAAAAAATTACAAGAACAGAATTGCACAAAAAATTATACGAACAGAATTGTACAAAAACTGCGGTTTCTTAGTTAGATTATAAATGTTATTTATTACAATCATACTTTATTGTCGTCCATCATTCCATTATTTTTAATGGTTCCAGTTTATTTGCGTTATACTTATAGGAATTTTAATCCAGGACTTTTTTTACAATCCAGGGATTAAGAATTGTCCAATCACGGGATCTCTCGTGATTACATGCAACTATATCTAGTATTCAGCACATTGAATATAAAATGTATACAGGATTTCTAAGGGAGGCATTAAGCACCTCATCACTTATGTAAAGAAAGTTCTATGAGTTTGTTCTATCTATAGTAAAGTGACCGCGTCCCGTAGCGGAGAAGTTTAAAAGCTAGGATTACGAACTCGGCAACAAAATGACAGACAAAAATGCCAATTACAAAGTTGTAAAGTATTTATTGTCTCCGGTATATGCGTTGTGTCGATTACTACAACTTTAATAACTAGCTTTTTTTTTGTCTATCTTGCACTGTTGCACATAGAGAGGGGGAGAGGAGGGGGCTAGAGAGGGAGGGGGCTAGAGAGGGAGGGGGCTAAAGAGGGAGAGGGTTAGAGAGGGAGAGGGCTAGAGAGCGAGAGGGCAAAAGAGAGATTATCACGGTGGACCCAGGGTTTGATAGTCCGTTACTGAATATCACTTGTACATGCAACTCAAGTCATAGCAGAGTTGAACCAGAGATCTTCGCTAGTTAGATGATGCTCAATCTATTGAGTTATTGAAACGATTACACTTTCTTCTTGTTGTTTCTTAGGTGTTGGAAATGCATACTATACTGCTTGTATTTGTATATGCACTGTCTATTCAATAATGTACCCCGAAAAAGGCGAAATTTAATGTAAAGCTGAATTTGTAATATTTCAGAAATATATAAATGCATATTACGATCAATCGAAGTTTAAAATTTAAAAATGTAGCACATTTTTTACAAGGTAATGCAAATAGCTATAAAGTACGGGGGCACAACATACAGTACATGAACCAGATCCGGTCCGCGGGGCTCTTCTTTCCGACCCAAGGCGGTAGAAGATCCAGTTTCTGCTGATCTGGGCAAAATATTCACCGACCTCCATTTGGAGATAATTCACCTTTAATGTTCACCAATACATAAGATATTCAACAATACAATATTTAAAGAGTTTTGTTTTGGTGATGTTTACGGACAAGTGCAAGTTTAAAAATTCCATAGCGGCTACCCAAAAGTATATTTGGAGGCACATTTGTGTGTGAGCAAACTTTTTTTATTAAATTGTGAACGAAACAATAACAAACAAAAATGTAAAAATTGCGGACTAATTTAAACAAGAAAGATCAATCATGCATAAAGCATTAATTATGAAATATTTTTCAACTGCAATGCAATTTTATTTAAACATCTCTAAAATGCGATACATTCAGCTGTAATATTTTTTAAATTATCACAATACTACAATAATTTATCATATTTGAAAACTTAAAACTTCATTGCAAAAAATGAACTTTATTCAAATGACATCATCGAAATATAAATCGCCTGGCTCTCTATGTAAAAGCAGTAAATATTTCATTCATACACTTTTATTCCATTTCTTTCATTCATCATGATACTAACATAATTTATTTTATTTAAAATCTTAAAACCATGGAGGTAAAAATAATTTAACTCTATGCTTAAAACTTCATCGAAAAAGTGTGCTATAAAATAGTCTGCTTCTCTATGTAAAATCAATGAATATTTTATTCATATCAGCTATATTGCAGACCCCAGAGCTAAATAATTTTGCGTTAAAAAATTCAGCAATTCTTATACAACTCATCCTGCATCTCTGTTCACATTCTTTATAACTGAAAATTAGGCTTCGTTGTAGAAATAATCAAATTGTAATGATCATTTAAACTCAAATATATTGTAAATGCGTTGTTTCAGAATATAGATGCACAAAAATTAAGCAAAAATAAAGCGGATGTAGGACGGATACAAAATTAAATATAAATTAAGAAGGACTTTAAAAATCACGATTTTGACACAAGATGGATCCCATATTTTATTTTGAAGTTGATCACGTGATCTCTTCATATAATATGGGTGTAATTATTATTTTAATTTTTATTTAAAAACCACCGAATATATTTTGCTGAATTTTTTTTTATATATTTTATGGGATAATTTGAATATATCCTAAAACTTTCGAAGCAATTTGTGAATTTTAAATTCGCTTAAAAATGTTTGAAAAATTACGTCCCATTGGGTTCAATGTATTTCATTTTTTCAACCCGGGCTCAATCCAAAACTAATTGGGTGATATTATTCATTTACATTCCCATAGGTCCCACAGACTATCTGAACAATATACTGAATTTCATTTTAATAAATTCATTTTTACGGCAGTTATCGTGCGAACGGACAGACAGACAGACAGCATGAACAAAGTTATAAACACTTTTCAACTATGTTGTAAAGTGTTAAAAACAAAAATTTGAGAAATATTCTGAGGATTGTTACAATAGGATTAACTCTCTACTTCAATATTCTTGTGATTAAATAAAAGTGTAACGTATCAAATTGATTTTTAATGCTTAATAATTCTCCCTAGAAAATGGATTATTGTCATCAGCTCTTAGCTCACTCAACCTCCCCTCTCCCCTTCAACCTAATAGATGTGGCTCGCAGCACAAACTTTCGTTTCCTATCGGGCCCGTAGGACTCAAAGTTGTGCACACCGGCTGTAAAGTAAACACTTAGGTATTATAAATAACCTAAAACAAAGTTACTGTATCAACCAATTTTAGAGGCAAAAAATAGCCTCCTCCTTCAGAATAAAAAGACAGAGCAACCACATCAGCAAAAACAAGAAAACATCTTGCCTTTGCGAGTATGGGTAATAATCTTTTGGTATTAAATATAATTTCTTGCTTAAAAGCAAGCAACCTATTTTACAATTATCCTTCAATGTTTTTTTATTAAAAACGGAAACAAATTATAAAAAATTAAATATACTCATCTATTATCAATTACTATTAAGTACTTTTAACAAATAATAAATTGACACCTTTGTTTATAAGCTATCACAAGCCATTCTCGAGAGATTATAGATTTTATCCATTCTCTACCCCCACCACCACAGGAGGAAGAATGATATTTCTCAAAATATTAAAGTCCATAATATTTAGTATATTCTTTTCCTTTTTATACGATAATCCTATAATATTTTTTCTGACATCAAATCGTAAAAATTTTCAATTATGTTACTGTTTTCACAAACGCACAAAAATATTTAAAGAATTCACATTTCCACTTTTCACAAGCACACCCAGATCCCACTTTCCTATATTTAATTCCACATGCACACAGGATGTAGTTGATGGTGCGGGGTGAAATTAATTTAGAACAAAATGCTCAGTCAAATCTCCCCCTTTATCCTTCAAGCACCAATGCAAATGAAGACACATCAGTTAAACTCTCGAACTCTGTGTGATCAGCCCAAAAAGAAATCGTCTGTTTTTCCGACGGAAATGGGAATGATTAGGTGGCAACACAGAGGAGAAAGGTTTATTAAAAATGCAACGGAAAAATAACCCGAACACTGTGTGTTCAAATTTTATAATGCAGCTATGCGGTTGGTGGTCTTTTCAGCTTTAAAAAACCCATTATTTTGTATCCGATTCTCCGTATTATATTTTATCTGGGTTTCCGCCATTAAAGATGAATTGGCGAACTTTTTTTTTTTTTCACTCTTTTGTGTTTTTCCAGGTTTCACTGGAAATAAAATGTCATAGCTCGGGCGTAATAATTCTCAGTGATGTAATGCAGCTCAGATTTTGGCTTCAGTGGTTTCAGAACTAAAAAGCTGTTAGACTAATTAAAGTATTTTAAGCCGAACTATAAACTATTATTCCGTGAAACCAGCGTTTGGTCAAAAGTTTCAGAGTTGCTAGTTGAAAAATTGTAATTAGAGAAAAGTTTGTGAGAAATGCAGTTTGGAATGCAATTACGTTTTCGGAAAAGTATTTTTAACATATAATTGTATGTTTCCTACATAGTTTTAGATATTGTCTGAAAAGTGAAAACATAAATATAAAATTGTTAAGTCTAATACCAGAATAGTATTGGAAATGTATTAAAAAAACCAGCTCTGGAGATTGAACCAAATATTTTATCTGTTGTTCTGTTCTACTGGTTTCCTCTCCAGATTTTATAGCTTAGTTGAAGCTCTGATTTTAAGATTCAGATGTCGATTGTTTGAATCTATTAAGTCATCTGTGTATCAAGGCGAGCGATGCTGTTAACCTTGGTATTGTTACGAACTTATAAAATGCTCTGGAATGTATTCCCCCCCCCCCTCTCACTTTCGTTAGACGGAGAAAACACACGTACAGCAACCTATGACGTGAATAGAGGGTTTTTAGATGCTGAAGTTCGGAGGAGGGTTGCCAGATTTGGTAATTTATCGCCAATTCGGCGACATTTCGAAGGTTCGGAAAACACCTCAAAATAGCCGATATTCTACGAGATATGAGAGATTTCCAAAAGTGTCTACAGAGAGTCTATAAAAGGAGTCATCACTCAGTTGGAGAGGAGTTAATAGGATATGAGCTACATTTAACTGTGATATGGTTAATGTTTTGAGAATAGTAGCTGCAGTTTTGTGAAATTTGTGGAGCATTTAAGTGCTGTTTTGCTGTATAATGTTCTGTTTACGCCGTGCTTGTAAATAAATGTTAGTTATCCAGAAATTTGGATCCATTCTTGTATCCTAAGTGAACATCCACGATTCCTGTGGACACTTCGTAATAGTGTAAGATACAGGTTATAGTGAGTCTGACTGGCAGAGTTATGAATTTGCAGCCAAAACTGCTTTAGGTAGAAACTATAACGTAGGACTTGACCAATAAATAGTGAGGAAAATCTAAAATCTCAGCATTTTGTTCAAAAATTTATACATTTTGGAATTTTTCGTTTCAGGATTCTTCCAGCTACAACTCGAGACTTAGGCACATAAAATAGAAACGACTTAGATGCATAAAATACGTTGCGCAGAAAAAAATATTCTGTACTTAATTAACGCTACTGGTGTATAACTAACCTTGTTGATATATTTTAATTCATAGTTATATCAGACAATTTATGTATAATACTTTATCAATGTTACATTTATTATTATATAGATATTTATAGTTCTTGATTTTGTTGTGGTAACTATGGCAACAGACTTACTTTTACCAAACCAAATACCAAAATCGTCTGCTGGCTATTCTTCTAATCAAACTATTGAAAATAGTGTTATAATTAATTGATTTTTGGATTAAAATATCTGAAAACTTAATAATAAGGCAAGATGCATTGATTGGAGGTGAAAACTTATTTTATCATACCCTGCAAATTCCATGTTAACATAAAATGTGTGCCATTTTTATGCTTAAATGTGAAATGGATTTTTACTTTATAGAAAGTGTTTAGGTGTCACATTTAATGATATGCTAGCCTTTTCGATCGTGGGTGTATATGGCTAATATTAAATATTGTGTGGGAATAGGTATAAAGAATTACAAGAGATAGAATAATGTAAAGGTAAGAAACAAGTAGTGGTCAAGTAAGTTCACAAACAACGAGGGAGTATGTGTTAATAGTGTCCAGTTCGATTTCAAACCTCCAAGGACAGGAGAATATTGTAATTAAATAAAAACATACCTGAATGTCTAAACTAAACGGAACAACTCAACGCAGACTTGAGCAGAATAGCAGCAGATATCTGTGGAAACAAATACTGTTAAGTATATAGCCTTTTTAAAAAATATTGTAAAATATCAAAAAATATAAAAAATATAGGAGAAAATTCATAAATATATATTTACTATCTCATACGTAGTATTGAGAAAATATTGTTTCAACGACAATTTTCGATTTTGATGCCAATATACTCGTATATTTTAAGACCTCCTGAACACGGTTTGACTATTTTTGGTGTGATGTCCGTCTGTATGCCTCTGATTGATATCTTGTGTACAAAATAGTGGCGATAAATATTAATGGATATTTAGGAAATTTTATATCCAGCTATTCCCCTGGGGGTACATTGTCAAGTATCAGTCGAAAAATTTTTTCAAGCCCTTTAAAGTGAAGGATAACACGGTACAATTGCAATTATTTGGAATCATGATACCGATTTTTCAAAAATGTTCTTGTAAAATTTGAAAAAATAAAAGCGACTAAAAATGGATCCCGGTATGATAAAAGTCTAACTAGCGTGTATAACTTTTGTGTAACTAGTGATTTTTTCGATGAAGTTTTAAATTTTCAAGTATAATAAATGACTGCAGTAATGTGCTAATTAAAAATATATATCAGCACTGAACGTATCGCATTTTAGAGATTTTTAAATAAGATTGCATTTCAGTTGGAAAGTTTCTTAATGTTTCATGCATGATTGATTCTTTTTTGTTTAAATTTTGATTTATTTTATGAGATATTCTATTTTTTATGCAATTTTGAAGTGGAAATTTTAATTTATTCAAAATCTAACCTCTAATTTCTGAAAAAATCTATTATAGTTGTTATTTCAAAAGAAGCAATATTAAGAAATTTATTATTCAAGGCTCTAATACTGAATATATCGTTAGCACTTTCGTTATCGTTGGCTAATGAGATTTTTAAGTGACTGGATAAATATGCCCTCAAGAAAAATTGAAGCCTTAATCATGACTTAAAATGTGAGTTATCATATAACTTAAAATGAGAGTCAAAATCCGAATGCTCTAATCAGAATCCGGTGAGTGTGGACAAGGAATGGGCTCAGGAAAAGAGTCCCGGGGGTTGGTGAGCGACAGTGAGCAAAATCTCATAGTTATTAAAAACAATAATAATGTAAAGATTGTCTTTTTCATATGGTGGCATATGTAGAAATGATTGCCGATTTAAATATAGTTAGTATGATTTAGAAATATATTTTAACAATCCCTAAAACTGTACATGAAAAAACATGGTACAATTTAAAACTTAAATAAACAAACGCACATGTCACATCTTTTAATTTTATATATGAACTGTATTTTTGCATTGATGTATATTAGCCGACATCAGAAACAATATATAGATTCCTTTCAAAATGATTAAGTGCACAGATTAACTGCACTGTAAAGCACTCCTTTGCTCATTTTTTTCAGCTACTTTGTTGATAATTTCGGCAAACTATCAGAAAAGTCGCAATTATAGACGCTCATGAAAATCCCAGCTTCATTTCTGAAATATTCAGCTAATTAATGTCTGCCGAAGTATCATTTTTTAATATATATATATATATATATATATATATATATATACAGGGTGTCCCAAAAACATTGACTCGGCTCTTATTTCTAAAATGTTGATCTTGGACATTACAATAAATTACATAGTTGCGTAAAAAAAGGTACAGAATTTTATGATATCGATTAAAATTTTTAAGGGAATTAAATTTTAAGAAATACAAAATTTAAATTTTTATACAGCCCCCGTACAAAAACATTTTCAATGAGTAAAATGTGTCCCATACACTAATAAGGTAATTTACAAAATTTCAGCATTTTATCATAAAAAGTCCCAGATATATATATGAAAAGACAAAAATGCTGACTTAACCACTTTTCGATGCATCGACTTGGGTTCTCAGAGGAAAACAATCACGTCGACAGATCGCGTTTCAGGGGTCATACACAAATTCGAAATAAAACAATGATTACATAAATAATAATTTTGCAATTTATTGGTACAAAAGTATCTACACTGCATAGAAATAATAACTTTACACAAAGATTACAAAGCTTGTTCAAAATGTTTTCCATCCATGCCACAGTTCCATTAAAGATAAGAGGCAGATATTATTTGCCTATGATGCATTTCTGCGTTGCATCATTTGCACTGTTGCTGTAAACATTTACATTTTAATTTGTGATTAATCCCTCACCAAATTTGTTTAAACATATCTCTGGGACTTTTTAAAATAAAATGCTGAAAATTTTGTACATCACCTTATTAGTGTATGGGGCACATTTTGCGCATTGGAAATGCTTTTGAACGGAGGCCGTATAAAAATTTAAATTTTGTATTTCATCAAATTTAATCCCCTGAAAATTTTTATCGATTTCATAACATTCTGTACCTTTTTTACGCAACTTTGTAATTTATTATATATGTAAGATCAATATTTAAGGAATAAAAGCCGAGATCAATGTTTTTGGGACACCCTGTGTATATATATATATATATATATATATATATATATATAAAATGAAAGATTTTAATCGAAAATTATGCATAAACTACTGTATGTACAAAAAACCCATCTCTAGCATATCTGTTACAAATGAGTAACTATAGACCAAGACTAAGGATAAAGATAGAAGGTAACATATCACTACAAAGGAAAGGGGGATGAGAAGAATATAAGGATACAAAATTCACAATTAAAAGTATATAAATATAAATAAAAAAAAAGAAAAAAGAAAACACGGCAGAAATGAGAAAAGGCAATAATAATTAGCTCAAGATAAAAGATTAAGACATAGAGAACAATCAATTGAAACTACACAAAAAATGGCTGTTAGTTCGAAATTGCATTCTCATCAGGACAGCCATACAATTCGAATTAAAACCGATAGAATAGCCAATTTCTGACAATGGCGATAGTATTTAACTATAGACACCATTGGAACTATCTACTTTATAGTGGAAGGAGAAAAATAAATCAATTGAAATACAAATCAGAAAATTAATACCTCCTCGAACTGAAATATGAACTCACAAGCATTGTTGCCACGTGTAAGTGGAATAAGCGACTGAGCATTTCACCTCACTTCGTCAATGCGAGTGGAAATGAATACATTTGAACCTGAATGAATACATTTGAACGATACATAATATGTATGGAGACTTTCAAAAATAGTAATCAATATAGGACTCAGGACAAGTGGAAAATAGTCATTCGAAAATAGTAAATAGTATTAGACTCAGGCCAAGTGGTAAGATAGGTGATAAGAATGGGTGAATTCTCAAAATTGAGTTATCCAATCAAAGATAAATAATGCATGTGTAAAATTATTACGTGGTATATTTGAAATTATTAATAATATTATTTACAAATACTTCCGGATATTGGTAATTTTGACAAATGCGTTTAAGATTATTGATGTGGAGAAAGTGAAACCGAGGATCAGAAAGTCGATGTATTCGAAATAGCTGGTTTAAAATGATGTTTCTAAACAATTGAATAGAATTACAAGATTGGTATGATAGCAGCTTTATGATAGTGAAGTTGTAAGAATCTTTTTTATCATATAGATTGGTGATAACATGATTATTGAGGGTATCTATATTTAGGTCTAAAAAGTTTACAGTTTGACTAATGCTAGGCTCATTAGGAATTAATTCTAGGTTAGATGGGTAAAAATCAATATTAATTGGATCGGAATCATCAATGATAATACAAATTAAGTCGTCAACATATCTATATATAATATATGAATTAGAGTTAAAATGAGATTCATAATAATAAAGATATAAGTTAGCGAGTATACTACTACTACAGCCACCTTGTGGTACACCAGATGTTTGTAAATAAATGCTATCACCATGGATAATATAATTGTTGTATAACACAAAGTGCAAGAGCATAGGAAAGTTTTTGACATTAAATGCAACATTATTGGAAGATAGATAGTCATGATAAAGAGAGATAATAACTTTATATAAATCTTTAATGACAATATTATTAAATAGGTCTTTAAAATCAAAGGTATGGATACCAAGAATGTGTGGAAGCTTGCTAAGGTGATTTACTAAATCAAAACTATTGTTTAAAATGAAATATCCTGAATTCCTAAATTTAAGAGATTCATTAATTCTATTTAAACAGTTAAGCAAATACTTACCAGCTGTAGTGGTAAAGGTATTATGTCCACAAGTGACTGTTCTAAAACTGAGAGGTGATTTATGGAATTTAAGAACCAAAGTAACATAAGGAACTATAAAAAACTTACAATTAATATTTAATTGTGTATATAATTTTAGTTTTGATTTTGATAGACTGATTATTAATGGGTTTAAAAATGTGATTACTTTTTAAGTAATTCTGTAACAGAGAAACATAATATTTTTTACATATGATGGCATAATTATTAGAAGCTTTATCTACATAAGTTATGACAAAATGTTGTTGTAGTTCTTTAATAGCAGATAGGAGTTGTTTATAAGGATACCTAGGCTTCATTAATTTAATGTTTATAATATATATATATATAACATTCTTAAGTAGATGTAAAGTAGTATACTTCCATAGATGGAATGCTTCAATAGGAATGGAATGTGAACAAGCAAGTTGATATATGAATTTATCAAAATCAAAAGATATAGACTGAAGAAGTTGTTTAGGGTGATGGCAGAATGGAATGCGAAATTTAGACCCTTTATTCATATCCCTAAGTATATCATGCTGAACTATACTGAGATCCCCAGTAATAATGTGTCCATGAGAGGAGTTGTAATATATATATATATATATATATATATATATATGTGTCAACTATCTGGAACCTTATTCCCCATTATGGACAGCTGCTTCTCTCGAAACTTTCAGTAACATGCTTGCAAATGTTTTACAGTGTATATACACAGATTATGTGCGCAGATTAAAAGATTCATAGAAATAATATAACAGTGATAAGGCTGAGGAAAAAATATCATTAATTGTGTTATCTGTCCGTTTGATCGCATCAAATTTAAACAATCAAATGAACAGACAACCAAACAAATGATCGAAGCAGGGATGTGATTCGCTCCCTGCTACGCACTTTGGAAATTTCCTACACATCGGTGAGAAATCCTTGATATAACAGAAACTGACGAACTCCGCTGAAAAGTCTCCCAAGTCGTTTTTATTCTATTCCCGATCCTTCTCTGGAAGCAACAGAATCAACTCTCCCGCGGAACATCGTGATTGTGTGGAAGAGGAACTTCTCTTTTCTCCTGGAGTACTCCGGACTCCAGGAAATATTGAAACCCCCGCATTTAAGGATGACGCAGACTCAGGCTGATCAGCCGGGCTCTGGTGTGGCTCAACTCGTACAGTTATGAATAAAAATTTAAGGGTCTAAGAAATTTCTTCTTGATTTCGCAGCTCTGTAAAGATAAATGTTCAAACCTTTAAGGCAATGCTTCTCCAACTGTTTTGTTAGCGGAACTTTTTTGAAAATTAATTTCATGGAGGAACACCAAAATGAAAAATAAAGTTATTTGTGATCCAAATGCATTCAAAAGCTTACGCGTGTAATTTCTTTTAAAAGATAACGCACACGAAATTATCATTTCACGGAACCTTGGGGTTCCGTGGAACACACTTTGAAAAACGCTGCTTTAAGGGAACAGTGGACGTTGAAATCCATCTTTTTACTTTACTTTACATACATAGTATAATGTACAGGAAAAGTATTGTAACGGGGTCAAATATTCGAATTCAAGACTTTGTCGGAAAAGCACGTTTCAAAAGTATCCCTGAATTCGAGTCGAACGTTTTTGAGGCGATATCTGAATACATATGTGTGTGTGTGAATTCAATTATCTCATGTACGGATGGAGAGTTTCGAGCATAATTTTGTACGATTATTAGGATCAGTGAATACAGCAACTTTATCGATTTTAAACGCGATCAAACGTTCGGAAAATCCCAAAATTTTAGAATGAATTTTTGAAAAATTCATAAAAAATCGGGGCATTCAATGTTACATTAATAATTATTTGTGCGTATTTTTTATTCTAAAACCAATGATAAAAACTTTAGAACGCTAGCTTGAACTGTTCACGAGATATTGCACGTTTTTCAAATAAATGCATCTAAAAAATAGATTAAAATGGGCAGCATGTAACTGCTCATTTTAATCTATGATACATACGTACATAGATTAAAATGAGCAGTATATAATTGCCCATTTTAATCTATGTATGTATCATCAAATATGTAACACTTGGCGAAAAATTTGGCGACAGTGGCGACTATTATGGCGAAATATCGCCAACTTTACAACTTTGTAATGTGATATCAAATTGACGAAAATGCCACCAAATTAGCGAACATAACGCTAAACTTACGAAAATGAAGCTAAATTGATGAAATTATAATTAACATATTTTAATATAATAAAGTTACGTTGTGATGTGGATAATCTGTCATTTTGCATTGAAAGAAATAAAATACTATTATTATGCAGGGACAGCCATATGCTGCTCACATCAAATTTTTTAACTTTTTATGAAATTGACACAATTTTCTGTACATATACAAAATTTATCATGCATTTACCAAATAGAATAAAATAAACTTTGGTGTAGTTTAATCTTTTAATAAAAAAAATATAATTAATAAAATTAATTTTTTTTTTAAAGTTTTCCTTGCACACCAATTTCTATTTTTTATTTCTCCCGATTTCAAATAACATTGATTTAACAGAATACTGTGGACACATTTGTGCATTAATTTCTAAATCCATCTTCAGATTATTTAAATATGTGTAAATTTCCCAATTGGAAGTCGATTTTCATAAAAATTTAATCTGAAGCAAAGCTTTCTTCATTGCACATCTATGTCACTTAAATAATTGGGATTCAGAAATGCATGCACAACTATGTTAAAACATATATAGATGCATTTATGATAAACATTATAAGGCATGAAAGCTTTTAAAGCTATAAAAACCTCGAAAATCTCATTTTGAGGAAACACGTTTGAAGTACATTTTTCAGCAGAATTTTTGGTGGATTAAAGTTTTCTCCTGTGCACGATTTTGGGGGGGGGGGGGGGGAACCTTCGATTTGAAGGCTGATTTTGTAATGGATGTAAGATAATGTGTATAAAATTATTCTGTTAAAAAAGAAAAAAAAATCTTTGCTAAATGTCTCGATTTTTGGCTCATTTGAACATCCACCGTGATTCAGGGGTCCATTGGAAAGTCAAAATGTTGACAAAAGTCTCCGTGTTTAGATTCTTACATATTAAAATATTTCAACTTGTGCTTCTTAGGTTCGCTGAATATTTTTTCGATAGTGATGGTTTTTAGCATTACAGCTCGTTTTCTCAAAATGAGATTTGTACCGCTGCTGCCCATACAAAATGCTACATGCGCATTATTTTTTTTAACACTTCCCAACATAGTTATAAAGTGTTGACTTTGTTCATTCTGTCTGTCTGTCCGTTCGCGCGATAATTGCCGTAAAAATGACTTCATCAAAATAAAATTTTGGTATGTTGTTGAGACGGTCTGTGGGACATATGGGAATGTAAATGTATAATATCACCCAATTAGTTTCGGATTGAACCCGGGTTGAAAAAGTGAAATACATTGAACCCTATGGGACCTAATTTTTCAAACACTTTTTGAGCGGAGTTAAAATTCACAAATTGCTTCGAAATTTTTAGGAAATATTCAAATTATACCATAAAATATATAAAAAGAATTTGAGCAAAATATGTTCGATAGTTTTTTAAATAAAAATAATTACATAATTTTATTTAAAAATAATAATTACACCCATATTATATGAAGAAATCACGTGGCCCACTTCAAAATAAAATATGGCATCCATATTTTTATTTTTCCCAGTATAAAAATCGTGATTCTTTTAAATTTATATTTAGTGTTGCATCCGTCCTAAAACCGCTTTATTTTTGCATATTTTCTGTGCATCTATATTCTACGCCAACGCAATTACAATATTTTTGAGTTTAAATGATCATCAAACTTTGATTATTTCTACAATGAAGCTTAATTTTAATGGATGCAGAATGTAAACAAATGACAATGAGTTGTTACGAATTGTTAAATTTTTTTCACGCCAAAGTATTTAGCTCTGGAGTCTGTAATATAAGTGATATGAATGAAATATTAATTGCTTTCACATAGAGAGCCAGACGATTTATACTTCGATGACGTTATTTGAATAAAATTCATTTTTTCGATGAAGTTTTATGTTTTCAAATATAATAAATTACTGTAGTACTATGATAATTTGAAATATATCAGTACTAAATGTATTGCATTTTAGAGATGTTTAAAAAAAATTGCTTTCCAGTTGGAAAGTATTTCATAATCAATGTTTTTATGCAGGATTGATCTTTCTTGTTTATCATGATTTTATAACAATACAAAAAATATTATAAGGATACAAATGTAAATACTAATGGAAAATTTGCAATTTTACATAAAATGCGTCCAAATTGGTAATAAATTAAATATTTAAAAAGTAATTAACATATCTGCTAAGTATTTTTCATACTTTATATAGACATCATATATACAGTCTATGTGCAAAGTTGTATAAAATTTGCTATGTGAAATGATATCAAATTTGCTGCGAGCAAAGTTATTTCAAATTGAGATCTTGATTGAGCAAAACAATTTAACCAAAACCGAACCGTTTAACCGAAGATCAGTCCATTATCCAGTCATACGAATTAAATTTTGAATATCTATTGAGATTTATGCATTCGGTAGTTCAATCTAAAGAAATATAGAGATATCTCAATTTTACGAAGCAGGAGGGACCATAAATTTTATTCGTTCAATGAAGAGAAATCGTTACATTATGATAGAGTATTTAAAGCTAATTGCGAACTTATATAATTTGAAAAATTACTGATTCCACTTCAGATTCCTTATAGTGTTTAGGAGAGAAAAAAAAAAAAGAGTCCCTGCAATTGATTTTTATGCATGGTGTCGATGGAATAATTCACCGGGAACGGTCCAAAGAACACCCGCTAAGTCAGGGCCCCAGTCGCGACCGTTTTAGACTCAGATCACAATTTGACCAGTCGTAACCTGGAAGAATCTAGTTCATGGTAAAAGGACCACCAGGATGAACCGACGAGTCCCTAACGCACCACTACCCCCAGACTGTTGCCACATTGGAGAGGTAAGTTCATAGAGAGTTGCCCCTTCACCTTGAAAAGGGCGGCCTCA
Source organism: Amaurobius ferox (assembly GCA_951213105.1). NCBI lineage: Eukaryota > Metazoa > Arthropoda > Arachnida > Araneae > Amaurobiidae > Amaurobius > Amaurobius ferox. The sequence goes on along the minus strand of OX578148.1, from coordinate 45,635,099 downwards.
GTCAATTATATTTAATTCTAAATTTTTACAAAATATATCGACACTTAAAAATGGATTAAATTATTTATATATTTTTTAAAAGATTGAAATCACCCCCTCGCTGAGTTTTTCTTCCTACTGTCACTGGCGAGTTTCCGCCCCTACTTGCAGTTATATGACTTAGTAATATTTTTATTTACTAATCTCAGAGATTAAACTGAAATTATATTTATTTCGAACGAATATACAACGGATTCCAAAAGATTTTACTGGAAAATTTTCAATAGGAGATAAACTATGCTGAATCCCACCCCCCTCTCCCGAAAAGTTATACATTTGATTTTATATATTTAATATTAATCCCCCTTGTTTCATTGAAAATCATACGAATATGTTTTAAGTAGGTTTTTCATTATTTAAATCGCATTAGATTTAAAATAATTAATTTTACTAAAATATTATTTTTACTAAAATACTAATTTTACTAAAATACTTTTTCAAGAAATTATAAGAAGAATCACAGAGTCCAAGTTCGTTCCAAGTTATTTAAATCGCATTAGATTTAAAATAATTAATTTTACTAAAATATTATTTTTACTAAAATACTAATTTTACTAAAATATTTTTTCACGAAATTATAAGGAGAATCACAGAGTCCAAGTTCGTTCCAAGTCTTCTTGCCGGCAGCCATACGCTTCTGGAAGCAACAGCCTCCCAACAACACTTCAGCCGAACTTCCGAATCCGAAAGGAACTTCTCCCTCCTTTTCGAACATCCCGCGCTCTGTCAAGATCGGGCTCCCACTTCCACATCACCCTTTAACCCGAAAACAAACCCTTTATCACCTCCTAAACCTCCCCAACAAGCCGGCCATAAAAACAAACAAACAACAAAAAAAACCGTCAGGCAAAAAACAGGAGAGAGAAACAAACACGCTAAAAAATCTCACCTGTGAAGCGCTCCTTTCGCGCACGGGGCGTGGTCTAGGGTGGCAGGGGGATCGGAGCAGTGTGGCGCTGCTCCGCGAGACCACGTGGCTTTTGTTGTCTCTCCGACAAGCAGTCGCTGAAGGAGCGAGCGAACGAGCAGCATACCCCGCGCGTGAATCCAGTTGACTTAGTAGAAAATCTGGACCGCGTGCTTCTCTCATCGTGACAGTGCTCTAATGAGTTTTTTCCCCTCTTTCTATATCTATATGTGAACTTGTTATCAATGTTCCAGTGTTGGTTGTTAGTAGAAGTTTAGAACTTTTGCGCCGGACGAACGCCAACGGTGAGTTAATTATTTTTCATTAAATATTTCCAGTTTTTAAATGGAAAAGAAAAATCGTCTGCGCTCGTTCACTAACGAAAATTTTGAACAGAATTCTATACATTTTGTTTTTACCGAAAAAAAAGATATTGGCAATTAATTTTTTATATATTAAGTATAAATATATTAAAGTTATGAGTTAATTTTTCATATTAATTATTTCCAGTCTTTAATTAGGAGAGGAAAGTCATCTGTGCTCGTTCAATTAAGAAATCTTTGAATATAGAGTTCTAAAATGTTTAATATATAAAAGGAATATATGTATTAATACTTTTATATTTATCTTTAAATATAAATATATTACAGTTAAGGGAGTTAATTATTTTCCGATTTTAATTAGGAGAGTAAAATCGTCTGCGCTCATTCAATTACAAAAATTTTAAATATAGTTCTTTTAAAAGTTTAATAAAGTGTATATCCATTTTTATTTAACTTTAAATAAATTAAAATTATAAGAGTTAATTGTTTTATATTCATTATTTACAGTATTTATATTTACATTAATATAATTCTACATAACAAATTTAAAACATGAAATAGAATTGTGGCCCTTTTTTACCATAACAGTTTTTAAGGATTTCATAACATTTTATATGAGCAATATTTGATTCCAAAAATATTCTAAACTATTATATGGCGGGGCTTATAGACCTGTATAATCATTAATTTCGTTTTTCTTTTATAGAATTTATTACAGAATTCTATAGCAAAACTGGATTAATTCACTTTCATTAATATATATATATATATATATTTAAAGCTAGTAAAAATTAATTTTAAATACTATTGCTGGCTATGAAAATAAAAGGGTGTATTAAAGCTTGAGTGCAATTAGGTATATAGAAATGCATTAAATATTTTTCAGAAAGTTCTACGATTTGAATTTTTCAATCTAATTTTTCTCACAGGCACAAAAGAAGATAAATATTCAAACTCAATTCTCTCTCTATAAAATAGAAATTTAAAACAGGAAAGAATGGAGATTAATGTAACGTCAACACTTTCTCATCCGAAACCGAGACTTAACATGTAAAAAAGGTAGTATGTAAATTTAACCCTTTAATTCTGATAAAATAGTACAAGACTTTAAAACAGAAAAAAATATGTAACGTAAACTAAACTTTTTTTCTTTAATCATGACTTTTAGACAGTGGGAAAGGAAGATTAATGCAATGTCAATATTTTCCAGCCAAAACCAAGTCTTTTAACAGAAAAAGATGAAAATTCAACCTCATCTTTCAAGAAGAGACGGGATTTTAAAACAGTAAAATTATGAGTACCGTAAATTGAATTGTTTTCCTTTATCAATAACAAGAGATATGTGGGATTAAGCAACAAAATATAGATTAAGCAACAGGAATTATAAACTAGAAGCTTAAGCAACAGACATTAAATAATAGAAAAAGGATAAGCAGCAATAATTAAACAATAAAGAATTGAGATTAAGCAACTGAAAAAGGAGATTTGATGCAAAATAAAATTCTTATATTGTATTAAAAATATGCAGAACAAACTATAATATGTGAATTGAATTCATTCGACTTTCAAAATACAAGGTTTTATAACAAAGCTTTTAAAGAGACTTCGGCTCTTTAAAACATTAAAAATAAATATAACAGTAAGATACGAATACACCTGGACATTAGGTACGTTGACAAAAATATAAAATTTATTAGCTATTTGGATATAAAATTTACAAGCATCATCATCGTGATTCTACCAACCGCAACTTATGAAGTAAAACTAAGAAACACTATAGAATTCTTACACTACAAATAGAAGTATAGCAGAAATGCAAGGGTGATTACAACATAATTATCAATTCAAAAACTATATTGCAAATAATGTATTTTAGTATAGTCTTTGTTAACAATACGAAATATAAAACACTAAATAACAGTTAATGTAATGAGATAATGTAAAATCAAATTGTTCTTCAACAGCAGGACTTTATTGAAGTGGAGAAGAGATAAATATACACTTTTCACAAACAAAAAAAATATTTTGTTACAAGATAAAAGAAAAAATATGAGCTTACAACTTTTTATAAAGATTTTAAAACCGAAATAAATGAAAACAAAGTAATCTCAATTCTTTCCAAAACCGGGAAATTTAAACAGGAGAAAAAGAACCAACAACACGGAAAGTGTTTCTTGAACGGACCAGCGCTAAGCAAATTTAGGAAATATATGCACGGGAGAACTTTATATAATTATCGCTTGCCAATTTTTAAAAATACAATTAGTATTAGTTATGTATTTTAAATGGAGAATATCAGAGTTTAAACGTGTTGTGCCATCTATATTGTTTAGTTAAAATAACAAAATAGTCATATTTTCTAATACAAGAAAAAATACAGACTCCTTATGAAGAATCCTATTTCTAACAGATTTTTTACTGATCTAAAAGTATAAATATTTGAAAAAATCTTTATACATCTAGTTTGTGCTCTAATCCGCTCATTATTCTAACATTTTACATGCCTGAAAATATTTTAAGTAGTCACAATTAGGAGATTTTACTTTGACACTATTCATTCCAATAGAATGATTTTTTTTTTTTGTGATTCGTTTATAAGAGTTACATATTGCTTATTTACATGTACGCTGCCCAGGTTTCATAAATATTTTAGTAAAATATTTTGGGTAGTCGAAAATAGAAGCTTTCAATTTTGCTTGGTAATTTGCATTCCAATAAAATATGATTTATTGAGATTTGTTTATATAGGTTACATATTGCTTCTTTATGGGTATGGTGACCAGGTTTCAAAAAGAGAAATCCATAAAATGCCTTAATTTCACGTTGATATTACCGAAATAAAGTTCAGACATAGTCACAATCAATATAAGACTTTCATTTCAATCTTTTCACAGAACATGTGATATAATATAGCGAGAAAATTCTGTACGTTGATAAAATAAGAAGAATTCTAATTATACTAACGGTAATACAAAGTTTACTGCCCAATTGTTATTTCATATATATAATTTGCAGAACTACGTTATTTCTTCTATGTACCAAAAGTAAAAGAAAAAAAAATGTACATGCGACAGTAAATTCAAGTATTTGCAGTTTGCTCAACTCTGCATCCTTTAATGCAGTGCAATAAGTACATACAGAAACATATATTCCCATGTCTTCAAAATATGAAGTTAATTTTAATTACAAAATCAACACTTAATTCAGAATATGGACAAAAATTTGCACCTACAGTTCGATATAAGTAAAAAAAGTTAAATATGATAGTAAGAAAAGTGAATATTTAGACAATTTTAGATTTTAAATTGAACTTTACCACCTTAAAAAAGGTACATCATAGCTTCAATTCAATATAGATACAAAAATGTAAATTTGCAATACGCCACGTAATACCATTACTTGTCTAAATACTTTAGTTATACCGATATTTTCAAACTTCATTTTGTTTCAGAATTTTTTTTTAGCAAAAATAGCAGCAATTTAACAGAAAAAAGACTATCATACATGGGGCTAAGAGAGGAATTGAATTTGAGAATCAAGCTTTTTTAATAGTAAAACTGATTTTAGAGCAGTTTATTGTAATAAATACATAACTTTAAAATATTTTAACTATATCCTTATCTACCATCTTTTTATTATAATTATTTTAAATTAAAAACGATGATTCACGTGATACTATTTAAAAATTTACACAATTCGTTTTTTTACTCCTAACTTTTGACTACGCTAATTTTAACAGCTTGTACATTGGATTAATTAGATATAAATGAACTTAATGATAAATGAAGCTGACCGGTTGCAACTGGGGAAAAAAGCGAAGCACTTAAGGATAGGAGATAAATTTTACTAACTTCTTTAATGTATTTTTATAAATACTGTCATAATAAATATAATATAGTTTCAAATATTTATGAATCAAAACTATAATAGCCTCAATGTTATTTTCTATATGATTAATGCAGAATTAGAAATTTACAGTCTTATAAAAGCGTAAGTTAAACAGGCGAGAATTTAGGAAATCAAAATAAAATAAGGCAACCTACGTTTTAATACAAATATTGCCAATAAACACTTTTATAAGACAAGTTCGAGTTATCAAATAGTTTCTGCTTTTAGAATTGTAAATGAAAAATTATAAAATAACATTATTAAATTAAAGAATTCTTTAGGAAATTTCGTAAAAGTGACAAATGCTTTTGTAATTACAATATTTTATACTAGAAATTGAATAGTTTCCTAACTGTTTAAAATTCGAAGCAAATTTTAAGTTGGTTTTGAGTTGAATTTTATGTAATTAAAACTTTAAAATTTAATACTTATAAATTTTACTGTTATTAATTAAACTATACAGTATTTATTGAAATATTAATTAACGCGATGTTAACAAAGTTTGAGACAAAAGCATTAAACAGTATTGCTTCTCTTAAATTTTAACATTATTTACCATTTTGTCTTGCAATTATTTTAATTCAAATATTTCAAAATGATTTTTGGGTTAATTAATTTTAATTATTTTTAATCTCTTAATCATGACGTTTAAAAAAACTACACAGACTTATCGATTAAAGTATCTTAAAAGAGAATAATCATTAAAATGAATTACACTTGTAAAGACAAAACGGTTGGTTCAAAATTCTTCAGATTCAAACAAATTAAAAATAGTTTTTTTTTTTTTTTAATTTAATGTCAAGTTTGTAAATATTCTACAAATCTTTAAGCTGTAATAATTAACGTAGAAAGTAAATTTTAAACTATATACTTCAAATAACAAGATTTTTATACATATAATACTAATAAAAAATTTTAATTCATATTTAAAAATTAAAGGAATATTACTGGTAGTTCAATTTAGCATTTAGAAGCTTTATAGTCTTCGTGACTTTTTAATTCTAAAAATACAGTATGCTTTCATAGACACAGCATTAATGCATACGCTCTTCATGTTTATGGATATATTTTGCATTCAAGGTACTAAAACTTACGTCAATTATAAAAGATAAGGAAAGAAATTAATATAACTTCCGTAGATTACGATATATCTATAATATTATAGAAATATTATAAAAATCTTGTGTGCAATATAAATACAAATCATGACGCGAATTCATCATATCAGTATACATAGGAATATTTTACTTTATGGGTGTAAGAATAGCAGCATTTCTGCTAATATTTTTTTAAATATTTGCTTTCCGGGTATATTATGACTTTACTACTGTTCCATCCAGATTGGCTCCAAAATGCGACAAAATATTAGTTTTTATACAAATGAGTAACATAATTTTTTTATTCAAAACTTTAAAAAAATTAGTAAATTCTATTTAATTTTATTTTTAAATAAACGATATTTACGTAGTGTTTTTCAGAAATAAGCAATTCTGAATTCTTATTGAAAAAATGTCTATATTTAAATTAAGGAAATTGCAAGTGTGAAAAATCGTGATGCATTTTTATCAAAACAATGTAAAAAATAATTGCATATATACTAGTTTTATAACTAGTACATTATTTCATGAAAATCAACTGGAAGTTTTGATAAAAACAATTCGAATGCTCAGGTGTGAATTTTTAATTATTTTTTATTTTTATCCCTTACCGCATGTCTAACTAATGGCAACTAACCCACGGATTGTATTCAGTCCATGAAAAAAAAAATTGTGATGTCTGAATTCGGGACATTTTTTCAAAATATTGTACGCAAATTAAGTATTTTAAAATTTACTTTCAAAATGTAAATTTGTTGGAACATAATTTTAATGAAACGCCGAAATCTAAAGAAATATACGACGTAAGATTAATGAAATACGATGTATTATTATTTAAAATTTAATATATTTGAAGTATTTTAAGAATACGTAAAACTTCAGCAAATTTTAAATAAATATTTTAATTTGCTTTCTGTATCAGTTACCCATCTTGCATTGAATGTATTATGCACTAATTTCTTGAACTAAGTTCGTTTCAAATTGTATGTATGTATATATATATATATATATATAAAAAAGTTTTTTGCAAGTATGAAAATCAAAAAATAGATGTTTGAATTCAGAAGTAAATAATAAATATAAATGTACAATTAAAAGATGTAATAGAAGTCAGTATGTATAAAACACAAAATAATACAGAATATAAAACTTTCATCATGATATTGCGCAAAGCAGCTAATAACATAATGGATTTATAAATAAAAATTAAATGATTTTAATCGAAAATTTTTTGCATAAACTACTGTATGTACAAAAAAACCCATCTCTAGCATATCTGTTACAAATGAGTAACTATAAGCCAAGTCTAAGGATAAAGATAGAAGGTTACATATCACTACATTGGAAAGGGGGATGAGAAGAATATTAGGATTCAAAAATCACAATTAAAAGTATATAAAAGTAAATAAAAATAAAACTCTGCAAAAATGAGAATAGGCAATAATAATCAGCTCAAGACAAGTGATCAAGAATAGAGAACAATCAATCGAAACCACACAAAAAATGGCGGTCAGTTCGAACGCCATTTTTTGTGTGGTTTCGATTGATTGTTCTCTATTCTTGATCTCTTGTCTTGAGCTGATTATTATTGCCTATTCTCATTTTTGCAGAGTTTTATTTTTATTTACTTTTATATACCTTTAATTGTGATTTTTGAATCCTAATATTCTTCTCATCCCCCTTTCCAATGTAGTGATATGTAACCTTCTATCTTTATCCTTAGACTTGGCTTATAGTTACTCATTTGTAACAGATATGCTAGAGATGGGTTTTTTTGTACATACAGTAGTTTATGCAAAAAATTTTCGATTAAAATCATTTAATTTTTATTTATATATATATATATATATTAATTATATATATATATAGTTGTGAATATTTAAAAACGAAAACTGTGTATTGACAACCGAAATGCCTAACAGTCCAACTCTAGCATAGATGTCAAGTTAAAGTTTTTTAACCTAGGTGATTATAGATATATACAATATATAAAATATGGAATAATTAGCAGATAGTTTATGGAAATAATTAGCAGATAGTTTAAAAGCAAAGTTATGTTTATAATTAATCTACAGTTATCCCTTTAATGACAAAGAAAGGCTGGTAGTAGATCGGATTTTATAATGCGATCGGATACAACAATGCGAAAGAAAATATTGATAATAAATATATATATATTAAACTTTCATGTATTTTATATATGCTTAAACTTTCATGAACTGTTCCTTATTAAGTAAATTTGTGATTTAAGAAACGTAAATCCCCTTGAATTAAAGGTTCTAAGGTTCTATTTTCGGTTTTAAAACATTTTATTTATTAAATTAATTTGTAATCTAAAACGTTAAGTAGAACTTTTAGCATATTAACTTTTTCATTTGATTTTTATATTTTCCACATATGCGTCATTCATTTGTGTTAATAGGTATATATAGTTTATTTCGTAAAATAATTTGTTCTTAATATTGATATAAATGAACTTAAAATTACTAATTTTTCCTCGGGAAAAAGGCTTGAGAACTACTGCTTCATGAAATAATTTGTCTTAAAAAAATTCTGCCAATTTTTGGCACTGCATTGAGAATAAACGACAAAACATGCAGTTCTGAGATTTTAAAGACTAATATGAACCCGTAGATGTGTCATGAAATAATTTATGTCTTTAAAAAATTCTGCCAAATTTTGGCACTGCATTGAGAATAAACGACAAAACATACAGTTCTGAGATTTTAAAGACTAATATGAACCCGTAGATGTGCAAGACGGGCTTTGAATTTTGATTTAGGCCTTAGTGAAGTAAATATAATTAACAATATTTAGCATTGCCAGAAGGGACAAGATTTAACCAGTCGAGTGGACTTCAATTTCTCCGTGATTGGTTGCTCGCAGAAACGTCATAAAGGATGGCCGAAGACTGAATTCCAGTAATGTCTTATCATTGATTCTTATAAACAAAGTGTTTCGCAACTATGATTGCAATGAAAAATTACGATTAAAATGTAATTATTATTGCAGTTTACAATTATGCATCTTTTTGTGGATTCTTATCAATAATTAAACAAAGTAATTATGAAAACTAATTTTTCATGATCACGATTGTTAGAACATTTAGCATGATAACTGTATGTTTATATAAATCGAAAACGCTCTAGATAAGCTGGTAGGCCATTAGAAATATATGCAGCAGACATAACTTCAAGAATTAAAGAATGTATCACTATGGGACAGATGAATACCAAATGTCAATATTGTGAATGCATTACGAACAGATGGCAAAACGTGCATTTATGAATTTTTAAATAAATACTAATATAAACGCGTAAATATACAAGAAGACGTTAGAACTTTAAGCCTTAGTTAATAAGAACTCCTCGGCGGTGGCGAGAGCAGATAGTAGAGGCGCAAAGTGGATCCCTAGTGTTAATGAAATATCCATGGTACACAATAAAGTTTAGCTTTACTATGCTCGGTATTTGACATGCCCTATATCAAACAGTTCGATCCCCCTTTCCAGACTAGACGCCAATGCCTGCAAAGAGGGGTCGAACTGTTTGGGATATGGTATGTCAAATACTTGTCTTTTTGAGAGGTTTTTCGTTTGGGATTGACGCTATCTCACCCATAAGCAAAAGGTTAATACGGTTTATCTGAAATAGAATAAATATGCATATGTATAACATTTCTATAATATATGGGTTTAATAATATTAATGTAAGAGTATAATGTTCGTATATTAATAAAAGTAAACTAATCTACTGATAAATTCTCTTAACTATAACTTTCAAATATTTTGATTGATAAGTCGATTTAAACAGCAGAACCAGCAATAAAATGAAAATATTCTAATTTATTTTCCGAATTTAAACTTTACTTCCGACTTTTAACTTCCGAATTTAACTACCAAAACTTTTACGTGAATAGCAATTTTAAGTATTCATACAAAATGCATATGTATATGTATAAAAAGTCTGTCAAGGTTCATTTTAATATACAATTTATTCACACATTTTCTAAAACTAGTTCCGTTTGAGAATCACTTTTAACCATGCATGTCAATTAGATTACAGCAGACGATTTCTAAAAAAAAAAAAAATACTGCCCAACTTCGTTTCTAAATGAAACTGATGCAATACGGCATACTTATTGGTAAAACCAGGACAACTTGATGTATTTTAACGACTGCATTCATTTAGCGTCAATTTATATGTATATATACGGGTCGGTTAAAAACATGGAAATTCCAATTTCCTGTGCCAGCAAAATAAAGTATGGTTTTAGTTTCCATACTGTAATAAATAGATTTACTTGACCCGTATACTTGAGATTTGAAGTAGCTTAAGTATGTTTTGTGTTATAGTGAATTTTCGTTTTAATAAATACTATCTTTTTAAATATAAAATATAGGAAAGTATTGTAATGATTTGATGGATTTACAAGTTGTGAACATTCATAGTAGGAATGAATCATTTTTCAATTAGGTCTGTCTGTGAATCGAGAATATTTATCGAACAAATTCATCAATTCAAAAAAAATTTCGTACGATTATTTTAATCTGTTTATGTAAGAGATCCGTTTATTTTCAGGTAGATTAAACACGGTGGAAGAGTGTCGATTTATCGAATTTTTTCTTCGCAAAAAAAAAAAGAGGAAACATTTGTAATCATTGATAGTATGCTAACATTGTATGCTAACATTGTATGCTAACATTTTAAGAATGTGTATTGCAAGTTTGCATCTAAAATGCAACATAATATTTACTATTATTGAATGAGTGAATACTTTTAAGTAAGGGGAAACTTAAGCAGCATATTGAAGCACAAATAGAATAGTAATGCAGCATACAGCTGTTTCGAGAATACGCTGGATCGCCTTCGTCATTGCTAAAAAACCAATAAACTCAAAGTTAAAAGATGACATGAGCCAATTCTATCTATTTTATCTTTTTAACTTTAGGTTTTTTGGTTCTATATGCAGCGATATGTAGGAAATGCAGCGCATCCTCGAAATAGCCGTGTTCTTCTATCTGTGCTTCAATATGTTGCTCAATTTTTCTTTATTCTTTTCTTAGCTTATTGTTTGCATTGACAAGTGTTTTTTACTTATTGACTTTTTTAATAAATAGTAAGTTTTTTTTTTTACCAATGAATGCATGGATCCCCCGCCCCCCCCCCCCCCCCCCCCCCTTTTTTTAACAGTTATTCGAGACGTTCGCAAAATACCAGAATCGTACCTTCCCCACAGAAAATATGATATCTTAGGAAATAATAGATAAGTTTCCATTAAGTTTTGTATGCTTATTTTAATCGGTAAAATAAGCTTATTAATGTTATAGGATATTGAAATACAGGAAAGGTCCAATTTATGCTAAAATTTTTGTGATTGTGTATAACTAAAATACTTTTCATGTAGCTAAAATACTTTTTTTTTTACAAACAAGTTAAATATATAGTTTTTAACAGTTATCCAAATGTATATGTGAAACATCTATAAATGATGATCTTTAAACAGGAAAAACACAAATTATTAATAATTTTTATTTAAATAAATTTTTGGTAATTAAAATGTATTAAATATTCTCGATTTAATCTTTTAAACACGACTGTATATAATTTAAAGAGATCTTTTAAAGTAATTAAAAAGATCATTATAAGGACATACAAAACGAATGGGAAGATGCAGGTCCATTGGTGCTTTTATATTCAGCCAACTCACAAACTAAATTTGCATATTACAAATAGCCTATCAGTAAATAGAAATTATATTTCAACCTGAGCGCTTTCAAACATAACGCTCTTCATCAGAAGTATATGTCAAGATACAGGTACATCAAAACTAAATGTGCAAATTACAAGTAGCCGAGCGGCAAAAAAAAAAAAAAAGAAAAGAAGAAAAAAATTAGAATTTATCAATTTCTCCTTGCCAGTTGACAATTTGTAATATGCAAACTTAGTTTGTGAGTTGTCTGAATATAAAAGCATATAGAATATACCTATATCTATAATAGAATATACCTGTATCTTGGCATTTAACTCTGAGCGAATCACATTTGAAAGCACTTAGGCTGAAATATACGTTTTGTGCGTCCTGTATGCTGTAATAAACCTTTTAATTACTTTAAAAGATCCCTTTATATTATAAATTCGGACATGTCGCCATTACTGTCATATCTAACTTATTCATAATAAAAAAAAAATCGTGGTATTCTTTATGGAGACTTGTATGAAAGTTTATATCAATGTAGAATACTACAAAATTTGCCTAGAAATAAATCTTGTTGCATTACTATAAATATTGGACTGAAGAAAATGTTTAATAATTATTAGTAAACAGGGGAATACTTATTTCACTTTTGCATATGCACGGAGTATGATTGCATAAATTTTTATCCTAATAGCACATTTTTTTATGAGCATGAATTAGCTAAAAATGCATTAAATTTCTGCATTTAAAGAGAGTATAAAATTTAAAGTAGGTTTTAACAGCTCGTAAACACAGCTTTATGTCTAAGAGAGCACCAAGCTGAAGGAGCGCGAGTACTGTGATGCTCGCCAGAAACAGGTTACAAAAGTCTGCAGTAGAGTAATATGTCAAGCCACGTACGTGCTTGTTTAAAGCTTCAATTGATGTATTAAGTATGGCGTTTGATTAGTTTAATAATTGCCGCAAAGCGATGAACAAACGACACGAAAATAACTTATACATTAGACGTATTTTTATTTTTTAAAGAGAAAGTGCGGTTTTTTCCGTCACGGCGAAATCGCTAAAAACAAATTCCTTTTCACGAGTTTGCACATTTACGCGTTGAGTTCCCCCTCAGTTTATGTAAAGGGTTTATCCAAACATATCGTTCGCTCTAACGTAGTTAGGTATTGACAGACAGGAAATATTAACTCGAGTGCGATTCAACTCTACTTTCTCAGGCTAGAATTGATTTTTTTTTTTTTTCAAATTTTACAAGAAAAAACTTCAAAAATCGGTATTGTGGATCCAAATCATTACAACTATAGCGTGTTACCCTTCAATTTAAAGGGCTTGAAAAAAATCTTTCGATTAATACTATACTTGACAATGTACCCCCCAGAGGCATAACTCCCCCCCCCCCCCCCTCCACACACACACACGGCAAGGGAGCTAATGACGTCACGAACAAAAAGAATTTTGTATAGGGGCTATTTTTTATAACAATGATTGAAACTATTAAATCTCATGATTATTGAGCCATAAATAAACCCTTTTATGCGTGATTACGCCAAATTTCGTCCTATACTGCCATGTTAAAAAAAAAAAATATTTAATTTCGAATATAATTCAAATTTTTCGCTCGAATTTAAAAAATTCTATCTAGTTCTAGATTTTTTGATAAAGCCGGATACAAAGTTTCGTAAAAATCCAGTAATATCTAGTATCTTGTGTGCACACAAGAAATCGACCACAGACAGCAGACGGACATCACTCCGAAAATGGTCAAAACGTGTTCAGGAGGTTTTAAAACATATTGGCATCAAAATTTCGAAATCGAAAATTTTTATAAAAAGAATACTTTCTCAATACTACGTATGAAAAAGTAAAAATAATAAGCAATTCTGTTACTCGTTATAGATTGATGTGAAACATCAATCCTTTCACATATTTTGGAATGGAGAAAAGTTAATGTGTGTGCTGTGTGTGGCGATGGTATAATGTACTTTGAGAAAAGTTTTGATATTTTTCGGATTACTTTTTACTTTTTGAAAAATTACAGTTTCGATAGATTCATAGAATGCTGTATATTTCGTCCGAATCAAACCACAAACGGCGAAGTTATAAACAATGAAAAGTTTGGAAATAAAGTTTGCAAGTATGGAGTAAGAAAGGAGATAAAACTCCTATGGATGTAAAAATGCCATAATACTTTGTGAATTATGGCTAGGTGTCGCTAGTGTTAGTAAAATAGCCGCTATTGTTAGTTGACACAACATAAAGGCGTAGCATTTAGTATATGAATTTGATTATTTTTAAATCAAGGGTTCCCTAATTATGAGTATAATTAACCAGTATTTTTTCATAGTTGTAGGATAGAGTACATAATATAGGAAGATAAAAATAAATTGAAAGGTAAAATAATTTTGGATACGTAGGAATATTTTTATTGTTTCAGTTCTAATTTGCATTACGCTGATAGTTTATTTTTACAAAATTGACAGTCTAAATAAATATTTTAGGCCTTTCGCCATAGAAATGCATATAATGAAGGACTGTTTATCTTATCGCAGCGCCTCCTACATGATTGTCTCAAACGCTATGGGCGTCTTCTTAATTGGAGTTTTAACTCCTTACTTTTGTTTCCATGGTTTGCTGTTCTTCAGGGCGAGCGTGCGGTTGAGGCCGGAGATAAGTAAGCCGACACGTTTAACGCAGATTTTGATGCACTGATGTCTCTGATCTCAAATTTAAATTTTTTACACTTTTCTATCAGTATTGTTTTATAATACAGCTTAAAGAGTATACATATAATTAGAATAAAAATTATACATTAGATTCTCAATTAAGTTTGGCAGATACTTTTACTCGTGTTACGTCAACAACCCAACGGAACGATGCCAAGCTTATGTAGTACCATACACTCTGTGGAAAGTTCAGAAAAAAAGCACGCAACTTATTAAGTTCTTAGCCAATCTACAAAAATCCAAGAAGTGTCTAGAACTCACCAAAAATTGCCAAGTTGGCGATATTCTGCGAATTTCGCTACCAATGTTCCGAATTTATCACCAAATTTGTCGTCAAGGTCAAGCGCAAAATTTACTTTACTCGCGCCTTAAGATGGTTCGATTTTACTAAAAAGAAGTTATTGCGATGCTGCATACGAAATATGTAGCATTTATTATTATTATTTTTTTTAATTTAAAATTTCTAGCTACCCCCTCCCACTTATTTTCTCCTTCGCTTCGGTTGTCTATATTACAACTATAACATCCTCCATAGCCATTCTTGTAAAAAGGCTGGGTATGGAGGATACATTACCGCGCCATCAGTCTATATAGAGAGGATATATTAGTATCCTGCAGAAACTCACAGCATATAGTGCACAAGCAAAGTGTTATTTGTTTTGATATTGACAATATGACGTAGGTACAAGTTCCGCATAGTTCACGTCAATGTTTTTGTCCCAGTCACGCTGAGATTAACGACTTTGCTCTGTTATTAAAATGCAGGAGTTAGCATATATCAAGACGTTTCACATCAAAACTGTTACCAAATCAATATATGGGATGATGATTAAGCAATAAAACGAACAAATAGTTTGTAGTTAAGAAACTGTATAAAAAATATATAGTTAAATATTTGCTGTGGTTTTTTCGTCTACGTTTTTCTGTATCATGTCTGAATCCTTTTCTTTATGGCTCTGTTTACGCGAATTTGCACATGTATATGGTTGTTGTTGATGAGACCCAGACCGTCCGACCTACCATAAAGGTGTAAGGCAACTGCTTGGACGGCCGGGAAGTGCCACCCAATTTAGACCGGAACCCAGTGGGGGAGGCATCCACAGGGACCGTACCCTCCTTCCCCTACCACCAACCTCTCGGAAGGACTTACGGACCCACATATTTAACGTGATAGTATATGGTGAAGCTTTTCATTTATGTATCGAAATTACTCCACAGTTCATGGTTGGCCTTTACATTCTGACAGTTTTCCTTTATGTATAGAGGATACGCCACAGTTCACGGTTGGTCGTTACATTCTGCTAGTTTTCATTTATGCATAGAAAGTAATTCACAGTTCGCCTTTACATTCTGCCAGTTTTCATTTATGTATATAGAAAGTACTCCACGGTTCGCGGTTGGTCTTTACATTATGCTAGTTTTCATTTATGTATAGAAAATACTCTACGGTTCACGGTTGGTCTTTACATTCTGCTAGTTTTCCTTTATGTATAGAAAGTACTCCACATTTCACGGTTGGTCGTTACATTCTGCTAGTTTTCCTTTATGTATAGAAAGTACTCGGCAGTTCACGGTTGGTCTTTACATTCTGCTAGTTTTCCTTTATGTATAGAAAGTACTCCACAGTTCACGGTTGGTCTTTACATTCTGCTAGTTTTCCTTTATGTATAGAAAGTATTCCACAGTTCACGGTTGGTCTTTACATTCTGCTAGTTTTCCTTTATGTATAGAAAGTACTCCACACAGTTCACGGTTGGCCTTTACATTCTGCCACAGAAAAATCACGCAGGTTTCTCCACATCATAGGACGCCAAATGACTTTGCGTAAATAATGTCTTATAAAATTCCATAATTAGCTAAAATATTGAAATTAGAACCATTTTTTTCAAAATAGTTTAAAATATTATATCGAAATTGTAATCACTAGACTACAAAAAAATCGGAAATCAAATTATATCCTTGTAGGGTTTTCAGAGGGCTACAAATAACTTACAAACCATCACAGTTAGCGGTTTTAGTTATAAAAGTATTACAAACTTTTAAAAGGGAACATTTATCTTCTTCAAATTGACAAGACGATTGATTGAAAGCTATAACAATTTTGTGAAACAAATTAATGATCTAAAAACGAATATTTACGGAACACTTTTGTCGATTACTGTTTATACCTATCGTTTACAGTTTAGAAGATAGACTACATCACAATACTCCCCCTTTACAGGAACTATGCATTGCAGGGCATGGAAATAAAAACGAAAAATTAAAAAAAAATTGTTTTATAGTTATGTTATTGCTGTAATACAGATGTGTCTGACCAGGTTATTTCTTGAATCCTACTGTAGTTGATCCAATTTCAAATTTAATAACAAGAAATTTATGAAGGAGTCTTCATACTATATGTAAACTTTATTTTTGACAGTATTATTGAGTATTTTTATTCTCTTTTGCACGCATTTTTCGTACAGTCATACGAATTTTCGGAAAAATCGGAAATGACTTCTCCCGAACCGGAAAAGAGTCTGAAGTGCCTTACTGAAACCCCCATTCTTCCTCAAAATTTTATTCCTCAATATTAATCCAAATCAGTCATTATCTGAACTCTATAGCAGACCCTATGACATAGATGTTTCAGGGAAATAACTTTTGTAAAAACAAAAGTATGGCAAAATATTTGCTACCAACTAAACCAAATATTTTATTCATTAAAATCACTTCAAAACAACAGCTTCAGAATATTTATCCTGCTCATACCCCTTCAGCTAAAATAGTTTTTTTCTTCTGTGAAAATCTAGTCCCCGCCTGAATCCCTAATTATTTCCCCCCTCCCATCTTCATCATCGTTGCCATTCTGATGACCAAAATTATGCAGTTATTCCTTTCATTAACTCCACACGAAGAGGGAACAATATTCCCCTCATTTGAGAATATGATTGTAAAGAAAAATGAGAACACATACAATGACAGGAAAAAAGATCCAACCGTAATAACTCGCGTCCTAATCAAACGGCCAACACCATTCCATATATATTAGCTCAAAGTGTTTGTATAGCTATAGCTGGATATGGCTAAATTGTCACACGTTGTTCTACACCACCAGTGGGACAAAAGATTTAGTCGTTACGATATATGCTTTTTTAATCTATATATATATATATAACAAAGAAAACATCGACGGGTAACCTGGGACATTTTTTGAGTTTGCAGGTCCAGCAATTGTGGAGATATTATAAAAACTCTTGCATAGACATACTATTATGCAGACGATTTTTTTTTTCGAAAAATGATATCATGCTGCTTAACGACAGACGATTTTCATTCAATTTATAAAATTTCATTAATAAAAAAAATTATTCTAAAAATAAATACATAAACAGTATTATATTTTTGATATTGTAGTATCAGTTATATGGTATATAAGATAATATTTTAGAAAAATGTTTTTTAAATTCATAAATTTCGGAATATTTTTAAATGATTGTTGCAACAAGATAGAAAATGGTACAGTATTTTTGAAAAAATCATGACTTTCAAAATTATTAAATAAATAATCATTCCACATACGTACTTATTTTACTAGAAAACTAATGACACCAACTTGAAAAAGCTAGTATAAACTGTTCTCGATATTATGTACGTTTTTCAAATAAATTTATCAAAAACTGTCATAGAATTAAAAAAGTAAAAGTATCAAATATGTTAACTTTCCATATGCAATATTATAGAAAATGCACCATTCTCGTGGATCTGGTTCATTCCATTCACGAGAAAAAGTTTTTTTTTCAACAGATTTATATTTTGAGGTCCAAGTCATGGCCCGTTAATTCAATGCCAAAGACATTGTACTATGAATCTTTGCACACCAATATATCGCTGTGAAAAGAAGTAAAGTCATTACATTATGTAGTAAAAGTCATGTGCTGCTAACATAAGATTTTTTTTATACTGTTCTATTAACTAGTATATTTATCTGCAGATATTTTTGACAGATTTTGAGTGACTTTTTGCAATATCACAGCTGTTTGTTTTTTGTTTTGTTTTTTCGAGACGGATCTTGTAAAGGTGACACATTTTCTGTTCGTGCAAGAGTCTGCCATAATTATTTTGAAGAACCCCAACATAGCATAAAAGAGACAAATCTGCTCGCAGCTGAAATTGGCTCGCTACTGGTGTTTGTGAAATTATACCTGCAGCTATGGGCCGGCTTTAACAGGTGCTTTTAAACTCCAAAGCACAGATTCTAAACGAAGTTCGAATGAAAAAATAAATAATTGAGTAGGCCTATTAATTGAGCAGGTGGTTGAGTTAATTCAAGGATTATATTCCTATTTTTTTTTTATGGAAAAATTTGGTGTGTACATAAGATGCGTTTTCCCTAAAACTAACAAGTAAATTTTTGTGATTGAACCATAATAAAAATGTATTTGGAGTGCGATGCTTCAGTCGACTTTTTAATATATTCTTATTTCATTTTATTGTTTAGGTCCATTTGAGTAATAATCAGTAACAGAATGTTATATAAAACATGCATATTTTATGAACGTTCGCCCTTTCTTTCTTAATATTATATATATATTTTTTTTTTAATTCTCGAAAAGTTTCTTTATTCGAATTGGCAACGAAACTGATGAACTGTAGTATCAGAATCTAAAACATGCATACCTTATGAACTTTTGTACTTTCTTTCTTTCTTTCATAAAACTTTTTTTTTTGCAATTTTTCTTAATTTTATAAAAGTTTATTTATTGAAAGTAGGTAACAGTTTATAGACGTCGATGAACTGTAGCATCAGAATTTAAAACGTGTATATTTTATGAACTTTCGCTCTTTCCTTCAATTTTTCTTAAAATTATATTTTATTTTTTCTTAATTCTTTAAAAGTTTCCTTTCTCAAGTTGGCAACAGTTTAGTGAAGCCGATGCAGTATCAGAATTTAAAGCACGCATACTTTATGAACTTAAGTGTATTTTTTTTATAAAACTTTTTTTTTTCTAATTTTTCTTAATTTTATAAAAGTTTATTTATTGAAGTTAGCAACAATTCATAGACGCCAATGAACTTGATGCGTACATATAACTGATTTTTGTTGATACATACTATTTTAATACCATTGACATCCATAACGTAGATCAAACTATAATTTTCTCCCAAAGATTACAGCACCACCGTTGTTCCGAAAATTACCATTCTTTCTCAAAGAAAACGATAATGCCATGAAAACCTTAAATTTCAATTATTTTAAATTTTAATTTTTGAACGTTTTTGGTCCTTTAATAAAGTAACTTAAATGTAAAAAAGGAAGAAATGTTATTGAGAATGTAGGGGAAATCATGTGCTGCCCACATAAACCTCCCATGGAGGGAATGTATGATACCACTCAAGTAAGGAGGTCTGGGCACCAGGAGGTTTATTTTTGAGGGGGGGGGGGGGTTATTGAGACCCAGACCGTCCGACCTACCAGAAAAGGTGTAAGGTAACTGTTTGGACGGCCGGGAAGTGCCACCCAATTTAGACCGGAACCCAGTGGGGAGGCATCCACAGGGACAGTACCCTCCTTCCCCTACCACCAACCCCTCGGAAGAACTTACGGACCCACATGTTAACGTGGTCGTACTCCGCATTAACACGACGGCAGTTGTGGCAGCGTGAGGGGGAAGGGGTAAAGACTTTCGTGAAGCTCTATGGTGAAGACATGAAACATTCATAAAGAGGGGGAAATCAAATACATATATGTCTATGATCAAATATGGAGAAGAGTGATAAATTTTTATAGGAGCGTCTGATGTTACCTTGTGCCCCGAAACTTTTTATTCTGATATTTATTGTGATACGATACGAGTACACTTACGCAATATGAATATAAAAAAATTGAGGAGATCCTTACAATAAGAGAATTATTCTAATTTGAAAATCTCATACTAAGAAAGACGTACTTTGTTATTGTATCTAAATACCAATAAAAAAAAACTTGCAAAATCACATTCAAAAATGTAATACAATGACTCAAAAGTATTTTGCAATGATGAAAAATTGAGATATTCGATGAGTCAGTCACTCACTCACTCTCTACAGAAGTACACGTGGTTTAAAACGCGTAAAAATAATGCTTCGTTTCGATTCATATATAAAAATACCACTGAAAGATTTATGTTTTGTTTGTGCCAAAGCAAGTGCGATTGAATTCAGCTAATCAGAAGGTATGTATCTGATATATTATGCGCTTATTTGCTAGTACAGTGGAGTTCGCATGCAACGAAGTTGCAAAGGGTGGGGGGAAATATTCGTTATAACAGATATTTGCAATAACTGATAAAAAAAAGTTTAGTTAGAAAATAATGTTTTATCTGACTGAATATTGCTAAATAAAAGAATCCTTATAGTGAGATTGAAATATATATTTTTAAATAAAAGAACAGTACAACTTTCTTTTGAATATTTGAAATTACAACACATTTGCATAGCACTTATTCTATTTTATTTTATTCAATTTACATGGGAACTACAGATGAAATCCAGTTACAGTAGTCACACAAAAATAAAGAGAACAGAATATAAGATACAAGAATACTAAGTCGTATACATGTCAAGCGCATTCAAACAGGCTTTTTTAAAACAGGCAGGAGTCAAATTAAATATATCAATATCAGTACAATAGGTATTATATAGATCAACAAATTTATAGATAGAATAGCATTCAAGGTAGTTGTGTTTAACAGTAGTATTGTGATACAATTTTTTTCCCCTTGTATTATTAACAGGTATATGAAAATCCAGACAAGGAAGTAAGATGGGGCAATCAATAGTGTTATTTAAAACTTTATAATAAAACAAAAGGCAGGACCATTTTCTTCTTTTTTTAAGAGGCATAAAACTATATTTCCGTCTGAGTTCACTCATATACATATCATAAGGACAATAGCCAGACAATCTGCAATCCATAGTATGTAAAAGTTTATTTTGCACAATTTCTATTCGTTGAGAATGCAGACCGTAAACCTTATAGTTTTGAAAATATTTCGAGGGGGGGGGGGGGGGGCACTCATACAGACAGATACTCAAGTTTTTTTTTCTCCCCCGAAAAAATTGAGCTCGATCAAATGTTCAATTATATACACTTGTAAGACTTTGAACGTGCTACAAATTTCGGTTTATTGTACCAAATTAGCTCTTTGAGATACAATCATTACAAACTTGAAATACGGAAAACTTTCAATTTCGTTCCACAAGATTACTCGAAAACTATAACAGTTTTTTTTTAATAATAAATATAGATTTTAATACTAAATTTTATGCGCGAGAATATAAAGTTATAAGAAAATTTGTCAAATCTGAGAACATGAGCATAGGTTATACCGAAATTCGTCAACTTTGAGGACATAGGCGCAGGTTATCACAATGCAAGCAGAAAGTCAAACGACATTCAACATCAAATATTTTTCATTCATTACTAATAAAAAATAACATTTTTTGTGGAACATCATGTGATTTACAAATCAAAACGACTTACAATTCCAATAAAAGAACAAATCACTCCGTCATGCATTCGTACCATCAAAAGAACTTTTTTTTTTTTTGTCGTCGTTTCAAGTGGAGTCATCAGTCGAAACCTGTGCATGTATTTACCTGTCGTTTGTCCGTCAGTGTATATTGTTTTATACCGACAGCTATCAAGTTAAGTTCAAGATTTAGACAGACAGACAGCGAACAAATATGCATTTGAGTTTCCAGATGTATTTTTATCAACGCAGATGACTTTTGAGGCATAAACACAATATAACGAGCAAGTGGTTAGGAGTATAATGAAACGAGATAACGGCTGCCAATTCGATTGGTAATGTTGATTAAATAATATTAAATATTATTACGGTCTAATTAATAGGTCTACAATTTTAATGATCTAAGAGTTTCTATAAATGGCCTATAAAAGATACACATATACCCCCCCCCCCCCCCTTGGGCGCGGTAACCCAGTGAGTGATTAGCGCGCGGTGATTGCATTATGTACGCCCGGGTTCAATTCCTTCCGCTGCCAAAACTGCCGCCGTGTTCACGCGAAGTACGAGCACGTTAAACATGTGGGTCCGTAGGTCCATCCGAGGGGTTGGTGGTAGGGGAAGCAGGGTACGGTCCCTGTGGATGCCTCCCCCACTGGGTTCCGGTCTAAATTGGGTGGTTCTTTCCGGCTGTCCAAACAGTTACCTTACACCTTTTGGTAGGTCGGACGATCTGGGTCTCAACAACAACATACCCCCCCCCCCCCCATCCGAAAAACCCCACGCTAAATGTCGTGAAAAATATATGTTTCTTTTTTCATTTTTGTGCCAAACTTTATTATATTATTAAAAAACAAGATCAACCATGCATAAAGCATTGATTATAAAACACTTTCCAACTGAAATGCAATTTTATTATAAACATCTCTAAATTGCGATACATTCAGCGGTGAAATTTTTTAAATTATAATAGTATTACAATAATTTATTAAACTTGGAAACTTAAAACTTCATCAAAAACAGCAATGCTAAATCGCATTATTCTCTCCGTAAAATGAATATTCTATTCATATCACTGATATTTCAGACTCCAGAGCTAAATTTTGCATTAAAAAATTTAGCAATTCTTATACAATTCATCTCACAACCGCTTGATTTGTTTACATTTTGCATACGTTAAAGTTAGGCTTTGTTGTAGAAATAATCAAAATTTAGTGATCATTTAAAATAAAAAATATTGTAATTGCGTAGGCACAGAATTTAGATACACAGATAATATGCAAAAATAAAGCGGTTTTAGGACGGTTGCAACATTAAATATAAACATTTCTTAAAAATCACGATTTTCACACAGCGAAAAAAAAATGGATGCCATATTTTATTTTGCAATGAGTCCCGCGATCTCTTCATATAATATAGGTATAATTAGTATTCCAAATTTTATTTAAAAACTTCTTCACATATTTTAATGACATATTTTTTTAAACATTTTACGTGACAATTTGCATATTTCATAAAATTTTCGAAGTAATTTGTAAATTTTAACTACGCTTAAAAAATGTTTGAAAAATTAGGTCCCATAAGGTTCAATGTATTTCATTTTTTCAACCCGGGTTAAAGCCAACACCAATTGTGTGATAGTATTCTTTTACATTCCCATATGTCCCACAGACCGTCTCAATAACATATTAACATTTTTAACAAAGTCATTTTTACGACGGTTATTGTGCGAACGGACAGACAAACGGAATAAACAAAGTCATAAACACTTTACAACTATGTTGGAAGTGTTAAAAAGTATTCGCGTAAAACATAATAACAAAAAGTATAATTGAACTTCTGGACTGTTGCCGTGACTTAAACAGAAATCGCTTATTTTACAAACAAAAAAAGAAATTACCCATACAAAATATCCAGTTTAATTTTTTAACACTTTACAACAAAGTTGAAAAGTGTTTATGACTTTGTTCATTCTGTCTGTGTCCGTTAGCACGATAACTGCCGTAAAAAATGACTTAATCAAAATGAAATTTTAGTATGTTGTTCAGACGGTCTGTAGGATCAATGGGAATATAAATGAATAATATCACCCAATTAGTTTTGGATTGAACCCGGGTTGAAAAAATGAAATACATTGAGCCCTAGGGGACCTAATTTTTCAAACATTTTTAAGCGGATTTAAAATCCACAAATTGCTTCGAAACTTTTAGGTAATATGCAAATTGTTCCATAAAATATATAAAAAAAATTCAGCGAAATATATTCAGTAGTTTTTTAAATAAAAATTAAAATAATAATAACACCTCTTATATGAAGCGATCACGTGACCGTGATATGAAAAGATAACGTGACTCACTTCAAATTGATATATGGCATCCATCTTGTCTCAAAATCATGATTTTTAAAGTTCTTTTTAATTCATATTGAGTGTTGTATCCGTCCTAAAACTACTTTATTTTTGCCTAAATTCTGTGCATCTACATACTGACACAACGCAATGACAATATATTTGAGTAATGCTCATCCAAATTTGATTTATTTCTACAACGAAGCCTATTTTTCACCTATGTAAAATGTAAACAGTAAAATATGTAGAATGAGTTGTATTAGAATTGCTGTATTTCATTAACATAAAACCATTTACTTCATGGAGTGCATAGCTGATATGAATGAAATATTCATTGATTTTACAAAGAGCATGACGATTTTTTTCGATGAAGTTTTACACTCCATGGTCTTAATTTTCATATAAAATAAATTATTATAGTATTGTGATGAATGACATGAATGGTAAATTATTTATTAATGAAATGCTACTTTTATAGAGAGAGCTAGGCGTGTTATTTTTTCTATGACGTCATTTGAATGAATTTCAGTTGTTTTCGATGAAGTTTTCAAATATAATAAATTATCGTAGTATTATGATAATTCTAAAATTATTACCAAGGAATAAATCACATTTTAGAGATGTTCAAACCAGGCAATTTATGTTTCAATGCCGTCATTTGAATGTAGTTCATTTTTTTCGATGAAGGTTTAAGTTTTCAAATATAATAAATTAATGTAGTATTGTAATAAGTTTGTAGTATTATAAGTTTGTAGTATTGTTAATGTAGTATTATAATAAGTAAAATATTACCGAGGAATGCATTGCATTTTAGACATGTTTAAATAAAATTGCATTGAAGTTGGAAAGTGTTTCATAATCAATGCTTTGAGCATGACTGATCCCTCTTGGTTGACAATTCCGTTTCTGCGATTAAAAAAAAAACATTTAAAATAAAATAAATGTATTTTAAATTAAACAAGAAAGATCAATCATGCATAAAGCATTGATTATGAAACACTTTACAACTGCAATGCAATTTTACTTAAACATCTCTAAAATGCGATACATTCAGCGGTAATATTTTTTAAATTATAATAAATTATTGTAGTGATATTTTAAAATTTCATCGAAAAAAATGAACTTTATTCAAATGGCGTCATTGAAATACAAATGGCCTAGCTGTATGATAAAGCAGTAAATATTTCATGCATACACTTTTTCCCATTCCTTTCATTCATCATAATACTATAATAATTTATTTTACTTAAAAAATTCAAGCCATGGAGGTAAAAGTAATTTAACTCTATGCTTAAAACTTCATGGAAAAATCTGCTATAAAATCGTCGGTGTCTCATGTAAAATCAATGAATGTTTCGTTCATATCAGCTATATTTCAGACTCCAGAGCAAAATAATTTTTCATTAAAGAAATTCTGCAATTCTTATACAACTCATCTTACAGCTTGGTGTGTTTACATTTTCCATTAGTGAAAATTAAGCTTCGTTGTAGAAATAATCAAAGTTTGATGATCATTTAAACTCAAATGTATTCCAATTGTGTTGTTTCAGAATATAGATGCACAGAAATTAAGCAAAATTAAAGCTGTTTTAGGACGGATACAACACTAAATATAAATTAAAAAGAACTTTAAAAATCACGATTTTGATACAAGATGGATACCATATTTTATTTTGAAGTGGGTTACGTGATCTCTTCATATGATATGGATGTAATTATTATTTTAATTTTTATTTAAAATACTACCGAATATATTTCGCTGAAATTTTTTTATATATTCTTTTTATGGGATAATTTGAATATTTTCTAAAACTTTCGAAGCAATTTGTGAATTTTAAATTCGCTTAAAAAATGTTTGAAAAATTGGGTCCCATAGGGTTCAATGCATTTCATTTTTTCAAACCGGGTTCAATCCAAAATTAATTGTGTGATATTATTCATTTATATTCCCAGAGGTCCCACAGACGGTCTGAACAACATACTAAAATTTCATTTTGATAAAGTCATTTTTACGGCAGTTATCGTGCGAACGGACAGACAGAATAAACAAGGTCATAAATACTTTTCAACTGTGTTGTAACGTGTTAATAAAAATGTACTTTAATAAATTAATGTAGTATTGTGATAATTTTAAAAATATTACCGAGGAATGCATCGCATTTTAGAGATGTTTATATAAAATTGCATTGAAGTTGGAAAGTGTTTCATAATCAATGCTTTATGCATGATTGATCTTTCTTGTTTTAAATTATTTTTTTTTTTCATATATTTACCTTTTATATTAATTTATAACTTCTCAAGACATGGATACAACTCGTCCGAAACATTGAGCTGTAAATGTTAAATTCTTGTCACAACGTATTGATATCTTACACCTTACAAAAAAACTATTTATTTTAAGAAGCATGACAACGCATAATTTATCTTTAACATTTATATGTATAAAAAAAAAAGCAAGCAAATACAACTCAACCTTTCATTCGGAGAAAATCAGCAAACTACAGCATTCTAAACTGAAAAATGGGGTAATGTAAAACGCACCTCGTTCCTATACGCAATTGGTATCTCACAATGACTCGACGAAAATGCTAGCAGATATTTGAAAAATCGCCATGTTATTGACTCTACATATTTCTTTTTCTTTCTTTTATTAAGCTGTTACTTTTTGTTACTCTATCTAAAGGTTTGAGGGCATAGGTGGCGGCCAGTGATTGGCTGATCAAGTGGTCCAGTGGAATAATCAGTGTGTCCTCTTGTTATTCTACCTGTTGCTCGCAGGGAAGTTTCTGCTGTTGCGGATTGTTTATGTTCGGCAGTTTCGTGACATAATTAGGGTTTGAAGTTCGGGTGAATTGACCTTGAGGATGAGAAAATGTCAGTGAAGTTTGTTGAAGTAATTATTTAACTCTGAAGACTTAATTCCTAATGGATTATAGAATTGTGGTCTTAAGCAGTGTTTGTTAAACTTTATCTGGGAAAGAAGGCAGCAGGAGCTGGGTTAAAAGAAATAGTAGTATCTTTTCGCTTGTATAATATCTTCTAAAGCAGCGTTAAAATTGTGTTTCAAAACAGTGTTAGAATTGTGTTCTAACGAAAGTTTCATTGAGCTTTACCCGAGAAATAAAGTCATTAAGAGCCTGTTTAGGAAAAAAAGGCCTCTTTTCGGTACATTTTACAAAATCCCAGACAAAATATGTTCTAAGGCAATGTTAAAATTGTATTTTAAAACAGCGCTAGAATGGTGTTCTGAAAAAGGCTCTATTAAACTTTTTGTGAAAAAGAACTAGTAGAAGCCAGGTTGAAGAAATATGTGCCTTCTTTCAGGACCTTGCACAAAATTCCCCATAGAATATGTTCTAAAGCAGTGTTAACATTATGGTCTAAAAAATTTGTTAAACTTTATGTAAAAAAAGAACCCGATTAGAATAAATCGGCTTTTTTTTCGGGATCTTTCACAAAATTCCTTATAGTATCTTTATAGAATCTTAGCAGGATCTTAGAAGCATTCTAAAGCAGTGTTTATAAATTGTGTGGGGGAAAAGAACCCGCAGAAGTCCGGGTTCTTTTTCGGGACACAAAATTCCTCATAGAATAGGTTTTAAAGCAGTGCTAAAGTTATGGTCTAAAGTAGGGTTTGTAACATTTTATGTCGAAAAAGAACCAACAAGAACTTGGTTAGAACAAATGTCTCTGTTTTCGGGAACTTTAACAAAACTCTGCATTAAATGTTCCAAAGTAGTATTACTATTATGTTCTGAAGCAGTGTTGGTAAAGTATATATGGGAAAGAAACCATCAGAACCCAAGTTAAAGAAACTAAAGCAGGGTTTGCTAAACTTCATGTGGGAAATGAACCAACAGGAGCATAATTAGAAGAAATCTAGGACACCTTTTGAGACTTTTCGCAAAATTCTTCATAGAATATGTTCTGAAGAAGTATTACAATTATATTCTAAAGCAGCGATAGTAAACCTTATGTAGGATAAGAACCAGCAAGGGATAAAATATTTTCTTTTTCAGTATTCTCACAAAATTTCTTATGGGATATGTTTTGAAGCAAGATTTTAAAAGTTTATATGTAAAAGAGGACAAGAAGGTACTGATTATAACAAATCGGGAAAATTTATAGGAGTTTTCATAAAATACTCTTCCAAAAACATCGCCGTGTTAAAAATGTGATCGGGAGATTTCAAAACCATGTATTCTCTACCAATCTATCAAAACTTCGAATTACAAATTTTTCAGGGAAATAATACTATACATTTTTACTTCTTTTCTTAAATGTTCGTTTATCAGGATAATTTCTAGTCTCGCTCAATCAGTATTAAGAGATTCTACCGAGTATTAGTACGTACAGATATGCATAGTTTTCAAGCTCTCCAAATAGCACAAAATAGAAGTTAGACTACTTCAGTTAGTTTTGCATGGAGTTGTCCCTTCAATCCGTTAAAACAGATTTGCACAAAGGCATCATTTAAAAATTCTCTAAAGCAAAAGTCCGCAACCAAGTACTCGCAAGCGTCACAGTGCTTGCATTTGTTTGCTTGGTGCTCTCTTAGCCATAGAGCTGTGTTTCTAAGTGCGTTCTCAATTTTAAAATGTTGTTTATGCATAAATTATTATAAACCGTATCCTCTCTTTAAAAGTTGAGAAATAGTTCATTTTTAGCTAATTTATATTGTTTAAAAACGCATTATCGTGATAAAAGCGTATATTGTCACATGTCATACATAGGCCACACATTGAGCACACACATTGTCACATGTCCGGCCACACATTGAGAAGCTTAGGGTTAGTCGTGTGGTCTGGGTCTTCTACATGTCATACATAGAAAAATGCAAAAATTAAATAAGTATTCCACTGTTCAGCAATAATTATTCAACCTTCTCCACTTCGTAATCATATATTTATAATCATGCTAAAAGAGTTATTTCTAAGCAGAATTTGTAACATTCTATATTAATATAAAATTTCATACGCAGGTCCCATAGATTATCACGAAGAGATTTGACAGTGTGAATACATTAGATAATAGGATTTAAAAGATAAAATAGAGAATATACAGTACATTTTATTTATTTTAGCTACCAGAAATTTATTTAAATTAAAAATAACGAATAATTCAGTTTCTTTGTCTTAAAAGGCTAACATTTATAGATGCTTACATATAAATTTTAAAAAATCTATGAATGTTAATTGTTTTAAAAAATGTTTCTAGTTACACGCAAACAATTTTATACTGTGTTAATAGTTATTGGAATATAATAATTAATAGTTATTGGTTCACAGAACTGGTACTCACTAAAGAAATGTAGCTGGTGATCTCCTATAGGTTCCAGACTCCTGCTCTAAAGAGCACAAAATGGAAATTAAATAGTTCGAAAGTCCTCAAACATAAGGTTGATGACCTCTAAATTAGCACGTCCTTTATCTCTAATGATCTCATTAAAATTACAAAAGAAATAAAAAGATAGTTGAAAGTCATGTCATTGCCACCTTGCGGCAAACATGCCCGACTTCTGGGGGGTGCCATTCGTATTACAACTCCTTCCCTTTGCCAGGAAGACAACCTAGTGACTTGTCCAGATAAGCATGCAAATGGTATGCAAATGAGGAAGGAAGAAAACGAAAGGGAAAGTAATGATAGGAACGGAGCATTTACAAAGTATCTTCAGAGATCATAGGTTTTGAGTTGGAAGCATGATTAATTAGAGGAAAATTGACGGATGAAAACGAAGAAAGCGAATACAATTCGAGAAGTTTTCGAATCTTGAAGTCAGGTGACAAAGTTTAAATGTAAAACATTTTAGAATAAAAGCCTTTATTCGATCGCATTAAAAGACGTTAAAAATATACAGGTGAACCTCGGTATCTCGAAATTTTCGATATCTGGAAATATTTTCATCTCCCTTCACGCACGGTATAAAACTAATGTAAAACAAACTAACTCAAAAATTTTCTAATCAAACTCTCGATATCTCGAATTTTTTCATTTTACCATTTGGATCATCTTACCATTTTCAACTTTCCATTTGGAAAAATACGATCCAAAAAATGTGTTTAATGCAGATGAAACAGGACTATTTTTTTAAGTGTATGCCTGATAAAACGATGGACATTAAAGGTGAAGCATGTCATGGGAGGAAAAGGAGCAAAAGAAGATTAACTGGTGCTATTTTGCACTGATATGGATGGTTCAGAAAGACTAAAACCTCTTATGATAGTTAAATCTGCTAAGCCCCGATGTTTTTCAGGAATGAAATCTTTTCCAATGACTTATTTTGCGGACAAAAAAGCTTGGATGACTGCCGAAATTTTCACTAATTGGTTGAAGGAACTAGACAGAAAAATGTCCCGTGAAAATGGCGATATTGTTCTCTTCTTGGACAATTGTACAACGCATAATAGTGTGCCGAAATTAAAATCCGTGAAAGTTCATTTTATGCCACCAAACACAACTTCTAAGTAACAGCCTTTGGATTAAGGTATTATTCACAGTTTTAAAGTAAACTATCGCCACAAAATTAAGCTCATTTGGATCCGCCTAGCTCATTTGGAAAATGTGATAGATATTTAAAGATAGATATATAACCAAACTGTCATAGATATATAACCAAAATGTGATAGATATATAACCAAACTGCCATTGATGACTATTTTGCAAAGTAAAGAAATGCAAGATTAAATTTTAATAATGTATGTACCTAAATAGTATTACATTAAATGTGTATCCAATCATTTCAAGCTTTGCTTTATTTGTTGTCAGCATTTTCTTGGGTAATACCCAATTCTCTGTCTGCAAGATAAAGTAAGCGATTCTTTTAAAAATTGTAAAGTACAGGTAAAAATTGTACAGTACAAAAAATTATTTAAAAATTGTTATTTAAAAAGATAAAGTATGATAAAGTAAGCGATTCTTTTAAAAATAAGATAAAGTAAGCTTCTTAGTTCTTTTAAGATAAAGTAAGCGATTCTTTTAAAAATTGTAAAGTACAGGTAAAAATTGTAAAGTACAAAAAATTATTTAAAAATTGTTATTTAAAAATTATTATTTAAAAATTGTAAAGTACAGGACTTTATCTTGTGTCGTGTACGCATAAAGTACGCAAGATAAAGTAAGCGATTCTTTTAAAAATTGTAAAGTACAGGTAAAAATTGTAAAGTACAAAAAATTATTTAAAAATTGTTATTTAAAAATTATTATTTAAAAATTGTAAAGTACAGGACTAATAAAGTATAAGACTAGTACCTTTTATGAATTCCTTAAATTTTTTCAATTTTTCGATATCTCGAATTTTTTTTTCTCCCTTCAAATTCGACATATCGAGGTTCGACTGTATTACAATCATCGGCGCTTTCGGACGTAAAACGTCCTTCACCAGAGGTATATGATAAGAAATTGATACATTGGCTTTATACGCACACCCAGCCAAAAACCGCGAACAAAATCTGCATATCATTAATGGTCAAATTGCACAAGGAAAAACATCGTAATAAAAAACATAATATTAAAATTGACGCAACAGAAATAAAATACAAAATTAAAGCAATTAGATGTTTAAAACTGCAGATAATGATTTAACCTTCAAGGGATTAATAATGGCACGCCACGCGAAACTGGGATTTTGTACAGGGTCATAACTACAGATAGAGACTCGATAAATATGAATAATATATCGATAATAAATAATAATCGATAATAAATATAAATAATATATCGATAAATGCAAATAATAATTCAAAAAGCAAGATATTACGTGGATTATTGCAATTAGTTAAAATAAAAGTTTTATCAAAACTCGTGACAAAATTATCACTGATAACTTATATAGTGACAAGTATTGTTCTACAAAATAAACGTTCCAGTTTTCCAGCACAACGGAATTTCACAAATCCTACATATGGGAAATCATTGATAATGGTAAAGCATAGAATATCAATGGTAAATTGTGTGGTACATCTGCACAAATTCCTAAGATATATTTAATAGCATCTATTAATGTATTTTGCTATATTATGTAGGTATACCACATCTTGATATATATATGCAGATTAACATTATTCAATAACACCTATTATAAAAAAAAAGAAAAACAAATCGCACCTCGCGAAGCAGTGCTCTCGAAAAGCAGTTTAGGCTCCATATTAGAAGATAAGAAAATAAAATTTTGGTATATCTGCATGAAGTAATAAGACTTATAGCTGGTTAGTATGACAACATATTTTTATGTCAAAAATGTTTTTCTAATATAAAATAAATTATATTAAGTTTTTAAAAATAAAAAGCACAAAATAATAAATTAAAATGAAGGTAATACATTAGTGGTAAACGTAAATTATAAAGAAATGGGCATATGCATCAATTTTCTTTGGATATATAGTTCTCTCATAAATCCTTATACATCCCTTTAACTATCGATTTAAGTGTACGATTTAAACTGCAAAAATAGGGTCTATTAACAAGAAAGTGACTACGCGCTATCGATTGAGAAAGCTTACAGCGCCTCTAACGGCGAGTTAAAGAAGTTAGAATTCCTATATCGAAAACGAAGCAAAATAGACGAAAGTTTTCAATTACAAAGTTGTAAAACGTTCTCAATTTAGTATGGAAATCATAGTTTACACATTATACGTACACAGACAGTAAAAAAAATGATATTAACGAAATGAGATATTTATTGTACTGCGATATTTGTCTGCCATTTTTATAAAACATTTCTGTTTTTACAGCAAAAAGGATAATCATAGATAAATTAAAATTAGCTTATT
Organism: Amaurobius ferox; assembly: GCA_951213105.1. Taxonomy (NCBI): domain Eukaryota; kingdom Metazoa; phylum Arthropoda; class Arachnida; order Araneae; family Amaurobiidae; genus Amaurobius; species Amaurobius ferox. The sequence goes on along the minus strand of OX578148.1, from coordinate 45,601,817 downwards.
ATACAAATTATTATTTTTCCCACACGTATTTCTCGCCATTTCTTTCAGTACAACGAGACATTTGCATAATTATCGCTTTTCTTTGACCCCATTCTTTATCGTCTGCGTACATGCTACGTGCAAACTGCACGTATTTGCATACTAAATAAAGAACGCACTACAACTTTACAAATAAAAACGTTTGCCTATCTTGCTTCATTTTCGAAATAGGAATTCTAACTTCTTCAATTCACTTCTAGAAACACTGCGAATTTTCTCATTTGATAGATCACATGCTATTTAGAAATTTTACAGCGCCTCTAGCGGCGAATTAATGAAGTTAAAATTCATATCTCAAAAACGAAGCATGACAGAGGAAATTGCTTTTCTATTAGTAAACAGATAATTTCAATCGAAACTTAAAGGGATGCATAAGGAATTATGAGAAAAACCCGTATAAAACTATCTGGGAAAATATTTGCCTAAAGTAGTTTTTCTGCGTACCCTATTTGAATGTTATTTATCGATCATAGATTATTTAACCCTTTACGTATACAGAAAATTCACAAGAATCAAAAATATATTCACGTTTTTTCTTATTATTATTTTAATAGAAGATTGGATATATTTTTGTAATTGTTCTTTCAGAAAGTCACGGAAAAGTTCCATTAACAAATTCGCATGCGCCATATATTTCGTTTTTATCTATGCTATAAATATTTAATAAGTATTAAAATGCTCATTTTATTGGATTTTTTTTTTCTCTATAAATTTCACATAAAACTCTCCATAAGTTTGTAAAACTCACACATATACGTGATAAAGAATTTGAAATAATTTCTTTTCCAATTAAGCATGGAAATATATATAAAAAAAAATTACTTGGGAAATGAATTATCTCATATATCTACATAAAAAATTGACCCGCAAAAAAAAAAAACTGATTTCTAAAAATTTGACTACTACATTTTTTGTACCATTTTGACGTCTTCTGAAAAAGGAAAATTATTATTATTCGGGTCCCCCCCCCCCCCCCCCCCCCCACAGACGTTGCGTGTTCGGCATAACTACAAATCTTCCCGAAAAGTTGATATTAAAATCAATCAACTGCATGTATATATAATAATAATTAACTAGTGTGGATTAACTTTCTCATACCACAATCCATTATTTTTAAATAGTTGTGGGGTTTTTTCTCCCCCAAAATTTTTTTTTGAAAAGTCTGTATTGTTGGCCCAAATGATCACAATTATAACATGTTATTATAGCCCTCCATTTTAAAAGGTTTGGAATTTTTTTTTGATTGATACCAAGTTTGACAATGTCCCCCCTCCCACCCCCACCCCGAGTAGGACAAATGCCGAGACGAATGCATAATCATTCAAATTTTGTCCTATGATACGATGTTAAGAAAATATAAAATTTCGAATATATTTCAAAGTTTTCGCTCGAATTTTAAAAAATCGTTCTAGTTCTAGATTTTTTAATAACAAAGCCAGATATAAGTTTTGTAAAGATCCATAACTATTTGTGACAACTATCGTGGACACAAGATACTGACTATAGACAAGAGGGCATCACTCTAAAAATAGTCAAAACGTGTACGGAAGGTCCTAATATATATATATATATATATATATCAGGATCTTCCTAATATATATATATATATATATATATATATATATATATATAGGAAGGATATTCCTTATATATATATATATTAGGACCATATATATATATATATATATATATATATATATATATATATATATATTAGGACCTTATATATATATATATATATATATAAAAATATAAATTAGTAAATCCACTGTTAGAATGTAAGTAGTAACTCATAAAACACTATTCCAAAATTTTCTACAAAATACAAAGAAATAAAAGAAATTAAGACATAAAGAGGAAATAATAAAGCGTAATGCAGGTCATAAAGACAAAGACAATCAACAAATTTCAAAAATGAGGAATGAAAATAGGAAAACTAAAAAATCAAGCAAAAAAGCTTGCACATGGAAGAGCTTTAGGCTTAAGATAAGTTCATTTCGAAAAAATTCTCTTCCAAGTCCATATATCCCTTCGAAATGAACACAAAAATGCTTGTTTCTGAAACACAAGATAGATTTTATCTATAAACTTGTGTTATATGGACGACAAGCATATAGATTGGAACAATAAAGGAAACATAAATACCTTAAAATACACTTCATTATATATATATTAGGACCTTTATATATATATATATATATATATATATATATATATATATATATATATATATTATATATATATGAATCAAAATCTACAAAGAGCAAATTTTCGTGAAAACAATGCTTTCTCTATACTATAACGAGAAAGTAAAAATTATTTAAATTGGTCTATTCTTGAAACTATAATCATTGACAGACTTCATAGAAGCAAGTCATTAATCGAAAGATGACTTGATTAGTCTTAAGAAACTTCAAAATATTTGTCAGAAAATTTTCTATGCAACTTTTTATTTAGAAGCAAATAACGATATCATTAACATTACGATAACATGCGTTTTTTTTTAAATGTACGTGATTGATCTGGAATCTGACATAATAAAAAAGATGTCTGTATATAAGTTACGGGGTACTTATCACGGGCATGACTAGCTTCATTATTTTTACTTGGCTCTGCGCATATGACGACATGGGAATTAAGAACGTGCGCATTTTGTTCTTGGGCTCTGAAAGGGGACCACATTTGTTAACTGCGACTGTCCTGTTACTCTACTGACGTCACTAAATTTCCTTGGACGTCACTGGACTTTCTGTGTACACAGCACAATTTAATGTCTTTATGCAAGTTGTTTGCGCCTAAATATTGCCACTTTAAAATTAACAAACGATTTTTAACTGTAATAATGCGAAAACTTTTTGTCTTTTGGCAACCCCCTCAAAATTCACTCTGGACCGTTACATCACGAATGACGAAACTTAATTCCCATAACGTTAAGATGACAACTTTTTGATTGGTTGCCGGGTTAAGTGCCCAATCTTATGTATATTAAAGTACCTAGTGTTGGGTACTGTGAGATCTGTAGAGAGAAATCTAATCATCGTACGGCCATGGAATTTGGTACAGTGTTGCAAATTCTTAGTCCTCAACTATGAGTAGGGGCCCCAAATGCTTACATGGACTCCGGAAAAGCTTAGTAGGGCCCTGAGAGAATTTCATCCGTTAGACATATTAGATTTTTTAGATACATTAGATCACTGTCCGGTAGCTGGAGTTATGTGTTGTAAAATGAGAAAAGTCTCACAAATGAATTATGGTCGCTTTAACAGGTTATCGCTGAAGACAGAGGCATTTACCATGGCAACGAAAAAATTTTTGAAAAAAAATTGGTGGTATATTATACAATTTCACTACGTATAGAATTTCCGTAGATAAAAGAACTAAAATTCAAATATAAAACTTTTCACCACACAATTTAGAAGCTTTAGAAACATTATAACAATTCGAATCTATACGCGTTCCCATTGAATAAGTTGCAGTTTTTTTTTATGTCGTAATAAGGGTTGACAAGCTAATAAAAATAAAAGTATAATTTAGAAATAGTTAAAACATGAATGAAAAAGGAAAATGTATTAATGACATTCATAACCGTGGATTGCATGCTTGTGTGTTTTATGTGCATTTTGAATCAGAGTTTCATCGACAAAAAAAAAATACCCCAAAGCAAACAATAAGAGAATAAAAACTCGAAGGAATTCTAAAGGCAGCAGTTCTATGCAGGAAAACGTCGCAATCAATTTGTTGGTCCAACATGGGACAGAACAATGCACTTTTTATCGTATCTACACAAGCATTCACAAAAAGGAACAATTTCCATTTTACTACATTTTTTTTATACTTTGCCTTAATTTCTTAATTTATGTCTATTTATCTGGTTGCCATCAGAAAAATGTCCCGTAGTTTGTCCAGCCGCCATTTTGAATGATACATCTGCGTTTGTTCAGACGATAATCGTACAGTACGCATAAAACTTTTCTTTCAGCAGAATTTTGCCATTTTTTTTTTCATTTGGCCACAACAGAATATTACAGGTTTTTAGAACAGTATTGTTCCGTTTTAGACCTTGAACTACCCGAGTTCAGACTGTGCGGGGCGAGGGGGGATGACGTTAGACCTTGAAACGGGAAAATGAGAATTTAATATCACGTCCGAAGGAAGATACAACAGGGTTTATGCGTTTTAAATTATAGTGCGAAAATTTCGGAAGTTCGTACAGACCTCATGAAAAACATTGCCAGGGCAATCATAAAATTCATTGCACACCAACAGCGTAAGATGCTTTTAAAACTTGTCGTTGCTGATACGTGAGGACTCTAATTATATCTAATCTACGGCAAAGTGAAACATAAGTCGCATAGTAATAGTCACAGAACCCGCTTACAGGGGCCGTTAAAAAATATTGAAGTCATGCTTCCATTGCAGATAACAGCATCTGGGGACCTGTTTCGCTTCTCCCTTTTCCCCTTTTCTGAGGAAATCCTCCCCCTTTCTACGTGTTTCAGTTTTAAATGTTGTTGTTGTTGTTGTTGAGACCCAGACCGTCCGACCTACCAGAAAGGTGTAAGGTAACTGTATGGACGGCCGGGAAGTGCCACCCAATTTAGACCGGAACCCAGTGGGGGAGGCATCCACAGGGACCGTACCCTCCTTCCCCTACCACCAACCTCTCGGAAGGACTTACGGACCCACATGTTTAACGTGATCGTACTCCGCATGAACACGGCGGCACTTGTGGCAGCGTGCAAATCTAGCGCGCAAACCACGGGGATACCGCACCCGAGATGGCCAACAGCACGCGGCGTTCCGAGGTGGTCACCCACCAAGTACTAACCGCGCCCGATGCTGCTTCACTTCGGTGATCTAACGAGAACCGGTGTTTTCAGCACGGTACGGCCGTTGGCCCCCCCAGTTCAGTTTTAAATGTGTCCCAAGTCTTTATCTGGTTTAGTTTTGGAGATTCTTCCCAGCTGTCTTGTGCTAAACGTAAGTTCAGAAAATGATATATATATATATATATATATATATATATAATAAAAAGGCTTGAAGGTTGAATGAAAGGAAAGTGAGAAGCTGTAACTCGAAAAACCTAACTTTCTAACATTATATGTGTGTACCTAAAGACCTAACTTTCTAACTAATATATATATATATATATATATATATATATATATATATATATATATATATATATATATATATATATATATACATATATGTGTATATACACACACATATATATATATATATATACATATATGTGTATATACACACATATATATACATGCATACATACACACAAAGATATGATGAAAACATGCATACACATATCCATCCATACACACATACATACATATGATGCATGCATACATATACACATCCATCCATACATACATATGATGCATGCTTACATACACACATCCATCCATACATACATATGATGCATGCTTATATACACACATCCACCCATATTATGCATGTTTACATACACATATCCATCCATGTGATGCATGCACACATCCATATGATGCATGCTTACACACATCCATCCCCGGCCACTCAAATTGCTGCTCGTGCCCTAGGGTGAGTCGAGTGGTCTGGGTTTTTGACACACATCCATCCATATGATGCAATCATACATACACACATCCATCCATACGATACATACATACGCACACGCATCCATGCATACGATACATACATACACACATTCATACATACATACATCTATTCATATAAACATTCATACATATGCTTGCATATATACATATACTTGCATACATACATACACATATGCTTGCATACATACATACACATATGCTTGCATACATACATACACATGCTTGCATACATATGCACACATACATATGCTGGCATACATACATATGCACATATACGTTTATATACATATGCACATATACGTTTATATACATATGCACATATACGTTTATATACATATGCACATATACGTTTATGTACATATGCTTGCATACATACATATATACACATACATGATGCATGCATACATATATACACACATATATGTATACGCATACATACATATGCATGCATACCTACATATATACAGACACACACACATGTAATGCATGCACACTCATATATATATATATATATATATATATATATATATATATATATATATATATATATATATATATATATATATATATATATATATATATAAAGTAATCTTAAGTATCTTTAGTAAAATATATCTGTGTAAAATGAATACTGTATTTTTCAATAATATACATAAATAGTTCTGTTTTAATCAAGTTTACAGAAAAGCACAACTATGAACAGTACTTGTTTAACGTTTGTCAAGCAAAGACACCGTTTTGACCTAATGAAGAGGGATCAAAACTCTTCGGAAACAATTATTGTCACGTGATTTGCATATGTTTCCATTTTTAAAAGAAGTATTGAAAGAGTTAATATATTTTTGGTAAATAAAACAGTGGGAAAAAATCCTGAAAAACAATGGAACTCTAAAACTTGCCCCCATATATTAGCATGTCAAAACTGAAACACGCGGCAGTATGAAGACGTCTACCAATATCCACAAGCCACAGAGATATAGAACAATCGCATCTCAAAGTCTACAGCTGAAACTTATTGGAAATATTCTATAAAACAGAAAAAAAAATAGTGCGAATAGAAAAAAAAATGAAATAATAGCCAGAAGGTATCAACTTCTACGCAGGAATGCACCGCTCTTAATGCGTTTTAAATTACATAGTAGCAGTTGGAAAGCAGCCGGGGCAACAGGTAGAATTCAAGAGAGCGCCAAGTCATCTTTTGGCGCCAGACCACCTTGAAGTTAAAAAATGGATACACCTGTAACAATGCATCTCCTTCTAGCTTTTGAAATCAAAGGGAAAAGGGAACGAAATGACCTTGGATGATGTGAAAAAAAATTAATGTGCCTAACATATAATTTCAATTACATGAAACATTACATTTTGAGAAATTACATGTGAAACATTACATTAGTGCTAAAAATCTAATGTAGGTAGGAAGTGACTTTCCCCTCCAGACTTAAATGAATGATCCATGAACTGTTCAAATTGTTTTAATTGCTCAAATTGACAGTGGTGCTTATTCGATATTATATCCAGTTTGCAGTTTCTATGCGTCTTGGTTTTTTATTAGACAACTTAATGCATTTTTAAACGTTGCTATTTCCTCGAAATTCCAAATAACTTAAATATCTCGGAAAGGAGTTCGATTTGGAATAATGGAGTTGGTCTTAATCGTTTCGTGTCGTTAAAACAATCATACTTCATCTTTTAGTTCAGATTTTGACGGTTTTAAAGCCATATAGAAAAATCTGATGTGGGCAACACATGACTTTTCTTATATAATGCAATGAATTTACTACTTTCACAGTAAAAAATAAATAGGTTTTTCTTATAGTAGATACTTATATTCTTTCCATGATATTGAATTTTCGACAATTAGTCGTCATTTTCATTGATTTAGCGTCATTTTTATCCATTTGGCGATATTTTCGTTAATTTGGTAACATTTAAAAAAGTCGCCAAGTTGGCGACATTCCGCCAAATTTGTCGCCAAAATCTCGCCAAGCGTTATGGATGAAGAAATAAGTTATTCTTATAGTATATGAATGACTATTAGAGTAATACTTTTGTATTTGAACTCCAAGTACCTTTTCTCATAAATGGAACGAGCTAGATCTACGAGAATGATGTCACCAAATTTATTGCATGATATTACACATGAAAAGTGAACATGTTTCTCAACAGTTAATATATATATTTTTTTAATTTATGGGATTTTTTGATAAATGTATTTGAAAAAATGTGCAATATCTCGAGAACGGTTCATGCTAGCTTTCTTAAGTTTATGTCAATTGTTTTCTAAGGAAAACTTGTATAAGAAATGTCTATTTACGTAACTTTATTAAAGGTTTTGATTTTTTGATGATTTTTTCAAAATTTCACTCGAAAATTTATGGGGGTTCTGAACATTCGATTGCGTTTAAAAACAATCTAGCTTCCAGTATTCACGGATTGTGATTTCTGTACCCAATTTCATTCGAATCGCTCCATTCGTTCCTGAGATATAGTCTCCACAGACTCTCTGACACACACACAGACATCACTTCAAAAATGTTCGATTTGTGATCAGGGATGCTTGAAACGCGCTCTCCCGTCGAAAACTCGAATTCGAATTTTCGACCCCGTCACAATACTTTCCTTATACATTATGTATATAAGGAAAGTAAAAAGAAAATGAATAATAATTGTAATAATGCTAGTTTTATTCTTCCGAATCGTACTAAAATCTAATAAGCACCAGTGACGTACCCGCCAAAGTTTAAGAAATTTTATCTAATAGCTGTTCAACTATACAGTGAAAAACATCAAGATTTTTAAAAAACCAAAGATCTCAAGAACTGAGTATAATAGGATTGGTTTTATTGGCTTTGTAGTTACAAATTACGTATAAAACATGCATTTAATTAATACATTTCAACATTTAGTCTTATATTTGAAGATTTTTGTGAGCCAATTTGCAAAAAAATAAATAAAAAGACAGGTTCCATCACAAAATAATATTATTATTGCTAGTTTTATTCTTTCACATCGCACTAAAATCTAATCAGCACCAGGGTAATCTTCAGGTATCTTACCTACAAAATTAAAAAAAAAATCACCTAATTGCTTTCTAACTACAGTGAAAAAACATCGTCAACATTTTAAAAACCCCAAGATCTCACGAATAATCCAAGAGTAATAGAATTGGTTTTATTAGCTTTGTCGTTACAAATTACGTATAAAACAAGCATTTAATTAATACACTTCAACATTTCAGTCTTAAATATTTCAGATTTTAACGATTTTTGCGAATCATTTTGCAAAAGAGAAGAAAAAAAATCGGTTCTATTTTTTCGAATCGCAGCAAAATCTAGTCAGCATCTAGGGTACCTCACAAGTGACATATCTAGAAAATTTTGTAAAACGTCGTCGAATACTATTTGAGCTAGAGTAGATATATACATTGCACAAACACACACAGTCATCACGATAAAAATAGGCTTTTCGCGTTCAAGAGTACCTGACACGTGTATTGTGTATATCTGTCGAAAACTAAAGTTCCAATTTTCGACACAATTCCAGTACTTTCCCTATACATTAGCATACTGATCTGATGTGGACAGCACATGATTTTCATTACAGACTCAAATTTAATTTTATTTATTTATTTCCTAATGCATTAAATTGAGTTTAAAATTAGAAAGACACTGATTTGAAATGACACAGAAATTGCAGTTTAAATTCAGTTTTCGTTTTCATTTGGTAACTAGATGTATTTACAAATAGCTGCGGGGCAAAAATGAAAAATATCAGAAATATCTTGAGAACGGTTCGTCATAGAGTAATGGTTGGTCTTATTATTTTTGCCGTCGAAAATTGCGTATCAAACAAGCATTCAATCAATGAAATTGCATATCAAACAAGCATTCAATCAATGCACTTTAACATATTTAGTCATTTAAGATTTCGACAATTTTTCGGGCTGATTCGCATAAAAAGGCCGGTATTTTTTTTTTTCACGATTCGCATCAAAATCTAATCAGCATAAGGATAACCAACAAATGACGTACCTACAAAATTGTGTAAAATTTTATAGAATTGTTATTGAACGAGAGTGGATATATACATTCCACAGATAAACAGACATACACACACTGATATCTCGTTAGAAAATAGTAAATGCTTGTTCCAGGGAGTTCCCGAAACATGTATATCCGCCGAAAACTCACATTCCAATTTTCAATAATATTCCAATACTTTCCCAATACCGGCTGTTTCACTGTAAGGTTTAGCATATGTTGGATATGACCTTCGTTTGCTAATTAATTCTCCACTACACAAGATCAATTTAAATTAATCGTAAACTATATTGATCCGAATTTAAAAATCGAACTTCAATTTGAAACAAACACAAATTTATTTACCAACTAGAATTCTACGAAAGACTCACAATTAAAATCTTCATTCAATTCACAACTAACCTCACTGGAAAATCGAAAATATGTATGTAAGCAAGCCGTTTTTGGTTCTGACCTTCGTTTGCTAATTGATTTTCCACTACACAGGATCAATTTAAATGAATCATAAACCATCTTGATCCGAATTTGAAAATCTAAATTAACTTCAATTTGAAACAAACACAAATTTACTTAAAAACTAGAATTCTACGAAAGACTCACGACAATTAAAATCTTCATTCAATTGACAACTAACCTCATTGGAAATCTCAAAATATGTCTGTTAGCAAGCCTATTTTGAGTTCTGACATTCGGTTGCAAATTGATTCTACACTACACAAGATCAATTTAAACTGAATCGTAAACAATCTTGATCAGAATTTGAAAATATAAATTAACCTGAATTTGAAACAAACACAAAGTCATTTAACAACTACAATTCTACGAAAGACTCACGAATGTTAAAATATTAAAATCTTCATTCAATTCACAACTAACCTCATTGGAAAACCGAAAATATGTATGTAAACAAGCCTTTTTTGGTTCTGACCTTCGTTTGCCAATTGATTTTCCACTACACAAGATCAATTTAAATGAATCGTAACTATCTTGATCCGAATTTGAAAATCTAAATTAAATTTGTGTTTTTTTCAAATTGAAGTTATTTAACAACTAGAATTCTACGAAAGACTCTCGACAATTAAAATCTTCATTCAATTGACAACTAACTTCATCGGAAAACCGAAAATATGTCTGTTAGCAAGCCTATTTTGGTTTTGACATTCGGTTGCAAATTGATTCTCCACTACAGAAAATCAATTTAAACAATCGGAAACTACCTTAATCTAAAATTGAAACTCTAACTTAACTTGAATTTGAAACAAACACCAATTTACTTAACAACTAGAATTCTACGAAAGTTTACTTGCGACAGTTAAAATCGTCATTCAATTCACAACTGACCTAATTGGAAAACCCAAAACATACATATACGACACTGCATACGAATCAATATACAAAATATTTATATCACTAGCAATACAATATCAACCTGTGAAATATTAATCTACACACTTAAGCTGAATCGTTACAAAAATGAATTTCAACTTGAACCAAAGGTGAAAAATAAGAAATGCTATAAACTTACGATACTCAGTCGGACGATCACGGATTCACACACACCACACGCGTAAAATCAGCAGACTGGCTGGCAGATGCCTAAAATTTAGAGTCTGCCATTTTCCAGATCTGACCAATCACGAGAGTGCTTTATTTTGGAATGAAAATTGAGAAATTTAGGACATAAATAAATGTGTGTAAAAGGTAAAATTATAATAAAATAATAATAAATAATGGTATCCTCTCAAATCACCAAGTTGGCGATATCAAATATCACCTAATTGGCGATACTTAGCCGAATTAGCCGCCAAGTGCGCAGAATTTATTGCCAAGCGTTATAGACAAACGAAGATAATTTGTAATTGGAATTGTTCCGTTTTGTATCACTGATAAACAAATAAATATAAAATCAGCGGTTGATCATAGAAGCAAAGTGAAAAATGAAAAATAAGTAGCAAACAGTGGAGTAATCAGCTGCACCCCTCCCTAACTTTTAATTTCATGAAAAAGAAATCTGATGTGGGCAGCACATGATTTTCCCTCTATAATGCAGTGAATTTTTTTCTTTCACAGTAACAAAATGATGTATGTATAAGATCCATATTTTTTACAATTTCCACGAGAATTATGTTAACAACTTTATCGCATAATATTGAACATGAAAAATGAGCATATTTCTTAATAGTTAATCCTTTTTTCTGTTTTATGTGATTTTTTTTTATATATTTGAAAAAAGTTCAATATCTCGAGAACGGTTCATGCTAGCGTTCTAAAATGTACGTCAATCGTTTTCTAATGAAAAATTACACAAGAAATGATTATTTATGTAAGTTATTGAAGGTTCTGATGCTTTGGTGAATTCGAGAATTTGGGCGTCTTCTGAACATTCGATTGATTGCATTTGAAATTAATAGGCTTCCAGTATTTATGGATTTTAATTCCTGTACTAAATTTCGTTCGAAAAGCTCCACTTGTTCATGAGATATTGCATCCACTGACTCACGGGAACGCACACACACACAGAGAGACATCACTTCAAAAAACGTTTGACTCGGGATGTTCAGGGATATCTGAAATGTTCTCTTTTGTCCATTACCTGAATTCAAAATTTCGAACTTTGACAAAATAACTTATAAAACGCCGAGTCCTTTAATAACAGAGATCACTTGTTTTTTTATAGTATTTTCAACTTAGATGAAAATAAATACAATATCTACAGAACGGCATTGTTAATGTTTTATAAGTGATATCAATCACTTTACAATAAAAACATAAAAATGTATAAAATGGGAAAAACACGGAACGCCATGCATTTTAAACCATAATTTTCGCATTTATCGATACGGCCGTCGATGTGACGCAAATTTCGCAAATGAGAAAAAAGAAGCCAGAGATGTAAAATAAAGATTTTAAATGCCATCGTGAAAAGTTTATAATTTTTTTACCTCTAAAATTCGGAAAGTTAGAATTTTACATTCTAAACCACAGTTCCTGTCACGACAAATGTCTCATTTAACGATCACCGTCCGTATCTCTTGCTCTCGGAAAATCATCTGCTCGATAAATTTGATTTGAAAAGGGAGAAATTTCGGCCGATTTTCGACTTTTATATTCATAAACAAATTCGAACCTTTAAAAAATCTCGAAGAGGCGTATCGTCCCATGAGTTCGGCTTGTATCGAATTCCGCGGCTGATCTGAAGCTTTGATTTTCTGAAACAGGCGACACAGACAGACGGACAACTTGGGGGCGGGATGGCTCAGTGTTTAGAGCACGGGGATTGAACTCGGGGGGGGGGGGGTGCGGAGTTTGATTCCCGTTTCTAACCAAACTGTCCCCATGTCTATGCGGAGTACATGCACGTTAAATCTGTGGGTCCGGAAGTTCTTCCGAGAACAGGGAAAGGAAGGTACGATCCCTGTGGTTGTAACTCCCACTCGTTTCCGGTCTACATTATGTGGCACTGCCTCGGCCATCTAAACAAATACCTTAAACAGACTTCCGGTAGGTCGGACGATCTGTGTAAAAAAAAAAAGAAAGAATACAGACATATTTTTTTTTCTGTACGATGAGCTCTGTACGATGATGCAAAAGTTAAATGCATAAAGACACTATGCAGAATTACTTGAAGCGTTACTTTTTTTTAAAGGAATATATCATACTTTTTTAAAAACTTATTGCAGAGTAATATTTAAGAGACACAAGGGAACAAGGAATTTATGAATGATGCGTGCACTTCATTCTGGACAGAATTTTTAAGCATTTTTATTCGCTCTTGCATCGCTATTATTTCGTGCAGTTATACGAATTTTCGGAGAAAATGGGAGCGACATCTCCAGAATCGGATATGGAAATTCTGATTGAACTCTCTCTCTCCTCCGCCCTAGAATTCTATGCTGAATCCATATTAATCATCATCTAAACTCTATCTATAACCAATCTCGAGAAATAGATATTTAAAAAACAATTTTTGAATCAGAAGTGAAAATCCTTAGTAAACCACCTTTTTTCCCCCCGGAATTTGATATTCAATCCAATCCTCACATCTATAACTATAGTTATAGCAAATTCCAGGAAATATGTTTTATGGAAAATGTAAATATATTTTTGAATCGGAAGTAACATTTCTAGAACCGGAAGTAAAAAACCTTAATGAGTCCATTTATCCCCTCCAGAATTCAATGCTGAATCCATATCAGGCATTATTTAAGCTTTTCATACAGTTCCCTATATATATGTGTGTTGAAAGGAATTTTTTTTTTTCAACTGGAAGTGAAAAAGAAATTGGAAGTGTTAATTCTTATTGAACCACCCTATCTCCTCCAGAATTTGATGGTGAATACATATCAATTATCACCTAAGCTCTATCTAATAGCCAATCTTGAAAAATACGTGTTTCGAGAAATATGAAAAATTTTGAACCAGAAATGGAAAAAAAAAAAAAAAAGTGGAAAGCTTTAATGAATCCTTTCATTCTCCTCCAGAAGTCTGTGCTGAATCCAGAGCTCTATCTATAATAGATCCTAAGAAATAGATGTTTCAAGGGGAAAAAATAATATGAAAAAGAAAAATAGTATGGAAAATTTTTGGCCACCAACAAATATCTACACAAACAAAGAGAAGGTTGGCACAAAATAATTCAGCAAGTCACCTTTATTCAAAGGTTGAATGGTAATGTAAATTAAGGAAACATGCTGTAATATAGATTCACATTCAGTACACGACTAAAAAATTAACTGGAGCCATGGCTCAACTAGAGCTTCTTGTACGAAAATTTTTAAATAGCTTTTTTTCTGCAAACTTTGCAAGAAAAATTTTGAAAAATATGTATAGCTGATCCAAATGATCACAATTACAGCATGATACCATTTCATTTTAAAGGGCTTGAAAAAATCTTGGATTGACTCTAAGTTTGACAATGTTCCCCCTCGGGGAATGGGGTGGGGGGTAACTTGCGCCTCGAAGGGGCTAATGACGTCACTAACACAAAAATTGAATCGTGGCTATATTTAACTACAGTGATTGAAATTATTAAATTTCGTGACCATTGGGTCATAAATAACCCCATTTATGCATTATTATGTCAAATTTTGTCCTATACTGCCATGTTAAGGAAATACAAAATTTCGAATATGTTTCGATGTTTCCACTCGAATTTCAAAAAATTTAATCTAGTTCTAGATTTTTAACAAAGCCAGATATAAAGTTTCGTGAAAACCCATTAAAATTTGTGACAGCTATCGTCTATACAAGAAATCGCCCACAGACAACGGACATCACTCTAATAATAGTTAAAACGTGTTCAGGAGATTATAAAACATTTATTGGCATCAAAATCTCGAAATCGAAAACTTTTGTGAAACCAATACTTTCTCTGTACTGTATTATAGCAGTGATTCTCAACCTTTGTGAGACCGCGGTGGGGTATTCTTTTTTTATTAGACGAGGGCCCGGCCCCAATAAATTTACTTACAAATACCATTCTAATTTTTTGAAGTTCATGCATTGAATAAGTATTAATAATTAATCATGGCATAATCATAAAGAGTCTTAGTACATTTATGTATATACGGTGTGGCATGTTGACAAATATAAAATTACATTTAAATAAGTTATCAATCAATAATGAAATCAGTCAATAATGAATATTGTAATGTCCTCAGGCCAACATCATTAAATTAATGTGTGCTGATTTTCATTGACATATCCGATTTTTATCACCAAAAATTTATATTATTCAGTATAAATTGGATTATTGTATTATTAAATTGATTTTACTGATACTGATTTGAAAAAAAAACGATATTGAAAGAGAAAAATATTTATCCATTGTAATTCACCATAGAAAGCTGACTCCTATTCATATTAAAATTTTAAAAGCGGCTTGGTCACAAACATCTGCTACACAAATGTTATTTAGGCGTTCGGGTTCTGAGCTTTTCAACATATTCACGAATATTATTCTCCTTAGAATATGTCCACTGTGAAATATTTATTAATTAAAAATGCTTATAAAATTAACCGACAATTTGCAGGAGGTACAATTGAACCGGTACACAAACATCTGCTACACAAATGTTATTTAGGCGTTCAGGTTCTGAGCTTTTCAACATATTCACGAATATTATTCTCCTTAGAATATGTCCACTGTGAAATATTTATTAATTAAAAATGCTTATAAAATTAACCGACAATTTGCAGGAGGTACAATTGAACCGGTACACAAACATCTGCTACACAAATGTTATTTAGGCGTTCGGGTTCTGAGCTTTTCAACATATTCACGAATATTATTCTCCTTAGAATATGTCCACTGTGAAATATTTATTAATTAAAAATGCTTATAAAATTAACCGACAATTTGCAGGAGGTACAATTGAACCGGTACACAAACATCTGCTACACAAATGTTATTTAGGCGTTCAGGTTCTGAGCTTTTCAACATATTCACGAATATTATTCTCCTTAGAATATGTCCACTGTGAAATATTTATTAATTAAAAATGCTTATAAAATTAACCGACAATTTGCAGGAGGTACAATTGAACCGGTACACAAACATCTGCTACACAAATGTTATTTAGGCGTTCAGGTTCTGGGCTTTTCAACATATTCACGAATATTATTCTCCTTAGAATATGTCCACTGTGAAATATTTATTAATTAAAAATGCTTATATAAAATTAACCGACAATTTGCAGGAGGTACAATTGAACCGGTACATATGGTGCCATGGCCCAGCGGTAGAGTAACACTGTTCTATAGTATTAGAAAGTAAAAATAATATCCACTAACACATAAACGTCTATCAAGTAGTTATCACTCGCGAAATCAAGTTATAGAAATTAGATAAACGTTAAAAGCTAACTATTACTGTGTTCACACTTTGTATCTGGAAGCACAAGCCGTTATCAACGTATGCTAATGCTGCCTACTTTGCATGTGGGGGCATGCAAAGAATACGAAAAGGAATGAGTTATCACAAACGACAAAATGAATTGTGCTGAAATATACAGTCACACATTCGAAAAGTGACAAGCACGTATGCCGGTTTGATATGTTTGAATAGGTTTAAGTTAAGATCACGATAATTGTTTGACGGTTTTTTACTTTCCCTATATACATATTATAATGTATAGGGGAAGTATTGTGACGAGGTCGAAAATTCGAAATCGGAAGAACACGTTTCAGGTATCCCTGAACTCGATCTACAGTTAGTGAGGTGATGTCTGCTTGCGTGTGTGTGTGTGTGTGTGTGAGAGAGAGAGAGTCTGTGGATGCGATATCTGACGAATGGAGCGTTTCAGACGAAATTTGTTACAGTTATTACAATTGGTAAATACTGGAAGCCAATTGATTTTAAACGCAATCGAATGTTCGTAAGACCCTCAAATTTTTGAATGAATTTCTGGAAAAATCATTAAAAAAGTAGCACCTTTAACAATGTTACGTAAATTTAAATTTTTTATGTAATTTTTCACTATGAAACGAATGAAAAAATCTTTAGAAGACTAGCATGAACCGTTCTCAAGATATTGAACGTTTTTCTAATAAATTTATCAAAAATATTATATAAAATTAAAAAAAAAAATAAACTATCGTGAAATATGTTTACTTTTTATGCAATATTATGGGACAAATTTGTTAATATCATTTTCGTGGATCTAGATCGTTCCATACTCGAGAGACGATACTTGTGTAACAGTTTTGTATTCTTACGACCTACAATTCGCTAGTAGTCATTTATATATAAGAAAAAGCTCTTTTCTTCGTTTGGGTGTAACGCTTGGCAATAAATTTAGCGAACTTGGTGACTCATTTAGCAAAATATTGCCAACCTGGCGATATGTCGCCCCAGATTAACGAAAATATCGTCGAAATTGCAAAAATGGGGCGGGACAGCCCAGTGGTTAGACTTGTGGACACAAGCAGCACTCGGAGGACACGAGTTCGATTCCGGGCTCTGCCCAAATTGTGCCAGTGTTCATGCGGAGTAAGGGCACGTTAAATATGTGGGTCTGAAAGTCCTTCCTAGAGGTTGGTGGTAGGGGGGGGGGGGGAAAGGGTACGGTGATTGCAGATGTCGCACACACTGGGTCCAGTTTAAATTGGGTGGCACTGTCCCAGCCGTCTACACAGATATCTTTATCCTACACCTTCGGGTAGGTCCGGCCAATGAATTTGCTGCTCATGCCTCTGCGCGAGGCGAGTGGTCTGGGTTTTCGACCTTCGGGTAGGTCGGACGGTCTGGGTCAAAAGAAAGAAAGCAGGAAATTACAAAAATGACGCTACATTAACAATTAAATGAAGAATTAACTATTAAAATATTTTAATATATGGAATCTATTGCTTATTGCGGATGCTATAAACATTTATAATTGTTAATTTACAGTTGCGCGAAATATAAGTTAATTAGGTAATTCGAAATAGTTTTACATATCGTCATAAGGAAAAAAGCCAAACGTACATTTCAACGTTAAAAACATTGTGCCCAGAGTATCATTTGTTGACTCTGAAAGAAGTACATTTATTGCTTTATATAGACAAAGCCATGTACAGCCCAGATCAGATTTTTTGAGGTTCTCATCACCTGCTGCTGCAATAATGCTTCAGCGGCCATTTTCACAAACATTATCAGATGTGTAATAATTCAAAAGTACTTTCGAGGTTTCTAAAAAAAAGTCTTTAAGCACCCCAATAATTTTCTCAGGAAAGGTCCATGAGATGTATATGTTAGGTCTATAAAAAGTGACCATGTCCGATCGAATAAAAGAGATTGCTGCACCCCTGGTGGATAACTGAAAAAGTTAGGGTAATGAACTCAGTAATATACTTTTTGGCATTCAAATGTGCATTGGCAAATTCAAATGTGCATCTAAAGGATTGTCACCAACACTAAATTTCTGTTCATGTAAGGGGCATTTTTATTGACTGAAATTTAATAAATGTAAAAGATCTTTAAGTTTGGTTCTTTTATGTCACGGATACTTTTAAAAAAAATATTTTTAGCATAAATTTTATATAGAATAATTTGCTTCAGCAAAACGAATTCAAATTATCTCATAAAATCGGTTTTAATATTCTCTTCCGTAAGTGAGCGGAGAATAATGGCGGAAGCTCTTAAGTGTCGACTAAGCCTAACTGCATACTTGCGGAGAATCTTCGGTGAACATATATAGAAATTTTACTCTGGTTTAAGATTTAATTGATCAGCTGTAAGTTATAAAATAAGACAAAAATTGTGCGTATAACGTATTTTTACTGCAAAAGGATATTTCAAAATGACGTAATTTTTTACTTTATTAAAAAGCGAATAACGCGGACAAACCCAAATCGTCGAACATGTGCATAGGCTTGTTGCCACTCGGCAAACAATAGTAACGTGCGTAAATGACTCATACTCAGCATATATGTTGTTTGATTCCTGTATAGGACAGCCATTCGCTTATAACCCTACTGTGTCAAATAAAAGCCTTCTACTGACAATTTTTGTGTCAATTCCTGCTGATTAGACAATGCTTTAGAATTTTGAAATTGGCATTCATCTTCTATCTCACTTTATTGTCCATTTCGCTATTATAACTTTTCAAATTCTCCGCTGAGGGTGCTGCAATCATTTTTATTCGATCGGACATGGTCCCTATACTATTTATTACGCAGTAATCCTCTGGAATCGTGGGTGTGCACTCAAGATACAAGAATGAGTCCAAATTTCTGGATAGATTAGACGTTTGTTCACAAACCCAGCATAAACAGGAACAATGTACAGTAAAACAACACTTAAATGCTTCACTAATTTCACAAAATAACCGTTTCTACTCTCAAAACATTGACGAAAGTCACAGTTCCACAGTATCGTGTGAGCTCTCTCCGACTGAGTGATGATTCCTTTTATAGACTCTCCATGGAAACTTCTGTAAATTTCTCATATCACGTGGAATAATCGTTATTTAGTGGTCCTTCTCGAACCTTCGAAGAAACGTAAAATGTAGCCAAATTGGGGATAAATCGGCAACTCGGGTAACCCTTATTCGATCTTCGGAATTCTGGCAGCCCTAGTCTCATGTCATAGGAAAGCCTGTTCCGGTGTTTTCTTAGTCTGGTTCTCATAAGAAAACATTCCGTTGAGAGAATATTACACGTTCGAAACACGATATACCTAACGGACCACATGAACTTTTCCTTACAACGTTGTTGAGGTACTAAAAGACCTTCCTGGAAACCTTATATACCCAGACCGGGGGGCTCACCTTGCGGTTTAGAGAAACTAATTCCCCGTCTGGAAAAATAAGCTCACATATTGAAATTGTATGCAATATAATAGTCAATTGGACGATCTATGAATAAAGAACAATTAGACAGGTGTATTGCACTTAATGGTTTTAGTTGTATTGTTCAAAGATATTGGGAAGCTAGAAGACTAATGGCTCAATTGTCAAATGCCTGACATTTTGTAAATAAATAAATAAATAAAAGTTAATTTATAATGCATCTGCGGAGAACTCTGTGACATGCTTCTACATCTTTTAGCTATACGACTTGGCCAGCAGATTACAAATGAGACAGCGTTCATCAGCAGCATCTCAACTTGGAAATACACTTGTTAAGTAAAACATAACGAACATTTGCTCAGCATATTAGTTAATTATTATTCACCCATCATTATTTAGATGTATCGCCTCACTTTTTTTTTCACAGTTATTGACAATTGATATCACTTTATAAGTTTTAATTACACTATTACCTAAAATGGTGTGGGAATATACATACTTTGCTACTTATTTTAGGGCTTCTTCAGCTTGCATTCATTGATCAAACTTTATACTGAGAAATAAATAAAACTTTGTTAAATACGGCACTTATTGGTAAACGGTATCACTGTTTCCTTTTCTTGGGGGGGGGGGGGGGGGGTTCTTTAGGATGGTGAGGCAGCAATTATCTCAGTTAAAGTTATCTTAGTTACTGAGAGGTAGGTGACTGGTTTGCCTTATAATTCTGAAGAGGGGGGAATTTTACACCCGAAACCGACCCGGCCACACACTTAGCTACAGTAAACCTTCGGGTCTGTCGTGTGGTCTGGGTTTTCAACACTTCAACACCCGAAACCGACTGATACCGTTTATCTATAGATTAGAAATATATTTCTGGATTATTGATAATTTTGTTTATACAGATCATGTCTAGTAACGTATAATTACGATAAACACAATATTATTGTACTTATATCACTCAAATTATGAGTATGTTTTCGAATAGTATTACAATTATCTTTTATATAATTTTCATATAAGTTTGCTAGAAAATAAATTATAAATTAGTTTCTATTTTTATATTTGTATATTCAATCTTTTAAACTGTAAAATGGAAGATTAAAATAAAATTTAATTTTCTAGGTCAGGATTTTGATAATATCGATATGATACAGTATCGATACAAGGAGGATCTATATTTATACAATGTCGAAACATCGCTTAAAGATGTATAATCACTCAGCATAATAACCTTTTCTCATTCGTAGAAAAGAGACTGTTACACATTTTTATTTACATAGAAAAATTAAATTCAATATTTCTTTGGAATTTAAAAAATAAAATAAAATGCAAGGTATTAGCATTTTCCAAAATTTTAAATCATGAGTAACACTGCGTATAATATACGCATCGACTACAAATAAATATAAGCATGGTGATTTTTAACGTTAACCGCGATTTTTAAAAACAATTTTAATCCGCTTTCATATTAATTCAAATTGCATCTCAAATTAAAAGTTCGCTAAAGTTACCGGTTTTCCCCTTTTCACTTCCCGTTCCCATCCGTTTTAAAATATTCTTTTTCGTTTTCAGCCTTGTCCTTTTCATTCCCATCTTTTATTTTATTTATTTTTTTTTTTTTAAACTTAAGATGTGGCTCGTTTTTATGAGTAAAAAACTACCCGAAACTGAAACAAAAAGAAACTTAAGGCCTTAAAGAAAACAAAGCGAAAAAAAAATGGCGAGAAGAAACTGCATTACAATAAGAAAGAAGACTGGGGAATAGCGTGCGGGCCCACGTTTATCATTTAATAATTTCGACTAATACCTGCATAGCTTGTCGTTTAATATTCCTCCTTGATTTCGTGTCTATAACAATGCCGTGCAAATGAAAGCTCCGGCAAGCGCCCGTATTGTAAAAAAAGAAAAAAGAAAAAAAGAACAACAGAAAAAAAAAAGTCCTATGGAATAACACATAAAAAGTGAAGCATATTCGTAAAAACCTTCCAAAAAGTACCATCTGCGCCGTGCTAGCAACAACATTAAGCAAAAACAAAACACACTTGAGCAGCTGCTTTAATTCGCGGTTTTCTGCAAAAATTATAATCCCAAATGTTATATGCTTTGTTGCAGCATAAATAAACGACGGTGGAGGAGGAAAAAAAACTGCAACTTTTGAAGTTTGGTTTGAAGTTTGACGCTTTGTTAGGTTGTTTCTTGGTTTTAAGCGCTATGTTAATCTGGAGTGCCCACTTTTCGAACATTACTTTTATTGTGTCTCATTTTTTTACTCCTTTCTTTTATAAAGATCCCCCCCCCCCTTGTTTATATGTAATTTTATTTTCACTTTCTACAAGACGCGGGAAATTCCTATTAAATTTTAAAGGTTTTCAGTATTCCAATGTTTTTAGGCTGCTATACATTTTTCACATTATGCTACACTTCATATAGCTACACTTCAAACGGGCTTATCTCGCTTTATATATTTGCATTTATATAACTTTAGATTGATTTTTGTGGAAAATGATGCTAGATATAAAGGGAAAATAAATAAGAAAAATATGGTTTCCTTTATTTAATACGACTGTCACAGTGTACCAAAACAACAATGTACTAAGACAGCAATGTACTACGACAGTAATGTACTAGCACATCAATGTACTAGCACAGCAGTAGTAATGTAGTAGAACAGCAGTATTCAGTCTATTAAATTTTAAAGGTTAGCCATAAATTAATTTTTATGTGGTTTTGAAATAAATTTACAAATATATAGATGTTCCTAAAATTGAATTTTTTCCCCATTTTCATCTAGAGTTTAATATTTAAATTGCTACATTTAAGCACACATTAAAAATCAAGAGGTATCAGTCACATAAAAGAACTTATTAATATATTATTATCATATCACGTAAGGAACAACGAGAACTTACGAACTTATACTTAAAACCAAATGCGCAAATCTTAAAATTAAAATACTTTAGTATCAGCATCTACGTAAAAATTTATTTGCCTTTGTTATAGTGGCTGCCCTATCATTGATCCCGAAGAAGGGTTTTTCTGTTTGTTTGTTTGTTTTTGTTTTCGAAAGTAGTTGATCAAGAATCAGACTATCAAGAATAAAAAAAATCGCGCACATGGAACTTAAAATTCATACAATGTAACAAGAAATTGAAATAGTATAATTTTTCTTTTCAATTAGGTGCGGCAGTGATATACCCTGAAAAATATATCAGATAAATCCTTTTCTATTTTTGATACATCAGATTAATATTACAAACCTCTTTATTTATGAATCGAAAAACTAGGCTTGTTTGTTTGTTTTTACTCTGAAATAATTTTTTTCTAAATTTTAAGGCAATATTTTTCTGGACATTTCTATGAAAATGTCATACAGAAAAAATGCACATTCTTTAAAACCCCCAAAAAATCAACTATTAGCTAGTAAAACTCTTTCGAAAAACTGGATCTGTTGTAGCCAAATCGAGAACAGGCATAGGCGTTCCATTTTAACCCAGTTTATAAACTGTCTGAAAGAGTCAGTTTATAAACTGTTTAAAACTGTCTGGATAACAGTCTGAAATTCTTTAATGCCATTTTCATAAGAAAGGATAGAGAAATATTACTCTAAAATACAAATTATTTCACTCTATGAAAAGGCCATGTTTTTTGATTGATAAAAAATATATTTGTAAATATCGTCTGACGTAGCAGGCGATATTTCTGATATAATTTGTTGGATATTGTAGTGCCACTCAACTGCAAAAAAAATCTACTATTTCAATTTCTCGGTACATTATATAATTTTAAAATTTAATGTGCGAATTTTATATCACCTTGTATTTCAATTTTCAGTTTAATACATGAGCTCAGACGATTTTTTTACATTTATTTATTTATTTGTTTATTTTTAAAAATATGTAAAGTAGTTTAAATAAACATTTAGAACAAAATGTTGCTTGTAGAATAAAAATTCTGTGCTTCTTTGACAGCAGACATAAATTAGGTGACTACAAGTGTTTCAAGGGCGTTATGAGGTCTCATCATCAGAACAGAAGAAGCTGTGTGCATTAGTCGAACAAAACACAAACTAAATACGCAGATTTTTCTGTCTTGATGAGGAGGACATCATAACGTCCTTGAAACTATTGTAGTCACGTATAAGGTCGCCCATACATGTCGCCCCTCCCCCTACAAACATTTATCACGGTGACCCTTCTAAATTTGATTTTCTCCTCCTTGTGAATTTTTCATGCCCTCTCTAGCCTTAAAACAAAAATATTGGGGGTTCGGGACCCCTTCTGGAGTATGCCCCCCCCCCCTCCCCTCTACTCGAGTCATGCTCTCCCTATGGGCGACCCTGGGTCACCTAATTTTTATGTTTGCTATAAAAAGAGTACAAAAAATTTATACTTTTTGTATACTTTTTTATAGCAAATAGATAAAATTATTTTTTGCAAATAACAATTTGCTTTTTTTCTTATATAGCAAACTGAGTTATAAATATTTGGATTACAAAACCATATACGTATATACCATCAATATTATTTCATTACTAATCATTTTAAGTATTATATTATTACAATAAATAATTTCACTAAATTAAATTTCTCAGGAATGCCATGTTGAGAACCAACCACTCTTGCGAGATACAAGGTGTCATATGTCAGTGCATCTAAGCTGTAATATACAGAATGTTTCTTATATTATCAAAAGTATCATGGTTTTGGGTGAAAAAATGTTGCTATCTAGTATATCAAAGGGAAAATTTCAATATACGCTTCAACTTATATACTTCTGAACCAAGAGATGAATTATGACTTTTAGGCATTAAGGATGAGTCCAGGGAATTTCTGATATAACTTTTATCAATCAAACTGCAGGAAGTGCGGAATTGCGAGAATTAAAAATCTGTTTATATCTGTTTGCCTGTAATGACCACTTATAACTCAAGAATAGCTGAATGTATTTATATATATTTTTTTCACTTGTTTCTGAAGTTTAATAAGTAGCAAGGTTTATGGCTAAAAATATTTCCGATTTCGTAGCGCTTTACTATATAAAAGTAAAAAAATCCAAAATATGGTTACAAACTAAATATACCTTGAAATACGCGATTTAATTGGATGAAACTTTTTACAAGCAAAGAAACAAGACTATTTTAACTTTTAACCCCCTACACCTCCCCGCTGAAAATTAAAATGACAATTTTGTTGGACTGCAAGGACTGCTTATAAATTGAAAGCGAAACCAATATATATATATATATTTATATATATATATATATATATATATATATATATATATATGTATATATATGTATATATATATATATATATAATAGTTTGATAATCTGATGATAGAATAGAGAGAAGTTGCAACTCAAAAAATCCCAACATTAAAAATGCCTAACAAATAAAAAGTACCACACAGAGACTCATCAATCAAGTGGAAAATAAAATGCAAACCTCTAGTCATCAAGCTGAAGACGAATAACAAACATAAATAGAAAGGAACCGATAATAGAAAATCAAATAAAATCCAAGTATTAAAGCTTTACACGTGGACAAGCCCTAAGCCTAAACAAATGAATTGTTCATTTCGATAAAACTCTTCGTCAAGTTTCCAAGTATTTTACCAAAATGAACACAAAATGCATGTTTCTTATATCAGTGATAGATTATATCTATAAACACTGATAACTTGGACGAGATGCATAAAGATTGAAAAATTATAAAAAACAAGAATACCTGAAAAAACACTGCATATGTCTGATCCATTAGAGCCTTGAATAAAGAGACCAATGTTGCCAATCGCAAAAAATAAAAAGTTGAGAACTGCTGTTGCCAATCGTGAGAAATAAATAACAGTAATGCGAAAAGGCTATAAAAGGTGATATTCAACAGCAAGAGCTACAAAATAAAGGGGCAGATGATAAAAGAAAACATAGAGGCTAAATTATAAGGGGATGTAAATACATGGTAATGCTAATTAATATTTAATGGTAATGCTTGTTAATGTTTATTTTTATATTACCGTAAACAATTCTGGGGATTTCTGCTAATTAAATACAGTGAAACGTCGATTTTGCGTCTCCCTAATTTTACGTTTTCCCGCTTCGTACGTCATTTTCCCTCAGTCTCAATTAACCTCCTATGCATTTCTTTTCCGTGTGGATCGTCGAGCCAGTTCTGCACTTTCCCTCATCGAACGTAATTTTTGAAGTGTCAAATAATCATACACACGTATTGTGCGGTTTAAACCGGTTTTAATATATCTCCAGCATTTTGCGATTTATTGAAGGACGACTGTTTTAATGGAGTGGAAATTGATTTTGAGGATTATGCTAATTGAGATAGAGATGTGATTTCAGAAGTACAAACAACTTTTGATTTATTGGATTCTTCAGCGGAGGACAGTGGCGACGGGTAAACGGAAATTAAAGAACCTAATATAGTTTTATTTCGGTGCAGCATTAAATGTATTAAAATGATTACAAACATTTCCCTGGGTCACGATTTGCAAGAATCGCATGTACAAAGCCCTTTCGGCAATTTAAAATGCTCTTTTTGAAATTACAGCAAGAAATAACACGAGGCGAAAATCACAGATATATTTATAAAACAGATATTTTTCTTTGTGACGGTGGTAGATGAAATAATCAACCAAATATTTACGTTCGTATTCAACACTCGGACATACTAATCATGTAAAAAGAAGTAATTTTATCATCTAGTGTTTATATTAGGCATAAGGTGTTTATATCAGGGGGCTGGGCGGAGATATTTTATGTTACCGAGCTGTAAGTTAATAAATTCAGAAATCATGATAATAATTTTAGAAATTCACAAAATACATTTTATAGAAAATTTACAAGTTAAAATTCACATTTTATCCCAGTTTTCACTTCTATAGAAAGAAGCATTTTGATTAGATTATTATATATTTTTATTTCACAATTTACTATTTTTAGAAGGAGATTTCTTGGCTGTAGGAGATTTGCAATATTTTGAAATAATTTCTCACCTTCGTTTAGTTGGAAAAAGTTTGTTCTCGAAATGTTTGAATAAACAATTACATAGTAATTACTTCCATATATCTTCCATAGTAGTTAATTATATTGACCCCCCCCCCCCCCCCCCTCAACCTTCTTCCTTTGGCCAAAAAGTTCTGAAAGAAATGCTAAATTTATTGCAATACAAAACAATAAACCTACAGAGCACAAAATAAAGAAAATAATAATTGGTTTATGCTCGTCAAACTACATTAAAAATCATACCTTCAAAATTATTTTTTTTTCCACAGTAATATCTGGAACATAGTTAATATTAAAAACATAACAAGAAAATGAGGTCATTCGGTGTCGCGTGAAATAAACCGAAAGTCAAAAGGTATCAAACTTGCCGCTAAACATTACGAAAAGGATGGCA
The DNA here is from genome assembly GCA_951213105.1 of Amaurobius ferox. Taxonomy (NCBI): domain Eukaryota; kingdom Metazoa; phylum Arthropoda; class Arachnida; order Araneae; family Amaurobiidae; genus Amaurobius; species Amaurobius ferox. The sequence continues at coordinate 45,574,449 of OX578148.1, read as the reverse complement.
AGAAAAAACAGGACCGATTGAAAAATTATTTTGCCCACAGCAGCGTTACAACTCGAACCTCCTTTTTTTTTCGGACTGCGGCTTGTACGCGCCCGGCCATGTCTCGCGTCTGATTGGTTGCCTTTAGCACACGATCGTCTCTCGCTAACGACAGAACAAATCGGAGCGGTATATCACGTGACCCGCCGAAATTCAGCTATCTTGTTTCTTTTGTTGACTTCCGTCGACAGTTTTCGTTTGGTTCAATCTACTTCATTTCTACTTCTTTTGCTTTTGTTTAGAATGGCTAAATGCTTTCGTCTTCGTTTTTCTTTTTCCTCTCCGCCAGGTTCCCGGTAGAAAAAAACAGCAGTGTCATGTTCCGGTAGAACATTTTTTAACTGTAAAGCAACCACAGGATGTAAATATAATTTGGAACTATTAAGTTCATTTTTGCTGTTTTCATCATGTAAACGTTTTGCAATCATGGTGGTCGGCATTTGAAGTGTGACAAGGTTGGCTGGCAATATTTTTGAAATGAATGAGAAAGAACTTTTACAAATGTCAAAAGCCGGAGGCAATAATATGCTTTGTATTATGAAGATGTTAAGCCGAAAATATCCGGACCGTGAATCTCATATAATTAGTTTATCAGTGTTTTAATACCAAAGAAAATAATGGTGGAGATAGCTCTGTGTTGATCAATCTGACACTCTATGTAATTCCGGCCACACATCAAACTGCCGTTAACCTCAGGGTTGGCTGTGTAGTTTGGGCCTTCAACCCTATGTAATTCAATTTATATAGAGAGAGAGAGAGTTTTAGCGTAATTTCTGTATTATTTAAAATGATATAAAACCTTTTCGTTTAAAATGATATAAAACCTTCCATAAGTATACATGAATAGTCACAGAAGTATTTTCAGCTATTCTAGAGAGTTATAAAATATAACAATCAAAATTATTTCAAGTAACCTATCTAGTATATAAAGGGACAAAGAACAAAGCCGATCAGTTAATATAATCAAATGAAAATGAAGATATTAGTTAGCTACAATTCAAAAGACATACACATCAAATTTATTTTAAAAGTATATAAAAATTATTCAAAAATAAATAATACTAAGATCTTTAATAAAAATATTTAAATTTGCACAAGAAAAAAAAGAGAGAAATGATTGAGGTGAATTATGTAGAAAGGGTTGAGTAGAACCTAAAAATCAAGAGGAATATTTGCTTATGAAACAATAGATGAATTAGGCTTAGAAACTCAATGTCAAAACTAAGACAAGTAAAATATTTAGCAAAAAAAAATGTAAAAATAAATAGCGTTAAGTATAGAATTAAATGCATTTAAACACTGAATTAATAAAAAAGGTTAACCAAATGAAAGAGTAAAGCATTTAATCAAAAATACACGGAGGCAAATGATTGAAATTGGAGGTTAATTTGAAATGAACTCTTCAGCAAAACATGTGTTCCGTGTAAATCAAACCGATATAATTGCTTGTTTCTGAATATGGCGATAGTATTTATACCTCACATGCTCTGTTAACAGGAAGAATTGAAATAATACGAAATATACGATATGTATGAAATACGACAGAAGATGTATTAAAATAAGGAAGTAATAATTACTGAAATAAAAATTAAAAGAAACTCTAAAAATGCCGTCCGTCAATATGCATATCATCACTTTTTCGGGAACTACTATCATTTGCATTTCTGTGGTGTAAAAACCGGCTTAACATATATCAATGGATCTTAATTATCAGTTTGCGGACCCAAAAATCCTTATAAGCATTAGTGAAGAAAGTTTTGTAACACCTAAAGAATGTAGAATTTTAGTTGTAATCAAATTCATTGTACTAAACCATCTTTCACTGTCTGATGCGCTCACAGGCAAAGAATCTATAGAGCTGTTTTTAATGGCAGTAACTCAATAGCTGTAGATTAGTTGGATTGTCAACGAAATTGAGAAATCCCTTTTGTATGTGTGAAGATAATGAAATATTGAACCTTTTACAGAGTTCGCGTAGAAATACTTTCCCTTCTATCCGTGGCGATTTAACGTTTCTTGGCCATTTACTAGGATCAGTCACGTGAGTTTGATCCATCCATTCCACATAATCCTTGTTAATATTTTCTTAGTCATTCCCTTTACTAATGTATGTAGATCTATCGGTAAGCATAGAATGATTCATGTGATGTGTTACACTCATAATAAATTATTTTACATATTGGTGAAGCTCAGCTCTGCCCTCTTGATGAAATTTGTCGCCCCACTTCCATGTGCAGGGAGGACCCCTTGTTTAATTTGTGTAACTGTCTGTATATATTGGGTCTGCTTACAGTTGTAAGTGTTAAAGAAAGCTAAGACCCTTTCCAGAACTTTTCTCACAATCCTTCTTTTCAAATGCAGACACTGCACAAGGCTTCTAACGTGGAGACCTAACCCTTCACAAAATTCCTGAATTCAAAAGCGGACCATACACACGATTCCTAAAGTAAAGAACATAAGCTTTCACAAAAACTTCAATTTCAAATAGAGATCCCATAAAGATTTCTAATGTGAAGAACAGACCCATCACAAAATTTCTCATTTACAAGAAATAGACCCTGCACAAGGTTCCTAATGTGAAGAGCAGGCCGTTCACAAATTTCCTCAATTAAAAAACAGACAGATTCCACACAGGATTTCTAACGTGAAAAACGGAACCTTTACAAAATGCGTCAATTAAAAATCGGACCCTATAAGATTCCTAATACGAAAAACGGATCCTTCACAAAATCCTAAATTTCAAAATCGGACCCTTTCATAAGATTTCTAACGTGAAGAATGAATCCTTCACAAAATTCCTCAGTTAAAAAATGGACCTTGCGCAAGATTCCTAATGTATTATTCACAAAAATAAGACATTAAAAAGAATTTTCCACAAAATTCCAAAGTGAGAAAAGCAAAAAGCACAAAATTTTAGATTACAAAATCAGATTTTTCACCACATTTCAAATATAGTATGAAGTGCAATCTCAAATTTCTCATATATTCATATAGCACAAGTTTTACGTATCACGATCAGTATCAAGGTGAAAAGAATGTATCTTTTTATGAGCTTTCATTTGCAAATTGCTCTGTGAAAAAAATTCCTATCTGTTTTTATTTAATTAAAAAAAAATGTTGGCAACGTCAGTCAACTGATTATTTGAATGTATTCAAATTATTTATGTTAATGTATACAATTTTAATGCCATTTATATTCAAAACATATTTTAAAATATCGGGATTTTTTTAATGACTATCATTGTCCTACAAATTATCATTCCTCTTCATAGAAAACAATTCTAGGCAAATGTTAAACTTCGAATCTGTATTTTATCCTTTCGAATTAAAAAAAAATTCCCACAAATTCTTATACTTTAGATAATTTTCGAAACAATACGTTTTTGAGTTATCGTGGTCGCATACAGAGATGCGTTTAAGAGGCCATAAAACGTGATTTCCCACATAATCTCAAATTCATCGCATTGAACACATCTATATAAATAAAAATGAAAATCTGTCTGTCTGTCTGTCTGTCTGTCTGTCTGTCTGTCTGTCTGTCTGTTTGTCACACCATCACGGGAGAACGGCTGAACCGAATTTGATGAAATTTTGTGGGTAGCCCAGAAATAGCCCCACTTAAAATTATATCCGTGTTTTGAGTTTCTACGACCAGTGGTTCTCGAGATATTAGTAAAAAACAAAATTTTCGTTTGTCTCATCATCACGGAAAAACGTCTGAACCGAATTTAATGAAATTTGGTGAATAGCCTTGAAATATCCCCCCATAAATTTTGTCTAAGTTTCGAGTTTCTAAGACTTGGGGTTGTCGAGATATTAATGAAAAACGGAACGTTTTCCTAGGAGTTCTACTCCCTAACTCCGTGGTTTATCCAAACGAAAAGCTTGAAAATCGTTTGAAAGTGAATTAAAATTTAATCTCCGAGTTTGATGGGAGATTTTTTGCGTTAATTAGTCACTTTCTGAAAACATGAATTGTTTGAAACATGATTTAAAGGGGAAATCTATCTCCATGGTTCATGGTTTATTTAAAACAAGCTTTTACGGAACAATGAGAAGTATAGAGAAATCAAAATCGTTATTTAATTTCGCAGTTTATGTTATAAGACATGACATATTTAACATGTTATAAGATTCTATCTTATATCATGTTACTCAGAAACGCAATTAAATTAAATCTGTCTGTTAATTTTAATAATTATTTTTTCGATTTGAATAATAAATAAATGGATATAAAAATATATTTTAGAAAAGAACGATTTGATTTTTCTTATAGCATTTTTGACTGGATAATATCAATTACGGTCTTCAGGTTTAAAAATTATTATTATTTATATTTTCGGGGATTATTGATTCAAGGATTATTGATATTTTCAAATTATTATGCAATTATTTTATTATGACAAAAATTGTTTAAACTCATATATTGTATGTTGTACGAATCTTCTACAAATACACTTGTATATCTTTTAATCTACGAGAATATAAGTAGTACAGGTATATTGACATATGTTTTGATATATATTGGCATATATTGGAATCAATTACGACCTTCTGGTATAAAGAGTACGGATATTATTGATGTTTTCAATTTATTACGTCATCTCTTTTATTTTGGCAAATATTTTTGAGACGCATATTGTAATACGGGTAATCTTCTACTAACACATTGGCATATTTTCTGATCTGCGACAATATAATTAGTACGGGGTTGCATATATTCATTCAATTCCTATTTTTTCTTCTGTAAATTTGCTTACAAAAGGGAGCAGGATGTTTTATTCTTCAGATCGGATCGTGAAGATAATTTTGCATAGTGAGAACATATATTCTTAAACTTCTCTTTAGGAGCAATAAACTTAATATTTTAACAGAATTTGCACATGATTGCGAACTTTAAGTTTCTTTAAATTATACACTCCGTACGAATAACGGGTGTGCTGTTAGTGGTTAATAAATTTTAACATTTTAGGAGGATATATCATGTTTCTCGGCATCGCAATTAAATTAAATGTGTTTGTTAATGTTTTTATTATTTTTTTTCGATTTAAATAATAAATAAATGGATAAATGGATATAAAAGTATATCTTATGAATGGACGGTTTGATTTTTCTTTTAATTATATTAATTGCTGACTGCGTACATCAATTTCATTTATTTTGGCAAAGAGTTTTCAAGCTTATATCGTATTTAGCTACTAAACTCATATATTGTGTTTAGCCAATAAATTCATATAGCCGATTGTTGAAACAGAAAAAGAGTAGAGCGGGTATATCTTTTAATACAGTTGTTATGTTTTCATTTAGTATATTGAAACGGGATAAGAATGTTTCATTCAGATCTGCAAATTCAAAGCTACGAATTTGGAGGGATATCGCTAATTTGACAACTTTTCTTAAACTTTGCCAAATTGACGGAAATGTCGCCAAATTGATATAAACGACACACAAACAGCTGCCATAAACCTTCGGGTTGGTCGTGTGGCTTGGGTCTTCTACATATCAATGAAATTTTTTTTGTTTTGTTAGAAGAGAGTACTGAAATGATGTTTGGTTAGCATTTATCTGTCAGACCAACCATCCTACTTAGTAATACATTTAGCGAATTTTTAAAATGTCACCAAATTGATAAAAATGTTTTCAAATCTATAAAAATATCTTGAAATTGATAAAATTGCGCTACATAAATGATATTAATTGTTTTTTGTTAGGGGATAGTATTGTGATGATATTTCGTCAATTTGTCGCAAAGTGGAACTGTCAGTTCTACAGTCCCACTTGGCGATAAATTTGGCGATTTTTAAAAATGTCGCTAATTTGACGAAACTGTCGCCAAATGTTTCATAGAAATATAACTATTTAGACGATATTTTTTCTACCAATTTATTTGAAGCAAATGATATCATGTCGCTTAGCAACGGATTTAAATCCAATGTGTTTATGCGGCAGACGATTTTTATTAAATCCTTTCCGATTTGAATAATGAAGATATGTATATAAAATAAATTTCATTGCCATTTCATTTTGGACTGGATAATATCAATTATACTCTTCAGGTTTAAACATTATTATTATTGATATTTTCCGGAATTATTGATTCAGGGATTATTGATATTTTTAAGTTATTACGCCATTGTTTTATTGCGGCAAAAATTGCTGACACACGCATATTGTACATTGTACGAGTAATCTTCTAGGAATGCACGGGTATATCTTCTAACCTACGAGAATATAAGTAGTACAGGTATATTGGCATATATTTTGACATATATTGGCATATATATTGGAATCAAGTACAGTCTTCTGGTATGAAGATTAAGGGGATTAATTATATATTCAATTTATTACGTCGTCTGTTGTATTTTACCAAAAAACATTTGTGACTCATATTGCAAAACGGGTAATCTTCTACTAATAATCGGACATTATAAGTAGTACGTGTATATCTTCCCATATAATTTTAGCACTTTAATTTTGACATATATTGGAATAAATGACTGTCTTCAGATTTAAAGATTACGGGTTTATTGGTATTTTCAATTTATACATGTAATCTACTAATACAGGTTATATTTTCTAATATTCGCGTATATAATTAGTACGGGTCCCATACAATTTTAACGCTTTTATTTTGCATATATTGATTCAATTCCATATTTTTTTTTATATTTGCTTACATAAGGGGTCCAAGATGTTTTATTCTTCAGATATGTCCATGAAGATAATTTTATATAGCGAGAACAGAGATTCTTAAACTTCTTTTTAGGAGCATTATATTAAATATTTTAACAGAATATTTTGATTAAACATGTCATTTAGTATACTATAAGAATTTGGGCATGATTATGAATTTCAAGTTTCTTTATATTATATACTCCGTACGAAGAACGGGTATGCTGCTAGTCTATATAAATAAAAATGAAAATCTGTCTGTCTGTCTGTCTGTCTGTCTGTCTGTCTGTCTGTCTGTCTGTCTGTCTGTTTGTCACACCATCACGGGAGAACGGCTGAACCGAATTTGATGAAATTTTGTGGGTAGCCCAGAAATAGCCCCACTTAAAATTATATCCGTGTTTTGAGTTTCTACAACCAGTGGTTCTCGAGATATTAGTAAAAAACGAAATTTTCGTTTGTCTCATCATCACGGAAAAACGGCTGAACCGAATTTAATGAAATTTGGTGAATAACCTTGAAATACCCCCCCATAAATTTTGTCCAAGTTTCGAGGTTCTAAGACCTGCGGTTGTCGAGATATTAATGAAAAACGGAACTTTTTCCTAGGAGTTCTACTCCCTAACTCCGTGGTTTATCCAAACGAAAAGCTTGAAAATCGTTTGAAAGTGAATTAAAATTTAATCTCTGAGTTTGATGGGAGATTTTTTGCGTTAATTAGTCACTTTCTGAAAACATGAATTGTTTTAAACATGATTTAAATGGGAAATCTATCTCCATGGTTCATGGTTTATTTAAAACAAGCTTTTACGGAACAATGAGAAGTATAGAGAAATCAAAATCGTTATTTAATTTCGCAGTTTATGTTATAAGACATGACATATTTAACATGTTATAAGATTCTATCTTATATCATGTTACTCAGAAACGCAATTAAAGTAAATCTGTCTGTTAATTTCAATAATTATTTTTTCGATTTGAGTAATAAATAAATGGATATAAAAATATATTTTAGAAAAGAACGATTTGATTTTTATTATAGCATTTTTGACTGGATAATATCAATTACGGTCTTCAGGTTTAAAAATTATTATTATTTATATTTTCGGGGATTATTGATTCAAGGATTATTGATATTTTCAAGTTATTATGCAATTATTTTATTATGACAAAAATTGTTTAAACTCATATATTGTATGTTGTACGAATCTTCTACAAATACACGTGTATATCTTTTAATCTACAAGAATATAAGTAGTACAGGTATGTTGACATATGTTTTGATATATATTGGCATATATTGGAATCAATTACGACCTTCTGGTATAAATAGTACGGATATTATTGATGTTTTCAATTTATTACGTCATCTCTTTTATTTTGGCAAATATTTTTGAGACGCATATTGTAATACGGGTAATCTTCTACTAGCACATTGGCATATTTTCTGATCTGCGACAATATAATTAGTACGGGGTTGCATATATTCATTCAATTCCTATTTTTTCTTCTGTAAATTTGCTTACAAAAGGGGGCAGGATGTTTTATTCTTCAGATCTGATCGTGAAGATAATTTTGCATAGTGAGAACATATATTCTTAAACTTCTCTTTAGGAGCAATAAATTTAATATTTTAACAGATTTTGCACATGATTGCGAACTTTAAGTTTCTTTAAATTATACACTCCGTACGAATAACGGGTGTGCTGTTAGTGGTTAATAAATTTTAACATTTTAGGAGGATATATCATGTTGCTCGGCATCGCAATTAAATTAAATGTGTTTGTTAATGTTTTTATTATTTTTTTTTCGATTTAAATAATAAATAAATGGATAAATGGATATAAAAGTATATCTTATGAATGGACGGTTTGATTTTTCTTTTAATTATATTAATTGCTGACTGCGTACATCAATTTCATTTATTTTGGCAAAGAGTTTTCAAGCTTATATCGTATTTAGCTACTAAACTCATATATTGTGTTTAGCCAATAAATTCATATAGCCGATTGTTGAAACAGAGAAAGAGTAGAGCGGGTATAACTTCTAATACAATTGTAGTGTTTTCATTAATATATTGAAACGGGATAAGAATGTTTCATTCAGATCTGCAAATTCAAAGCTACGAATTTGGAGGGATATCGCTAATTTGACAGCTTTTCTTAAACTTTGCCAAATTGACGGAAATGTCGCCAAATTGATATAAACGACACACAAACAGCTGCCATAAACCTTCGGGTTGGTCGTGTGGCTTGGGTCTTCTACATATCAATGAAATTTTTTTTTGTTTTGTTAGAAGAGAGTACTGAAATGATGTTTGGTTAGCATTTATCTGTCAGACCAACCATCCTACTTAGTAATACATTTAGCGAATTTTTAAAATGTCACCAAATTGATAAAAATGTTTTCAAATCTATAAAAATATCTTGAAATTGATAAAATGGCGCTACATAAATGATATTAATTGTTTTTTGTTAGGGGATAGTATTGTGATGATATTTCGTCAATTTGTCGCAAAGTAGAACTGTCAGTTCCACAGTCCCACTTGGCGATAAATTTGGCGATTTTTTAAGTTATCGCTAAATTGAAGAAAATATCGCCAAACCTTCCATGGAGATAGCATTATTCAGACGATATGATTTCCATCAATTTATTTGAAGCAACTGATATCATGTCGTTTAGCAATGGATGTAAATCCAATGTGTTATGTGCCATACGATTTTAATTAAATCTTTTCCGATTTGAATAATAAAGATATGTATATAAAATAAATTTCATTGCCATTTCATTTCGGACTGGATAATATCAATTATACTCTTCAGGTTTAAACATTATTATTATTGATATTTTCCGGAATTATTGATTCAGGGATTATTGATATTTTTAAGTTATTACGCCATTGTTTTATTGCGGCAAAAATTGCTGACACACGCATATTGTACGTTGTACGAGTAATCTTCTAGGAATGCACGGGTATATCTTCTAACCTACGAGAATATAAGTAGTGCAGGTATATTGGCATATATTTTGACATATATTGGCATATATATTGGAATTAAGTCTTCTGGTATGAAGATTAAGGGGATTAATTATATATTCAATTTATTACGTCGTCTGTTGTATTTTACCAAAAAACAATTGTGACTCATATTGCAATACGGGTAATCTTCTACTAATAATCGGACATTATAAGTAGTACGTGTATATCTTCCCATATAATTTTAGCACTTTAATTTTGACATAAATTGGAATAAATGACTGTCTTCAGATTTAAAGATTACGGGTTTATTGGTATTTTCAATTTATACATGTAATCTACTAATACAGGTTATATTTTCTAATATTCGCGTATATAATTAGTACGGGTCCCATACAATTTTAACGCTTTTATTTTGCATATATTGATTCAATTCCATATTTTTTTTTTATATTTGCTTACATAAGGGGTCCAAGATGTTTTATTCTTCAGATATGTCCATGAAGATAATTTTATATAGCGAGAACAGAGATTCTTAAACTTCTTTTTAGGAGCATTATATTAAATATTTTAATAGAATATTTTGATTAAACATGTCATTTAGTATACTATAAGAATTTGGGCATGATTATGAATTTCAAGTTTCTTTATATTATATACTCCGTACGAAGAACGGGTATGCTGCTAGTCTATATAAATAAAAATGAAAATCTGTCTGTCTGTCTGTCTGTCTGTCTGTCTGTCTGTTTGTCACACCATCACGGGAGAACGGCTGAACCGAATTTGATGAAATTTTGTGGGTAGCCCAGAAATAGCCCCACTTAAAATTATATCCGTGTTTTGAGTTTCTACGACCAGTGGTTCTCGAGATATTAGTAAAAAACGAAATTTTCGTTTGTCTCATCATCACGGAAAAACGGCTGAACCAAATTTAATGAAATTTGGTGAATAGCCTTGAAATATCCCCCCATAAATTTTATCCAAGTTTCGAGTTTCTAAGACCTGGGGTTGTCGAGATATTAATGAAAAACGGAACTTTTTCCTAGGAGTTCTACTCCCTAACTCCGTGGTTTATCCAAACGAAAAGCTTGAAAATCGTTTGAAAGTGAATTAAAATTTAATCTCTGAGTTTGATGGGAGATTTTTTGCGTTAATTAGTCACTTTCTGAAAACATGAATTGTTTGAAGCATGATTTAAAGGGGAAATCTATCTCCATGGTTCATGGTTTATTTAAAACACGCTTTTACGGAACAATGAGAAGTATAGAGAAATCAAAATCGTTATTTAATTTCGCAGTTTATGTTATAAGACATGACATATTTAACATGTTATAAGATTGTATCTTATATCATGTTACTCAGAAACGCAATTAAATTAAATCTGTCTGTTAACTTTAATAATTATTTTTTCGATTTGAATAATAAATAAATGGATATAAAAATATATTTTAGAAAAGAACGATTTGATTTTTCTTATAGCATTTTCGACTGGATAATATCAATTACGGTCTTCAGGTTTAAAAATTATTATTATTTATATTTTCGGGGATTATTCATTCAAGGATTATTGATATTTTCAAGTTATTATGCAATTATTTTATTATGACAAAAATTGTTTAAACTCATATATTGTATGTTGTACGAATCTTCTACAAATACACGTGTATATCTTTTAATCTACGAGAATATAAGTAGTACAGGTATATTGACATATGTTTTGATATATATTGGCATATATTGGAATCAATTACGACCTTCTGGTATAAAGAGTACGGATATTATTGATGTTTTCAATTTATTACGTAATCTCTTTTTTTTTGGCAAATATTTTTGAGACGCATATTGTAATACGGGTAATCTTCTACTAACACATTGGCATATTTTCTGATCTGCGACAATATAATTAGTACGGGGTTGCATATATTCATTTAATTCCTATTTTTTCTTCTGTAAATTTGCTTACAAAAGGGGGCAGGATGCTTTATTCTTCAGATCTGATCGTGAAGATAATTTTGCATAGTGAGAACATATATTCTTAAACTTCTCTTTAGGAGCAATAAATTTAATATTTTAACAGAATTTGCACATGATTGCGAACTTTAAGTTTCTTTAAATTATACGAATAACGGGTGTGCTGTTAGTGGTTAATAAATTTTAACATTTTAGGAGGATATATCATGTTGCTCGGCATCGCAATTAAATTAAATATGTTTGTTAATGTTTTTATTATTTTTTTTTTCGATTTAAATAATAAATAAATGGATAAATGGATATAAAAGTATATCTTATGAATGGACGGTTTGATTTTTCTTTTAATTATATTAATTGCTGACTGCGTACATCAATTTCATTTATTTTGGCAAAGAGTTTTCAAGCTTATATCGTATTTAGCTACTAAACTCATATATTGTGTTTAGCCAATAAATTCATATAGCCGATTGTTGAAACAGAAAAAGAGTAGAGCGGGTATATCTTCTAATACAATTGTAGTGTTTTCATTTAGTATATTGAAACGGGATAAGAATGTTTCATTCAGATCTACAAATTCAAAGATACGAATTTGGAGGGATATCGCTAATTTGACAACTTTTCTTAAACTTTGCCAAATTGACGGAAATGTCGCCAAATTGATATAAACGATACACAAACAGCTGCCATAAACCTTCGGGTTGGTCGTGTGGCTTGGGTCTTCTACATATCAATGAAATTTTTTTTTGTTTTGTTAGAAGAGAGTACTGAAATGATGTTTGGTTAGCATTTATCTGTCAGACCAACCATCCTACTTAGTAATACATTTAGCAAAATTTTTAAATGTCACCAAATTGATAAAAATGTTTTCAAATCTATAAAAATATCTTGAAATTGATAAAATTGCGCTACATAAATGATATTAATTGTTTTTTGTTAGGGGATACTATTGTGATGATATTTCGTCAATTTGTCGCAAAGTGGAACTGTCAGTTCTACAGTCCCACTTGGCGATAAATTTGGCGATTTTTTAAAATGTCGCTAATTTGACGAAACTGTAGCCAAATGTTTCATAGAAATATAACTATTTAGACGATATTTTTTCTACCAATTTATTTGAGGCAAATGATATCATGTCGCTTAGCAACGGATTTAAATCCAATGTGTTTATGCGGCAGACGATTTTTATTAAATCCTTTCCGATTTGAATAATGAAGATATGTATATAAAATAAATTTCATTGCCATTTCATTTTGGACTGGATAATATCAATTATACTCTTCAGGTTTAAACATTATTATTATTGATATTTTCCGGAATTATTGATTCAGGGATTATTGATAATTTTAAGTTATTACGCCATTGTTTTATTGCGGCAAAAATTGCTGACACACGCATATTGTACGTTGTACGAGTAATCTTCTAGGAATGCACGGGTATATCTTCTGACCTACGAGAATATAAGTAGTACAGGTATATTGGCATATATTTTGACATATATTGGCATATATATTGGAATCAAGTACAGTCTTCTGGTATGAAGATTAAGGGGATTAATTATATATTCAATTTAATACGTCGTCTGTTGTATTTTACCAAAAAACATTTGTGACTCATATTGCAAAACGGGTAATCTTCTACTAATAATCGGACATTATAAGTAGTACGTGTATATCTTCCCATGTAATTTTAGCACTTTAATTTTGACATATATTGGAATAAATGACTGTCTTCAGATTTAAAGATTACGGGTTTATTGGTATTTTCAATTTATACATGTAATCTACTAATACAGGTTATATTTTCTAATATTCGCGTATATAATTAGTACGGGTCCCATACAATTTTAACGCTTTTATTTTGCATATATTGATTCAATTCCATATTTTTTTTTATATTTGCTTACATAAGGGGTCCAAGATGTTTTATTCTTCAGATATGTCCATGAAGATAATTTTATATAGCGAGAACAGAGATTCTTAAACTTCTTTTTAGGAGCATTATATTAAATATTTTAACAGAATATTTTGATTAAACATGTCATTTAGTATACTATAAGAATTTGCGCATGATTATGAATTTCACGTTTCTTTATATTATATACTCCGTACGAAGAACGGGTATGCTGCTAGTTTATTATAATTTTAAGCACGTTTTCGATGTCGTTATTTTCTTGGGAAACTCAATAACGACAGCAATAAATAAGTGTAATAAATAAGTGTTAATTTTAAAATAATGAAACTTAACAACTGTTTGCGGCGATATTTTGTGACCAGTTTAAGTGAAATGTGAACTTTGTTTTATTTTATGTTACTAGGGGGCTCTGCCCCTTACTCGCTGCGCCTCGCCAACCCCCGTAACTCCCTTGAGGATTCGCTTCCTACTCGCTGCAATCAGTTCGCCAGGTATTTTAAGCCAAACTAAAATTTAAATCAGTAAACGGTTTATTATATCGTGTCATCCTATTATTTCTCTATAAATGTATAAAATTTCATATTTTTGCATGATACAGTTTTTGCGGTACGAAATAGAGAAAATCGATAGACGTGCCGATACGAGAAAACAATTTTTACTTCAAAAGTGCATAAAAAGTAAAATATCTCGTAAACTACGTCAAAATTAAAAAAAAATCTGATGTGGGCAGCACATGACTTTCCCTGCAGACTTATATTCACGTTCTCTTTATTTCTTCAATAATTCGTCAAATTGCACAAAATAACATTTATAATTATTTTAATGACACTAAATTTACACTATTAATTCAATTCGCATTTTTGCTACGCCACTTTTAAAAATATGCTCAGCTACCAAATGAAAACGAAAATTGAATTAAAAGTGCAAATTCAGTTTCATTTCAAATAATTATACGTGTTATTTTGTGCAATTAAACTCAATTAAAGGAAAATAATAAATAGAAAATAAATTTGAGTTTGTAGGGAAAGTCATGCACTGCCCACATAAAACATTTTTCATTCTTACACAACGGATATAATCATTTAAACATGTTATTGACTTTTATGACAACAGGAATGTTTAGCATCAAATCGAAAGAAAACTCTAAATAAATGTTTAATGGTAATCAAATGAAACTGCTTGAACGATATATGAATATTGTAAAATACCAAATGGTTTCATACGATATGAATTATTTATGGACAAAGTAATTTTTCTGATGATTAATATGAGCCTCATTACAACGTCGTAAAAACTCTCGTATCACTTTTCATTTTTAATGGAATATATAATTTGCGCCATTTTCAAATAGAACACTAGCTTTTTAGAATATTCAATCACGAACACGAAAATTATGCAACTATTAAAATCAACTCTTATCATAATGTAGCAACCTTAATTAGATTTTCCATCTGAAAGTTAAAACGTGAATTGATATACATAACAGGACAAGTGAAACTCGTTTCTGAAGGTTATACGATGTCTGTGTGAAATCTTCTTTATTTTAATTCGTTCCTGAAGTAATTATGCATCATTTAATTTTGGGATTTCAAAGTTCAAAAGTATTGCAGCGAGTAATTTATTTGGCCTTTAGGTCATTTTGACGAAGGGCATATGCAGTTTGGAATATTAAAAAAGAAACCTAAGTGAGAAAATATTCATAATTTTTACATTTGCTAACAAAATTTAAACGGCTTGCGTGTCAATTTTTTTAACTTTACAAGAGTAAAAAATGAAATTAAAAGTTTCATTTAATTAAAAAATAAATATCATGAGTTATATTTTGTAATGAAAATATAATTATTCAAAAATAAATATAAATACCAATAAATAATAAAATATTAAGAAATTTAATTATTACAAATTCTTAAGAAATTTTTTAGCACAGATACTTAAGGAATTTTTTATTACAAATTCGTAAGGGATAAATTTGTAATCCTTCGTTTTAAATTTTAAACATTAAATTTCATTTAATTTCCATTCATAAATAACAATTCATAAGTTTATATCCATAAGTAATAATTTCATTTGTTCGAAACAAAAAATTTTAACCAAGGAAAATTTAATTCTTACACTCTAATGCAAAACAGAATGGAAATTTTTGTAGTCTTAAAATTGTTTTTTGTTTATTAAAAAGTAAGGTATAAAAATTACAATCATGATATTAAACTAATAAAATGTTCTATTTCAATACGTATCATTCTATGAAGTCTGCATTCTTATTGACTGGAAAACTATATGAAGATATTGTTTTATCAAATAGTCGCAATAGTTTCTTTCTTTCAACAGTATTTTAAACGTATTTTAACGTATCTTAAAACATATAGCAAACAACCTATTGAAAATGTTGATAAGCAAACAAAAAAGCAAAGAATGTACTGTAAATAGTGATGCACTAACAAAATAGCAAACAATCTGCAAATGTTGACGCGCAAAGTAAATAATCTATTGTAAATGTTGATGCGCAGATGAAAATCAAATAACATAATACAAATGCTAATGCGCAAACGAAAAAGCAAATAATTTATTGTAAATGTTGATATGCAAATGAAATGTAGACATGAAAGTAAAACACGAAAGAAATCGCAAATACTTCCATCTTTACTGCTTTTATTTAACAGTGAATTATGGGCTGTTATCCTACCAGGTGTTGAACCAATGGTCCCGATTTCAGAAAAAAAAAATATTTTTAATAATTGCAATATGTTTTGAAATTATATGTGAATTAATCGTCTAAAAACTAAGCTTGAATACAAATAATTCCCACTTTTTGTGTTTTCATCTTGTGATAAACAAAGAAAGTTGAATTTCGAACGCAGAAAATATGCCTAAATATAGTAAATGCTTGTTTAATAGATAATTTGTGATATTAAAACAATAAAATCACCCCCATTACGCCTGAATAAGGCCTACTCGCTAAGTTTTTATTTTACGTTCCCTACAATACATGGCAATGGCATAGGGAAAGTATTGGAATTGTGTCGAAAAACGTAATTCGAGTTCGAACACTCTAGAATCCGAAGAAACTATTTTTAGTGTGGCATCTGTGTGTCTTGCCTGTTTGTGTAATGTATGTATCCATTCTAACTTGAAATCTAGTTAACCAAATTTCATAAAATTATGTAATTACGTCACTTGTGGGTTGAACTGGTGCTGATTAGATTTTGTTACGATTCCGAGAAAAAGAATCTGCTTTCTTTGCAAAATGGCTACAACAATCGACAATATCTGAAATTAAAGACTACATATATAATAAATAAAAAGTAATACAAAATAATAAATAAAAAGTAAATGATTTTGAAATTCAAATTCGGAATTTCGAATAAGTGTCCATTTTATGTGTTATTTTCTGCGATAGAGTCCAAATTAAAATAAAAAATAGTCTAAATAATAACTAAAAAATAATCTAAAGAAAACCCTTTTTCTTTGCCCGCATAAAATTTCTTTTTTATTATTATTATTTGAGTATTCGTCTTATTTAAGTACAACCAGACACACTGCATATTTCTTAAATATAAAACTAAAAAAAAAAAATTCTCAATGTTTTACACTTTTCAACATATTCGAAAAGTGTTTATGACTTTGTTCATTCTGTCTGTTTGTCCGTTCGCACGATAACTGCCGTAAAAATGACTTTATCAAAATGAAATTTTAGTATGTCGTTGAGATTGTCTGTGGGACATATGGGAATGTAAATGAATAATAACACCTGATTAATTTTATATTGAACCCAGGTTGAGAAAGTGAAATACATTGAATCCTATGGGACCTAATTTTTCAAACATTTTTTAAGCGAAGTTAAAATTCACAAATTCCTTCGAAAATTTTAGGAAATATTCAAAATATCCCATAAAATATATAAAAAAAAATTCAAAATATGTTAGATAGTTTTTTAAATAAAAATTAAAATAATAATTACACCCATATTTTATGAAGAGATCACGTGACCCACTTCGAAATAAGATATGGCATCCATCTTTTTTTCCAATGTAAAAATCGTGATTTTTAAAGTACTTTTAAATTATATTTAGTGTTGTATCCGTTCTAAAACCGCTTCATTTTTGCGTATTTTCTGTGCATCTATATTCTGCGCCAATGTAATTACAATATTTGTTTAGTTTAAATGATCATCAAACTTTGATTATTTTTGCAACGAAGCCTAATTTTAATGGAAGCAGAATGTAAACAAGTAATTGTAAGATGAGTTTTATAAGAATTGCTGAATTTTTTTCACGCAAAATTATTTAACTCTGGAGTCATAAGTGATATGAATGAAATATTCATTGCTTTTACAATGAGAGCCAGACGATTTATATTTTGATGACGTCATTTGAATAAAGTTAATTTTTTCGATGAAGTTTTAAGTTTTCAAATATAATAAATTACTGCAGTACTGTGATAATTTAAAATGTATTAGTGTTGAATGTATCGCATTTTAGAGATATTTAAATAAAATTGCATCTCAGTTGGAAAATGTTTCACAATCAATGCTTTGTTCATGATTAATCTTTCTTGTTTTATTTAAACTTACTGGAAATTATATTCTTTCACTCCAATTCTAACTCAAACGCCTAGTGAATGTGCGCATAATTGGATAGAACATTTCAAAACCCTTTCTTACAATCTCGTGAGACTGTCTATCTGCAGACGACTTTCATTACTGAATAACCAGTTCGTCGGTTATTACCCATTAAAAAACTCAATTTATTTACCGAGTTCCTCGATCGTAACTGAATTTACCCCCCCAAAAACGCACAACCCACTGAAAACTCACAAATACTTTTTAATTCTTTTTACAGTGTACGAAATGAAAAGACAAAAGGAATAAAAAATTCGAAAAAGGGTTAGAAAAGTTTAAGGAACCCGGAGAAAGTTGCGCTCGCTTTACAGTAAATTCTGACTCGTATTTAGAGTCCCCCTCAAGGGGATGTTTTAATTCGGTTGTTGCAGGAAGTGGAAATGTCCCTCAACGTTTTCTTTCGGGGTTTAAGTAAACTAACTCTTCAGGTCGCTTCTAGTTCCGAATAATCTAATTTCAGCACCATATAGGTTTGATTTTGAAATACGTTTGTTCTTGCACTTGAAATAAATATTTTGGTTCAAAGATTTAGTGATACATAGTACATGTAAATTGAATGTGCTATGAAAGGGGGGGGGGGGTCAGACACCTGAATCTCGGATTTGGATGAATCAGGTTAACTCATACAAATTGTGATCTCCCTACGAAATTTTATCACGACCCTCCCCCCCCCCCCCCCATTTGATTTTCCCTCTCTTTATAATTCTTTCATATATTCACCTCCATAAAAAGAGAAACATTAATAAATAAATAAATAAAATTAATTAAATAAATATGGCTCTAGAAGCCCATACCCCCCCCCCCCCAAAAAAAAACAAAAAAACAAAAAAAAAAACACAAGTTGTATACTACCCCCTCGTGTGTGGCTCTAAATGAATTAGCTCATTTTGAGCACAAAAGAACACAAATTTAACATAGAAAGTCAAATTTTTATTTATACGTTTCCAACGTAAGCCTTTTGAACCGCGTGACATCTATCTATATAAATAAAATTGAAAGTCTGTATGTTTGCCTCATCATCACGAGCGAACGGCTGAACCGAATTTAATGAAATTTTGTGGGTAGCCTTGAAATAGACTCATTTAAAATTTAGTCCATGTTTCGAGTTTCTAAGACCAGGAATTGTCAAGATATTAATGGAAAATGAAACTTTTCCCTAGAAGTTCTACTCTAATTTCCTGGTTCCCCAAACGAAAAAGGTTGGAAATCGCTGGTTTAAAACGTAAAAGTGAATTAAAACTCGATCTCTGAGTTTGGTGGGAGTTTATTGCGCTTATCAGTCATGTTTGAAAATCGCAGGTTTGAAACATGAATTTAAACTCTATCACCATGGTTTATTTTTCACAGGATTTTACTTAACAATGAAAAGTATTAAGAAATCAAAATGGTTATTTAATTATCAGCATTTTATGAGGTGGATTCTTTCTTATATCATGTTGCTCTGCAACGTAATTAAATCAAATGTGTTTGTTAATTTTTATTATTATTTTTTCGATTTGAATAATAAATAAATGAATATAAAAATATATCGTATAATTGAACAGTTTGATTTTTCTTTTAATTATATTAATTGCGGACTGCGTACCTCACTTTCATTTATTTTGGCGAAGAGTGTTTAAACTTATATATTGTGTTTAGCCAATAAACTCATATATTGTATTTAGCCAACAAGCTCATTTAGCCGATTGTTGAAACAGAATAAGAGTAGAACGGGTATATCTTCTAATACAATCTTAGTGTTTTCATTTAGTATATACAAACGAGATCAGGAAGTTTATTCTTCAGATCTGCAAATTCAGATCTACGAATTTGACGGGATAACGCTAACTTGGCAACTTTTCTTAAACGTTGCCAAAATTGATAAAAACGACGCTAAATCAATGAAATTAATTTTGTTTTGTTAGAAGAAGGTAGTGAAATGATGTTCCGGTAGCATTTGTCTATCGGCCAATCGTTCTACTTAGTAACACATTTAGCGAATTTTTAAAATGTGGCCAAATTGATAAAGATGTTTGTAAATCCATAAAAATTTCCTGAAATTGATGAAATTGCGCTAAATAAATGAAATTAATTGTGTTTTGTTAGGGAATAGTATTGTGATGATGTTTAGTCAATTTGTCGCCAAGTGGGACTGTCAGTTCTACAGTCCGACTTGGTGATAAATTTGGCGATTTTGAAAATGTCGGTAAATTAACGAAAATGTCGCCAAATTGGTTAAATGACGCTAAATTTATCAAAATAACACTGAATCGATGAAAATTCAATATTTTGCATAATTAAGTACGATTTTCTAGATAATTTCTGTCGTTTTGGGAGAATTAAAAAATATTTTTTACTAAATTTGTGTACAAACTGGACCAGGATGCTTTATTTTTCAGATCTGCATATGAAGATAATTTTGCATATCGAACCCAGAGATTCTTATACATTTTTTAGAAGTATTAAATTAAATATTTTAATAGAATATTTTGAATAGCAAAGTCATTTAGAATACTATAGGAATTTACACATAATTGTGAATGTTAAGTTTCTTTATATTATATTTTCCGCACGAAGAACGATTATTCTGTTTTAATAAATCTGCATTTTAATAAATTTTCTTCAGATAATGAGACTGAGTCCAGGAAATAGTTTGATGTAATTTGTATCATCCTGCAGTGTCAGGCGGAATAATGCAAATTAAAAATCCGTTCCCGTATGTCTGTCATGACCGCTTATAATTCAGAAACGGCTTAATAAATTTATATGCTTTTTTCACTGGTTTGTTAAGCTTAATATGCGGCAAGTTTGTGGCTAAAAATATTTCCGATTTTGTACAGCTTTAAATAAAAATGAAAATTCCAAATACGCTTCTAAACTAAATATGTCCTGAAATACGCACTATATAATTAACTTCTGCAATGATATTTGTCTGCGAGGAATGCTTGATTTGAGCTTTATCTTCCATAATGTATAAGATGTGTCTAAACAGATGTGTCTAAAATTTCGTATTAAAAACAAGGAAACTATATGTAAAAAACAGGAATGTTCTCACAATTTGAAACACTCTTTTCTCTCTAAATCAATTATTAAAATTCGGTTGTCACGACATCTCAGACAATTTTCGACAGATTTCTTAGAAATTTGGCAAGATTCTTCTAAACAGTAGTACTCGGTTAGCTATGTATCGAAGTTCATTGACGGCTGGCTGTTCTTGTCATTTTATCGCAAAAAATGAACGATATTTTGAGTGAAATTTTTTAAATTTTTTTTCTTGCATGGCCGCTGTTTATTTTCTCAAATTGAAAAAAAAAACAAAAAAACCCTAAAATTCTAACTTCATACAGTTCTAAACTAAGATTTACTTTATTTATTTTTTGTTTTAGTGGCAACCCTTAAAAGACATCCAGGCAACCGTAAAGGAGAAAAAATACACATTTGACAACAAGTTCTGCCATTTACAGAACTCCACGTTTTTTTACAAAGAAAAAAAAAATGCATAATTTAAATTTTTATGTACTTACTAGTCATAATGACTAGTGGTCACTAATAGTGCCGGCTAGCTCCAGGCGGGAGAGGTCGTTTTCGACCGTTCATTTATGCATGTTTAAAAAAAAATATCGCACTTTCACTTTAAAAGTAGTCCTGGGAGGTGGGGGGGGGGGAGTCGATTTTCCGCAGGAGCCTTAGAGATCTCAACATACATTGGTCACTTTATGCGACACCTACACACTTAATCAAAGTTCGGAATATCAAAAACCGTTTTAAATTTAAGCATAAAAATAGTGTACATTTTATAGTTCTATTAGCATAAAAATGACTTGTATGTGGAACAATATTTTATCTCCAACCACTGTATGTTGCCATTTTTTCATTTTCAAACAAAAATCAACAAGCTTCCAGTATTTACGGATCGTAATAATTGTATCAAATTTCATTCGAAGCGCTCTATACGTTTGTGAGATCCACAGCCTCACGGACACGCACGCACACAAACATCATTTTTAAAACGTTCGATTCGTGTTCAAGGATACGTGAAATGTGCTCTTCCGTCGAAAATGCGAATTCGAATTTTCGGCTCCGCCACAATACTTTCCTATTCATTACTATGTATATAGGGAAAGTAAAAATCTTTTATTTTCGGGGATCCCATGTGTACGCTCCCTTAATCCCCCCCCCCCTTGTAGTAAATTTAAGAATCTTTCAGAAATTCTATATGTTCAAACATTTTAAGAACAAAGAATTGTTAGGACTATCTTCAGCATTTTTGATCCCATTGCACAAAAATCCTACAATGTCTAAAGCTAAAGAATTCTCTATATTGACATATTGTCCACGAAATCGGCAGTTTAGGTCGTCACGCATCCCCATTAAGTTAACGAGTAAGGATAAAAAGAGTGACAATGACTGGGTGCACACGGAGCGAAAATAATGAAAAGAAAAAAATGGCAACGCAAAAAGAATTTCCGGATTTACTAAAAAAAAAAAAAGAAGAAGAAAAAAGAAAAGAAAAACATGAAAAATCTACCGCGTCCGGTTAATATTATTTATGCACTTCTGATTGACAGATGCCACGTTTGTGTGAAAGGGATATCGGAGGAATTAAGAATACGTCAATTTAAATCAAGATATATTATTTTTTTTTTACTTTTTCGCTTAAAGGGGTAGAGTATGGGAAGCATAGAGTTAAGGCTCATCACTGCTTAGTCTATCTTGAAAATTTTCAGCAAGATACGGCTCTCACTGAGCACGCAAACTTGTCCATCAATAAAAACGGGGCATTGCACTAAAAAGAAAAGAGTGCATGGAAGCGAAAAAAAAAATCTGATGTGGGCAGCATGACTTTCCTTATATAATGTAATGAATTTACTACTTTTACAGTAAAAAAAAATAGGTTTTTCTTATAGTAGATATTAATATTCTTTCCAAGATATTGAATTTTCGACAATGAGTCGTCATTTTCATTGATTTAGCGTCATTTTTATCCATTTGGTGAGATTTTCGTTAATTTGGCAACATTTAAAAAAAAAATCGCCAAGTTGGCGACATTCCGCCAAATTCGTCGCCAAACTCTAGCCAAGCGTTATGGATGAAGAAATAAGTTATTCTTACAGCAGACAAATGACTATTGGCGGTCAAATACAAAAGTATTACTCAAAGTATCTTTTTCCATGAATGGAACGAGCTAGATCCACGAGAATGATGTTACCCAATTTATCGTATGGTGTTACATATGAAAAGTGAACATGTTTCTCAATAGGAAATATTTTTTTTTATTTTATATGACTTTTTGATAATTTTTTTGAAAAATATGAAATATCTCGAGAACGGTTTGTGTTAGCGTTTTAAAATTTATGCCAATCGTTTTCTAATGAAAAATTACAAAAGAAATCTCTATTTGCGTAACTTTATTAGTGGTCTTGATTTTTTGACGATTTTTTCAAAATTTTATTCGAAAATTTAGGGGGGTTCTGAACATTCGATTGCGTATAAAAACAATAGGCTTCCAGTGTTTACGGATTGTGATTTTTGTTCCAACTTTGGTTCAAATTGGTCCATTTGTTCGTTAGTTATCGTCTCCACAGACTCACTGACACACACACACACACAGACATCAATTCAAAAATGTTTGATTCGTGATCAGGGATGCTTGAAACGTTCTCTCCCGTCGACAACTCGAATTCGGATTTTCGACCCCGTCACAATACTTTCCTTATACATTATGTATATAAGGAAAGTAAAAATTGATGTAGGTAGCACATGACTTTCCCTACATGATGCAATTATGACTTCACAGCGAAAAACTGTTATGCAAGCAATGTTTTTGCCATTGAATTAACATCACGTAAATTGAAATTGGACGATTATGCCAACCTGTGAGTATTAAACATCATGCCTTACTCATGCTCACGCGCAAAAACCTCATCAGAAAGACATGGGTATGTATTTTATATCCCGTGAAATAAATGACTATTGGCGAAAACTTTGGCGTCAAAATAGAAAGCTATTACAAAAGTATATTCTCTTGTGTATAGAACGAACTAGATCCACGAAGGGGATGTTAACGAATTTGCTGTATATTATTGGCAATGGAAGGTGAACATGTTGAATAATACTTACTATTTATTTAATTTTATGTAAATTTTTAACAAACTTATTTTAAAAAAAATATATCTTGAGAACTACTCATGCCGACGTTCTGAAGTTTATATCAGTCGTTTTCTAACGAAAAATGATGTCTGAAGGGATTGTTTATGTATCATTATTGAAAGTCTTGATATTTTAATGATTTTTTTTTTTTTAATTCATTCAAAAATTGGGAGTCTTTCGAACATTTGATCTCGTTTAAAATTAACAGGGTTTACTGATTGTGATAATCGTACCAGATCAGTTTCGAAGCGCTTCGTTCGTGAGATATCGTGTCCACAGATTCATATTCTCTCTCTCTCACACACACACACTAATCGTGTGGTATACTAATCGTAATGTGTATTATAACAATTATCTTCGGAGTTTTAGAATTTATGACTTAAAAATAATTTTTCAAATGGAACTTCAAAATAAAATTTGATGAATAAAAACTCCATTTGGCGAAAGAAAATTTCATTTGGCGAATAGGTTGGCGAAAGTAATCGAAATTCCAGAGCAATCCCTGAAGTTGGGACATGAAATAGGACATTTTCAAAAACTTTAAATTAACTAAAATTTTGTTATAAACCAAATCATGAAAATTCCATTCACTACAATTCGTGTTTCATTCTGTCATTAAAACTGTCACCTTCCATGCGTCCTGAAAACAGAAAGCTGTTAATATGAAAGCTAATTAAAACACTTAAAACCATTATATTCCTTCCACAACCCACTCTGACATAGTTAAAACCGGGCAATAAATTAAAAAAAAAAAATTACATCCATCCAGATAAACATTATGATAAGAATGCAGGTGCATCGGATCCTTACTGTCCTTAGATTTTATTTGCCTTTTCCGGCAATTATGGCACAAACCGGTTAACCGGTTCTCTCACCCATTCAAATTGCAACACTACTAATGAAAACTGCTCATTAAAAAGAGACTATAAGTACACCGAAAATCAGTTAAACCCTGCATTTTAAATTCCATAAAAAGAAGTAAAAGCAGCTTTCTAACGGGTGGAATACGTTTAAAATTAGAATCTGTTGCGAAACATGTTCTTCCCGTCAGCAAAGCTTTGAAAGTGTCACGTGGTAGGGCAGCGTTTTTTCAAACTGGGTTCAGAGGAACCCTGGAGTTTCACGACGTGATAGTTTTGTGGAAATGTTATAGAAAATTAGAAAAAAAACGTGTAAAATTTTGAATGCATAATTTGATCCTAACGAGCTTCAATTTTGATATTATAATAGCTTTAATTAGTACATTTTGCAATAGAAATGTTGAAACTTTTCGAAGTAATATTTACAAAACAAACCAGGCCTGTTGATAAGGGGATAGGGACGATGTGATTTCCTACGATACCGGATGTTTCAGGGGGCCCGGATTTTTAGCCTTTTCTTAAAAAAATAAATAAATAAATGGAAATATATAAACAATGATTATGGAAATGAAAAAATAATTTTTTTTCACCCAATATATATATCTTTCTTTCTATCTCCAGGTAAAAGAATCTGATGTGGGCAACACATGACTTTCCTTATATAATGCAATGAATTTACTACTTTTACAGTTAAAAAAATGTTATTTTTATAGTAGATACTTATATTCTTTCCAAGATATTGAATTTTCTTCAATTAGTCGTTATTTTCATTGATTTAGCGTCATTTTTACACATTTGGCGAGATTTTTGTTAATTTAGCAACAATTAAAAATGTCGCCAAGTTGGCGACATTCCGCCAAATTCGTCGCCAAAATCTCGCCAAGCGTTATGGACGGAGAAATAAGTTATTCTTACGGCAGATAAATGACTATTGGCGTTCAAATATAAAAGTATTACTCAAAGTATCTTTTTTCCTGAATGGAACGAGCTAGTTCCACGAGAATGATGTCACCAAATTTATCGAATGGTATTATATATGAAAAGTGAACATGTTTCTCAATAGGACTTTTTTTTATATGACTTTTTGATAATTTTTTTGAAAAATGTGCAATATCTCGAGAACGGTTCATATTAGCGTTCTAAAAGTTATGTCAATCGTTTTCTAATGAAAAATTACATAAGAAATGTCTATTTGCGTAACTTTATTAGCGGTTTTGATTTTTTGACGATTTTTTCAAAATTTCACTCGAAAATTTAGGAGGAACATTCGATTGCGTATAAAAACAATAGGCTTCCAGTGTTTATGGATTGTGATTTTTGTACCAAATATCGTTCCATTCGTTCGTCAGTTATCGTCTCCACAGACTCACTAACACACACACACACACACACATACTTTCACACACACACACACACAGACATCACTTCAGAAATGTTTGATTCGTGATCAGGGATGCTTAAAACGTGCTCTCCCGTCGAAAACTCGAATTAGAATTTTCGACCCCGTCACAATACTTTCCTTAGACATTATGTGTATAAGGAAAGTAAGAATGTGATACTGTCACAAATCTGGTTCACAAAAGCGAAAAGATGTTTTGTTTCTAATGTTTTGTTTATTGAAGAAACAATTAATAGTTATAAATTGAAAAAATATTTATATTTATTATTTTTCGGTTTCTTCTACGTTATTGCTTATAACCTAAACACCTTATATCATAAAATTTCTACTTTAAAACTAAAATCTCTGTGAAGAAAAATTGAAAATAAGACCTGTGCAAAATAGAGACCTGTGAATTGCTCCCCCCCCCCCCCCTCCCCGGGCCCGGATTGTCTCTTCACAGTCCTGTACAAAATTAGTCTGTCTTTTGCGAACCCGAAACTGAAGCAAAGTAGGGTATCTAGCTACATATTTAATAACGGAGAAACACAAAATAATAAATAATAAATATTAAATAACTATTATACAAGACTGCCAAGTAGCTTGTACAAGTGTATAAGTTATATCAAACAAATAAAAAATTATGTTTGGCGTGAGAAATTTTAAAAAAATAATTTTTCTCGATAGACTTGACATTATCTCACCTTTGACCTCAGGTATATCATTCTATAAATCGAAATTTAAAATTTGGGCTTCGTCATGACCTAAAACATAATCAATTCTAACTTTGTACAAAATTTTATTTGAATCAGTTGAGTTTTATAAATTTGCGCACGCAGTCAAATTTGAGTAGGTGTCAGGGAGCTACGCTCAGAACTAGCTTCGCATCAATAAAAAAAAATCTGATGTGAGCAACACATGACTTTCCATATATAATGTAATGAATTTACTACTTTTACAGTAAAAAAAATAGATTTTACTTATAGTAGATACTAATATTCTTTCCAAGATATTGAATTTTCGACAATTAGTCATCATTTTCATTGATTTAGCGTCATTTTTATCCATTTGGCGAGATTTTCGTTGATTTGGCAATATTTTAAAAAAGTCGCCAAGTTGGCGACATTCCGCCAAATTCGTCGCCAAAATCTCACCAAGTGTTATGCACTAAGAAATAAATTATTCTTACAGCAGATAAATGACTATTGGCGTTCAAATACAAAAGTATTACTCAAAGTATATTTTTTCATGAATGGAACGAGCTAGATCCACGACAATGATGTCACCCAATTTATCGCATGGTATTTCATATGAAAAGTGAACATGTCTCTCAATAGGAATTTTTTTTTTTTATATGACTTTTTGATAATTTTTTTTGAAAAATGTACAATATCTCGAGAACGGTTCATGTTAGCGCTCTAAAATTTATGTCAATCGTTTTCTAATGAAACATTACATAAGAAATGTCTATTCGCGGAACTTTATTAGCGGTTTTGATTTTTTGACGATTTTTTCAAAATTTCATTCGAAAATTTAGGGGGGGGGGGGGGTTCTGGACATTCGATTGCATATAAAAACAATAGGCTTCCAGTGTTTACGGATTGTGATTTTTGTACCAAATTTGGTTCGAATCGGTCCATTCGTTCGTCAGTTATCGTCTCCACAGACTCACTGAAACACACACACACACACACACACACACATACTTTCACACACACACAGACATACAATATGAGGAAAGTATTGTGACGGTGTCGAAAATTTGAATTCGAGTTTTCGACGGGAGAGCACGTTTCAATCATCCCTGATCACGAATCAACAATATGAGGAAAGTAAAAATTACAGTCGCCAAATAAAAAACAATGAAATAAAACTGCAAATTTAATGTCATTTAAAATAATTATCCGTGTTATTTTGTGCTATTAAATTGAATTTAACAAATTATAAAATAAAGCGAAAGTGAAGTCGCCAAGTTGGCGATATTCCGCCAAAGTCGTCGCCAAAATCTCGCCAAGTGTTATGGACGAAGAAATAAGTCATTCTTCAGATAAATGACTATTGGCCATCAAATAAAAATTATTACTCAAAGTATCTTTTTTCATGAATGGAACGAGCTAGATCCACGAGAATGATGTCACTCAATTTATCGCATGGTATTACATATGAAAAGTGAACATGTTTCTCATTAGGAAATATTTTTATTTATTTTATATGACTTTTTGATAATTTGTTTCAAAAATGGCCAATATCTCGAGAACGGTTCATGTTACCGTTCTAAAATTTATGTCAATCGTTTTCTAATGAAAAATTACATAAGAAATGTCTACTTGCGTAACTTTATTAGTGGTTTTGATTTTTTGACGATTTTTTCAAAATTTCACTCGAAAATTTAGGAGGGTTCTGAACATTCGATTGCGTATAAAAACAATAGGCTTCCAGTGTTTACAGATTGTGATTTTTGTACCAAATTTCGTTCGAATCGGTCCATTCGTTCGTCAGTTATCGTCTCACTGACACACACACACACACACACACACACACACACACATACTTTCACACACACACACACACACACAGACATCACTTCAAAAATGTTTGATTCGTGATCAGGGATGCTTGAAACGTGCTCTCCCGTCGAAAACTCGAATTCGAATTTTCGACCCCGTCACAATACTTTCCTTATACATTATGTATATAAGGAAAGTAATAATACTACCCCAGAATATTTTTTCACTTTATGGGATTCCACCATCGAATTCACTTTCAAAAAGTGTTCAGCAGCCAAAAAGTTTGAAAAACAATGCTCTAGGGCAGTGTTCTTCAACCTGTGTTCCGCGGAACCCTAGGGTTCCACTCAAACGCTTTAGGGGTTCCGCGAGTCGATACTACAATTCGTTGTTTTTATTTTGTTTTTCTTTGTTTTCAATATCATATGACATATGTATGTATAATACAAATACTTTATATGGAATATTTATCTTCTTGTTTGAATTGATGCAAATTTATATCTTATATAAAGTTTTCATAACAAAGGCAAGGACGCACCTTGTTCATAACATGTAATACGTAATATGACACATCCCCTCTAAACTCAAATCTGGGTGTGCTACTGAACGAAGGGTTCCATAAAAAATATCTCAAAAAAGGGTTCCGCGGGATGACAAAGGTTGAAGAACACTGCTCTAGGGAAACGGTCGATAACTGGTGGCTCGAGGGGGAGCACATTCAACCCTCACTGCAATTATATGCTCTAAAATAGTGGCCATCCCTGTAACATCTTGCTAACACTTTTAACTTGAAATAGACATTCTAGATTTTATAATTCAGAAATCTAGTTCTATTGAAATGTTTAATGGGATTCATTGTAATGTTTATCTTGTACTGATAATGATATCCAATAAAATATGACGGCACAGCTTTCTAGAACAAGAACTGGAAATTATTCCGGATCTCCTTATTGAATATTGGAATAAATTTTGCTTCTTTTTAATTTTAATATATAGTGCAAATATGTGATAAAAATTACATTTTTAAAATTTTAAAATTATAAAATTCCCTCTTTTGAATGTTTCTTTTGAATATTTGGACGTCAAAAATCCTGTATGTTCACAATCCTTTAAATGGTTCTATCAAATTTCACAATAATGATTGAAACCACAAAGTCTTGTGATCATTGGATCCACAAATAATCCCTTTTATGTATGATTATATCAAATTCTGTCCGAAGTTTTCGCTCGAATTAAAAAAAAAAAAATTCTATCTAGTTTTAGATTGTTTGATAGTAAAGCAGGCTATAAAGTTTCGTGAAAATCCAATAATATTTGCTGCCGCTATTGCGTACACAAGAAATCAACCACAGGCATATAGACAGACAGACAGATGGACGGCCATCACTCCAAAAATAGCCAAAACGTGTTCAGGAGGTCTTCAAACACCAGCTTAAAACTTGGCATCAAAATCTCGAAATCGAAAATTTTCGTGAAAACAAAACTTTCTCAATACTACGCATGATAAAGTCAAAATTTAATATATTATACTTCCAAATCTCTCGGAGAAATCCGCCTTTCAGTCGAAGCTTTTAAACTGTCACCGCACATAAAAGTTCTAGAAAGAGAAAACTAATAAAAAGGAAGCTATTAAAACGAAAACTTAGAATCATTTTCCTGCAGCCTCCATCCCTTTAACATCTACTCTGTGGGGGTATTTAAAACGGGGCAATAATAAGCAAAAAAATGGCCCGATCCATTTGGGGTAAATAATAATGCAGGAATGCACCCGGAACGAATCCTTCCTGTCCTTTGCTTTAATTTACCTTTTCCGGTAATTGCGGGACTGGGCCGGTTTAAGTCGCAACTTTACTCATCAAAGAGGTGTGAAGCTCATTAAAAAGCGAAAAGGGGCGATACAAAACCGAAAATCGTTTAATTAAGGAATTTTAAACTCCGTCAAAAGAACAAAATGCGAACTTTCCTACAGTTAAAATTCGTTTAAAATGAAAGACTTAAAGTGTTTCTTGTTCCGGCGCGAAAATGATTAAGGAATTCCGCGTTCTCATCAGTGCCGATGAGGGCAACAGTGAGGTATGTTATATTAGCGAATTGACTGTCATGGGAGGATTTAGTGCTTAAGCTTGTCAATGACGGGAAAGCTCTTAAAAAATCACAACTTTTAACTTTCTAATACAGGGGTGGCCAACCCGCGGCCCGCCTTGAATAATTTTGCGGCCCGCGAGATTCATTACAACTTTACAAAATACGATTATTTTCTGCAATATTTTTGTTTCTAGTGTAGTGTTTTGTAACAGATAAATCCCATAACTGTTTCTATTTTATAACGTTGCTTTTGTTTTTATACATACTTAGAAGTGGGCAGTATTGCATTGCAGCGATGAGTCAAGTCAATTGATGATGAGTTAAGTGCCTAGCCATTGGCAATAATATATATATATATATATATATATATATATATATATATATATGCGGCCCGCGGGATTATAATGTTTTTCCGAAGTGGCCCGCAAGGTCATTTGGGTTGGCCACCCCTGTTCTAATACGTAGCATTGAGAAAGTAGTGTTTTCACGAAAATTTTCGATTTCGAAATTTTGATGCCAATATATGTTGTAAGACCTCCTAAACACTTTTAAACTGTTTTTAGGTTGATGTCCGTCTGCCTGTATGTATGTGGTGGATTTGTTGTGTGCACGATAGCGGCACCAAATATTAATAAATTTTTACGAAACTTTGTATCCGGCTTTGTTGTCGAAAAATCTAGAACTAGATAAAAAAATTTAAATTCGAGAGAAAACTTTGAAATTTATTCGAAATTTTATATTTCCTTAATATGTCAGTATAGGATAAAATTTGACAGTCTAACAACAAAGATCAAACATGCATAATGAGTTGATTATGAAACACATTCCAACATGCAATTTTATTTAAACATCTCTAAAATGCGATACATTTAGCGATGATATTTTTTAAATTATCACAGAACTATAATAATTTATTTTACTTGAAAACTTAAAACTTTATTCGAATGACGTCATCGAAATATAAATCGTCTGGCTCTGTATGCAAAAGCAGTGAATATTTCATTCACATCACTTTTATTCCAGACTCCAGATTTAAATAATTTTGCGTGAAAAAAATTCGGTAATTCTTATACAACTCATATCACAATCAATTGTTTACATTCTGCATCCATTAAAATTAGGCTTCGTTGGAGAAATAATCAAAGTCCCATAATCACTTAAACTCAAAAATATTGTAATTGCACTGGCGCAGAATATAGGTGCACAGAAAATACGCAAAAATAGGACAGATGCAACACTAAATATAAATTTAAAAGAACTTTAAAAATCACGATTACGTTCCCGGCTCGAGATTTTGATGATCGGCCTCATTGGTGAGCCCTCGGGTCTGGGCTGTGGAAAAATCATGATATTTTACTCTGGGAATAAAGATGGATGCCATATTTTATTTTGAAGTGGGTCACGTGATCTTTTCATATAGTGGTCACGTGATATCTTAAAAATCACGAATTTTGTCACAAGCTGGATGCCATATATCATTTTGAAGTGGGTCAAGTGATCTCTTTACATTATGCGGTTGTAATTATTATTTTAATTTTTATTTAAAAAACTACCGAACATATTTTGCTGAAATTGTTTTTATATATTTTATCAGATAATTTGAATATTTCCTAAAATTTTCGAAGCAATTTGTGAATTTTAACTTCGTTAAAAATGTTTGAAAAATTATGTTCCATAGGGTTCAATGTATTTCATTTTTTCAACCCGAGGTCAACTGAAAGCTAATTGGGTGATATTATTCATTTACATTCCCATAAAGTCATTTTTACGGCAATTATCATGCGAACAAACGGACAGACAGACAGAATGAACAAAGTCATAAACACTTTTCAACTATGTTGTAAAGTATTAAAAAGGGTTATTAATAATGTCTCAATGGTCCCAAAACTTAAATAGTTTCAATCATTGTAGTGAAAAATAACCACGACACAATTTTTGTGCTCTTAACGTTATTAGCCCCCCCCCCCCTTGAGGCCAAGTTACCCTCCAGGGGGATACACTATAAAACTTGGTATCAATTGAAAAAAAAATCAAACGCTTTAAAATGAAGAATAACATGCTATAATTGTGATCAATTGATACAACGAAACAGATTTTTACTTGTAAAATTTGCAAAAAAAAAAAAAAAAAATCACACACGGCTTCAAAAAGATTCACGAGAAAGTCGCGTTGAGCGACAATCCAGTTAATTTTTAATTAGTTTTACTTTATTTAACAATGTACTGCGCTTAAAGTCGAAAATAGTCGTCTTAGTTGAAAATTGGCTCAGTTAAATTCCGTTCCGCAGTCGATACAATAAGTACGTCAGTCTTCTAGGTCGTTGGGAGCAAGGAGGAGGGGGGGGGGGGGGGGTGTCTACCGAAAATGCTGAGACGCATTTTTTAAAGCTCTGTTATGTTTGCTCCTGAAGACTGTATTATAAATGTGCATTCGGGCTTATAAGCCAATGGGCTTATAAGCAATTTCTGAGAAAACTGAAAAAATCCCTTTCTCAGTCCAAAATTAAATATCAGACTCTTTAGGTTCTGTCTCGTGTCGGATTCTTATACACCCCCTAACGAATTTTTAATAAAGCAATGTCTTGAACTTTCTTTTTATTGACGATATTCAGTATTTTAGTCATATTATTTATGTAAATCGTTTTCTTTTCTTTTCAGGTAAGTTTCCAAATATTTCATTAGAGGAATTTTCTGCAGGAATGATTTAATTTGGTTTGAGTTGAATTCTAATGTATTATACTGAGGCAGCAGTTGTCCTATCTCATCATCTCCAAATCATATCTGTTATAAAAGTGTAAGTAATTTAAATTTATTCTGAATTTGAAGTTATATGGATATCTATTTCTGTACGAAAGCATGGTAATTGTATCAATGGAAGCCTTTACATAGCATTATAAACTTAGTCAGGGCCATGGAAAGGTAGTCAACGGTGGTATATATATTGTTCAGCCTTGGGGGGGGGGGGGGGCATTGGATTTATTTCATCAATATATGACCCTGGCTATGTCACTATTAATTGCATGCTACTAATTATATTCTACTAATTGCATGTGTTTCACGAAGAATGCTCGACAAAACTATAAAATGAACGTTTGGCTGCAGAATTAAAGTGAAATATGAAAAATAATCAACAAATAGAAGGTAATTTAGCTATGATAGTTGAAGCCCCCCTGAAACTGATACTTTCATAAAAATGCAAAATTAATTTTTTATACGGCTATTCAATAAAAACAAAATGTCAATTTGTAAAATTTTCACTGTGCATAAGTTGGGAGATAGAATACTAAAACACTGTAAATAATTTCTTAGCTGTGGGTCGTTTAGATTTTCCGCTACGCAACCTATCGACAAGGAAACAAACATACATATTATTTGATTACTATAGAAAATGCGAATTTAATAAATATAACGGAACGCTCGCTAATAGTCTAAGAATACAAGCTTATAAAATACTGCATATCTTGTATCATTAATTACATCTAGTTTTAATACGTATATCAAATATTATTAAAACTTTAAAGTAATTACAAATTTATTCTTGTTCCAAAACCTCCCCAAAACGTGTTTCAAAGCTTTTAAACTGTCACCACGCAGCTAAGTATGCATAGAACAGAAAGCTATTAAAACGAAAACTTAGAACCACTATCTGGCAACAACCCCCTCCTTTTAAAACCCACTCTTAGAGGTGTTTAAACCTGGGTTATAATAAGCAAGAAAAAAAATTCCTCGATCCATCTGTGTAAATATTATTATAGGAATGCAAGTGCACCGGATTTCTTCCTGGCCTTTGCTTTAATTCATCTTTTCCGGCAATTAATGGAATAAACAGGCTGCCTTGCCAGTCACAACTTTGCTAACGAAAAAAAAAAAAAAAAAAAAAAACCTGAGTGAGGCTCATTGAAACTAAAAGGGACGATAAAAAACTGAAAATAATTTAATTGGTGTATTTTAAAAACGTTAGCAAAACAGATAAAAACATGTAGTTACCCACGAACGGAATTTACTTAAAATTACCCCATTATTGAGATAGAGATGAGAGCCCTAATTCTTCTTCTATAAGGTCATCCTATTTTGTGACCTTATAATTTATAACTTTTTGTATGTAAGGTGACGTCACATAATTCTGCCTGTTTTGTCTAATCATGGGCGCTCATAGGGGAGGGCATGAGGGGACAATTACCCTCCTCCCCCCTGGCCTTTCAAAGTCACGAAGGTGGCCATCAGGATAATCGATATTGTAAATATTATCATTGAATTTCTTTTTCTTCGACCCAGACCGTCCGACTTACCCGAAAGTGTAAGGTATCTGTTTGGACGGTCAGGAAGTGCCACCCAATTTAGACCGGAACTCAGTAGGGGCGGCATCCGCAGGAATCCACCCTCCTTCCCCTACCACCAACCTCTCGGAAGGATTTACGGACCCACACATTTAACGTGTCCGTGAACACACGAACAGTTTGGGTAGGCTAGAATTTGAACTCGGGTCGTCCGGGTGCAATCCCCGCACGCTAACCACTAGGCTTGTCCACCCCTACACTGGAGAACTCGAAGATTCGAATTCTCCATCTAAAGACTAGTAATCAACTGGCTCGGAAGAATAATTCAGATTTTACTTATAATAAACTTTTACTTATATTATATAAAAAATTAATTATGCATATCTAAAGAAAACTGCACCAACCGCAATGCAAGCAATTAGCGCAAGAAAAATGTGAAATTAATAGAATCCAACGGAAAATAGTAAAATACCTCCGTATATGTTTCAGCAGGTCTTTTTTCTTTATTGTGTTATAGTATAGAGAAAGCATTGTTTTTACGAAAATTTTGGAATTCGAGATTTTGACGCCAATATATATTTTAAGACCTCCTGAGCATATTTTGTCTATTTTTGGAGTGATGTCGTCTGTCTGTCTGTATATATGTCTATGGTCGATTTCTCGTATATAGAGACCACACATATTAATAGATTTTCACAAAACTTTACATTCGGTTTTGTTATCAAAAAAATCTAGAACCAGATAAAATTTTTTTAAATTCGAGCGAAAATTTCAGAATTTATTCGAAAATTTATATTTTTGTAACATGGCAACATAGAACGAAATTTGGCATAATCATGCAAAAAAAGGTTTATTTATTGCTCAATGATCGAGAGACTTAATGGTTTCAATCAATGATGTTAAAAAATAGCCGCGATACAAATTTTTTGTTCGTGACGTCATTAGCCCTCTCGGGGGACGTGTAACCCCCCCCCCCCCCGGGTGTAAATTGTCAAGTATGGCAATAATCGAAAGATTTTTTTAAGCCCTTTAAAGTGAAGGGTAACACGCTATAATTATGATCATTTGGACCCACGATACCGAATTTTCAAAATTTCTTGTGAAATTTAGAAAATAAAACGGATTCTGGCATGAGAAAGTTGAGTTGAGTTGAGGCACACTCCAGTAAATTATAATGTGCACTAGCCCACAATTTGTGCAGTACGAAACTGTAATTTGTGCAGTATGTATATAAGGAAAGTAATAAAAATCTAATGTGGGCAGCACATGACATTCCCTGCAGATTTATATCCACGTTCTCTTTATTTTAATTAAATTTAATTCACTTTTAATTCAATTTTCGTTCTCATTTTGGACTTATTTTCAAAAGTGGCGTAGAGAAAATACGAAAATACTAAATTATCTCGAGAACGGCTAGTCCTAGTGTCGAAAACCCAGACCACCCGACTCGTCCGAGGACTTAGAGTAACGGTTAGAGTGGCCGGGGCTAGTCCTAGTGTAATAGAGTTGGTCTTATTCTATTATGCGTTAAAAATTACGTATAAAACAATCATTTAATGGATATATTTGAGCATACGTAGTTTTTTATTTTAGATTTTGACGATTTTTGTGAGCCATTTTGGAAAAAAGGCAGGTAATTTTTTTCGAATCGTACCCAAATCTAATCAGCACCAGGGTGACCCACAGGCGACTTATCTACCGAATTTTGTAAAATTCAGTCCATTAGTTTTTCAGTTAGAGTGGATACAGTCTTTTGCGGGTCATTTCGCCAAAAAAATGCGGGTTTCTTTATCCCGAATCGTACCCAAAACTAATCAGCACCAGATATTCGCCCACAAGTGACTTACCTACCAAATTTTATGAAATTCGGTCCATTAGTTATTTTAGTTAAAGTGGATACAAAATCTGCACAGACAGACAGACAGATAGACACACAGACGTCACGCTGAAAATAGTTTTTTCGTATTCCAGAGGTTTCGAAACGTGTAGATCCGTCGAAAACTCGAGTTGCGATTTTCGGCATGATTCCAATACTTTCCCTATGCATTACCATGTATTGCAGGTAAAGTAAAAACAGCTTTTTATTTAAAAAAATGTCTGTGTTACTGTTGGAATTTAACGGATATATATATATATATATATATATATATATATATTATTATAATTAAATTTGTTAAGTCTAATGCCCTTAAATACTGTTTCTATGTTGGAAAGTTCGGGTCGAAAAACTTGTAAGTTAAGCCCTTTTATGTAGTGATAATACGTTTCGCATGTATGAGTTAATTTTCATCTTCAAAAAGAAATAAAATAGCAGTTACCAAAACACATATTTAAAATTTTTCTCATTCTGGTTTTTTTTTTACGCTTTATACAACGCTGTTTAACTTAAAAACAATACAGAGTAAAATTTTTGACCAACATGTTTTTTTTGGCGTTGAAAAGTGTTTTAGTAATATTTATGCATAACATTTTATTACAGATACGGATTTCATTAAGTATCAATATTTTTTTTCTTTTTAAACATAAATTTTAATTTAGTTGATTTTAAATATACGTTACTTTCCCTCTTTATATACATATAATACATAGTATTATATGTATATAAGGAGAGTATTGGGATGGGGTCGAAAATTCGAATTCGAGTTTTCAACGGAAAAGCATACGTTTCAAGCATCCCTGAATTCGAATCGGACGTATTTGATGTAATGTCTGTTTCTATGTGTTCGTGAGTCTGTGAATGCGATATCTCATGAACGAATGTGGTGTTTTGAAAGAAATTTGGTATAAATTTTACAATCAGTGAATACTGGAGCCCTATTGATTTTAAATGCAATCAAATATTAACCCCTCCCCCCAGGGGTGCGGTAGCCCAGTGGTTAGTGCGCGGGAATTGCATTCGGTAGGCCCGGTTTCGATTCCCTCCGCTGCCAAGATTGCCGCCGTGTTCACGCGGAGTACGATCACGTTAAACATGTGGGTCCGTAAATCCTTCCGAGAAGTTGATGGTAGGGGAAGGAGAGCACCGTCCCTGTGGATGCTTCCCCCACTGGGTTCAGGTCTAAATTGGGTGGCTCTTCCCAGCCGTCCAAACAGTTACCTTACACCTTTCTGGTAGGTCGGACGGTCTGGATCTCAACCCCCCCCCCCCCCCCATATTTAAAATGAAATTTAGATTAAAAAAAAATCATAATCTTCAATAATGTTACGTAAATGATCATTTCTTATGTAATTTTTCATTTGAAACCGAATGACATAATCTTTAGAACTTTAAGCATACACCGGTCTCGAGATATAGCATATTTTTCAAATACATTTAAAATAATCACATAAAAATAAAAAAGTATTATCTATTGTGAAATGTGTTCACTTTTCATACGTGACAGTATGCGTAAATTTGTTAACACCATTCTGGTGGATCTAGTTCGTTCCTTTCACGGATGAAGATTCTTTGGGTAATAGCTTTGTAATTTGGCTCCTAAAAATTCGTCAATAGTCATTTATAAGAAAAGCTGTTCTCTTCGCTTGTCTGTAACGCTTGGCGATAAATTTGGAGAACTTAGCACACACACACCTGCAATGTTGCTAATAGTGCCCACTTGTGGAGTAAGAAATTTTTCTTAAAAAAAACCTATGCTGTTATTTTTAAAGTACAGCCCTTGTGTCACTTACATACTACATAGAGTTTCAAAATTTACAATAAATATTAAAAAAAAATTGCAAAATAAAACAATTATACATTCATCCTACTTCCGCAACCTCCACAAAATCCATCTCACTCGAAAGCGTTTATTTAAACTGTCAACGCGCACATACGTTCTGAAAACGAAAAGCTAATGATAAGAAAGTTATTAAATCGAAAACTTAGAAACATTATCTGGAAACATCCCCCCCCCCCCATTTAAAACCCACTCTTTGAGGTATTTAAAACTGAGCAATAAAACGCCAAAAAAATGCCCTGATCCACCTGGGCAAATATTATTACAGGAATGCACGCGCATCCAATCCTTCCTGTCCTTAGCTTTAATTCGCCTTTTCCGGCAATTAACAAACCGGTTCTCTCGCCGGTTCAAGTCGCAACTTTACTCATGAAAACGGAGCGAGGCTCATTAAAAAGCGAGAAGGGACGATAGAAAACCGAAAATCGTTTAATTACGAAATTTTAAACTCCGGCAAAAGAGCAAAATACGCATTTTCCCACGGGTGAAATTTGTTTAAAAATAGAAGACTGCTCTTTATCTTGTTGTTTATTCCTGAGAGAGTAAAGTTTTATTTCGTCACGCGTTGGGAATGTCGAATTGGGAACTTTAGAAACAATGGAGTATGTTCGACAGTGAAATATATATGCGAATTGACTGTTATTGGTGAAATTGTTTCATCGTTTATTTACAAAATGACTACTCAATTTGTGACGAACAACATTTGAGAGATAAGTTTTAGACCCTGTGAAGAAAAGTAAATTCACACTAAGCAATAAAAACATTTACAAATTAGCTCCAAATATACGGCATTTTAAATGGTACTAAAATAAACAATTGCTAGACCCCCCCCCCCCCCCCAAGAAAAATGCGATGACGGCTCTTAAGGTAAAGCGATTACCGCTGTTTCACTTAAAGCTATGGGCTGAATGGGTTATTATTATTATTCGGGGAATTTTTTAGACACGTTTGGCTATTTTTAGATAATATATGACAACGTTTCTGCCAGTAGCGTGATGTGTTTTAATGATGCTCGTTGTCGAGGAGGAAGAGAAATCCCGCCATTAAATCTGATTCACACATTCCTGAAGTCACGAGCCGCCACTAGAGAAATGATACAATAATAAAATATAAACGCATGCTCACGGAATGCACCTATAAGGACGATCCCAATTTGGGAACGCCCTCTATAGGCGGATTCTGTGAGCAAGAACTTCTCGGCAGCCTCGTGAAGACTGTGTTCAGTATTTATGAACCCGGCTGCTTGGTAGGGCTGAATTTGTCTGTCTCCATAGAGGATAGCAAAACTGTGGAACAAAACACTTTTTTATGTCATTGAAACAGTTGTCACAAATGGAGAGTGTATGAAAAGCGTGAAACCAGTTCAAGAATGCAGTTTTCTGAAAAGGTGTACATACCTAAGCAATAATTAGTAATCAAATATTTGAGAATATATAACCTCAATAAAATGTAATACTAAACTCCAGTGAAATAAAGTCGCACTTACAGAACCCGCATGTAGCGACAATCCCGAATTGAGAAAGATCCCTATAAGCGGATTTTGAGAGTATGAACTTGGTTGTTGCCAGAGCCGCTTTAATCCTTGCGGGGAGCAAGAGTAAATCCTATCTCACCTCCCTCCCCCCCCCCCCCCCCACACACACACATCGATAAAACTTTTGTAGTAAAAAATGTAAATTACGGAAAATGGATCAACAGAGTTTCGCAGCTCTCAACAATTTACTCAATGTCCAAAAAAGGTCTTGGTTATTGCAGCCTCGTACAACCTGGGCTTAATCTTTATGATATTTGACGGTAGGACAGAACTTGGTCACAAATCGAGGTTTTACAAAATTGTGGCCCATAGCTAGTTTTCTTGCTGCGTTATTCCATGCTGACGAGCGAGTAATAACCGCAAAACCGATCCATGGATGGTGGGGATCTGCAATGGGAACGCAATCCTGATGACACTTTTAAAAACGAAAATTTTGGCAGCCCGCCCCTTCCCAGCCGTGATTTTCGGACAGGATCTCTAAAATTAAAGTTCTTCATACACCGATAGAAAGTATTCGAAAAATTTGAAGAAAATAATTATTTTCCACTTCCAAGTTTGAAACAGTAACAAACTCCATCTACTT
Organism: Amaurobius ferox; assembly: GCA_951213105.1. NCBI lineage: Eukaryota > Metazoa > Arthropoda > Arachnida > Araneae > Amaurobiidae > Amaurobius > Amaurobius ferox. Next base: position 45,533,193 of record OX578148.1, on the reverse strand, counting down.
AATCACTCTGTTACAATATTGCAACGTTCAAATCACACACCACTGCCGGAGGCTTACTTACCGAGTTCTCGAAATTCGCAGAAAAAAAAAAAAAAAGAAAGGAAAGAAAAGCTGCAATCGGACGGAAAAGCAGACAGCGAAACCGATTTCAAAGTTGTCCTCTCACGCAAAATACTAATCAGTTTTTAAACGCGTTTCTTTAAAAGAAATAAAAAAGAAAAAACCTGCAAGAGAACGAACTCCAAAATACCACCGAAGATTTTCACAGTTATTAACTCCCCCCCCCTTCATCCCCCGTCCCTTTTCTAGAAACGAAATGGCTTTGGAGTCGGCATCACCAGCCCTGTAATAAAAGCTGGCCATCAAGTAACATATTATCCATTTTTAATGATATTTATTTTGCTGTGTCACGCTAAAATGTCTGACGGTCCGGTTATACTGGTTTCGTTGTAACTATAAAGTATCAACCTCTTCGCAATAAACAAACAAATATGGGAAGGGAGTGATACGACCGGGCGAATAAAAAAAAAAAATATTAATAACTGTAATTTTTAAAAGTTTTTTCAACAAGTAAATTATATTGTATCGCGTCTGTTCAAATGTAGACGGCTTACGGTTGACCTTGAATCTAAGCCGTAGATCAAAACTGGGAGGGATGGAAAACCAAGGTCAGGATATGTATCACCGAGGGTTTGATAAATGGAGTTTTTTACTTTTATTATTGCATAGTGGGGGGGGGGGGGGGAGTTTTTTTCCTGTTTAATTTTTCGCTTTTGAATCCAACGTTTCTTTAATGTTTCGAGTTCTTTTTTATTCTTTCATATATTTTCAAATTCCACAGTCCAGATTTTGGGTGTGTGTGTGGGATGAATCTGCGCATGCGCGGGGGCAACCTTTTTCTCTTTTTTTTTGTCAGTTGCCATTCAAAAGGAGAAAAAGAAAAAAAAAATGATATACAGTGATGAAACTTGGTAATGTATGAAATAGTGGCAAAGATAAGATGTTATTTTTAAATGATTTAATTGGGGTGTTGAAAAATGTCTGTAGACCTTACCAACCACGCCTGCATCGCGTGACTAATGGTACAGTTGATTCGTAATTACAGAGAATTTATATGTATTCAACTTGAAATATGCGAGTTTTGACCCAAGTTTCAGAAAGGAATGCAATTGAAGAAATCGCAGAAGACAGAGAGCTATAAAAGGAGAATGATATTATTGCACTAGAGGAGGGGTCGCCAAAGTGGCAGGGGTCGATACAACATTGTTAGGCGTCGATTGGGGTCGATGAAAAAAGTTAATTAAAAAAATCACTAATATAATAAATAAATAAATAACTTAGTATAATAATAATAAAAAAAATACTGGAACAAATTATCTTTAGAAATAGTAAAATTTAATATACAATATTTTTACAAAATGAACACTAAAATTTTAAAAGATAATATGCAGCAAAAATTGCGGAATATTTTTTCGTGAATTGCATTAAAAATTTTATATTATACTAGAAAATGTACATGTTTTCCGCCAACAACGAAATTCTTATATTTCCAATAAATAAGCGCCCGCTACTTACTATATACAGATACAGATAACAGCACTGAATTTATATATTTATGACAAGCATTTAATTTGCATATAACAACAGAAAATAATGCAGATACAGATAACAGAACAGCAATTCAAACAGCACCCACACTTTCTGAAATTGTACTTCCCTTTTTGTTTGCATTTCCAAGCTCGTATATGGTTGAAACTAGTTTCAACCATGTGTTAATTCCATCTTAACAAAACAGGGAAATACGTTGTATGTAGAATTCCGTAACGATTCTAAGACTAAAGCTTACTAATCTTGAGCCCAACATTGCTAATCTTGCCAAGAGTCACCAAGCACATTCGTCACATTGGCAATATCAGTCAATTTTACCAACTTTATAAAAGTCTTAATATAATGCATCTGATTAGATATAATTATACTAGATGTGTGTACTATAAATAATAAACACGGTAAGATAAACAATTTACGGGATCACATAAGCGTATTTTGTCCAAAATATACTTACGTAATAGTAAAATAGAGGGCGTCGATAAAAAGTCAAGAAGGTTCGGTAGTCAAAAAATTTCCCCTACACAAGGGGCATCCTATAACATATCCGTACCTCTGGGTCGCCAACCTTTTATTTTCAGCGAGCTCAGCATGAATAACATTTTTTACGCGAGAACCCAATAAGAAATTTCAATAAAGACACAAATAAATCAAGTGCAGTCGAACCTCGATATGTCGAATTTGAAGGGAGTAGAAAAAAAATTCGAGATATCGAAAATTTGAAAAATTTTAAGGAATTCATAAAATAATATATACATCCTAGTCCTATACTTTACACATTTTAAAAAAAAATCACATACTTTATCTTACAGACAGAGAATTGGGTATTACCCAAGAAAATGCTGACAACAAATAAAGCGAAGCTTGAAATGATTGGATACACATTTAATGTAATATGCATTATTAAAATTTAATCTTGCATTTCTTTACTTGCAAAATAGTGGTCTATGGCAGTTTGGTTACAGGTACTGAATCCTTCAATATCTATCACATTTTCCAAATGAGCTAGGCGGATCCAAATGAGCTTAATTTTGTGGCGATAGTTTTCTTTAAAACTCTGAATAATACCTTGGTCCAAAGGCTGTAACTTAGAAGTTGTGTTTGGTGACATGAAATGAACTTTCACGGATTTTAATTTCGGCACACTATTAATGCGCTGTACAGTTGTCCAAGAAGAGAAAAATATCGCGATTTTCAAGGGACATATTTCTGTCTAGTTCCTTCAACCAATTAGTGAAAATTTCAGCAGTCATCCAAGCCTTATTGTTCGCAAAATAAGTCATAGCAACAGATTTCATTCTTGAAAAACATCGGGGTTTAGCAGATTTACCTATCATAAGAGGTTTGAGCCTTTCTGAACCACCGATATTAGTGCAAAATAGCACAGTTAATCTTTCTTTGCTTCTTTTCCCACCATGACATGCTTCACCTTTAATGGCCATCGTTTTATCAGGCATACACTTAAAAAATAGTCCTGTTTCATCTGCATTAAACATATTTTTTGGATCATATTTTTCCAAATGAAAAGATGAAAATGGTAAGATGATCCAAATGGTGAGATGAAAAAATTCGAGATATCGAGAGTTTCATTAAACAAATTTCGAGTTAAAGAGTTTGTTTTACGTTAGTTTTATACCGTGCGTGAAGGGAGATGAAAATATTTCGAGACATCGAAAATTTCGAGAAATCGAGGTTCACCTGCATTAAGTAGATACAGGTTGTCCTCAGTCCATTTGCATCCCTTTAATTTTCGATTGTTCTAGAATGTTCTAGAACTGCAAGAAAAGAGAAAACTATACGAGGAAATGCGCTATCGATTGAGAACGTTTGCAGACTCTCTAGCAGCGAATCACAGAAGTTAGAATTCCTATCTCGAAAACGGAGAAAGACAGACGAAAATTTCCATTACAGAGTTATACAAATTTCTGTATTTTCCTACGTACATAGTATAAATGTAAAGAGAAAGTATTGTGACGGGATCGAAAATTCGAATTCGAGTTTTCGACGAAAGAATATGTTTTAAGCATCTTTGAACACGAATCGAACGTTTTTGTGGTGATGTGTGTGCGTGTGTGTTAATGTGTTGTCTGTGAATGCAATATCACACAAATGGATGGAGCGTCTCGAACGTAATTTGATACGATTTTTTCGATCCATGGATACTGAAACACTATTGGTTTTAAAAGCGATTGAACATTCGGCCCTACTGTAGTCGTTCGCGTTCGTCGAAAATGGAAATGGCGTTTGGAACGCGAACCACTGCAGTTCACTGACACGCATTGTTTGGAAAAACCCTGCACTGCGGACTTGCTTCTTCCTTTTCACATTTCGCGAGCACATTTCACATTGAAAGAATAAAAGCTAATAGAAACAAATAAAAAAAAAACGGTAAATTAACGTTTCGTTTTACTGCAAACAAAAAAAAACCACTAAATCATTACATAATTGCAAATAAACATGATAAAATACAAATTAGATTGGCCTTATAACAGAAAAAAAAAGAGAACCTTTTTAAGAAATTTATCAAATTATTAATTTCTTTTTTAGTTCTTCACTTGATGATGCGGGGCGCGGTAGCCCATTGGTTAGCGCGCTGGAGTTGCACTCGGTAGGCCCGGGTTCGATTCCAGCCACTGCCAAAACTGCCGCCGTGTTCATGCGGAGTACGATCACGTTAAACATGTGGGTCCGAAAGTCCTTCCGAGAGGTTGGTGGTAGGGGAAGGAGGGTACGGTCCCTGTGGATGCCTCCCCCACTGGGTTCCGGTCTAAATTGGGTGGCACTTCCCGGCCGTCCATACAGTTACCTTACACCTTTCTGGTAGGTCGGACGGTCTGGGTCTCAACAACAACAACTTGATGATGCGACTTTGTGTATAATGTCGTTTTTACTAATGTTATCAAACAAATCTCATTTAACATTCATGAGCATTAAAGGTGAAAGTAATTTCTGACACAAAGTAGATCTTAATGCTCGTTTGATCAGTTTGAGTTTTGGAAAAAATGCGTTACTTGCGTACATGGGATAGTTTTTACAAATTTATAGTCTGAATACAAATTATTAAAAAAGTTCAGACTGAGATGGTAGGTGATGTAAAATATTAAAAGCACAAGATAAACACGGAGAACATTTCCCTGTGGAACTGACACTGCAATGTGACTTAACTGAAACGTTTATATCTTCTTCGGAGTCAGAATCGGAGTCCACCTTCCCATCAAAATCACTCTCGCCTTTTTCAAGAGACCCTGAGTGCCACCTTTCTGGTAGGTCGGACGGTCTGGGTCCCAACAACAACAACCCCTGAATGTCAGTGGTTTTATCGGAAAATGGTTTTCCTAGTGCCATTTTAAAAGTATTGTACTGCCCAGCAAATTGTTTCAGCTCCAATATCAATTCACCTCTACAAAATTTTTGCCAGCTGTGAAATTGTTTTGCATACATTTTCAGGGAAGTTATCTAATTTCAACATTTATCCATAATTTTTTGGATCCAACCATATATATATATTGTTACACCTTGGTGACCAAGGAGTAACAAAATACATTGAGCTGTAACACTCGCGACATTTTAAATGTTATCGTTTTCCCACGCATTGAAAAACCTAGCTTAAAATACTAAAATAACGAAATGATAACCACTATACTTCGAAAACTAAGAGCTTGATCCAAAATCTAATTATATATACTTGTAAGATTTTCAAAGAAATACAAATTATTACTTATTGTTCATAGTACTTTTAGTTTTTGAGATATAAGCATTATAAACTTGAAAAATGGAAAAATTTTTAATCTTATTCAACTTGCCAAAAAGATTACTCGAAAACTTTAAGAGCTTTTTTTTAAATATATAGATTTAGAAATTAAATTTCCTAATACATATTATACTATTTATATACTATTATGTTATTCATATACTTACTTACTATTTATATCTATCTTTTATAGCTTCCAAGATAATTCGAATGAAAATAAAAAAAATAAATAAAAACTTTGCCCGAACAGATACTTTTAAGCTTTTCCGGAAAAAAAAAAGTTTATAATATTAAAATATTGAAATTATTTTTATATATTCATAATCTGGGTCCAATTTCCGACAAAACACGAACACTTATTTAAATGTTTATCTATTAAGTTCGGAAGAATAAATATCCAGAGTGTTCAAACTTTTCGTAACGCTCCGATTTCCGCAACAGATACCCCAAAGAATATATGTTATTTACATCAAAATATGTGAATGTTCTCATTAAGTTCTATGTATTGATTTCCTTAAATGTTAAGAAAATGAAAATTTTCTTTATAAAATAAGACTTTCTTAGCATAGAGAATGTTGTTGTTGAAACCCAGACCGTCCGACCTACTACCAGAAAGGTGTAAGGTAACTGTTTGGACGGTCGGGAAGTGCCACCCAATTTAGACCGTAACCCAGTGGGGGAGGCATCCACAGGGACCGTACCCTCCTTCCCCTACCACCAACCTCTCGGAAGGACTTTCGGACCCACATGTTTAACGTGATCGTACTCCGCATGAACACGGCGGCAGTTTTGGCAGTGGCTGGAATCGAACCCGGGCCTACCGAGTGCAACTCCAGCGCGCTAACCAATGGGCTACCGCGCCCCAGCATAGAGAATGTAGAGAAATTCATCTTAAAGTTATACCCGATTACTTTAAGATTAACACAAAAATGATCAATGTCATCAAATTTTAATAAACGAGGTTTTATCTATCTTTTAATACTCTTCAGACTAAAATCGAACAAAATGATTAATACAATTACAATGAATATCACTTGCAAAACTTCTTTCAGACATCAAATTAAACTACTTAAATAACACTGTCCCATTGAAAGCTTTAAATAAAGGATTTATCTTTCCTTAGAGCAGGTTATTATGGCTAATTTAATAACGGCTCACATGAAAATGGCAAGGCACAAAATCGTCTGCAAACAAATACAAAAACCTTTTTGAGGGCACAAAAGAACTGACGATGTGAGTTGTCAATCACTGAATTATATCCAACAATAGGCTTTCGGAGAATCCTTTCGTCCTATCGCAAAATGATGGGGGCGGGGCTTGTCAAAATGTTGTATGTTTAGACAAAATGTAGGTTGCAATGAAGAAATGATTTGAGCTGACAGTTGCCGGATATTTTTTTTTTCTTTTTCAAAGTCAATGAGTCATAGTTTCGTTCCCTTTTGAAGCACCGCAGAAAAGAGATAGAAGGCATCTAGAAAAGCTTTTCTGAATTGATGAGCTAAGTGGAAATAATGCAATGCCAACGATCGTTGATACATCGACAAAGAACAATATATAAGTTAAAATATCATAAATAGTTAAACGGCCTTAAGGTAGTGACAGATTGAAATTTAATTAGGGGAAAAGCCAAATTTGGTCATACTGCCGCGATATGCCTCCGTGGAGAGTTTTACTAACGCAGACTAACTAGCTACATGTTTGGAAAACAGAGAATATTTAGCATGTATAGATGTAATAGGTTCAAAACGATATAGATTATATTTATTATTAGATTATATTTATTATATAACCGATTTATAGATTAATTTTTAATTTCAGGATCCAACAAAATTAGAAATTTCTTTTAATTTATTTAAATGAAACTGTATTTCATACTCATGCATTTTAGTTTGTCAATAAATACTACACGCTTTTAAACAATATCAACATTTTGAACTCTCTTTACAACAAATTTTCAGTACAATAAATATAACGAGCATTTTTGGCCAGTACGGAAAATGGCTTTTAATAATTTTCCGTGTGTGGTGAACAACAATTATGTTCATAACAGATATTGAGCAGTCTAAAGTAGCATATATATTTCAAATATATATGTGACTACAATTTAAGGAACAATGAAGATTACAAATATTTTATAATAAATGTGTAAGAAAAATTTATATATTGAAATTGTGTGTGAAAATCCGGTGGTGTCTTTCTCCATTAAAAATTGATAGGATGACACTTTATCGCAGTTTCAAGAGAATTGCAAAAGTGGAAAAGTTTTCGTAAATTGAAATAATTAAAATAAATCCAGAAATTCCGGGATTTTAATTTTAATTGAAATATGCATTACGATAATTGAACCGAAATAGCACAACTTCGAACTGTGCATTAATTTTTAAAATAATTAATACAAATCCGGGGGTATCTTTCTCCATTAAAAATTGATCGCTGACGCTTTGTCGAATTTTTGACAGAATTGCAAAACTGAAAAAAACTTTCGTAAATTAAAATAAATTCAGAAATTCCGGGATTTTAATTTTAATTAAATCTGCATTAAATGTCTTGCTCTATTAAAAATTGAAATGATGGTTCTTTATTGCATTTTCAGAGAATTACAAAACTGAAAAAGCTTTCGTTATTAGCGAAATTATTTTACATGCTATTATACAGAAAAGCGCCCCATGTCAGTATACAAAGTGTATAGTGTACAAAGTCAGTGTACAGTGTACAAAGTCAGTGTACAAAGTCAGTGTTAAAAACATTGTACCGTCGATCTTGTCTATCATTATTTCGTATTGAAAAAAGTAAAGTACTTGTATTATGTAGGGAAAGTCATGTGCTGCCCACATCGGATTTTTTAACACTTTCCAGCATAGATGAAAAGTATTTATGACTTTGTTCATTCTGCCTGTCTGTCTGTCCGTTCGGACGATAACTGCCGTAAGAATGAAGTTATCAATATGAAGTTTTGTATGTTGTTGAGACGGTCTGTGGGACGCATGGGAATGTAAATGAATAATATCACCCAATTAGTTTTGGATTGAACCCGGGTTGAAAAAGTGAAATACATGGAACCCTATGGGACCTAATTTTTCAAACATTTTTATTGCTTCAAAAATTTAAGGAAGTATTCAAATTATTCCATAAAATATATAAAAAAAAATTTCAGCAAAATATATTCGGAAGTTTTTTAATTAAAAATTAAAATAATAATTACACTCATATTGTATGAAGAGATCACGTGACCCACTTCAAAATAAAATATGGCGTCCATCTTCTTTTCCCTGTGTCAAAATCGTGATTTTAAAAGTTCTTTTAAATTTATATTGAGTGTTGCATCTGTCCTAAAACTCCTTTATCTAAGCATATTTTCTGTGAATCTATGCCAACGCAATTACAAAATTTTTTAGTTGAAATGATCATCACACTTTGATTATTTCTACAACGAAGTCTAATTTTAATGGATGCAGAATGTAAACAAACGATTGTAAGATGAGTTGTATAAGAATTTCTAAAATTTTTTCACACAAAATTATTTAGCTCTGGAGTCTGGAATATTAGTGATATGAATGAAATATTCACTGCTTTTACATAGAGAGCAGACGATTTATATTTCGATGACGTCATTTGAATAAAGTTCATTTTTTTCGATGAAGTTTGAAGTTTTCAAATATAATAAATTATTGTGGTACTGTGATAATTTAAAAAATGTCAGCGCTCAATGAGATGTCTAAGTAAAATTTTAGAGATGTTTAAATAAAATTGCGCTATTTTAGAGATGTTTAAATAAAATTGCATTTCAGTTGGAAAGTGTTTCATAATCAATGCTTTATGCATGATTGATCCTTCTTGTTTAAATTTATCGCAGGACACCAAAATCTCACAGTTCCGCCTTGCCCAATTAGCAATCCGGGCACGGCTAGACACATTTTAAAAAAATCTGATGTGGGCAACACATGATTTTCCTTATATAATGCAATGAATTTACTATTTTTACAGTTAAAAAAAATGTTATTCTTATAGTAGATATTTATATTCTTTCCAAGATATTGAATTTTCTTCAATTAGTCGTCATTTTCATTGATTTAGCGTCATTTTTATCAATTTGGCGATATTTTTGTTAATTTGGCAAAAATTAAAAATGTCGCCATTTAATGCCACATTAAAAGTTGGCGACATTTCGTCAAATTCGTCGCTAAAATCTCGCCAAGCGTTATGGACGGAGAAATAAGTTATTCTTAGAGCAGATAAATGATTATTGGCGTTCAAATACAAAAGTATTACTCAAAGTATCTTTTTTCATGAACGGAACCAGCTAGATCCACGAGAATGATGTTACCAAATTTATAGCATGGTATTACATATGAAAAGTGAACATGTTTCTCAATAGGAAATATTTTTTTTTTTATTTTATATAACTTTTTGATAATTTTTTTGAAAAATGTGCAATATTTTGAGAACGGTTCATGTTACCGTTCTAATATTTATGTCAATCGTTTTCTAATGAAAAATTACATAAGAAATGTCTATTTGCTTAACTTTATTAGCGGCTTTGATTTTTTGACGATTTTTTCAAAATTTCACTTGAAAATTTAGGGGGGTTCTGAACTTTCGATTGCCTATAAAAACAATAGGCTTCCAGTGTTTACGGATTGTGATTTTTGTACCAAATTTGGTTCGAATCGGTCCATTCGTTCGTCAGTTATCGTCTCCACAAACTCACTGACACACACACACACAGACAACACTTCAAAAATGTTTGTTTCGTGATCAGGGATGCTTGAAACGTGCTCTCCCGTCGAAAACTCGAATTCAAATTTTCAACCCCGTCACAATACTTTCCTTATACATTATGTATATAAGGAAAGTAAAAATGTTCTATCCCGGAACCCAGAGCCAAAATTTTTAACTGAAACCCCCAAGGTTTGACCTTCAGGGTCTACCGCCTGTATTTCCTTCCTTTTAGACCACATTTCCCCCATAAACAACGCTCTCATAACAGATACACAATCCCCATCGGTTGTTCCGATGCACCCCACTGATACTGCAGCCTGTCTTGTCGGCATGCAGCTGCCAAAAATTACGAGCGTAATATTAAAATGTGGCCCTCAAAATTTACACGTCATCAGAAAAAGCTAGCCAGCCGTGAACCGGGAAAACAATGGGAACAGTTTTCGCTTAAAAACATTAAAAAGGCGGGACATCCTCGTTAATGATAACAAAGAGGGAAGGCGGAGGATAAAATAAAATAAATTAATACGCAGGTGTATAAAAAGTGTGAGTAAACTGTTGCCATAATTTTGAACATGAAAATTTTAAAACTTGTTACTGGGACATGAAAGGTCGAGTGGTGAGTAAAAAAAAATAAAATAAATAAAAATAAGTGACGTTGTTACGAGAGTGTAGGAGGAAGCGCAAAAGTTCAATTTACCACCCGTGATCCTAAAAATACAATGGAAATAACTGAAGTGAGAAATTGAACTTTTGAATAGTTTGATAAGCGTTTTGTGTTAATATTTTGGGGTGAAAATAAGGTTTTGATTTTGAGTTATATAAGAAAGAACGAAGAAAGAGCGCGAGTTCGTATCGAAATATAAAGAAAAATAATTGTCTGGATAGAGTGTTGTTTGAGATCGACGGTTTGACTCCCTTTGAGAATATTTCTTAAATATATCGAAATTTGCATTTTTATACGTGATCTGATATATATATATATATATATATATATATATATATATATATATATATATATATATATATATATATATATATATATATATACAGTCGAACCTCGATATGTCGTCGAATTTGAAGAAGAAAAAAAATTCGAGATATCGAAAATTCGAGATATCGAAAATTTGAAAATATTTAAGGAATTCATAAAAGATACTAGTCCTATACTTTACATACTAGTCCTGTACTTTACGCATTTTTAAAAGAATCACTTACTTTATCTTGCAGACAGAGAATTGGGTATTACCCAAGAAAATGCTGACAACAAATGCTGACAACAAACTCTAAGGGGTTATAGAACTCACCAAAACAAACAACTTTCACAATACAATGTGGGGTCGGAAAGCAAACCGGCGAACCGCGAGAAGACGCTTTCTCTGGAGTAGATGAAACGTCACGTCAAAATGGAGAACACAGTAAATCCGCATGTTACACATTTCCAGGTGCCACCAGTAAAGATTATCCGTGAATGTGTGGGCAAGGCTTGTCTACGACCAATTAATTGGCCCGTATCAGGCACCAGACCGCCTAGACTGACAGAAGTACCCCACTATCCTCCAGCAGGTGCTGCCAGATTTATTACGTGTTGTACCAGCAAATAATCGAGTGATTATGTGGTTCCAGCACGATGGAGCACCAGCACATTACGCCAGGATTGTGCGGAACTACCTGGACATTGCCTTTCCGAACAGATGGATTGGCCGTGGTGTTTATTCCGTCTCGTGGCCTCCCAGATCTCCTGCCTGGTTTTTTTTCCTCTGGGGACAGCTAAAAAGCGCCGTTTAAGAGACGCCCATCGAGTCACCAGAGGATCTTGTCACCCGAATTAGCATCGACGTTCGTGAAATGCTAAGAATCTTCCAAAGTGTACGCAATTCACTCCGTCGCCGCTGTGACGCCTGTCTCGCAGTTGGTGGTCGTTCATTTGAGCATTTGTTCTAAACATTTTGTCAATAAATTTCCATTATTCGTCTTCATTGTATTCGTCTTCACTTCACTCCATTTTGACGCGACGTTTCATCCAGTCCCAGAGAAAGTGCCCTCTCGCGGCTTGCCGGTTGCTTTCCGACCCCACATTGTATTGTGAAAGTTGTTTGTTTTGGTGAGTTCTATAACCCCTTACAGTTCTGACCACCAGTTTATATACACCCTGTATATATATATATATATATATATATATATATATATATCGTCGCATTCAAAAAACTAAGATTAGCAGAATTCTATAATTTGGATAAAACCTCCATGTATCTCAACCTTCTAACAAAAAAAGAATTCTATTTCATAAGTAATTTTCAATTTTGTAATTTTTAAGTGATCGTATTCAGCAACGTAATGGACCGTCTCACGCACGGAAATTACATGTTCCTCCTTTCTGGATAAGATACATTTTAAAGAGGGTCACGTGAAGCAGGTCACGTGATCTCTTCATGTAGTTTAGTCATGTGATCTCTTCATATATAATGAGTGTAATTATTATTTCCATCTCTATTTAAAAAACTACCCAACATATTTTGCTGAAAATGCTTTTACACATTTTACGTCATAATTCGAATATTTCCTATAATTTTCGAAGCAATATGTGAATCTTAACTTCGCTTAAAAAATGTTTGAAAAATTAAGTCCCATAGGGTTCAAAGTATTTCATTTTTTGAACCCGGATTGAATCCGAAACTAATTGGGTGATATTATTCATTTTCATCATCAACATACTAAAATTTCATTTTGATAAAGTCATTTTTACTGCAGTTATCGTGCGAATGGACAGACATACAAACAGACCAAGTCATAAACACTTTTCAACTTTGTTGGAAAGTGTTAGTAAAAGGATCGTTCGACATTGATACTGTACTGATGTACTGACAGTCAAAGGATGGCGACATTATATAGTTAGGAAAACGACCTTTCTTCGTCGTATTCCTGAAATTTATCAAAGCTTCGCCGACAAAATTCTTTTACTCGCACTTTATATGAACGAAATTTACATTTTAGTGGGTCCTCATCTTCGAACATGGAAGTGTGGGTATAAACAAACAAATCTTCTTAGTCATCTAAACGGCGCGAGGATGTAATATAATTTATGATATTCGCGAAATTTCAGAAAAAATTCAAAATATTCTCAAAAAAAGAATCGCAGAAATTTGTGCAATAAAAGAATTTAAAATTTATAATATGCATTCGCAATAATAGGAAAAAATATTAAATTCATGAATATATTTGATGTTCGATAAATTGCAGACACCCCCCCCCCCCTCATCCTAAAATTCGTGCCGCAAAATAATTACTGCCCTACATGACCTTCATTTATTAATTTGAAGATTTAAATACGTAGAAGGTACGCAGCAAAGTTTCAATTCAGAATTTATCGTCTGCGCGCCATTTGAAAGTATTCAAGGTTAAAAAAAAAATGGCGAATAATTTCAAAATAATTAATTGCTCGTGAAAAAAGTGGAATTGAATGACTAAGGTCAAACATAGTAGACAAATTTTAATTAAGGAAGCTATCAAATAATGATGGAGTGTATTTTGTGAAGGTACTTCTGAAACATTGTAGAATATTCCACTACTATATGCAGATCACAAACAATAGAATATTAGTGTCTGTTTGTTCGTAGAATTAAAACTGCACAGAGATTAGTTGTCAATGTTTAATTACGAAATGCGACATAATACATGACTTCTTCCTACATTCAATAGTATGAGTTGTGTCCATTTCTTTGTGCAAAGACAGACACGTAAAAGATTTAAATAAATTTAAAATTATGTCATTGTTATTTTTACCTTCTCATGCGTAGCATTGAGAAAGTTGTTTTCCCGAAAATGTTGATGCCAATATATGTTTTAAGACCTTCTGAACACGTTTTGACAATTTTTAGAGTGATGTCCGTCTGTGGTCGATTTCTTGTGTACACTATAACAGCCAAAAATATTAATGGATTTTCACGAAACTTTATATCCGTTTTGTTTCTATATTGAAAACAAGTAGCTAACGCCGCCGCCGCTGTTTGACTAATTTCGCGTTCCGTGAGTTTCACTGTCACATACCGCAAGATCTATAGCATACAAAATTATGAAATGTGAGACATTTGTAGAGAAATAGTAGGAGAACACAGTAATATAAACCGTTTTTGCTTTCCCTGCAATACATGGTAATGTATAGGGAAAGTATTAGAATCATGCCAAAAATCGCAACTCGAGTTTTCGACGGATCTACACGTTTCGAGACCTCTAGAATACGAAAAAACCATTTTTAGCGTGACGTCTGTGTGTGTGTCTGTACAATGTATGCATCCACTCTAACTCAAAAACTAATGGACCGAATTTCATAAAATTTGGTAGGTAAGACTCTTGCGTGTGACGCTGGTGCTGATTAATTTTTGGTATAATTCGGAAAAAGAAAACCCGCCTTATTTTGCGAAATAGCCGGCAAAAATCTAATGTATCCGCTCTAGCTGAAATATTAATTGATCAAATTTCACAAAATTTGGCAGATAAATCACTTGTGGGATACTCTGGTGTTGATTATATTTTAGTACGATTCGGAAAATAACAACCTGCTCTTTTTTACGAAATGGACCACAAAAATCGCCAATATCTAAAAAGACTACTTATGTTCAAATGTATCAATTAAATGCTTGTTTTATACGTAATTTTTGACGAGGAAAAGAATAAGAACAACTCTATTACTCTAGGACTAACCGTTCTCGATATATTTGAGATTTTTTGCATTTTTGTTATGCCGTCTTTGGAGAATTGTCCAATTACCAAATAAAAGCAGAAATTGGATTAAAAATGAAAATTTTGTGTTATTTTGTACAATTAAACTCAATTTAATGATTTCTTAGAGAAATGTAGAAAGAATGAATTCGCGTCTGCAGGGAAAGTCATGTGCTGCCCACATCAGATTTTTTCGATTTAAAATTAAATTTAGGAAATATTTGATGTCAAAATCAAAAAAAGTGTATTTGAGCTGCGAGTTCGCGTCCTTCACAGACGAACAATAGTCTCAAATTTTTGTTGACACGTACTTACATAGTTGAATGTTTGCAGAAAGGAGACCCCCTTTTTTAAATTTCGATTTAGTTAATGAGTTATTCAATATTTTATGCATTTCCTAAGTGAAAATTTTCCTTCTCTACGGGCGAAGATTTAATTGGTCGAGACGATTGCTAGATTCTCTCTGATTGGTTTCTGGCAGAAACGTTACAAATTGGTCGAGGACTGCTTTATTGAAGCATTAAAAACGATAAAATTATAGATATTTATTTCTAAACATGACTATAACGTTAGTAGAGCACTTTGGAAAATGTGATATTTTGACAATCATATGCCTTATCGTTTATTCAGACAAACAAACAGAGCGTCTCGCAACTATTGTTGTCATGAACATCACGATTTCATTGTTATATTGCACAACAATTATATGTTTTATTGTTGTAAATATCTCTATACTGAAAGCGTAACACTATATTATGCCACTGTATTACTAACACCAACACGCAGCAAGACGTACAGTTTCGATAACATTAGGGGAGCACCGCTCCCTAGTGATATGAAAAAGAAAATGTAGAACTAAATAGAAATTTTTTTTAATTTGAGCGAAAACTTTGAATTTTGTTCTAAATTTTATATTTTTACTTTCCTTATATACATAATGTATAAGGAAAGTATTGTGACGGGGTCGAAATTTCGAGTTTTCGACGGGAGAGCACGTTTCAGGCATCCCTGATCACGAATCAAACATTTTTGAGGTGATGTCTGTGTGTGTGTGTGTGTGTGTCAGTGAGTCTGTGGAGACGATAACTGACGAACGAATGGACCGATTCGAACCAAATTTGGTACAAAAATCACAATCCGTAAACACTGGAAGCCTGTTGTTTTTATACGTAATCGAATGTTCCTCCTAAATTTTCGAATGAAATTTTGAAAAAATCGTCAAAAAATCAAAACCACCAATAAAGTTACGCAAATAGACATTTCTTATGTAATTTTTCATTAGAAAACGATTGACATAAATTTTAGAACGCTAACATGAACCGTTCTCGAGATATTGCACATTTTTCAAAAAAATTATCAAAACGTCATATAAAATAGAAAAAAAAATCCTATTGCCAAGCCAAGCCAAGACGAATCAATTTCGGGGAACCTGTGCTGAAGCACTTAGCCCCACATCTCAAATAGCAATTGTAAACTGGTAGTGAGTCTAGCATGTGTATAGCAATATGCCTTGGCGCTCCCCTCCAATGAGGACGCTGGATGGTCAGTTGCTGCAAGTTGCTTGAGATGAGGTAGAAATTGTCTTGGACGGCTTCGACCTGCAAGTCGGTGAATCTAAGGAGGAAGGGGGAGCGGCCAATGCCTTAAGGGCAGCAAATAGAAACACCCCCCCCCCCCCCCCGGAACAGTACATGGTATAAATTGAAAGATTTTTTCAAGCCCTTTAAAGTGTAGGGTAACACGCTATTATTGTAATCATTTAAACCCATGATACCGTATTTTCAAATTAAAAAATACTTTCTATGTAAAGAAGTTTCTTTTAAAATTTTTAACATAAAGATGGTTCCGAAAATAAAATTCACACCTCTTCTTATTTTTACTGTAAAAATTTGCATTCAAGAGTTTTTTCTGTGGCCTACAATAATATAGAGCCACCCGGTGTCGAGATAGTCTCACATATGGCATACTGATTTTTTTTTAAAGTAAAAGAAATGATGACGATGATCGCAACTAAGAATTTTTCTTAGAACAATGCTCTAGTACATAATCTTATCTAACCTTCAAAAATATAAATTGATAAGTACTGCACCATTCTATAATTAAAAAATAAATAGAAAATACATTAACTGCAACCATGGTAGGATTAGTTAGTTATTAGGCGAAAGTTGTCTGGGCCGCATTTTGGAACTTCGCAAGAAATTTATTAAATGTGAAAAATATGTGCTGATTATTTGTTGAAAAGCACTTTTCCCATTATATAAATTGTCTTTCTAATTTACATTCTTAGCATTATAGTGTTAGTTGTTGTTAAAGAAGCATTTTCCAAAGAAATGAGCTGTATGTTGTTATAAAAACGCTGGTCTCGCAGCGATATACATTGAGAGTAAACCAATTAAAAGAATTAATTCTGATGAGAAATTACATGAATTTGTTAATTTTATCCTATGATAAAAAAAACAAGAAAGATCAATCATGCTTAAAGCATTGATTAAGAAACACTTTCCAACTTCAATACAATTTTATTTAACCATGTCTAAAATGTAATACATTCCTCGGTAATATTTTAAAACTTCTCACAATAATACATTGATTTATTATAGTTGAAAACTTAAACATTCATCCAAAAAAATGAACTTCATTCAAATGACGGCATTGAAATATAAATTGCCTGGTTTAAACATCTCTAAAATGTGATACTCGGTAACAATTTTAGAATTATCATAATACCACGATAATTTATTATATTTAAAAACTTCATCGAAAACAACTGAAATTCATTCAAATGACGTCATAGAAAAAATAACACGCCTGGCTCTCTCTAAAAAAGCAGCATTTCATTCATAAATAATTTCCCATTCATGTCATTCATCACAATACTATAATAATTTATTTTATTTAAAAATTAAGACCATGGAGCTATAAGTAATTTAACTCTATGCTTAAAACTTCATCGCAAAAAATCGTCCTTCTCTCGGTAAAGTCAATGAATATTTCTTTCATATCAGCTATGCAGACTCCATGAGCTAAATTCTTTTGCATTAAAAAAATACAGCAATTCCTATACAACTCATCCTACATATTTTGCTGTTTACATTTCACATAAGTGAAAAATAGGTTTCGTTAGAGAAATAATCAAGGTTGGATGCTCATTTAAACTTAAATATATTGTCATTGCGTTGTTTCAGTATGTAGATGCACAGAATTTAAGCGAAAATAAAGAGGTTTTACGACGAATACAATACTCAATATGAATTAAAAAGAACTTTAAAAATGACGATTTTGAGACAAGATGGATGACGTATTATATTTTGAAGTTGGTCATGTGATCGTTTCATATTATGGTCACGTGATCGCTTCATGTAAGAGGTGTAATTATTATTTTAATTTTTATTTAAAAAACTATTGAATATATTTCGCTGAATTTTTTTTTATATATTTTATGGAACAATTTGAATATTACCTAAAATTTTCGAAGCAATTTGTGAAATTTAAATCCGCTTAAAAAATGTTTGAAAAATTTGGTCCCATTGGGTTCAATGTATTTCATTTTTTCAACCCGGGTTCAATCCAAAACTAATTGGGTGATATTATTTATTTATATTCCCATAGGTCCTACAGATCGTCTGAACATACTAAAATTTCATTTTGATTAAGTCATTTTTACGGCAGTTATCGTGCTAACGGACAGACAGACAGACAGACAGAATGAACAAAGTCATAAACACTTTTCAACTTTGTTGTAAAGTGTTAAAAAAAGGAGAGAAATATTTTGCAATTATTTTTTAACACTTTACAACATAGTTGAAAGTGTTTATGACTTTGTTAATTCTGTCTGTTTGTCCGTTAGCACGATAACTGGCGTAAAAATGGCTTTATCAAAATGAAATTTTAGTATGTTTTCCAGACAGTCTCTGGGACCTATGGGAATATAAATAAATAATATCACCCAATTAGTTTTTTATTGAACCCGGGTTAAAAAAATGAAATACATTGAACCCTATGGGACCTAATGTTTCAAACATTTTTTAAGCGAATTTAAAATTCACAAATTGCTTCGAAAATTTTAGGACATATTCAAATTATGCCATAAAATATATAAAAAAAAATCCAGTAAAATATGTTAGGTAGTTTTTTAAATAAAAATTATTTAATATAGGGAGAAAAACAAATTCAATTAAATTGACCTCCAGAAAGAAATCCAGTTATATCCTCCAGAAAGAAAAAGAGATATATTATATAATAAATATCTTTCCAAGAGTTTAATTATTTTATATATGAGAAAGGTTTCACAATTTAAAATAAATATGGTAGATAACAATCGTTCAAATTTTTAAATAAAATAAATTATTACAGTATTGTGATGAATGAAACGATTGGAAAAATGTTTATGAATGAATCGCTGCTTTTATATAGAGGCGATTTATATTTCGATGACGTCATTTGAATAAAGTTCATTTGTTTTCGATGAAGTTTTCAAATATAATAAATTATTGTAGTGTTATGATAATTTTAAAAATATTACCGAGGAATGTATCGCATTATAGAGATGTTTAAACCAGGCAGTTTATATTTCAATGCCGTCATTTGAATGAAGTTCATTTTTTTCGATGAAGTTTTCAAATATAATAAATTAATGTAGTATTGTGATAATGTTAAAAATATTACCGAGGAATGTATCGCATTTTAGAGATGTTTAAATAAAATTGCATTGAAGTTGGAAAGTGTTTCATAATCAATGCTTTATGCATGATTGATCTTTCTTGTTTTTTAATGATACGGAAATGAGCTACATATTTTTTTATGTTTTGTTTATTTGAATATTATTTTAGATTTTTTATTATATTTTTAGAATTTTTATTATTTCAAGAATCAGAGGGAAAAAATTGCTCCATTTATTGAAATATATATATATATATATATATAAATATATATATATCAAAAAATGAATTGGTTTCATTTTTTCATCAAAGACATAATATTTTCAGATTTTTGTTTCCTTTCGAGACATAATCTGTATATTCGTTAATTTCATTTGCTGAATTATTACTTTCCTTATATACATAATGTATAAGGAAAGTATTGTAACGGGGTCAAAAATTCGAATTCGAGTTTTCGACGGGAGAGCACGTTTCAAGCATCCCTGATCACGAATCAAACATTTTTGAAGTGATGTCTGTGTGTGTGTGTGTGTGTGTCAGTGAGTCTGTGGAGACGATAACTGACGAACGAATGGACCGATTCGAACCAAATTTGGTACAAAAATCACAATCCGTAAACACTGGTAGCTTATTGTTTTTATACGTAATCGAATGTTCAGAACCCCCCTAAATTTTCGAATAAAATTTTGAAAAAATCGTCAAAAAATCAAAACCACTAATAAAGTTACGCAAATAGACATTTCTTATGTAATTTTTCATTAGAAAACGATTGACATAAATTTCAGAACGCTAACATGAACCGTTTTCGAGATATTGCACATTTTTCAAAAAAATTATCAAAAAGTCATATAAAATGAAAAAAAAAAATTTCCTATTGAGAAACATGTTCACTTTTCATATGTAGTACTATGCGATAAATTGGGTGACATCATTCTCGTGGATCTAGCTCGTTCCATTCATGAAAAGATACTTTGAGTAATACTTTTGTATTTGAACGTCAATAGTCATTTATTTATCTGCTGTAAGAACAACTTATTTCTTCGTCCATAACGCTTGGCGATATTTTGGCGACGGATTTGGCGGAATGTCGCCAACTTGGCGACTTTTTGAAATGTTGCCAAATTAACAAAAATGTCGCCAAATGGGTAAAAATGACGCTAAATCATTGAAAATGACGACTAATTGTCGAAAATTCAATATCTTGGAAAGAATATTAGTATCTACTATAAGAAAAATCTATTTTTTTACTGAAAAAGTAGTAAATTCATTACATTATATAAGGAAAGTCATGTGTTGCCCACATCAGATTTTTTATACAATGCAATCAAAGGCTTCGAAATATGGCTCACCCGGGGCCTCCAGAATTCTTAATCTGGCACCGACTGTGCATTGCATCCCATTTCCGTATCATCAATGCTGAAGGCATCTGTTAATAATTCTCGGAATCTTCCCCCGGCCGTTACACATAATTCCTGCCACTACATCAGCTTGTCATGGGATGTCATTTTCCACGTGACCCCAAAGAATAAAGTTATTAAACGCTAATAAACATTTTTTAAAACTTCCGCCCAAAATCGTTCATCTGAATCCGAAACAACTCAACCGCCCGCCAGTATTATTCTCCGCGAGCGTGTCTCAGCGCTGAGACAGCGTTATGCAAATGTTGGAATATTTTTTAACGAGCGCTGTCAAAAAAAAAAGAGAAAAGAATATGTTAGGTTCACATGTCACAGTGAAATAAAAGTAAGGAAAATACGCTAAATTAACGAAACAGGTGGTATTTTTAAGGAAATGATAGAGGTTATTTGTCTGTTTCGTAATAATCTTACATCCGACTCATTTACTAGAAAGATGGTATTGGAAATAAGACTGATAAAATGGGAGTAATTTGATTGAGTGGCGGGTTGAAGAGAAGTGGAAAGTGAGTATATCTTGAATTTATTTTTTATTAAATTCATTATGATTTTTTTTTAATTTAGTTTTTTTTAAAATTAATTTTTGCTTTTCAAAGTTTAAAAATATATGGAGTGTGAGCCTTAACCACGGATTTAGCAAAAGAGAACTGAATGAACAACGTGCTATTTTAGGGGCTGCGGAAAACTGCAGTCCGCAGAAGCAGACGAAATATCTATCTCCCAGTGCAACTTGTCTATGGTAGAGTCCTTATAGATATTTATTTTATTTATTTAACTAGGGGCCTCTTGCCCCTGCTCGTTCCGCTCGCACAACCCCCTTCGGGAGGTTTCGCCTCCTACTCGCTGCCCTCGCTTCATATCTATCTTTCCTAAAAATTCTACTTTCAAAAATCTCTTTTCTGCAGGAGGGAAAAGCAGGGATTTTTCTTAGCCCAGGGAATTCAAAAACTGAATTCCTTGATCTCGATCTCGCTTCGCGAGCTATTTCATGCCAAACTAAAGTTTAAATCGATAAACGGTTTATTTCATCGTGTTACCCTATTATTTCTCTATAAATGTACTAAATTTCATATTTTTGTATGCTATAGTTATTACGGTACGAGACATGGAAATCGCTAAACGTGTCGATACGAAAAAAAAGTTCACTTTAGAAGTGTATAAAAAGTAAAATATCTCAAAAACTACATCGAAATTAAAAAAAAAGGGGGGGGGGGTCCGTTCTACAAAAATTCACTCATGTAGGTACCTGCCTGCAAAAATTCGTGGTCTTGCTATTGTTAGTCTATCCAGGACGCGAACTCGCAATTCAAACATTTTGTCTTTGACATTAAATATTTCTTAAACTGCAATATATATCAAAAAACGGTTTATTGCAGCGTATTTCCCAACTCCTTTTCTACAAGTGTACCAAATTCCATATTTTTATATGCAATAGTTTTTGCGGTACGCAGCAAAGAATCTCGAAAAACGAGAAATTTGTCAAACAGGCGAACGCAGCGTCAACTACTTTTTTCAACATAGAGAGATATAATATTTATTTATTTATTTAATAAACGCATCAATTCAAACATCAAAATAAATAAGCAGTTTGATTACTTTATTTTATTGCAAAATGATTTAAAAAAAATAATCAACATAGTTAGAAAATAACAAAAATACAAAAAGCTCAATACATTTGACTAGCTACATTTTACGATAAACAGTCCACCCTTGTTCCAATTAACATTAGCGTCGCCTGCTTGCACGGGTGTGTTTTTCTTCTTTTAAATATTATGACATATTCATCCAGTTCTCTTCTGCTTCATTCATGGTCTCAACTTTTTTATACATCCGTATATCATAGAGTGTATACTCGCGACAAGGCTAATTGAATACTCTGCGGAAGCTATGACTTCATACATGCATTATGCATACATTAACTAGATGGTTTCTACAGTAACAAAATTCATTTTGAATATCAATTAGGAACAATTTTTATTGAAATATAAAAGAACATGAATACAATTTTGAATTTCAGTTATAAGAATCGGTTGATTTGAACCTACACCGTTGGTTTAATACAGCAAAATGTTAGTTTTTAAATTTTAATATATTTAAATATTTGGACTTGGTGAAAGTTTGCAATTTTTTCTATGTCTGTCTATAGTTAACATGGGCGTACATGGATGAGAGCACGGGAGGTTCAAGGTCATAAAGTCGGACATCAAGCTAGTTGATGTTGTACATCTTACCTTTGAGTTTGCCCCCTCCCCTGGAAAAGCTGCATGAGTGCCCATGATAGTCATATTAGTTTTACCGCAGAAATAGTTTCAGTTGTATCAATTGTTATCAAAATAAAAAAAAAGATACATCTTTTTCAGATTTCGTATGCGAGTTATTCTTTTAAAAGAATTTTTACGAAATATTTCATAAGTTTATTTTTTTAAATTGGCAACAGTGCAGTGATGCTTATAAATTGGATACATTTGACCTACATGTGCCAATTTGAGATGTGTGTCGGAAAATTTTCCAGACGGACAATTTTCTGCTATACATTTTTAGAAAACTTTCCACTTTTTTTTTTCTCTTTATAATTAGTTTGAAACTAAAATGTAATACTTTTTCCACACTGTTTTTTGAAAAGCAGAAAGCTTTACAAAAAGCTATTGGTCATCTACTTGTATATATATTCGAGTAAGAAGGGAAGGAGTGTGGGGGGAGGGGGGGCGTTTTAATTTGAGGAAAAAGGGTGGATAAGAAATAGAGTTATGTATGCTTTATAAATGTTTTAATAGAGTTAATATATAAGTTACTTGGGTCATCTTCCATCAAATTGTTTCTTCTATTTTTAAATAATTTTTAATATTATATACAATAATTTATTTTACAAAAGTGTTTAATTATAAGCATTTTTAAATATATATTTTTCTTTTATATATATATTTAATAATTAAGATTATTTTTATTATTTAATAATTTATTTTTTACACCTATAACAAACTGAGTAATTTATATTTTTTGTTTTATTTATATTTTTATTATTATTATTTTTTTTTTTGTCATCGACGAAAGTAGCATATTTTTCTTTCAAAGTCAAGTATTATTAACATACTTTATTATAATACCTAATTCAAGTATTTAATTTTTAATATAATATTTATTTTTCATAGTTGATATTTTTATTATTATTATTATTATTATTATTATTTTGTCATCGACGAAAGTAGCATATTTTTCTTTCAAAGTCAAGTATTATTAACATATTTTATTATAATACCTAATTAAAGTATTTAATTTTTAATATAATATTTATTTTTCATAGTTTTAGCAGTTCAATTTTTTTTTATAATATTTTTATATATTTAAAGGTTTATTTTTACACCTATAATAAAAAGTATTTTTGTTTCTTTTTATTTTATTATTTTGTGTTATTTATTCATTTTGTATTACTTTTTATCATTTGAACTACTCTGGCTCGAAAACGAACCTCCTATACTTACAAAAGTAATTATATATTTTAAGTAATCAAGAGTTTCAAAATAATTATTTAACCACAAATCTATTACCTGAATATATAAACAACAATTTACTGTATTATTATGTTAGTAGTATTCAAAAGCACTCTAAGTTTTAGAAACAGTTATAAAATAATTTTGAAAGTTCAAAAAATTGAAAATAAAACGCAGGATGAAAAAAAAAAAAAAAAAATTAGAATGATTAACCGAAACTGCATAAAAAAAAAAAGAACTTCATTTCGAATTTTCAGGTTACGGAAGGTGAAAAGGGTTCGAGTTTTCAGGTTAGGGAAGGTGACCAGTGTTTTTCAAACTATGGTTCGCAAACTACTGGCGTCTTGCGAGGTTTTCGCAGTGGGCCGCGAAAGAATGCAACATTTAAAAGTTGGTAAAAGCATTTGCGAGACCCTGGCTACGCCATACGTGCATAAGCATAGAGAGGATATTTTAAAAGTTGGGTGTCAACGGTCACGAAAGTTAGGAAGAGGAAAAATACGTGCGAAGAAATAAATATCTTATTGGGAATGTTGCACAAAGATTATGGCCGATTTAATCGTAGACGTAGCTTGGATTTCAGAAGCAGTAAGGATTACGCTTGAATGGGAGGGTTAAAATACTGAATTTCGTTTTCCAATATGGATCCTACCGAGAATGAAGGTAATTATTCAACCGATGGAAGGGGTTATGACCCCCTCCCTACCTACGCCAATGGATTAAATTGAACTAGAAATGTTTTTTCTTTTAAAAATACTTTAACATAATTGTTAAATCTAAATGATTCCAACATATATTTGATAAAATAACCTAATTTCAGATAATCAATTGTTTGGATACATTGTGTTCGGATATCCAACGCTGTATCAAGATGGAAATCCAGTAATAAAACTAATATTTTCAGGAGGGGGGGGGGTATTAAGTATTTTCACTTCACGCCTCTGATCTACACTACAGGTCTGCATTAAAGAGCTACTATCATAATCGGGAATCACTTAAATTGCTCTTCGAAGGTCTTCATAGACTCAGACTGGACTGTTAGGTCCAGTCTGTCGAGGTCTGAGTCCTTAAAGACCTGTAAGTTAAACCTTAAGACAGTGCACGTGATACTAAGCATCGTCCCCACAGGTTAGGCTCGAACTCAGTTTGGGAAATTTCGGGCAGCGCCGAACAATGTCCATGGTTGGAAAAGTTATACATTAATATTAACGCAAAATATATGAAACCTTATTAATTTGAGAAATGCGTTAAGAAAATAACCCCCTTTACACACAATTTGGAATAAGGCGCGGTAGCCCAGTGGTTAGAGCGCGGGAATTGCACTCGGCAGGCCCGGGTTCGATTCCCGCCACTGCCATAACTGCCGCCGTGTTCACGTGAAGTACAATCACGTTAAATATGTGGGTCCGCAAGTCCTTCCAAGAGGTTAGTGGTAGGGGGAGGAGGGTACGGTCCCTGTAGATGCCTCCCCTACTGGGTTCCAGTCTAAATTGGGTGGCACTTCCCGGCCGTCCAAACAGTTACCTTACACCTTTCTGGTAGGTCGGACGGCCTGGGTCTCAACAACAACACAATTCGGAATAGGTAAATGGCTGCGATGTATAAATTTAGATATATGGAAAAACAACAACCAAAAAATTCAAGACTCAAAATATTTTCAGGCCTTTAGAATACAGAATACATTTGGACTCATAGCAGGAACAGGATCTGTTACTGTCAAGCCCAGTCTTATAAAAATCTAATCTTAAACGCTTAAAAACGAACAAAAGCAGATTGAATAGTGACAAAAGCCCTAGTTTCTAATTAAACCAACCTACCAATCAACAGGCAACCGTAATGACACATCTAGAATATATTTAAATACATTAAAAAGTTCAAATAGTTTACCCATTATCAGCTTGGATAGCTACATCCATTTAAAGCCTTCATATCACCCCACGGGGGGTCTGGGGTTTCCTAACACCGATTAACATCCCCCAAAACAATATATTTTAAACCCCACGTCTTCCATAAAATTCAATACCGAAAAAGAAGCTCATTTTGCAACCTAGCCTACAGAGGATTAGTTTAAACATAGCATTATACTTTTAGCATTAAATTCTGGATGCCTCCAAACTGGGATGCAACGTTCGCAAATTGCTTGCGGTTGCCTGGAAAATAGTCCTCCCCGCTCTTTTAGAACATTTTCTCGCGTTATATTCAAACCTCATTGAAATGTGCATATATGAAAATGAAGAAAACACATTGTCTGTCGTGCCGAAACAACATATCTCTGTCTCTATATATGTATAAGCGCGAGGGATGGCGGTGTTTTAGTGCTCAGTGGGGAGGTCTCGGGATACATGCAAATGCGACCAGAGAGAAGATTATTATTAATAATAGCTTTGCATGTGTTTTGTCTTTTTATGTAGGGGGTTTTGCTCCTTTTAGGGACGCCTAAATAGGTTAAAAAGGTGGGGAGGGGGCGAACTCATAAGCGGCCTTTTGTTCTTCCCAGGTAGGATATGGAAATGCGAGAGCGGGGAAACTTTAAGTGGCCTACTCTAAAGTAAATGGCCCAGGCTGTTTTGAATATGGGTTTTGCAAAACTGTATCGCATTTATCAAATGCTAAATGCTTTCAACGCCTTAATATTAAACTTGTGTAGACAAAGTATTCTTGTCGTTTTAATATGTAGAATGTTCGTAATGGTAAAAGTGTGCATATTTTGACGCCTTCGCATATTGATAAATGGGGTGAGCGGCGGATCTAGCTGTGTTGCGCAGCATTGATTTCCGCAATATTTAGCAGAGATGGTTAGTAGAAAAAAATGTGATGTGGGCAACACATGACTTTCCTTATATAATGCAATGAATTTACTACTTTTACAGTTAAAAAAATGTTATTCTTATAGTAGATATTGAATTTTCTTCAATGAGTCGTCATTTTCATTGATTTAGCGCCATTTTTATCAATTTGGCGAGATTTTTGTTAATTTGGAAACAATTAAAAATGTCGCCAAGTTGGCGACATTCCGCCAAATTCGTCGCCAAAATCTCGCCAAGCGTTATGGATGGAGAAATAAGTTATTCTTACAGCAGATAAATGACTATTGGCGTTCAAATACAAAAGTATTACTAGAATTTTTTTTTTCATGAATGGAACGAGCTAGAACCACGAGAATGTCACCCAATTTATCGCATGGTATTACATATGAAAAGTGTACATGTTTCTCAATAGGGAATATTTTTTATTTTTATTTTATATAAGATTTTGATAATTTTTTTGAAAAATGTGCAATATCTCGAGAACGGTTCATGTTAGCGTTCTAAAAGTTATGTCAATCGTTTCCGTATGAAAAATTACATAAGAAATGTCAACTTGCGTAACTTTATTAGCGGTTTTGATTTTTTGACGATTTTTTTAAAATTTCACTCGAAAATTTAGGGGGGGAGGGTTCTGAACATTCGATTGCGAATAAAAACAATACGCTTCCAGTGTTTACGGATTGTGATTTTTGTACCAAATTTCGTTCGAATCGGTCCATTCGTTCGTCAGTTATCGTCTCCACAGACTTACACACACACACACACACACACACAGACATCACTTCAAAAATGTTTGATTCGTGATCAGGGATGCTTGAAACGTGCTTTCCCGTCGAAAACTCGAATTCAAATTTTCGACCCCGTCACAATACATTATGTATATAAGGAAAGTAATAGCATACGAACACTATAGTTCGTAATTGAAATTGAAATTTAGAACCATCGAAAATATTGCTCAATGCCACTGAAGTGGCTTCTATCCTATAACAGGACGTTTCATATTAAAGGAAGAGAAGGTCATCCTATTACCACCTTTGGACAATCAATTCGTGGTTTTTGCCAATCGCATTATATTTCCTTTTAATATTACTTCCTCATATAGTATTGAGAAAAAATTGTTTTCACGAAAATTTTCGATTTCGAGATTTTGATGCCAATATATGTTTAAAGACTTCCTGAAAACACTTTGACTATTTTTTAAATGATGTCTGTATGTATATATGTCTGTGGTCGATCTGTTGTGAACGCAATAGCGGTCACAAGTATTGATGGATTTTTACGAAACTTTATAACCAGCTTTGTTATCAAAAAATCTAGAACTAGATATAATATATTTTAATTCGAGCGAAAACTTCGAAATTTATTTGAAATTGTATATTTTTTTAACATGACAGCATAGGACAAAATTTGACATAATCTGACATAAAAGGGATTATTTATGATTCAATGATGACGAGACTTTAAAGTTTCAATCATTGTTGTGAAAAATAGCCGCAATACAATATTTTTGTTCGTGACGTCATTAGCTCCCCTTGGGGCAAGTTACTCCCTCAGGGGGTATATTGTCAAGTATAATCAAGTTTCCTATAAGATTCAGCACACGTGTGATTTATATGAGCCGAAAAGAAAAAAAATCTAATATGAGCTAGCTGCACATGACTTTCCCTGCAGACTCAAATTCATCTCTTTATTTCTTTAATAATTTATTAAACTGAATTTAATTGTACAAAATAACACTAAATTTGCCCATTTTTATTCACTTTTTATTTTTATTTGGTAATTGGACATTTTCCCAAAGGCTCGGTAACAAAAATACGAAAAATCTCAAATATCTCGAGAACGATTAATCCTAAAGTAATGGAGTTGATCGTATTCCTTTCCTCGTCAAAAATGAAGTTTAAACAAGCAATTAATTGATACATTTAAGCATACGTAGTTCTTTTTAAATTTTGCCGATTTTTGAGGGCCATTTCGTAAAAAAAGGAAGGTTGTTCTTTTCCGAATCGTACTAAAATCTAATCAGCACCAGAGTGTCCTACAAGTAACTTATCTACCAAATGTTGTGACATTTGGTCAATTAGTATTTCAACTAGCGAGGATACATGAGATTTTTGTAGGTCATTTCGCAAAAAAAGGGCGGGTTCTTTTTTCTCGAATCGTAACAAAAGCTAATCAGCACCAGGGTCACACCCAAGGGTCTTACCTACCAAATTTTATGAAATTCGGTCCATCAGTTTTTGAGTTAGAGAGGATACATACATTGCACAGACAAACACACACACAGACGTCACGGTAAAAATAGTTTTCGTATTCTAGAGGTCCAAAACGTATAGATCCGCCGAAAACTCGAGTTGCGATTTTCGTCATGATTCCAATACTTTCCCTATACTTTACCATGTATTGCAGGGAAAGTAAAAATCAGACGCATAAATAGCACCAAGATCAGTGACAGAGAATTTTCTAGCTAAAACAGAGTTACTAATACTATAAGAAAATAAAAATACGTATTTTCCTGCGAGTAAGACACAACACTACCTCTATTAATATTGAAATGGAGATGGCTATCGCTACACCACTTATAAAAAACAGAAAACTCAGACTGTATTGCTACAAGAGCAAGCATCAAAAATCGGACAGCAAATTTTCATATCATCAGCACAAAATAGGCAATTTTTTAAAACAATCAGCAAGATCAGTCATAAAAATAATAAACAACAAGGGAACAAGAACAGAAGCCTGGAGCAATCCAGAAGTAGCAGAGAAACCATTATTCACTCATGCAGCAAGAACCATAATTAACAAAGGAAAATCTATAAGTCAAATAGAACATTAAACATAACTTAGATCAGAACTAAAACCTTTCACTCAATTTATACATCAATATACCGTGGTCAAACGAATCAGAGGCTCTATACAGGGCGTCCCAAAAAGACTGAAACGCGCTTTAATTCTTTACCTGTTGGAGATAAGTGGGCAATGATAATTGCAAAAATATTTAAGGTAAGGTCGGAAATAATACTACATTAATGAAATAGTTCTCCCATTCATTTTCAAAAAGTTACACTTTTTTAAATTTTTATACGACCCCCTTAGACAAATTGGGTCAATCACAATTTTTTTATTACTTTCCTTATATACATAATGTATAAGGAAAGTATTGTGACGGGGTCGAAAATTCGAATTCGAGTTTTCGACGGGAAAGCACGTTTCAAGCATCCCTGATCACGAATCAAACATTTTTGAGGTGATGTCTGTGTGTGTGTGTGAAAGTATGTGTGTGTGTGTGAAAGTATGTGTGTGTGTGTGTGTGTGTGTCAGTGAGTCTGTGGAGACGATAACTGACGAACGAATGGACCGATTCAAACGAAATTTGGTACAAAAATCACAATCCGTAAAAACTGGAAGCTTATTATTTTTATACGCAATCGAAAGTTACGAACCCTCCTAAATTTTCGAGTGAAATTTTGAAAAAATCGTCAAAAAATCAAAACCGCTAATAAAGTTACGCAAATAGACATTTCTTATGTAATTTTTCATTAGAAAACGATTGACATAACTTTTAGAACGCTAGCATGAACCGTTCTCGAGACATTGCACATTTTTTAAAAAAATTATCAAAAAGTCATATAAAAAAAATAGTCCTATTGAGAAACATGTTCACTTTTCATATATAATACCATGCGATAAATTTGGTGACATCATTCTCGTGGAACTAGCTCGTTCCATTCAGGAAAAAAGATACTTTGAGTAATACTTTTATATTTGAACGCCAATAGTCATTTATCTGCTGTAAGAATAACTTATTTCTCCGTCCATAACGCTTGGCGAGATTTTGGCGACGAATTTGTCGGAATGTCGCCAACTTGGCGACATTTTTAATTGTTGCCAAATTAGCAAAAATCTCGCCAAATGTATAAAAATGGCGCTAAATCAATGAAAATAACGACTAATTGAAGAAAATTCAATATCTTGGAAAGAATATAAGTATCTACTATAAAAATAACATTTTTTTTAACTGTAAAAGTAGTAAATTCATTGCATTATATAAGGAAAGTCATGTGTTGTCCACATCAGATTTTTTTTAATGCAACAAGATCATTAAAAAGAAACTGAAAGAATATCTGTATCTTTAAAATTGAGCGAGTTATATTTAATTTTAAATTGAACATTGTGAATGGGGATCGTATATCAAATTAGAAATGTAAATTTGTGACGTATCACAAAAAAGATAAAACTGGATGATAATACATAGGATACCCAACCGCGTAGTGAGTACCACTGCTTTATATGATCTCTGTCTGTGCAATGCTTTATTTAGATGCATTTGTGATAAAAAAATTTGACACATATTAACGTATTTTTGATCTGAACAATTTCCATCGTCAATTTTTTTATGATCCCTATTTTCACGGATGAAACAGCCTTTCATATGGTACGGAAAAGTGGTAAATTTATATTTAGTGTTGCATCCGTCCTAAAACCGTTTTATTTTTGCGTATTTTCTGTGCATCTATATTCTGTACCAAAGCAATTACAATATTTTTGAGTTTAAATGATCATCAAACTTTGATTATTTCTACAACGAAGCTTAATTTAATGGATGAACAACGTAAACAAGTGATTGTAAGATGAGTTGTATAAGAATTGCTGAATATTTTTCACGCAAAATTATTTAACTCTGGAGTCCGGAATAAAAGTGTATGAATACAATATTCATTGCTTTTACATAGCGAGCCAGACGATTTATATTTCGATGACGTCATTTGAATAAACTTCATTTTCTTCGATGAAGTTTTAAGTTTTCAAATATAATAAATTATTGTAGTACTGTGATAATTTAAAATATATCAACGCTGAAAGTATCGCATTTTAGAGAAGTTTAAATAAAATTGCATTTCACTTGGAAAATGTTTAATAATCAATGCTTTATGCACGATTGATCTTTCTTGTATTTATGTAAAATTATTTTGACGTAGTTGACGTTCAATTGAAGTTTGATGTGGACATGAATCGACGTGTTAAAACCAGAAAAACATTTCATTAGGAAACGCTGCTGAACTGTAATTCGCAAAGAAATGCATGGAAAAGGCAAAACCATAGTCGTGGCGTACGTAAATGACTTAAAGACGTACAGTAAAGACGTTTTGATAGATGAACATGTTCCATAAGATGAAACTCTAAGCCATGTTTCAGCTCTTTACGTACTTTTAGAGCTGACAACGAGCCCGTCAAAGATGTTGAACAAAGAGAGGTAATGTGCAGAAGAATTGGTGTAGGTAAATATAGTAGTCCAAAGCTCTATGGGCCTTTTAATCAAGGCGAGCCTGGAGATGCTCATCGCTTTTTCAACGAGCAATTACGTTTTACAATTCGACTGCAGAAAATATTCAAAACTTTGTTCATTGTCATTGCAGCATTCCAAAAATGCCGAAAAAATGTAACACTTGGATCATTGACGATACCAAAAACAAAAGGCATTACCCATTCCTAAGTTCGCAATAACATCAAAATAAATAATGCTACGTGCGAAGTAAAAAATTTACACACAAATCCGCGTGAAAATAACGCAACGCCAAGTTCATTTGGATACGATGCGAAAAAAGGTTCACAAAAGATTTTAAATGCCTTTATACCATCCATTTTTCCAGAGGCAGTAAATTATTTTATTTTGTGCCCAGAAGTCGCATTTGCTTTAGAATTGCACAGTCTAAAAGAAGTAGGTTATAAAATTATTTCATTCGGAATAAATCACACTCGAATCAGGGGCAACCTCAGTTATAAATCTTACAAAACAAGCCTGTTTTGTGCGCATTTGCGCTATTAAATTTTCTACTGATACTGCGGCATTTGCATACGCTAAAAGACGTGGTAGCTTTTTCTTGGGTAGGAATTTAGAAATTTATATGCACAGGTAAAAGTATATTGTCTCCTTTTATGATGGATTTTTATCGTTTAGTATTGTTTTTAGATTGTTGGAAATGCGGGTGAAGCACGTGATTCGAATTTTCAGTCGTTTCGAGTTTTATTTTATGGTATTATATCCTGTAAACGGTATAATAATCGTATATCGGATTGGGGAATTCCGCGTTTTGTGTTTTGTTTTATTTACTGACTACGACACAAAAATATCGTACAAAATATCTAGAGTGTATGTCACCACAATACTCTCTCGTATATTCATATTCCATATTTCTTATGACCGTTTGTATCGCAATCCTTATGAGTGATAAAATGTATCTTCTTCTGAACATTCGTTTGAAAATTGTTATTTTAGAATTTTCTTAGTTATTACTTTAAAAAATATACAAATTGGCATTAGGTCAGTAACGCTTACAAAATACGTTTAGAATTTATTGATGCTTGCCTTTCAACATAGGATTGAATCAGCGCGACAAAGGTGCGGAAGCAAAAGAATAGAGCATGGGCACTTGACGTCACACAATACAAAATATTCATTCCGGTCCACAGTATGATAACCACTGTTTTACAGAGTTTATAACCGTTCAGCCACTGGGGGAGTGACTTATGTCCCCAAGATTCGATGTCGACGCTGCTGGTTGAAACTCTTATTACTTTCCCTGCAATACATGGTAATGTATAGGGAAAGTATTGGAATCATGTCGAAAATCGCAACTCGAGTTTTCGACGGATCTACATGTTTCGAGACCTCTAGAATACGAAAACACTATTTTTAGCGTGACGTCTGTGTGTATGTCTGTCTGTGTGTCTGTCCGTCTGTCTGTCTATGTGTCTGTGCAATGTATGTATCCACTCTAACCCAAACACTAATAGACCGAATTTCATAAAATTTGGTAGGTAAGACCATTGGGTGTGACCCTGGTGTTGATTAGCTTTTGGTACGATTCGAAAAAAAAAGAACCCGCCTTTTTTTGCGAAATGGCTCTCAAAAATCTCATGTATTCACTCTAACTGAAATACAAATTGACTAAATTTCACAAAATTTGGTAGATAAATCACATGTGGGTACTCTGGTGCTGATTAGATTTTGGTACGATTCGGAAAAGAACAACCTGCCTTTTTTTACAAAATGGCGCGCAAAAATCGCCAATATCTAAACAAAAAGACTACGTATGTTCAAATGAGTCAATTAAATGCTTACTTTATACTTAATTTTTGACGAGGAAAAGAATAAGAACAACTCTATTACTCTAGGATTAACTGTTCTCGAGATATTTGAGATTTTTCGCATTTTTTTATGCCGCCTCTGGGAAAATGTCCAATTACCAAATAAAAGCAGAAATTGAATTAAACATGCAAATTTAGGGTCATTTTGTGCAATTAAACTCAATTTAATGAGTTCTTAAAGAAATAAAGGTAAAAAGAATTTGAGTCTGCAGGGAAAGTCATGTGCTGCCCACATCAGATTCTTTTTAATGCCAAAGTTCTCCCGACAAAAGACAGCAAATAGTAAAAGCTTTTCTACAAAATCCAGCATATGATCAAGACTCAATAATAATTTTAAACTTTGCAAGCAAAAGAACTAATTTCTTCTACATTCATATTAAAGTGAACTTATATAAGGATCACGCTCCTATTGCAGAAAGCATCTATAGATCGGTTTCACATAACTGCAGCGCATAGTGAGTTTTCTTACTGCCATTATAGATATCAGCTATTTTATGCTGACGCTCATCATAAACACGAAACTTGCCCACTGATGCTGTTATTTTCAATGAGAGTAAAATCCTAATTTTAGACTCCCCTATAGAGTCGCACATAAAAGGGAACGGACACCACTCGAATGGGGTTCAGGATTCCAGAGGGGGTTTGTACCACCAATATTTCCTTTTTAAGGCTAGAAAAGACATGGAAAATTCACAAAGTCAGGAAATCAAATAAGGAGGGAACCCGTGATAAATGTTTATAGGGGGCCATAATTTCTATGGGCGCTGCCCTTATAGCCGGGTTCTGTTAGTAGGAATTTATATGTATTTATTTTTATATATTACAATGCAATTCAACGAAATACAATGAATTGAAAAAGCAAGCTCGAGTGAGTTTCGTATCCGTCAAACATATATAGGTGCCTTTCGTGCAGGGCTGTTATCTGAGCTCTTTCACAGACCTGTAATTTAAAAAAATACACTGTAATTACCGGGGGAAACCCTCACACGCACTCCCATACAAGACTATTTATTCAGAAAGCTAGACTATAGTTTTAAAAAGTGACCGAAAAATTGTTTAACAGTGGTATGGTTGCAATAGTGTTCTGCACGGGCTTAGGCTTGAACCGACTGGTAGACTGGATCGGGTTAGATTCATTTAAAAAAGTTTCGGGTCGGGCTGGATTCCTTTTAGAAAGCTTTGGGTAGGGTTGGATTTTTCTTAGACAATTCCGAGTCGGACAAGATTTCTCTTGGAAAGTTCCGTTCTGAGCCGGGTTCTTCTTAGACAATCCCGAGTCGGACAAGATTTCTCTTGGAAAGTTCCGTTCTGAGCCGGGTTCTTCTTAGACAATCCCGAGTCGGACAAGATTTCTCTTGGAAAGTTCCGTTCTGATCCGGTTTCTTCTTAGACAATCCCGAGTCGGACAAGATTTCTCTTGGAAAGTTCCGTTCTGAGCCGGGTTCTTCTTAGACAATCCCGAGTCGGACAAGATTTCTCTTGGAAAGTTCCGTTCTGAGCCGGGTTCTTCTTAGACAATCCCGAGTCGGACAAGATTTCTCTTGGAAAGTTCCGTTCTGAGCCGGGTTCTTCTTAGACAATCCCGAGTCGGACAAGATTTCTCTTGGAAAGTTCCGTTCTGAGCCGGGTTCTTCTTAGACAATCCCGAGTCGGACAAGATTTCTCTTGGAAAGTTCCGTTCTGAGCCGGGTTCTTCTTAGACAATCCCGAGTCGGACAAGATTTCTCTTGGAAAGTTCCGTTCTGAGCCGGGTTCTTCTTAGACAATCCCGAGTCGGACAAGATTTCTCTTGGAAAGTTCCGTTCTGAGCCGGGTTCTTCTTAGACAATTCCGAGTCGGACAAGATTTCTCTTGGAAAGTTCCGTTCTGAGCCGGGTTCTTCTTAGACAATCCCCAGTCGGACAAGATTTCTCTTGGAAAGTTCCGTTCTGAGCCGGGTTCTTCTTAGACAATTCCGAGTCGGACAAGATTTCTCTTGGAAAGTTCCGTTCTGAGCCGGGTTCTTCTTAGACAATCCCGAGTCGGACAAGATTTCTCTTGGAAAGTTCCGTTCTGAGCCGGATTCTTCTTAGACAATCCCGAGTGAGACAAAATTTCTCTTATAAAGTTTCGTTCCGAGCCGGATTCCTTTTATTAGGTTTAGCACTTAAAAATTTGGGTCTGGGCGGAAGCATTTATTGTTTTAAAATCTTATAAATTATATTTTAACAGAATGCATAAATTTTCTTGTTGATTTCTGTAATGTAAATATGGATACTTAAAAAATCAACTAAACCTTACCTTAATGTTGTTATTATTATCTTAATGTTGAGCATAAAATTTCTCAAACTGGCGTTTTAGGCACATTTGGATAAATATCATTTTGGGTCAGACGAGGCTCGGGTCCTGCATTTGAAGACATTTTCGGACTAGAGCCGAATTCGGGTACTGGTGTGGCCGAGTACAATAATCTTAAATTTTTGCCGTAGCAAACCTCTAGGTTCTAGACATCGCTAAGTAATTAGCATAAATATGACAAGAAAGGCCTGTGCAAAATAACTCCCTCAAAATACGTTTATAATTTTACAACAATGATAAATTGGCGTAGTATGGGGAAATTCGTCAGAGGCGATTGCCTATAAGCACGTTTGGGTTTTCTTCATTTTGTGAATGGTTCTATTTTTACTAAAAATTGTGTGAAGCATCTGCTCTTGAAATTAGAAATTCTATAAGACCATAAAAATACTTGTAAAAGTACTTTTTGTATTTAGATTTTTACGAAGTGGTATCTTTTTCATATTTGTAATTTTCTGAAAGGGGGAGGGGGAGCTTTTCCACATTTAGAATTTTGAGAAAAGTCATTTTTTCCACATTTAGAATTTTATCAATATACTTTTTTTTTACTTTCCTTATATACAATAATGTATAAGGAAAGTATTGTGACGGGGTCGAAAATTCGAATTCGAGTTTTCGACGGGAGAGCACGTTTCAAGCATCCCTGATCACGAATCGAACATTTTTGAGGTGATGTCTGTGTGTGTGAAAGTATGCATGTGTGTGTGTGTCAGTGAGTCTGTGGAGACGATAACTGACAAACGAACGAATGGACCGATTCAAACGAAATGTGGTACAAAAATTACAATCCATGACTACTGGAAGCCTATTGTTTTTACACGCAATCAAATGTTCAGAACCCCCCCCCCCCCCTCAAATTTTCGAGTGGAATTTTGAAAAAATCATCAAAAAATCAAAACCTCTAATAAAGTTACGCAAATAGACATTTCTTATGTAATTTTTCATTAGAAAACGATTAACATAAATTTTAGAACGCTAGCATGAACCGTTCTCGAGATATTGCATATTTAAAAAAAAGTATCAAAAAATTATATAAAATAAAAAAAAATATTTCCTATTGAGAAACATGTTCACTTTTCATACGCAATATCATGCGATAAATTTGGCAATATCATTCTCGTAGATCCTAGCTCATTCCATTCATGAAAAAAAGATACTTTGAGTAATACTTTTGTATTTGAACGCTAATAGTCATTTATCTGCTATAAGAATAAATTATTTCTCCATCCATAACGCTTGGCGAGATTTTGGCGACGAATTTGGCGGAATGTCGCCAACTTGGCGACTTTTTTAAATGTTTCCAAATCAAAGAAAATCTCGCCAAATGGATAAAAATGAAGCTAAATCAATTAAAATAACGACTATTTGACGAAAATTCAATATTTTATAAGTATCTACTATAAGAATAACCTATTTTGTTTTTACTGTAAAAGAAGTAAATACATTGCATTATATAAGGAAAATCATGTGCTGTCCACATCAGATTTTTTTTCTTCAAAATTCGAAATTTGTGATTAGTCCATTTTTTTATTTTTTGCATTCTGTGAAAGGTTCATTTTTTAGTGCTGCGTAGTATCTGTTGCGTAGTATCTGTTTTTGAAATTAGGAATGTTGCAGGACCATAAAAAATTTTTAAGGGTTCTTTTCATATTTAGAATTTGGTGTCACATTTGGAATTGCGTGAAAGAGGCCCTTTTCCGCATTTAGAAATTTGAGATGAGTCCTGATAGAACCTAATTTGTAATAGAAATTTTTAAAAGGTAATTTCTTATTTTGTAAAAGAGTTGTCGGAAAGAGACACAGATTTCTTCTGAATAGCTCTGCCGGTATGTACCACTCAAAATATTGCATACTTTTGGTCTGATTCATTGGAATAATGAAATATTATAAAAATTTCTACTTTTATCTTAAATCCTATTCTACTGGGAAGCAATTTATTACAAGGCTGAAGCGCGTAATTATTTTTAAAATAATTCTTTTGTGAAAGATGACGAATGACGCCATTTTTCAATTAAAAAACATTACAAATGAATCTGATTGTTAAATTTACGCTTTAATAATTTACAACAAAATTTCGGATCACAAAATTCCATTCCTTCCCCCTCAACTATGAAAATATAAGCAAAAAAAAAAAAAAAAAAAAAAAAGAAGTGTTCTATTCATTGTTTTCTTAAGGCTTCGAATTCGAACGTTCGTAACAAACAGGCCCTGAACTCCTCCCCCCTCCTGTACTCCCCTCTGAAGATAAAATGGTAAATCAAGGCTTTTCAATAGAACCGGGGAGAGATGTTTTTGTTTCTTTTTACAAATACATTACTGCCAGTAATTTGACTTAGTCATTACTCTTTTGAAAATTACTGTTGACCTTCAAACTTTGAATTATGGGTAAAGAGGTACAAGAAAAATGGTTTGTCATCTTAAATTTAGAGTCTGTATTTTTGAGCTTATTTTGACTGGCATCAAAGTCGTTTGTCTTCTAACATCTATAAATATGCAGTGAATAATAAGGGCAGAACTATAGAGTTAGTGTATTTATTTATTTTGGGGAAAAAAAAAATTGGTGGAGGAAACTAGTTTGTTTCTTCAAACTTTTAAATTGTGAGTAAAATATACAAGAAAAATGTTTGTCATTTCTAATTTAGAAGCTCTATATTTCAGCTTATTTTAAGTTATTGGCATGAAAGTCAGTTTTACTTTTAAAATTTTGAGCATTAGAATTTGATTTATTCAGACTTTATAAAATTTTCATTAATAAAGCCGTATACTTATTGGATTAATCTGATTATTTAATTTTTCTTAAAGGTAACCTAAATGAATATATGCAATTTAAAAGAAGCACCAAAACATGTATACGACCTAGAACAATTTCACGTGTCTCTTAACATTTCCACTTTCTTATACTATTGAATATTGTATAAAGAAAGTTTCGATGCCAACATATGTTTTAGGAGCTCTTGACCACGTTTTGACAATTTTTAGAGTGATGTTCGTCTGTCGTTTGGTGTCTGTCTGTGATCAATTTCTTATGTACAAAATAGCTGTCACAAATATTGATGTATTTTCACGAAACTTCATATCCGGCTTTGTTGTTAAAATGTCTAGAACTACGTCGAATGTCCTAAGGTAACTTCCTTTTTAGGACACGCCCGGTAAGAGCGCGAAAAAGAATAAGGGCCGTGAGTATTTACAAACATTAATTTATTTACACTATATAAAAATTTACAACATTATTGATTTAAATTATTTAAAGCACAACTTCCCATATTCTAAATGGGATGAATACCAAATTTAAGATAAACAAATAAACAAATACAAAAGTATATATAGTCTCATAGACTAAAATGTGAAAGATGGTAATTAAAATAAACTTAAAACATCCCTATGAAATATTTAAAAATCCTTAACACGGAGAGAGAGATCGAACAAATACAAAATAGGCAAAAAGTCCCAATTGGGTAACTCACCAATATTGCTGGCCGAGTTTCGGACTTTCATCTTACTGGTATCACACGCACTTCAAAACGGGGCTACTTCTTGCCCTGAAGTCCGAGAACATTCTCCTCGCTCCTTTTTTAAATTTCTGAAAACTCTCTCTCTCCAAGATTTTAAAACACGCCCCTGAGGCGCATAGAACTACCTCATTGGATTCATGATCTTAACCCCTTTACCCCAAAGCCATGCCATTGGCTTTAGGCCTTCCAGAAACAAAAAGCCCCTTCTCAAGCCCCTGCGAAACTGATATGCTTTCGGGCACTAATTCAAAGCCGGCCGAAAACCCTACGATCCCTCCGAAAATGGACAAACGTTAAACCTTTCGGTGAAAATACGATCTCTAAAGAAACCTCCGACATCCTGTCTCCTATTCCGAGGAGAGCAGCTGGCCAAACGCAAAGGCTGACCCCCAAAATAAAAGAGTAAACTCAAGATCGCAACCCCGAAAATATTGGATCATGGGTTTACCATGCGACAGTCGAATGTTTTGAAATTTGAGAGAAAATTTCGAAATTTATTCGAAATCTCATATTTTCTTAACATGGCAGCATAGGACAAAATGTGATATAATTATGGATAAAAAGGGTTATTTATGGGTGAATGATAACGAAAACTAACAGTTTCGATCATTGCAGTGAAAAATAAACGCGATACAATTTTTGTGCTTGTAACGTGATTAGCATCGAGTTAAGCCACACTCCAGCTAATTAAAAATACGCAAACCATGACAATCTGATAAAATTGGGTATTTTTATTTTACATGTTTTACTAATTCCGTTGGTTATG
Organism: Amaurobius ferox; assembly: GCA_951213105.1. Lineage (NCBI taxonomy): Eukaryota > Metazoa > Arthropoda > Arachnida > Araneae > Amaurobiidae > Amaurobius > Amaurobius ferox. The sequence continues at coordinate 45,492,276 of OX578148.1, read as the reverse complement.
CCAGTGTTATCTAGAAAATTTATGTCAAACTAAGTTTACCATGTAGTTTAGGCGTCTTAAGTCAATCAGCAGGAACTGAACTTTGAAGAACGTGGGCTTTAGGCACTTTTACGAGGTTCTAATTTAATTTGTAAAACGCTTATGCAGCAGTGTAGGTCAATATTGGCTTACTACAAGTATGCCAAGTAAGTTTAAGTTTAGAAGAGACTATAGACCCTTTATCTGTGGGAAGTCAGCTTTGAAGAACATGAGCTTTAGAGCTTTTTACGATGTTCTGATTCAATTTGCAAAATGCTTACGCAGCAATTTAAGTCAATATTGGCTTACTACAAGTATGCCAAAGTAAGTTTAAGTTTAGAAGAGACTATAGACCCGTAATCCGTGGAAGTCCGCTTTGAAGAACATGAGCTTTAGAGCTTTTTACGATGTTCTGATTCAATTTGCAAAATGCTTACGCAGCAGTTTAAGTCAATATTGGCTTGCTACAAGTATGCCAAAGTAAGTTTAAGTTTAGAAGAGACTATAGACCCGTAATCCGTGGAAGTCAGCTTTCAAGAACATGAGCTTTAGAGCTTTTTATGATGTTCTGATTCAATTTGCAAAATGCTTACGCAGCAGTTTAAGTCAATATTGGCTTACTACAAGTATGCCAAAGTAAGTTTAAGTTTAGAAGAGACTATAGACCCGTACTCCGTGGGAAGTCAGCTTTGAAGAACATAGACTTTAGAGCTTTTTACGATGTTCTGATTCAATTTGCAAAATGCTTACGCAGCAATTTAAATCAATATTGGCTTACTACAAGTATGCCAAAGTAAGTTTACGTTTAGAAAAGACTATAGACCCGTAATCAGTGGGAACTCAGCTTTGAAGAACATAGGCTATAGACCCTTTTACGACGTTCTGATTCAATTTGCAAAATGCTTACGCAGCAGTGTAAGTAGAGTTGCAAAGACGGGGAAAAAACCGAGGTTTTTTTGGGGAAGGGGATTTTGAAAAAACTGGGAAATTTGAAACTTTTAAAACAAGTAGGAATTTTCAGTCATTGTATTATGCATCGTGAAAGAAATATGTATGACCTAAAACAAATATTTATTTTTTGCATTCGGAATTGTAAATAGCTGAGGCATGGAAAATTGAGAGGGATTTTATTAGATCCAAGAAAGATATTTAAATTATGTGACTTTCTTATAAATTCATTTTTATTTATAATTGAACGATAATAAGAAATTTATAAGAGTGCCAACTACATTTTAATAATTTTGTGACTAATATAATTTGCACATTTTCAACAAAATATTTACGATTTAAATTTTTTTTATTTTATTTCATTAGACTTTACCTTTAAATTAATGCAAAGATTTCACAAATTTATTTCAATGGCGACCCATTATTAAAGTTTGAACTGCGTAATGTGCTGGATTAGCCAGTGAATACAGGGTGTCCCAAAAAGATTGAAACGCGCTTTAATTCTTTACCTGTTGAAGATAAGTGGGCAATATAAATTGCAAAAATGTTGAAAGTAGGGTAGGAAATAAGACTACGTTAATGAAATAGTCCTCCCATTCATTTTCAAAAAGTTACACTTTTTAAATTTTTATACGACCCCCCTTAGACAAATTTGGTCTGGCAGAAAATTTTTATGTTTAATTCAACAAGATCATTAAAAAATCCTGCATATCTGTATCTTTCAAATCAACTGAAATATGATAAAGGAAAAAATCTGACTTATGCCACTTTTCCGTACCATGTGAAAGGCTGTTTCATCAGTGAAAATAGGGATCATAAACAAATTGACGATGGAAATTATTTAGATAAAAAAAGTACCTAAAAGTACTTAATTATTGAAAAAGTGCTTAGTTATTGAAAAGTACTTAAGAATCCGTGATTGCATCGTGGGCCTACGGGGAATTCTCAAAAATGTCTCCTATGTATTATCATCCAGTTTTATCTTTTTTGTGATATGTCACAAATTCACATTTCTAATTTGATATAGGGTCCCCATTCACAATGTTCAATTTTAAATTAAATATAACTCACTCAATTTTAAAGATACAGATATGCGGTTTTTTTTAATGATCTTGTTGCATTAAAAACAAAAATTTTCTGGTTGACCAAATTTGTCTAGGGGGGGGGGGGGGGGTGTATAAAAATTTAAAAAGTGTAACTTTTTGAAAATTAATGAGAGGACTATTTCATTAACGTAGTCTTATTTTCTACCTTACTTTCAACATTTTTGCAATTTACATTGCCCACTTATCTCCAACAGGTTGAGCATTAAAGCGTGTTGTTTCAATTTTTTTGGGACACCCTGTATAAGAAATGCAAAAGTCAGTTTCTTCCTATCAAAGTTTCTAATGTTTTCAAAATCCCCGAGTTTATTCCCGCTTCTAAAAATTCCCGGGTTTTCTGCATATCTAAGTGTAAGTCAATATTGGCTTGCTACAAGTATGTCAAAGTGAGTTTACCACGCAGTTTAGAAGAGACCACCTGCAATCTACGGGAACTCAGCTTTGAAAACCACGGGCTTTAGTCCTTTTTACGAGATTCTTATTCAATTTGCAAAATGAGTACGTAGCAGGTAATATTGACTTACTACAAGTATATCAAAGTAAGTTTACCACGTAGTTTAGAAGAGACCTTAGACCCATAATCAGTGGGAACTCAGCTCTGAAGAATATATGCTTCATTCCAGGTTCCGATTTAACTTGCAATATGCTTACAAACGCATCAGTGTAAGTCAATATTGCTTTACTACAAGGGTCTTTGACATTAGTCTGGAGAGAATACAAGAATTATGTTGTTTATCCGGGAACTTTATTGTTTATCCGACAAGTTTATTTTTTATCCGCGAAGAATGTATAAATCTAATATGTATTCCATTCATCTTTGTAGTATTAAAAAAATCTGATATGGGCAGCACATGACTTTCCTTATATAATCAATGAATTTACTACTTTTACAGCAAAAAATAGGTTATCCTTACAGTAGATACTTATATTCTTTCCAAGATATTGAATTTCTTTAATTAGTCATCATTTTGATCGATTTAACTTCATTTTTAACACTTTACAATATAGTTGAAAAGTGTTTATGATTTTGTTCATTCTGTCTGTCTGTCCGTTAGCACGATAACTGCCGTAAAAATGACTTTATCAAAATGAAATTTTAGTATGTTTTAGAGACGGTCTGTAGGACCTATGGGAATGTAAATAAATAATATCACCCAATTAGTTTTTTATTGAACCCGGGTTGAAAAAATGAAATACATTGAACCCTATGGGACCTAATTTTTCAAACATTTTTTTAGAAAATTTAAAATTCACAAATTGCTTCGAAATTTTTAGGAAATATTCACATTCTCCCCTAAAATATATAAAAAAATTTCAGTAAAATATGTTAGGTAGTTTTTTAATTAAAAATTATTTAATAAAGGGAGAAAAACAAATTAAATTAAATTCTGACTTTTGGGATAGCCTCCAGAAAGAAAAAAGAGATATATTATATAATAAATATCTTTCCAAGGGTTTAACTACTTTGTATAAGAGAAAGGCTTCACATTTAAAAATAAATTTGGCAGATAACAATTTTTCATTTTTTTTTAAATTTTATATAACTCTTCATGATATACTTATTTGATGGCATTTTTAATGCACTTTCCTCCGTCCTACAGAGTTAAAATTTGGTACACAGCTTAAATTTGTAGAACATTTTATTCTACAAAAAGTTGGTGGATCTTTAAATATAGATCCTACATTTGTTTTGAAATGGCCTGCAAATAGTCCCCGTTCACTTCTATAAATCATTGTTGCAATGTTGTTAAAAATTCTGATGTGGGCAGCACATGTCTTTCCCTACAGACTCATATTCACGTTCTCTTTATTTCTTCAACAATAATTTCAGTTTATCTGCACAAAATAATAGCCATAACTATTTTAAATGACATTGAATTTGAAACTTAAATTTGGTTCTCATTTGATAGCTGGACTTATTGTCAAAGGTAGCTTAGCGAAAACGCGAAAAAACTAAAATATCTCAAGAACGGCTAGTCCTAGAGTAATAGGGTTAGTCTTATTCTTTTTGTTGTCAAAAATCACGTATAAAATAGGAATTTAATTGATATAATTGAGCACACGTAGTCTTTTATTTTTATATTTAACGATTTTTGCTGGCCATTCCGCAAAAACAGTCTGTTCCTTTTTGCCGAATCGTACTAGAATAACCTACAAGTGATTTATATACCAAATTTTGTTAAATTTGGTATATAAATCACTTGTAGGTTATTGAAATACATATTAGACAAAAATTATTAGGACCAAATTTAACAGAATTTAGTCCATTAGTTTTTAGCTAGAGTGGATAAAGACAATTTCTGCCGGCCATTTCGCAAAGAAGGCAGATTCTTTTATTACGAATCGTACTATAATCTAACGAACATCAGGGTTTCCCACAAAAAACTTACCTACCAAATTTTATGAAATTCGGTTCATTAGTTTTTCAGTTAGAGTGGATGCAATATCCTCACAGACACACAGAAAAACACACAGATACACCGTTACACACACAGGCGTCTTCCTAAAAATAGTTTTTTCGTGTTCTAGAAGTCCCAAAACGTGTAGATCCTTCGAAAATTCGTGTTCCGATCTTCGGCACGATTCCAATATCTTGAATACATACACACACACACACATATATATTATCTGTGTATCTGTGTATTATCTGTGTATCTACATTCCGAGCCTACGCAATTACAATAGTTGTGATTTTAAATGATCCCTAAACTTTTATTTTTTCTTCAACGAAGCCTAATTTTAACTTATGCAGAATGCAAATATCTCAAGCGATTGTAAGGTGGATTACATAAGAATTGCTGAATTTTTTTCACACAAAATTAATTAGCTCTGGAGTCTGGAATACAAGTTACATGAATGGAATATTCATTGATTTTGCATAGAGCATCAGATATTGCGATAGAATTTTAAATATTTAAGTATAATAAATTACTGTAGTACTGTGATAATGTAAAAGATATCACCACAGAATGTATCACATTTTTGAGAAATTTTAAATGAAATTGTATTACAGTTGGAAAGTGTTTCATAATCAATGCTTATGCATGGTTGATCTTTCTTGGTTTTTGATAAATTTATTATCCATTTGGGGAGATTTTCGTTAATTTGGAAAAATTTAAAAAAGTCGCCAAATCTCCCCAAGCGTTATGGACGGAGAAATAAGTTATTCTTATAGCAGATAAATGACTATTGGCGTTCAAATACAAATGTATTAGTCAAAGTATCTTTTCTTATGAATGGAACGAACTAGATCCACGAGAATGATGCCACTGCATTTATCGCATGATATTACATATGAAATGTGAACATGTTTCTCAACAATTAATATATTTTTTTTAATTTATGGGATTTTTTGATAAATTTATTTGAAAAATGTGCAATATCTCGAGAACGGTTCATGCTAGTGTTCTAAAGTTTATATCAATCGTTTTCTAAGGAAAAATTACATAAGAAATGTCTATTTGTTTAACTTTATTAGCGGTTTTGATTTTTTGATGATTTTTTCAAAATTTCACTCGAAAATTATAGGGGGGGGGGTCTGAACATTCGATTGCGTTTAAAAACAATAGGCTTCCAGTATTCATGGATTGTGATTTTTGTACCAAATTTCATTCGAATCGCCCCATTCGTTCGTGAGATATCGTCTCCACAGACTCACTGACAGACACACACACACACACGCACATACTTTCACACACACACAGACATCACCTCAAAAATGTTTGATTCGTGATCGGGAATGCTTGAAACGCGCTGTCCCGTCGAAAACTCGAATTCGAATTTTCGACTCCGTCACAATACTTTCCTTATACATTATATATATAAGGAAAGTAATATTCATTTTTACTTTTTGCTGATCGCAGATTTAGCGCGATCCGGAATTAGTAGCACTAGACTAATGCCAGACATCTAGCATACCCACATATTCCTTAGAATAAAATATTCATTACAGCAAAATGTTAAAAATCCCAGACCTATAATGGGTAGCCATGACTCTAACATCGAACTACGAAAACCACATTTAGCGTTCCCAAAGTCATGTCGTATAAAAGGGGGAGAATTTGAAGTTCTTTAAATTTTAAAGTTTCGAGTTAATTGAAAGAGTAATTGCTTTTTGTTTCCCACTGTCCCTGGCTCACTGTAATTAATGTTCGCTTAATTATATTCGTTCATTTAAAATGAGCTCGCTCCGAATGAAACAATTGGGAACTACGCAGCAATATGTATAAAGGGATTAACGGAAGGAGAAAATCTTTGTCTTGTGTAAGAAAGGTAGAGAATGGCGCGGTTAAGCTTGAGTATAAAGACTCGGCTTAATTTTCGTTGAGGGTAACAAGCTGTACAAGATTATTTCAGTTGACTATAGAGTTTAAAATTTATTAATTTATTGCATGTTTCGGATTTAAATTTATGATTCGGCGCTCATATTCCGAATCCGGCAGTTATTAAGCTAAATGAGTCTGGATGTCAGAAATTTATTTAGATATTACATAGTTATATACATCAGTTTTATGCATGCTAATGCTAATCGAATTTAAATATATTAAGAACACTAAGAAGCGATTTATATTTAATATAAAACCATGAATTTACATTTATTAATATATATAAGAAAATCCAACATGTCTGTCTACCTGTATATCTGTCTTTCAGATATGCCGATAAATTTGGCAAACTTAGCGATAAATTTGACACAATATCGACATCATGACGACTTTTAGGAATTATCGCTAAGAATTTTCTACCGTGGAATTCCGTCAATTGGCCCCCTCAAATGTGATTAAAGAAGTCGCGAAAAATGTAGAAGGGCGCTTACTGGGAATTTTCTACTGAAAAGGATTAAGTATAAAATTCCGTCGATCTTCCTTCTCAAATACGACGAAAAACCATGGAGTATGTAGTACGGGAGGTCTACTTGAAATTTTCAATTAAAAAAACAAAACAAAGTATATTTTATCAATATATTTATTTTATTCGACAACGATTTTATTTTTATTTTTCTGAATTTTAGCCGATGTTTAAGATGGGTTGGGGGGGGGGGGGGGGGGGGGGGGCAATGAATTTTACTGAATTTCGAATTTCAAATTTAGGGTATATAAGTCTGTCTAAAAAAAATATTTACTAATTCAATTTCTTGGTGCATTATATAATTTTATTTGATATGTGCGATTTTTCAATCATCCTGTAGTTTTTAAGAGAAAGATTCTATGTTATATTTATGATACTCGATAAGAAATTTTTACTTTCCCTGCAATACATGGTAATGTATAGGGAAAGCATTGGAATCATGTCGAAAATCGCAACTCGAGTTTTCGACGGATCTACACGTTTCAAGACCTCTAGAATACGAAAAAACCATTTTTAGCGTGACGTCTGTGTGTGTGTCTGTGTGTCTGTCTGTCTGTCTGTGCAGATTTTGTATCCACTCTAACTAAAAAACTAATACACCGAATTTCACAAAATTTTGTAGGTAAGTCACTTGTGGGCGACTCTGGTGCTGATTAGTTTTGGGTACGATTCGGGATAAAAGAACCAGCCTTTTTTGCGAAATGGCCTGCAAAAGCTTGTATCCACTCTAGCTGAAAAACTAATGGACCGAATTTCACAAAATTCGGTAGATGAGTCACGTATAGGTCACCCTGGTGCTGATTAGATCTTGGTATGATTCAGAAAAAAATAACCTGCCTTTTTTTGCAGAATGGCCCGCAAAAATTGTCAAAATCTAAACTAAAAAGCTACGTATTCTCAAATATATCCATTAAATGCTTGTTTAATACATAATTTTTAACGAAGAAAAGAATAAGACCAACCCCATTACACTAGGACTAGCCGTTCTCGAGATATATTGGTTTTTTTCGTATTTTCTCCACGCCACCTTTGAAAATAAGTCCAGTTATCAAATGAGAACGAAAATTGAATTAAAAGTGAATTAAATTTATTGAAATAAAGAGAACGTGGATATAAGTCTGCAGGGAAAGTCATGTGCTGCCCACATCAGATTTTTCGATCATCCTATAGTTTTTGATAGAAAGATCCTATGTTATATTATACTATCAAGACGAAACTAATAAGCGAAGAAAATAAATACTGCAAAACTCAATATGAAATTCATTGATGAAGTTGATGATGTGATATGATATTCAGCTATTCGTTGCTACTGAGCTCTAAAGATCGAAATTTATATTTTTAGAATTTTATTAGAAATTTTATTTCTCCTTGCATCTTTCAAAAACACAAAATTCAAAACAATCACATACAATACATTTTATTGTTAAATATTCCATTTCTCTACTTCCAACCAAAAACATTTGAGAACTAAAAAAATAGGCTTAATAATTGACATAAACTGGCGTATATAGTACTTATTCGACCAAGACACCAGATTGTTGCTTTAAAATTTTTACGCATATATCAATGCGCCTTGACGCTTATAGTGTATTGTTTGGCGTTGTTTCATATTCGTAGTAATAGAGTGATATGCGTGCAAATAGAACACCGGTGCTTGGCGCACAATTTATTTTGCAATAAAACTCGAGGTAGAGCATTTTGGAAATTTTAAATGACGGCGTTGCATTAAATGCAACCGCTTGAGTTTTCAGCATGCGTCAAAAGGGCACACCATGGAGTTAGAAAGAAAGAAGATAAAACTCCTATGAATGAAACGCTTGAAAATGCCATAATGCTTTGAGAATTATACCTAGGTGTCACTAGTGTTAGTAAAGTAGCCGATATTGTTAGCTGACAAAACAGAAAGGCGTAGTATTCCTTTCCTTATATACATAATGCATAAGGAAAGTATTGTGACGGGGTCGAAAATTCGAATTCGAGTTTTCGACGGGAAAGCACGTTTCAAGCATCCCTGGTCACGAATCAAACATTTTTGAGGTGATGTCTGTGTGTGTGTGTGTGTGTGAAAGTATGTGTGTGTGTGTGAAAGTATGTGTGTGTGTGTGTGTCAGTGAGTCTGTGGAGACGAAAACTGACGAACGAATGGACCGATTCGAACGAATTTTGGTACAAAAATCACAATCCGTAAACACTGGAAGCCTATTGTTTTTATATGCAATCGAATGTTCAGAATCCCCTACATTTTCGAGTGAAATTTTGAAAAAATCGTCAAAAAATCAAAACCGCTAATAAAGTTACGCAAATAGACAGTTCTTATGTAATTTTTCATTAGAAAACGATTGACATAAATTTTAGAACGCTAATGAACCATTCTCGAGATATTGCATATTTTTAAAAAAAATTATCAAAAAGTCATATAAAAAAAAAATATATTTTCTGTTGAGAAACTTGTTCACTTTTCATATGTAATACCATGCGATAAATTGGGTGACATCATTCTCGTGGATCTAGCTCGTTCCATTCATGAAAAAAGATACTTTGAGTAATACTTTTGTATTGGAACGCCAATAGTCATTTATCTGCTGTAAGAATAACTTATTTCTTCGTCCATAACGCTTGACGAGATATGGGCGACGAATTTGGTGGAATGTCGCCAACTTGACGACTTTTTTAAATTTTGCTAAATTAACAAAAAACTCGCCAAATGGATAAAAATGACGCTAAATCAATGGCAACTCATTGATGACGACGACATGGAAAAGGACGACTCATTGACGAAAATTCAATATCTTGGAAAGAATATAAATAACTACTATAAAAATAATCTATTTTATTTTACAGTAAGTAAATTCATTGCATTATATAAGGAAAGTCATGTGCTGCCCACATCAGATTTTTTAGTATATGTATTTTTGATTATTTTTAAGTTAAGGCTTCTCTAATTATGAATATAATTAACCAGTATTTTTTCATAGTCGTAGGAAAGAGTACAAACAATATGGAGATAAAAATAAATTGAAAGGTAAAATGATTTTGAATGCGTAAGGATATTCTTTATTGTTTTAGTTCTACTTTGTAATGCGCTAATAATTTATTTTTACAAAATTGAGAGTTTAAATAAATATTTTAGGCTTTTCGCCATAGAAATAATAAAATGCAGGACTACATATCTTATCCCAGCGCCATCTGAATTATTGTCTCAAACGATATTGGAGTCATCTTAATATGAAGTTTTAATTCCTTACTTTTATCCCCATGTGGCTCATTTCTGCTTCGTAAACCTTTATGTAAAAGGCAGACGGTATTTAGAAAATTTTATCACAATATAGTAAATGTTAACAAAAATGCTATTTTTCAGGCATTTTTATTTTACTTTTCCCATAAGACAAAGTACATGTAAAGAGAAAGAATCGTAGGGATTAAAAATCTGACGATTTGTATGGTTTTACACATTTTTGAGCACGGATATAAATCAGACATTTTTTCAGTGTGTCTCTCTAAACACTATACAGTGACAGTACACGTAACAGTATTATGCGCTTAAGAGTATTATACGCGTAACAGCATACGATACAGAAACAGTACATGTAACAGTAATATGCGCGGTTAAGCGACGCCCAAAAACATACGGACCCACAGTGAACTGGGTAGAACAAAATAATATTTCCCCCAACAATTTTATAGAAAAATAAAAGTATTTTATTGTTATTATAACTATGATAAATATTGAGCTTTTTATGACTTATCACACTGATTTTTGTGATAAATACGAAATTTTTTTTTTTACAAAATGTCCCATTGCTTGTTACATATAAATAAAATTGAATCTCAAAGTTTGAAAAACGCGGGGACCTATCAATGGCAAGACGGGAACCAGGACAGGGCAAAACTTGTGCTTATCCATGTAAGCTTCACTTGCAAATTGCACTGCGAGGAATAATAGTACACGAAGTGTAAATGGTCTAAGTTTCTAACTTTTTTTAATATAAGCTGTAGCAATGAAAATAATCTTGTGCTATTTTAACATATTTTAAAATATTTTTCATTTAATTACTCGGGACTGGCAAAAATGTAAAAAATAGAGGAGTTTCAAAAAGAAGAGAAGTCAAAGAAAATATGTACCAAACTTTTATTTTTTCACCTATAAAAATGTCTCTCCATAAGAAAAGCAATTTCTTAAAGGCTTTTGATTTGTAGGACTAAAACTAAAAGTAATTTTTACGGTTTTTTTTCGCGGTAGGGGGGTGGGGGTGGGGGGGGGGGGGGTTACAAATTTTGCGCAAGGTGCTAAAATTCCTACTAACACCGCTGACGATACATATCTGTGAAATTGGGCCAGTCAAACGAAATTTGTACGGTTTGGTTTGGTTTGGCTTTTCAATCAGTAAGCGTAAAAAACCTGTTGATATTCGGAAAGATTGGATAAGAGAGAGTGCAAAAAAAAAAAAAAAAAAAAAAAAAAGAAAGTTCATTTTTTTAAACAATTACATAGTCATTTTATATGCATTTTTTATTTAAAAGCGAATGACGCAATTTGTAAGACACGCCAATATGCGCCGCCACGAGGTATTGTACGCTTTTGATATTTAAATTAATATATAGTAATAATATATATTATATATATATATATATATATATAATATATAATATATATATAATATATATTATATAATGTATATTATATATATATTAATAATATATATCAAATTTATATAATTTATATAATTTTGATATTCAAAATAATATATATTAATTAAATATAAACTGTTATCAAATAATTAGATGCTTTGCAAGCGCTTTTAATCAAAATGAACTGAAATTATTTTTTAGGATTTTCCAAGAGATAGACTCAATATTAGAAATTTACTTCATCACAGAGAGTAATAAAGTCTCTTGGAATAATGAAGCGATAAATAATACATGCTCATTTTAATCTGTAACCGGTATATGCAAATAAATTTTAATTTACATTAAGTCTTAAAAGTCTTAAGAATTATTCATTTTTTTTTCACGCAATAGAAATTTGTTAGTGTGTAAGAAAGGATGCATTTTTTAATTACATTTCAAAAAGTATGAAAGGAATTTTTCTGTAGACATTTTTTTATACCATGCGTCTATAAAAATAAAAATATTTTAGCTAAAACATGTGTTTTTAATGTAATGAAGCAATTAAACGGGTTATAGGACTGTTAAACTTTCAACAAATTAGATTTTTTTCAAAACAAATGCAGAGTTCCATTGACTCTGACCATTGGCCTAAAGACCTTGCAATTTCACCCCAGTTGCTCAACGGCAGAGTGGCGCGCAGGATAATTATGAAACTTAGCATTTTGTCATGAAATTTTCAAAATATATAATATACGCTAGTATATAATATATAATATATATTATATGAACTAAATGTTTTCATGTTTTCTTGTTGCAACAACATCTTTTTAAGAGATTATGTTGTTGAAATTTTGAAAATTTTGTGAAAACTAAGCATAAAATAGAAATGTACTTTTAATACAAATTATTTTAGGCTCACAATAAGCAATTATTCCTGTAGTATAGTTAGATACAAAAAATTATGGTCTGGATATAAAATTTTCTGACTATTGCTGCGCGAAAGCTGTCATACCAATCTTTGGTTAGATAAATAGTACATAGTTTTCAGCTCTTTATAAAAAATATTTATTTATATTATTTGTTAAAAATTCGTACATGGAAAGAAAATATATATTTATTACTACAAAGAAAAAGTGTGTTCATAAAATGTATATTTTATAAGAATTAAAATGTTGTATATGATGATTTTTTTCAATGTTTAACATTTTAAGAATTCTATGGCTCCCCTAAATTAGTAAATTGAAAGTGATCAATTCGAGTTTGGCAACGTTTTAAACGTACCAATTCATAAAAAACTCGGGATTTCGGATGTTTGACCTCATTATAATACTTTATTTCCATTGTAACATTATTATAGTGATATTAAAAAGCAAACAAAAGCTATGTTTCATTGCCACTGATTAAATAAATAATAATAAAAAAAAGTACATGTTGAAAATTCATCGCATTAATAAATTCTGAACGCTAATTTAAGCCTCTTGTTGTTATACAAATAACGAATTCACAAAATTTCGGGGAAAAACCGAAGTTTTCTTTCACTTTTATGTCAGGCGATATTATCCAGTGCTAAAATTTATTTTCCAAAATTAACACAAAACAACATTCCGTACACACCAAACTCCAATTACTAAGCTTTTTATTCGAATTCTTAAAGTTTGTTAAAATAAAAATTCCCGGCAAAAAAAAAAAAAAAAAAAAAAAAGAAAGAAAAAAAAAATTAGAAGGGAGGATCGTAAAACATACGATATTAGTTTCATTTAAGAACGATATGATTAAAAAATTTATTAGTTTCGACATGCCCATCAAAATTGCCCTGTAAAAACGAATTTATGAAAGAATAGACACGATCAACAATGGCTACATAAAAATCTTAATTTAAATAACTTTTACCCGTTATCGTCTTTCTGAAGCACAGCGGGTTTCAGACTATAATATGCAAATCAAGCGATCTGCTCGGACCGAACTCCCCCCCTCGCTCCACACACACACACACCCCTCAAAGAAAATACGGTAACGGGGCGACATCCCATAAATTTCTTTAAAACAAAAATTAACAACCGACGTAGGGCGAAATTGAAAAGAAAAAAGAAGTGAATAACAATAACGATATCTTTTATTAAAAAGTAAGACATTATAGGGCCGGATCGGCCATCTTGTAACGTTTCTTTTTAACAACGCTCCGTCCAGTTTGAACGTTAAATGCGCCGGCTAATGCATTTCATATTTATGGTAGTGGGTCCTGGGCTTCGATGCTTGTTTCGGTAGCAATATACTTTGAAAACATTGTTAATTTGACAGCTGTCGCTATGGTTACCGAGGGGCCGTGTTTACTTGTTCGCCTATTCCCTCTCTCTCTTTTCTAGGGGTGGGGGAGGGTTTCCAAATGCGCTAGAGGAACGTTGACTTATTGAGATTAAAAATACAAGAAAGGAGGAGGGGGGGATAATTGCTGGATGAGTCAAAGTTGAAAAATTAAAATACAGTCATGCTTTAAAATTTATTTTTATTCTTACTACCTGAGCTTAAAAAGACGGATGTGGGTAGCACACGACTATCCCTACAGACAGGCAGTCTTTTAGGACTTTTCGAATTTGGGGGGGGGGGGACGAATGAAACTGTAAGGGGGCAAGTTTCTCATTTCCCCTATAAAAATATATCTAAATGATGTCACATAAACAGAAACTAAGTCAATATAAATGTCTCCGGAAGGGGGGGGGGGGGTAATCATCTCGGGGGGGGGGGCTTCGTCCCTATATATTAACATGTATTGTACGGAAAGTGAAAATCTATGTCCAGACATGACTTTCTCTAATTTCCTCTCTCTCCAACACATGATTCACAACTTTTAATATTGTAGGGAAAGTAATATACTTTTTATACTGTGAATGTAAGGAAAGTAATATACGTTATAACGTGTATGTAGGGAAAGTAATAATAAGCATGTCGAATTTCATAAAACTCGCTCAATTCTTTCGAGAAATATCCCGTTTCCTGGACAAAAATATCATTTCTAACATCTTGAGTCGTGATATGTACCTCCTAAATATTGATATCAATGGAATTAGTATATTGATAATAAAAATATTGATATCAATGTATTTAGTTAATGATAGTGAACATATAATATTTATTAATAGTGAACACATAGTATTTAATAATAGTAAACATAAAGTATTTTTTACAATATTGAACATATAGTATTTACAAATAGTGAACATAATGTATATAATAATAGTGAATATGCGTAGAATTTTAAACATGAATTTGATTTTTAAATTGCCTGTGACAATGAAACATAGTTTATGCTTTCTTTTTAATATCACTATAATAATGGTACAACAAAATAAATAAATCGTGCATCTTGAGAACGACGCATGTTAACGTTTTGTAATTGTGTAAATCGTTTTTACATTAAAAATACCATATAAAATTGCTATTTCTGTGATAATTTTAGTTATTTTATAGTCATTTCTTCGATTTTCGAAAAAAGTGTTCGAACAATTAAAATCTGTCTAATAGTCTGAGCTCTCCAAAAACAAACAGGCAGAATTTGTTTATCGTTTGAAACAATCGTACAAATTTCATTCGATTAGCTCAAATTATTCCAGCTTATCGTTGCTACAAACTCATAGATAGATAGATAGAGATCATTAAAAAGTTGCTGATTCGATAAAATAATTCGTTAGCAAGCAGCATGAAATAAAATAATAACAATTTAGTTTCGGATGTAAAAAGAGTTCAGATAATTACCACCTTCCTTCAAGTTGTTTCCTTTATATTTTATACTATATGCTACTTAACAATACATTATAGAATTTTACTAATAGTGTTCTTATTGAGGGAGATGGGGTTACAGTAGGATATTTTGAACATAAAAAAGGAGTTTGGCATTTTCAAGTACGACTGATTTTCAGCGTTTTATTAAAATTTTGATTTTTATTTACCTGAAACGTTAAGGGGAAAAAAAAAACGACCGTATAATTTTTCAAAACTGAACTACGTCGTAAGTCTTTAAAAGTGGGCCTGAATTTAGTCCGTTCCGCCCTACGTAAGCCTGATATCTAGATGGGTCAAAAGGTCTGGGATCTTAAATCAAAATGGGCTTTGAACTTAAGCCCATACCGGTTCAAGTGCCAGGTCGGCCCACATTTCTTATGAAAGTTTTGGACTAGGATCTGGCTCAGTCTGGAAATTTCCAGACCATATCGGGTTCGACAAGGGTCATGTTTTGAAAAGTTATAAACACAAAATATATGGAGAATTATGTTTCTGAAATACTGTTAATTTCAGCAATGCCGAGAGGAAAGTTAAAAACAAAAACAAAAAAAAATCTTTTTCCATAACACAGAGCACACAGATGGCTGAGATTTATGATATTTAAAATATGTCTAAAACACCAACAGTTCGTATCGGACCTATATTCAATTTTTTTGAGGGGTCGGATTGGGCCTATACTAAAATTTTTTTTTTGGGGGGGGGGGGGGCGGATCGGACTCGAGCAAAAGATTTCAAAATGTGTTCGAGCTCGGGCAGCATTCGAAACTATTTACTGTCGGCCCAGGCTAAGTAAAAACATAACATTGCGACCCATGTGACCGATAACAGGGCCGTATTTCTGTAGAAGGAGAATCAAATCTTAACGATGGCAAAATTTTAAGGGCGGCAAGAAGCGCCCGCCAAGAGCACGTCTTCAGGTTTCAGATTTCTTATGTAAGTTTCAGACATTTCTTATGTAATTTTTCATTAGAAAACGATTGACATAAATGTTAGAACGCTAACATGAACCGTTCTCCAGATATTGCACATTTTTCAAAAAAAATTATCCAAAAGTTATATAAAATAAAAAAAAAATATTTCCTATTGAGAAGTATGTTCACTTTTCATATGTAATACCATGCGATAAATTAGATGACATCATTCTCGTGGATCTAGCTCGTTCCATTCATGAAAAAAGATACGTTGAGTAACACTTTTGTATTTAAACGCCAATAGTCATTTATCTGCTGTAAGAATAACTTATTTCTCCGTCCATAACGCTTGGCGAGATTTTGGCGACAAATTTGGCGGAATGTCGCCAACTTGGCGACATTTTTAATTGTTGCCAAATTAACAAAAATCTCGCCAAATTGATAAAAATGACGCTAAATCGATGAAAATGACGACTAATTGAAGAAAATTCAATATCTTGGAAAGAATATAAGTATCTACTATAAGAGTAACATTTTTTTTAACTGTAAAAGTAGTAAATTCATTGCATTATATAAGGAAAGTCATGTGTTGCTCACATCAGATTTTTTTAATATTCCGATTATAAATAATAAACACTTTAATATGATCGTAGAGCATCTGGCTAGACCCTCAAATAAGGCGTTGAATAGAACCTCATTAATATTAAAATAAATTATGACTACACGCACCCCTTTTCTCCAAACTAAGACGATAAAAAAAACCTTATGTAACATTCCAATAAAACTTTGCACATTGTTAATACACTGATGAAGGCGGAATGAAAAAAAAAAAAGTTGTATATCTTGAAACAATATTTTGGGATGACAACACTTCCTGTGTTCCAGCGTGAATGTCTCTAATTCCGACTTTGGAGGCAGGTCTGATTCCACGCAAGCCTCCAAAATAAAACACCTTCACTTATCACCGATATATTCATGCACATCTCGCGAATTCTGAACTGGAAAATCCCAAATGCTATGTAAATAAAGGTCGGCTATATGAATTATGTACTTTTGAATAGCATAATCAAACTACAAATCCATCTCAATCCGTTCATTTGTTTATTCACTCCTTAATTTTGAGCTTCATAAAAATGGAATGGCATCAGTTCACTTCAGATGACGTGAATGCATGCTAATTTTCCTTCTTTGTATGGGATCCAACAATTCCGACTTCTCCATCAAACACAATTAAGGATTTTAATTTTCAGAGACCTCAAATCTTCTGGCTGCTTGCAGGAGAATGGCGCTTCGAAATTTGTATTTAATTCTTTTAATTTGAATCGGAATTTTCGCTTGGAGGGACTGCCTCAAGGGGGAGCCCTGTTCCCCCTCATTTTCTTAGCTTACCTGTCAGTTTTTAGTTCTTTTTGTATTAGATTTGCAGTCGCTTATTAGGCGTGTCGTCGCGATATTAGAAAATGCTAAGATGTCTCTGACAATCGTTGAGGAATATGTAGATAAGTAGCATTCGAAAAATGAATTTTATTGACGGATATATGGCAGGCATTTCTTTATTTTAAGTGCAGAGTTGCGTCGCTGAATAGTTGTTTAATATGCAGGCAAATACGAAGAGGAGAAATAAATGATTTTAAGCTGCCGAGGACGAATTAATTGTCGCAGTAAATTTCATGTCTCGTTATATATGACTTTCAAGCAAATTTATAGTTGAAGTAAATTTTTCTCCAGATTCTCTGTCGTCATATGAAATAGTGAAAGTAAAATATTTTATACATATATATATCAAGATAGAAAATTTTTTGATATGCGACATTAAATTCGCTTTTAACCGTGGTTTTAATCGTTAAGTCAAAATCTGCCTGGACTGAAATGTTGAAAACTGACAAAAACAAGATTTGCGGAAATAATTAGCTCTATAAAAAAATATATTTTATTTCACTTTACGTTTCATTATTTTCATGAAATTAAAGAAACGAAACAAACAAGACAACCAGTAATTTAAACTGCTAGTCCCAGTGAAGTAAACAACATAGCTAAAATGTTATTTTTTTTAGAGTTTTTAAACTACAAATAGCAGATTAAATAATTACATTTACTTATGAATACATGGAACTATACGATCATTTCACAAATCTAAATTTTTCGATCATTGAATTTCGAGTTTCATGCTTTTTTTAAAAAAAAATATTTATCTAGCATGATTTGCCTATTTTTAGTAATTTTTCAGTTTAATACGAATTTTATGCTAACACTTCGTTTCATTTTCTCTTTCAAAACACGTGTCAAAATACAGTTCGTGGCATCATGTTGCTACGGGCAACAGGAAACACCGAAGAAGAGAAGACATTGAATCCACTGCATTCAATTTTTACATTATATTTTTACTTTTCTTATATACATAATGTATAAGGAAAGTATTGTGACGGGGTCGAAAATTCGAATTCGAGTTTTCGACGGGAGAGCACGTTTTAAGTATCCCTGATCACGAATCAAACATTTTTGAGGTGATGTCTGTGTGTGTGTGTGTGTGTGTGTGTTTGCGTCAGTGAGTCTGTGGAGACGATGACTGACGAACAAATGGATTAATTCGAACGAAATTTGGTACAAAAATCACAATCCGTGAATACTGGAAGCCTATTGTTTTTAAACGTAATTGAATGTTCAGAACCCCTCTAAATTGTCGAGTAAAATTTTGAAAAAATCATCAAAAAATTAAAACCTTTTAATAAAGTTACGCAAATAGATATTTCTAATGTAATTGTTCCTTAGAAAACGATTGACATAAACTTTAGAATGCTAGCATGAACCGTTCTCCAGATATTGCACATTTTTAAAATAAATTTATCAAAAAATCCCATAAATTAAAAAAAATATATTAACTGTTGAGAAACATGTTCACTTTTCATATGTAATATCATGCGATAAATTGGGTGACATCATTCTCGTGGATCTAGCTCGTTCCATTCATGAAAAAAGATACTTTGAGTAATACTTTTGTATTTGAACGCCAATAGTCATTTATCTGCTGTAGGAATAACTTATTCCTCTGTCCATAACGCTTGGCGAGATTCTGGCAACGAATTTGGCGGAATGTCGCGAACTTAGCGACATTTTTAATTGTTGTCAAATTAACAAAAATCTCGCCAAATTGATAAAAATGACGCTAAATCAATGAAAATGACGACTCATTGACGAAAATTCAATTTCTTGGAAAGAATATAAATAGCTACTATAAGAAAAACCTATTTTTTTATTGTAAAAATAGTAAATTCATTGCATTATACAAGGAAAGTCATGTGTTGTCTACATCATATTTCTTAGATATCTGGCGACAGCCTGAATATGCTTACATAGCGAGTATACAACGGGTATGTATTAAGGCGCAGTAGTGGTCTGTGTGGCCGTGTAGCGTACCTGTGCGCAGCTTACTGAAGACATCTCAGCGCTTTATAAAAAAGCAACTAGGTTGGTCGTGGAAGAGGTTAGTCGGTAAGAAAGGCCGGGTAGAGTGAAACTTAAAACTGCAGGCAGATTAATATTATCCAACCAAGCCTCCAGCATCCAATAAATTCGCAAAACAAGCCTTCATGAAGCCTTGTGTGGAAATTCCTCCAAGTCTTTCAAGTATTGAATGAAAATTGGTATGCCATAATTAGCAGAAATTTTCTCAAGTTACGAAAACCGTATTCAATTTTAAGAGCAGCATCGGACAAACTCTTCTAAGTACGGTGAAATTTTCGTTGAGGTCGCCAAAACTTCCAAACTTCTAATAAATATGCGTGACGAATTTCTTAACTATTTGCGATCTAATCGCTATTTGAAAGACGGCGTCTTTTCCTGACATAGCCGCAAGGGGCGCTTTGTCCAGCCCAAACTTTAAGAGACCTATCTTAAAGTGCAGAGTGTGCACTTTTGTCGACGCACGCTGTCAAAACACTCAATCTTTAAATGGAAAATTCTCCAATTTGTCCTTGTGTCCAAGAATCCTCTCTAAAATAATCACCTCGCGAAATCTCTAAATCAAGCTATGGACTTTCTAATACAAAGCTGCCCCCCTTCCTCAACACAACTTCATTCTGCATGTGTGTATGTGTGAGCAAATTTCGTATTTCCAAGTGGCCGTCCGCGCTAATAGGTCTGCAACCGAATAGAAACAATCTACGCCAGGTCGTTTCTCTCCTCGGACTTAATTGTTAGTCCCCCGCAGTAGGGTGGAAAGGGGGGTTCGCGTGACAGTGGCGTTCCCCCCATTTTAGTCGCTACTTGAACAACAAACCAATTCCTCTTCATAAGGCGCAACGACAATGGGCGTTCTGGCCGAACAAAATTGCGTTTCAAATTACGCCTTTCCCATATTTTCCGATGGGGGCTCTAAATCCTGTAGGAAAATTCGTTTACATTATTAGAAAGGGGGTGGGGAGGGACACCCCCTTTTCATTGTCCTTTCCACCCCCTTATGGAAAGAGGGGGCATTCGTTGTCTTATTGAAAGTTTTGCCTGGAAGATGAAAGTTTCTTGAATCTTTAGGTAAAGTTGTAATGAAAGTGAACCGGTGAAGAGAAAAGCAATGATTGTAATTTAATGACGGGGCAGTTTACAGAAATATGCAGAAAAAGTTTTAAAAACGTAATAAAAAATATGATGTGGGCAGCACATGACTTTCCCTGCAGAGTCAAATTCATATTTTCTTTATTTCTTTAATATTTCATTAGACTGAGTTTAATTGCACCAAATAACACTAAATTTGCATTTTTAATTCAATTTCTGTTTTTATTTGGTAATTGGACTCTTTTCCGAAACCGGCGTAACAAAAATGCAAGAAATTTCAAATGTCTTGAGAACGGTTAGTCCTAAAGTATAATGGAGTGTGTTATATTCTTTTCCTCGTCAAAAATTGCGTATAAAACAAGAATTTAATTGATACATTTGAGCATACGTAGTCTTTTTTTTTTTTAATTTTGGCGATTTTTGCGGGCCATTTTGTAAAAAAAGGCAGGTTGTTCTTTTCCGAATCGTACCAAAATCTAATCAGCACCAGAACATACTACAAGTAACTTATCTACCAAATTTTGTGAAATTTGGTCAATTAGTATTTTAGCTAGAGTGGATACATGAAACTTTTACGGGCCATTTCGCAAAAAAAGGCGGGTTCTGTTTTTACAAATCCTACCAAATCTAATCAGCACCAGGGTCTCACCCAAGTGACTTCCATACCAAATTTTATGAAATTCGATTCATTAGTTTTTTAGTTAGAGTGGATACATACATTGCACAGACAGACACACACACAGGCGTCACGCTAAAAGTAGTTTTTTCGTATTCTAGAGATCTCGAAACGTGTAGATCCGTTGAAAACTCGAGTTGTGATTTTCGGTATGATTCCAATACTTTCCCTATACATTACCATGTATTGCAAGGAAAGTAAAAATAATTAAACCGACTTCGGTTTTATTAAACACATGCTTTTTATTTTCCCATGCTATTGTATAAAGAAAGTATTGCATAAAACTACAAACACAATTTCAATTTTAACAGTCCAATTATTTTAACTGTTTAATAGACGATAAATATTTCATGAGCGTTAAAAAAAACTACACAAACTTCTACTGTCGTATAATTAATTTTGTGTAATTAATCTATTTAAAAATAAATTGTTAGTCACTTACAAGAAAAACTTTAAACAAAATTTAAATTAAAACGGTCATCAATTTTAACACTACATCTTAAGACTAAATACCTATCAGTATGGGGGGGGGGGGGGGGGATATAAACTTTTTCTACTGTATATTTACGTAATTAATATATTTCAATTAATTATTAGTCAGTTATAAGAAATCATCTCAGCAAACAGGAACAAAACTTTATTTATATTTGAATGGTCTACAGTTTAATACTACAGCTACAGCTTAATAACTATAACCTAAACAGATGACAAATACTGCTTGAGTAACCGACTACATTTTTATGTACTCGACCACATTTTTATGTAATTAATCTGTTTAAAAATAAATTAGAACAGTCAGTTATACGAAATTGTTTTAGTTATATGAAAACCAAACTGAATAGAATTTAAATTTAAACAGTTTAACCATTTTAACACTACAATTTAACAGACAATAAATAACTCATGAGCGTGTTAAAAAAAAAAAAAAAAAAAAAAAAACTACGCAAACTTCGTCTACCACTTTTTTTTATTTAATTAACCTAATTAAAAGTAAATTATTACAGTCACAGTGGAAAACGACATGAATAATTTATCCTTTTATTTTTAAAGGGAGGGGCCAGCCTACCAAGCGTGGAAATTAATTGTTGTGTGTTTTTAATGTATTTCCTGGCTTTTCATAGATTTATAGAAAATTAGCTTTGATTTATAAGTGTATCGTCAAGAAACAGGAAATTACGGCAATTAAAAAAGGTTTCACGGATTTGCGACCATCAAAGTGTGGCCGCCTAATCTATTACCATCTTCGTGTATGACAACCCAACAGCTGCTTCTACAGGTAATTAGCGAGTCGTAATTACGTAGAAATTTTATTCAATTTCACATACACATTAAAATGTGAAAAATGTATCTTTATTTATTTTTCTAAAGGCTGTTTGATAAGGGCTTCTTTTTAAGGGATAAAATCATGAAAAGAGACAAAGAAACCTCACACTTTTGCATTCGTATATGTGAACTTGTGGTTCTCAACCAATGGTTTAGTTCTCAACCAATGCTTTATATCCATTGATCTAGCAGACCCCGGGGATTCACAAGTGTGAAGAGATTTAGGAAACTACAATTCCACAATTCTTACAATAAGTTAACTGTACTCTGGTAGCATCTACATATATTTATCGCAAAATATCAACAGTGGTGTGGTATATCTGATACAATCAATACAGATACAGTTATACAGCGAATACTTCTAGTGCAGTTCTATTCGTTACTATGGAGAATGGCTATTAATGGCTATTGAGAATGGCTCCATAGAATGGCTATTCGTTACTGAAGAGCTCTGAGAAAAAAAGAAAAACTTAGTCGCTGGTGCTATTTGCACCAGAAAATATAGTTTAGAATTCCCTGTCCTGACACATTGTCTTACTACACAATAAATCTGTTCTGATTCAATACCCTCCTTAAGTATTTGATATGTATTTTAAAATCATTTTTTTTTTCATTTAAAAATCAGTTTTTTAATGCAGTTTAAATACCTAAAATTATATTTTTACAACATAATTATAATTTATTCCAACTAATTTTACCAGAAAGACTGGAAACATTTTGTTTTCTCTTGTACATTTAAAAATAATTTATAATAAAGTAAGCAATACATGTTTAATTGTCATTACAAGGCCATCGATATAAATGACAAAGTTTTATTTTTCTGTAGATATGAATACAAGATGCTTCCAAAACGTTAAATATTTTATTACATTGTTGCATTAATGATGTAGATGAAGCAATGGATCTATTACAACATTGTACGCCCATAATTGTTTTTGTAAATAATATGAAAATTATTTTTTGCATATAGTGACAGTTTCAGTTGTTGGTTAAAATCTTGTCAAATGGTGTCACATAGAAACAAAAATGTTGCAAAAAGTTATAAAAACTGTACAAATAAACAACTCGTGATTGAATCTATCTATATTAAAAAAATGTAGCTGCCGCTGCCGTTTGACAAACTTCTTGTTTCGCGAGATTCTTTGCTTTATATCGCAAAAACTATTGCATATAAAAATATGAAGTTTGGTACACTTGTAGAAAAAACTTTGGGGAATACGCTGAAATAAACATTTTTTGATATATATTGTAGTTTAAGCAATATTTAATGTCAAAGTGAAAGACAAAATATTTGAGCTGCGAGTTCGCGTCCTGGATAGACTAACAGTAGCAAGACCACAAATTTGTGCAGGCGGGTACTTACATGTGTGAATTTTTGCAGGATGGAGACCCTTTTTTTAATTTCGATGTAGTTTTTGAGATATTTTACTTTTTATGGACTTCTAAAGTGAATTTTTTTTTCGTATTGGCACGTCTAATGATTTCCCTGTCTCATACCGTAAAAACTATAGGATACAAAAGTATGAAATTTGGTACATTTATAGAGAAATAATAGGGTAACATGATGAAATAAACCGTTTATCGATTTAAACTTTAGTTTGGCATGAAATAGCTCGCGAAGAGTACTCAGAATCAAGGAATTCAGTTTTTGGATTCCCTGGGCTAAGAAAAATTCCAGCTTTTCCCTTTCTGCGAAAAATAGATAGGGATAGAAAAAGAGATTTTTGAAAGTAGAATTTTTAGGAGAGATAAGTATGAAGCGAGCTCTACGAGCGCAGCGAGTAGGAGGCAAAGTCACCCGAAGGGGGTTGTTGTTGTTGAGACCCAGACCGTCCGACCTACCAGAAATGTGTAAGGTAACTGTTTGGACAGCCGGGAAGTGCCACCCAATTTAGACCGGAACCCAGTGGGGGAGGCATCCACAGGGACCGTACCCTCCTCCACCTACCATCAACCTCTCGGAAGGACTTACGGACCCACATGTTTAACGTGATCGTACTCCGCGTGAACACGGCGGCAGTTTTGATAGCGGCTGGAATCGAACCCGGGCCTACCGAGTGCAACTCCAGCGCGCTAACCAATGGGCTACCGCGCCCCACCCGAAGGGGGTTGGCGATGCGTAGCAAGCAGGGGGCAGAGCCCCCCCCCCTAGTTTAAAAAATAAATCCCGATCAATTCAAAGCAAATAATTTTGATATACTAAGATAACGTTTTTTTAACATCCCATCTTTACAACTTCTCTTAATAAGGTGAACTTAATATTGGCACTAGCAATCCATTCTTTCATCCACAATAAAGACAATTGTCATTATTTCTTTACAAAAAAAAAAAAAAAAAAAAAAAAAAAAAAAAAAAAAAAACTTTCCTGTATATCATTCGCACCTTCCATGAAGGGACGAATTTGCACATCCGTGCTAAAAAGTGTCGTTTCATTATTTCATCGCAAAAATGTGAACTTTAAATGCTATTTAATAAAACAAGTACACCGTTCTTGCTTTACATTAAGTTGTAGGCCCGGATACGTGGTCCGAGATCAATCCGGATACGCGGTCCGAGATCGGCCCGGATAAGCGTCCGAAATCGGCCCAGATAAGCGTCCGAAATCGGCCCGGATACGCGTCCGAAATCGGCCCAGTTCGGTCAGGATACGCGTCCGAGATCGGCCCGGATACGCGTCCGAGATCAGTCCAGATAAAATGGCATGATTGGCCCTTTCAACGTCAGCTCATTGTACACATTATTGATAAGGAAAAAAGTTACATCCAACGAACCCGGTTCATCGGGAAATCTCCAGAGATTCCACCAAACGTATCCGGGTCTGTTAAGTTGTACTTGAAATTATTAAACATACTAAATTTATCTATTAACTAGGTTTATTAACAATTAAACTAGGTTTTTAACTCATGTAATTAAATTCCTCATTACAAGAGAAGATGAATGGATAAAAGTGAAACTCACGAAAAATTGAGCAGATTTCTCCAATTATTAAATATTTTAATAACATTACATTTTCGACCAATATAGTTGGCAACAGAAGCGCGAGAAGTTCTATCTGAACCTGAAAAGTCGTTATCAGTCTTTAATTAAACGGTTAGTCAGAAAAGAAATCGAAAATATTCGTATGTATTTTGCGCTAAAATGCGTGATACAGTGCGCTCAACAGAATCAACAACAGCTCAGCGATTGTTGATTTTATTTTAATTTTTGATAGAGAAGATTGTCAAACATTAGAGTTGGATAGACATTTTTGTGTTCATATACATAATTTTATGTCGAATATTTATATGAAGATTCAAAATTAACTAAAAGTCATTATACTAAATTTTACTATAGTAAAGCATTAATTTTCGGAATTTTATTTTGAAAACTTTGCTTTCAGTGCATTTTTTGGGATTCATTTTACAGTTTTCTGAAGAACACTAAATACAGATTCGTGACCACAGCTGTGCTCGCCAGAAACAATGTGCGGATAACTGTTTGATTTGTCAAACTTTTTACACACCACTGTTATTGTTTTATATCAGAAAAATTGATAGAAAATTAATTATTAGTGGCAAAAATTTTGCCATACTATAATTCTTACTATGAAACATCTATTTCTCAGGATCTATTATAGATAGATATTAGATAATAAATGATATAGATTCAACATCAAATTTCGGATGACAGGTATGCTCCCTAAGGATTCCCGCTTTCGATTCTTTTTCAATTTCCAGTTCAAAAATTTTCATTTTACATGAAACATATTTCTCAAGATAGGCTTCAGATAGAGCTTAGATGACGACAGGAATCAATTTATGGAGGAAGTTGGATGTCCACTAAGAATTTCCACTTCAGTTTTTTCAATGAATTTCTTGAAATATATACTTTTCAGGATTGGCAACAGATAAAGCGTAAGAGATGATTAATATAGATTCAGTATTAAATTCCAGAGGGGTAGGAGTTATTAAGAACATCCGCTTTGGGTTTCAATGTCTACGTGAAGTATAAGCACGATAAATCTGTAGGTCAGAGTATAGGTCTGTAGGTCCCATCTGTAACTTCTTTCTAGAAGTGGTGGGTTAGGGAAGGAGAGTTCGGTCCCTGTGATTTTCTCCCTCACTGGGTTCGGTTAATTGGGTGGCACTAAGCAAAAAAACAGACTTCTTTCTATCTTGAGAAGCCTGTAGCTTTCTTTTAACCTACAAAAGCTGTAATCTCCCTTTTACCATAGACTGAGGTCTTATATGAGTATGAGCTTGTTACAGCATTTGCCTGATAAGCGGAATTAGTAACAACTTCCGGTTCTTGAGATGTCACTTCCTGTTCTGGGGATGCCATTTCCGGTTTTTCCGAAAATTCACATAACTGTTAGAAATAAGTATGCAAAAAGAGAATAAATTGTACAAATTGTATTCAAGTTAATATTTATTTAAAGAAAGGAAGTTATATCTATTTTCCCGCGAAAGTAACTGGTAATTAAATGTGTGAGAAGAAAATTTTCCAATTGTATATTTTACACTTGACGAAAAGTTACCTGCATTCAGAATGCAACTGAAATACAAGTTGCCTCACCCAGGGCGTATGACAATCTTCTGCTGAAATTGCCCTCGGGGAGTTATCTAGCCTAAACCCACACATTACTAAAATACCCATTTAAAATTTATAACCCATCCCATGTAACGCCGAAAACACATTTCTGCTGGAAAACGGAATCGAACCATTCAAAGAATGCAACTTGAACGGAAACCGACCGGGTTCAGAACAGCATAAAAATATGCCACCCGGCGACTGTTGCGTTCTAAAGGCCATAAACAAATATTTAAACAATTCCACTCTCTCCCCGGCTTTGCACTGAAAACAATGAAACTACAATCCCGTCAGTAATTAAGAACCTATTAAACTTTAGAAAACACCTCGAGCGGCTGATCTGACCACAAACCGCATCGCTTTTAAATAACACAATAAATCAGAAGCTTTTCCCGAAGTTTTCGCCGGGAAAACCGAATAACCCGTGAACGAAGAGATTACGGCCGGCTCCGCGTTCTAAACGTTTTAATTTATCGGGCAGATGCATAAATGGCTTTCGGAATAATTTTTGATCACTTCTGTGTTCTCTCGAAGTAATCAGTTAGTTCTGTGGGCAGACGGGGTTGCGACTGGGAGCAGGACGATTTCTGCGAACGCCAGATGCCTCTGTCGGAACTGTGAAGAGAAGAGAGACAACCGCGACTCCCGTTTTCTGAGAAGAGAGGGGGGGGGGGGGGGGGGTGTTACAAATAATGTATTTTTATTTTAAATTAATTAAGGGGGTGGGTCATATTTCTAATAAGAGGGAGAGGTAGTGATGACGTAATCACGAGGGAGTTCCAAATCCAATTATGTAATTTTAAAAGAATTTACGAAATTTAAAAATATCAACAATTAGATTGTTACAATGTATGCTGTAAAAAATATAAGCAGCATACAACACAAAATTAATAGTTATGTTTTACATCATTCATTCAACAATTAGATTGTTACAATGAATGCTGTATAAATATGAAACTTTACAAGCAACATACAACACAAAATTAATAGTTATTACTTTCCTTATATACATAATGTATAAGGAAAGTATTGTGACGGGGTCGAAAATTCGAATTCGAGTTTTCGACGGGAGAGCACGTTTCAAGCATCCCTGATCACGAATCAAACATTTTTGAAGTGATGTCTGTGTGTGTGTGTGTGTGTGTGTGTGTGTGTCAGTGTGTCAGTGAATCTGTGGAGACGATAACTGACGAACAAATGGAGGGATTCGAACGAAAATTGGTACAAAAATCACAATCCGTAAACACTGAAAGCCTATTGTTTTTATACGCAATCGAATGTTCAGAACTCCTCTAAATTTTCGAGTGAAATTTTGAAAAAATCGTCAAAAAATCAACACCACTAATAAAGTTACGCAAATAGACATTCCTTATGTAATTTTTCATTAGAAAACGATTGACATAAATTTTAGAACGCTAACACGAACCGTTCTCGAGATATTGCACATTTTTCAAAAAAATTATCAAAAAGTCATATAAAATAAAAAAAAAACTATTTCCTATTGAGAAACATGTTCACTTTTCATATGTAATATCATGCCATAAATTTGGTGACATCATTCTCGTGGATCTAGCTCGTTCCATTCACTGAAAAGATACTTTAAGTAATACTTTTGTATTTGAACGCCAATAGTCATTTATCTGCTATAAGAATGACTTATTTCTCCGTCCATAACGCTTGGCGAGATTTTGGCGGAATGCCGCCAACTTGGCGACTTTTTTAAATGTTATGCCAAATTAACGAATATATCGCCAAAAGGATAAAAATGACATTAAATCAATGAAAATGACGACTAATTGAAGGAACTTCAATATCTTAGGAAAAATATAAATATCTACTATAAGAAAAACCTATTTTTTTATAGTAAAAATAGTAAATCCATCGCATTATATAAGGAGAGTCATGTGCTGCCCACATCAGATTTTTGTTACAGCATTCATACAACAATAGATTGTTATAATGAATGCTGTAAAAAATATAAAACTTCTTTTTAAACAACATACAACACAAAATTAATAGTTATTTTTTACAGCATTCATTCAACAATTAGATTATGACAATGAATGCTGTAAAAAATATAAAAACTTTTTAAGTAACATACAACACTAAATTAATAGTATGAACCGGTTTCGAAGGCAAGAAGCAGCGTTTGTCTTCGTCAAGACAAACAAGATGCGAAACCCTGACTCGTCCCAGCAAGATCGGATACTGATGTAAAAAAATGAACATGACTTGAGCAGTGAAAAGGGGTTGCCAACGACAAAGGAGAAAAAAGAGCTAAAAACCAAGGAGGGAGAAACAAGTAGTAGGACATTATAAATGAAAAGAGGAAAGTGAACGCCAAAAAAGAATTTAAAGCACTTGTTCAGTAAGTAAAGCTACGAGCATAATTAATAAAAGGCAACTAATCGGTTCTAGAAGTTACAAGAATCGCCAAAACCAGCTGTAACAATAGCAACTTCTAAACAAATGCGAAAAATAAGTAGAAAAGAAAATGAAGGAACTAACTGGTTTTGGAGGTTGATGAACAATGAATGATGTTTAAATGAGCAGGAGCGAAACTACCATACCGCGAAAACTCGCAATGCATGGGCCTAGAGCTGTAGAAGGTCCCTAAGAGAAATTTTCGAAATAGATATTAAGGAAATATAACTGATGCCCCCCCCCCCCAAAAAAAAAAAAAAATTAAAATACCTCCGCTGCTTATGAGAGTATTTCGTCAACAGAAATAAGACACCTGAAAATTGAGTGGCTACATATGTTTCATAGCAGTTATGATCTCTTTTTATCAGGTCACAAGAGTGTATATCAATCGAAGGATGAAATGCAGCTGCCAGTAATATAGAGTTAGAAAGCATGCATATAAAAATTAGGGGATTAAAATTGCTTTGAGCGTTATGAGCCTTCTTTACCAGGCCGGAAGCAGTGTGTACCGAATGAAGGCTACAATACAACTAATAATAATATAGAGACAAAAATCATGCAAATAAAAATTAGATGACAATAATTGTTTCAAAGGCATTATGCTCTTCATCAAGTCAGAAGCAATGTGTATCAATCAAAGGATCAAATACAACTGCTAACAATGTTGAAAAAGAAAGCATATATATTAAAATTAGATAACTGCAGTTATTTTGAGGACGTTGTGAGTCCTCTTCATCAGGTCGGAAGTATTATGTATCAACCTAAGGATCAAATACTGTTTGATCCTTTGATTGATACACATTGGTTCTGATCTGATGAAAAGAACCATAACGTCCTTGAAACAATTGTAGTCACCTAATTTTTGTCTATTTTCTATCAAAGAAGTATAAAGAAGTATAAAGAATTTGTATAATTAGATTGATATTTTCGTATTGCCATACTAATATATAGAAGAAGCATTGTTTTCTCGAAATTTTGAAAATTCTATATTTCGACGAATAAACACGTTTTAAGATCTCCTGAATCCATTTTGCACACTTCTAGAAATATGTACGTCTCTGTGTAACCCGAGTTACCAAACCAAAATGAATGAACTAATTCTGAGCTCTGACTGAAAGTAGTTTATTTCGGTTTGATTTGGTAATGAACAGCAACTCCTTAGTTTTTACCCTTTAATTTTATAGTTTCATTATGACATCGCTCTCCATCCTGGGTCACGTGTGTAACTAACTCTTTGGAGGAAGCAACCTTTCTTGCTTTGGTTAATGTGGCTGCACTGTCTTTTTGCCCTAATTAAGGTGGGTGTTTATTTTTTTTCTTCTGAAACCGCTGGATATTTTTAATCAACAATTAACGAAGTTTTAAATTTCAAATTTATTTTAATTCAGTTGTTTGTGCGAAATTTATTCTAATTAAAAAATTATTAATCGAATTTTATAGTAATTAGGAATTATTTATAAGATCTTTCACGTGAATCATTGAAGAAATATATTTTGTTACTATTGAATTATTTTATGCACTATTAAAACACTAATTGCAGTATTTGAGTCAGGATTTTTTTCAAGTTTTTAAAGTTTTATTTGACAATAAAGCAGCTGACCTCGATTTTAATCAAAGCAAAATAAAATAATATTTTTACCGAAGTAATAAAACATACTTTAGGAACTTTAGTAAATAAAATCTTTCTTCATTTTCCGGGGGAAAATCGAAAATCTGACTTCGTTAGGTTCTGTCCCGTAATTGATACTGTAAGTGTTTATTTGTAAAGATTCAGCCTAGAACAGTTGCAAGGACAACAGCAAAGACACAAACACGTTAGATGTTAAACAACAATTCTAGCAAAGACACAAGCATGTTAGATGTTAGACAATTGTTATACGGATAGGCATATACAAAGTGACCATTTTTACACGAATTGAGATGTATAACAGAAACGATTGACATCTCTGACTTGCTGTACAATTGCAAAGGAGAAAAAAGTAAAAGAAAAAAATTTCAAGAATGTTTCGCGCGAATTCCCCCCCCCCCCTTTCAAACTTTTTCTTACTGTTTTAAACATTTTTTATCGCCGCCTATTGTTGTCTAGCCGTAGTTTCGCTTTGCTGAGCACAACCGGTCAGCTTCAGATCATATTCAATAAACTCATAAAAACCGAACAGGAATTCCCCAAGAAAAACACCGACTTTCCCCTTTTTAATGACAAAGTAATCTATTTTCCCACATCATATTTTTATTCTAAAGTTGATAACCTTCGTCTAATTACTCTTTTTGCTTTCATGATTGAAAACTAATGGCGATATTTCCTTTTTTAAAAAGACCGTCTCTTTTAGGCATTTTTATCTTTTACGCAAAAATTGAAGGGATTTTTTTTTCCCCCACGTTCTCATCTTGCAGCGTTAAAATGTCCAAGAATGTGTAACATGCATTGCGTGTGTTATACTTTATCATCCTGGAATTTTTCTTTTTTTTATCGTAGGTTTTCATTCAAGTATGCGTCTGATTTAAAAATGCTTGCAGTTTTACGTTTTAAAGAGCTACCTTTTAATTTCCATCTTTCATAAAGCGTAAAGTAAAAATCTCGTAAAATAACACAGTAGATAACAAATTAGTAACGGTATTAACCGGTTTCGAAAGCGAAAAACAGCCTTCTTCTTCGGGATAAGAAGACAGGAACAACGCCAACAAAAAATATGAAATGGGCAGCACATGGCTTTCTCTACATAATGCAATGACATTTTTTTTTCACAAAAAAATAATGGATGCATGTTTTTGGCATTATATATATATATATATATATATATATATATATATATATATATATATAAATATATATAAAGGGGTGGTTTACTGGTTTTTCTTGTTTATGCCTGACATTCTCTTGAGTTTTTTCTGGTTAGTAATTGCATTCTTTTGTTTGTTATAGATGCTTCATTATTTATCTTCATTTATTCTACTTTAATTGACCAAATTTCACAAAATTTGGTAGATAAGTCACCTGTGGGTTACCTTTGTGCTGATTAGATTTTGGTATGATTCGAAAAAAGAAAAAAAAACCTGCCTTTTTCACGAAATGGCTCGCTAAAATCGTCAAAATCTAAAACAAAAAACTACGTATGTTCAAATATATCAATTAAATTTTTGTTTTATACGTAATATTTGAGGATGGAAAGAATAAGACCAAACTCATTTCTCTAGAATTAGCCGTTATTGAGATATTTTAGTATTTTCGCATTTTCGCTACGCCACCTTTAAAAATAAGTCCAGTAACCAAATGAAAACGAAAATTGAATTAAAAGGGAAAATTCACTGTAATTTAAAATAATTATATGTGTTATTTTGTGCAATTAAACTCAATTTAATGAATTATTGAAGAAATATAGAGAACGTGAATATGAGTCTGCAGCGAAAGTCACGTGCTATTTTTTTTTTAATCTGATATTTCTATACAAAATATTGATAGTCCATTTCCCTATTGACAAAGAGACCTGTCCTATTTTTATAAAATCCTATACCTTATAATTTCTATCCCATAAAATTCTATTCCTTTCGCTATCTCTCCACGTAAAAGTTCATATATATCATATAGTTTTGAATATGAATATACCTATGTATTATATTGAAACGATATGATAAGAAAAGGCTTTGTCGCTGTCTGTTTATCTCCCTTGCCGACAAATTTGTCGCAATATCGCCAATTTGACGACTGTTAAAAAAACATCGAGTTGGAATATAGTAAAGAAATTAATTGTTGAATAATATATGTCAAATCCCGTCCCCATACGCCGAAAGGAAATGCCGAGTGGATCAGCTTAGTGGTTAGAGCGCGGGAATTGCACTCGTACGACCCAAGTTCCATTCCCAGCTCTGCCCAAAATTGACCCCGTGTTCACGCGGAGTACGGGTACGTTAAATATGTGGGTCCGTAAGTCCTGCTGAGAGGTTGGTGGTAGGGGAAGGAGGGCACGGTCCCTGTGGGCGCCGCCACCACTGGATCTCGGTCTAAATTGGGTGGTACTTCCGTCCAAACAGGTGTCTTACATCTTAGGGTAGGTTAAACGGTTTGGGTCGAAGAAGAATAAGGGGAATATCTAATTAATAACTGGCTGCGTTGGTTTAATGCCTAAATACTTACAATCACACATATTAAATTTGACAGGTTTATCTCATCAAGTAGTACTGGAATATGCATAAATATTTTTTCATGCAAATGCCGAATCCTTTTCTACTGCTAAAAGATATACTGTTTCTTTAGTGTTAATGAATGCTAATGTGCAAGATACTTAGTATGCAACGGATCGTTGCATACTAAGTGTCCACTGGATTCGGTACCACTGGATTAGCTCCAGTACCACTAAGTACCACTGGATTTCGGTCTAAATTGGGTGGTACTTCCTGGTCGTCCAATTAGATGTGTTCCACCTTAGGGTAGGTTAAACGGTCTGATTCGAAGAAGAAAAAAGGAAATATCTAGTTAATGGCTTGCTACTTCGGTTTAATGCCTAAATACTTAAAATCACTCATATTAAATTTGACAGGTTTATCTCATCAAGTAGTACTGGAATATGCATAAATCTTTTTTCATGCAAATGCCGAATCCTTTTCTACTGCTAAAAGATATACTGTTTCTTTAGTGTCAATGAATGCTAATGTGCAAGATACTTAGTATGCAACGGGTCGTTGCATACTAAGTGTCCACTGGATTCCGGTACCACTGGATTAACTCCAGTACCACTGGATTCCAGTCTAATTTAGGTGATACTTCCTGGTCGTCCAAACAGATGTCTCACATTAGGGTAGGTTGAACGGTCTGATTCGAAGCAGAGGAAAGGAAATATCTAGTTAATGGCTGGCTACTTCGGTTTAATGCCTAAATACTTAAAATCACACATATTAAATTTGACAGGCTTATCTTATCAAGTAGTACTGGAATGAATATGCATAAATCTTTTTTCATGCAAACGCCGAATCCTTTTCTACTGCTGAAAGATACACTGTTTCTTTAGTGTTAATATGCAAGATACTTAGTATGCAACGGGTAACTGCGATCGCTCTCTACCTGCCAATATATAGAAACCAGTTTTGAATGCACGAATTGCTGAAATCAAGCAAAACAAATTGGAAGCTTGTTTGGAGCTTTGTTACGGATAAATCAACTGACATAATGTGACATTAAGGTTTAAATAATTACTTCTCTTGCATGCATGGTGTAATATAGAGATATTGTGTTGAGGAGGAAACAGTGTCGGGCTGGCTGTACCCTAGGGCCTAGACTATCCAATACCGGGAACCTGGAAACCGATATTTTGGTCAAATAAGGGTATTTTAATACCGGTATTATTATGAAAATGCCGGTATTACTGGCATTTAATATTTATCAAATTGATAAACTGAAAAGTAAACTATTATTCTCCACTACTTTTTATTTACATTATTTTGAATTTTGCATTATACATTTTTGTTTTCTCATACGAAGTTTAGCAAAAGTGTTGTTTTCACGAAAATTTTCGATTTCGAGATTTTGATGCCTATATATGTATTAGGATCTCCTGAATACGTTTTGACTATTTTTAGAGTTATGCTCGTCCGTTTGTCTGACTGTGTTCGATTTATTGTGTACAATGTAGCTGTGACAAATATTATTGGATTTTCACGAAACTTTATATTCGGCTTTATTAATTTATTAATTAAAAAAAAAATCTAGAACTAGATAGAATTATTTGAAATTCGAGTGAAAACTAAATTTTATTATTTTTTTTTTAATATGGCAGCCTAGGACAAAATTTGGCATAATCATGCATAAAATGGGTTATTATGGCTCAATTATCACAAAACTGAATAGTTTCAATCATTGTAGTAAAAAATAGCAGCGATATAATTTTTGTGTTCGTGACGTCATTAGCTCCCTTGGGGTGGGGCAAGTTAGCCCCAGGGGGTACACTATCAAACTCAAACTAAAGAATCTAAAATATCAATCGAAAGATTTTTTCAAGCTTGCTTCGAAAGTTTTAGGAAATATTCAAATTATCCCATAAAAATATGAAAAAAATTTCAGCAAAATATATTCGGTAGTATTTTAAATAAAAATTAAAATAATAATTACACCCATATTTTATGAAGAGATCACGTGACCCACTTCAAAATAAAGTATGACATCCATCTTGTGTCAAAATCGTGATTTTTACAGTTCCTTTTAATTTATATTTAGTGTTGTATCCGTCCTAAAATCGCTTTATTTTTGCTTAATTTCTGTGCATCTACATTCTGAAACAACGCAATTACAATATATTTGAGTTTAAATCATCATTAAACATTGATTATTTCTACAATGAAGCCTAATATTCACTTATGGAGAATGTAAACACATAAAGATGCAGGATGAGTTGCATAAGAATTGCTGAATTTCTTTAACGCAAAATTATTTAGCTCTGGAGTTCGCAATATAGTAATCAATGAATGAAACACTCATTGATTTTACGTAGAGACGCAGACGATTTTATAGCAGACTTTTTCGATGAAGTTTTAAGCATAGAATTAAATTACTTTTACCTCCATGGTTTTAATTTTTAAATAAAATAAATTATTGTAGTATTGTGATGAATGAAAGGAATGTAATAAAAGTGTATGAATTTATACACTTTTATTACATTCCTTTATACACTTTATGCATTTCCTTTATACATTCCTTTATATATTTATACACTTTTATTACATAAAAGTGTATGAATATTTACAGCTTTTACATAGAGAGCCAGGCGATTTATATTTCAATGACGTCATATAAATAAAGTTCATATTTTTCCCCATCAAGTTTTAAGTTTTCAAATACAATAAATTAATGTAGTATTGTGATATTTTTAAGAATATTTCCGCTGAATGTAGCATTTTAGAGATGTTTAAATAAAATTGAATTGCAGTGGAAAAGTCTTTCATAATCAATGCTTTATACATGATTGATCTGATCTTTCTTGTTTTTTTCTTGAATATAAACCAAGAGAAAAAAAAACCTAGTTTTTCCCATTCATTCGCAATTCTAGTTCCAATTCGCTGTAGTACGCGCGTAATTATAGATGTCAATCTTATTCAAAGAACTCGTGTAAGTCAATCTAACCATCATTGTTTTTCCACACAAGAGCACTTAATTAATATTAACTCAACTTTGCATTTTGCAAGCACCAATCTCCATCAATTCAACTTCTCTCCAATGCAGCACTCTAAATATTGGATTGAACAGGACCTGCTGGGCGTATCAGAAACAAAAGACACTCTATAAAAACATTCTCATCACCCAAATTGACACAGGTCATCATCTCCCTCCTCTATCTCTCCGTACGACAAAACTTATAATTACTATATCTGCCTGTATTGCCTTAATGTTAGTAATCCAACCCACAGGACTAGTCAACACCCAAAATGTCCTACACAGCAACTCTGCATTTAATATTTTACAAACGCCAGGGCAAAGAGTCCATACCCCAGATCCACACCCTACTTTACCCTTTCAGCCTGGCACCGAACACTGTACTTTATGCCACCCCCAAAGACACTCAATTTAATTGAAAATAAACTCCGCGGAAAATGTCGTACTTCCTATGACGGGTTCATCTTAAAAGCGGCGCTTTTATTTTCATTAAGTATTTAAAAATGGCTGAAAAAGGTGCCACGCCCAGA
Source organism: Amaurobius ferox (assembly GCA_951213105.1). NCBI lineage: Eukaryota > Metazoa > Arthropoda > Arachnida > Araneae > Amaurobiidae > Amaurobius > Amaurobius ferox. The sequence goes on along the minus strand of OX578148.1, from coordinate 45,454,855 downwards.
ACGTATTGCGGAGGATATGTCGTATTTAATGTTTACGTTGACATAAATAATGAGATTCTCAGAAAAATGAATAAAGTTTACGAGAGAGGGGAGGCAGGGGGAGGTGATGTTTCAAATGACATGCTAGAAATGCGGTTGAAGATTTGAAGCTTTTGAGTTATCTTATGGACCATATTTTGTATGCAATGACATAAGAGATAATGGTTAGATATGTCTAATACTATAAATATAAGATTAATTTTAATATATTATTTCCACAAATAAATTTTCAAAAGCAATTATCTAAGGAATTATTGCAAGACTTGCGATTGAAGATTTGAAACTTTTGTGTTACTTTATGGCCCATTTTCTATGCGATGACATAAAAGAACTATGTTTGATACTATAAATACAAGATGATTTTCAATATATTATTTTCACATATAAATTTTCAGTGGCAATTATCTAATAAATTATCTAATATATGGCAATTACTTTAAATGGCAATCAGTCGTTACATGTTATTAAAACAGTTTTATAACTTTCACAAAATGTAATATTTTATAATCTTTTGCGTGTGAAAAATCAGAGGATTTTGAAGATCGCCTACTGAAATATTAGAAACAAATTTATATCTTTTAACTGCGAAATTTATTAGAAAAAGTATTAGAAAAAGTTATGAGAAAGAAAATGTGTATACTTATCATTATATATCATTGTCTAATGTGTTTTTGCCTTTTCAACCCTCCAAGAACTCCCTGGTGACCTTGAAGGCTGAATCTTTGCACACATAATATCGACCTTTGGACAAAACCTAACGTAGTCAGGTTTTCCACACCTCCACTCCCGTGATGGAGATTGTGTTTTTTTTTAGTCTTCCCAGATCTTCAATCTGCTAGCTAGCTCTCCGGTAGCTTTTAAATCTTTGCACACTTATAACTATCGACCATTGGACCGAACCTAAGCGCCGGATTTTTATTTTTCTTTATGCGAGAGAATGGTAGAGTTTGTCAGGACCCTCCCTTAAAAGGCACCCTCCCCCATTGGGACATAAAAGAAAACTCGACCACGAGGCAGAACCTAACTAGGCCAATTTTCAATCGAGACAACTTAACTATTTTCGACGCTAAGCACCATACATTGTTAAAATAATAATAATAATAATAATAAAACCATGTATTTCCGATTGAGTTTACAGACAACATAAAAATTCTGCGGGAATATATATATATCTTTCCTTCGGTTTTAGCTTTTCCATTTTAGCCATTTTGACGTTTGTTGACCATACTTCAGATTTATTAAATTGGTTTACTCACTGTTGCAGTATAAGTTATTTTTTAGACTTACCTGTGAAGATCGTTTTGTAAAACGAGAAAAGATTATTGTATATATTTTTACATTTTTAAAGGAAAATTGAAATAAATATTTTAATAAAAATAAATTGAAAATCGATATGATTTAGAATGCTATTAGAATTTTCACATATTTTAGCAACGCTGGGCATATCTGCCAGAAAATAAGTAATAAAACCTAGATGTGGGTAGCCAGGACATACCCTACAAACTCAAATTTATTTTCTCTGTATTTTTTCACAATTCACTAAATTGAGTTTAATTACATAAAATAACACAGATAATTAAGATTACGGAGTTTGCAGTTTTAATTCAATATTTTCATTTGGCGATTGAAGGTATATTGAAGGCGACGTTGCAAAAAAATGCCGAAACGCTGAAATATCTCGAGGGCGGTTTGTAATGGAGTTGGTCTTATTCTCTTTGACGTCAAAAATTACATTTAAAACAAGCATTTAATTGATACATTTGAGCATATACAGTCTTTTATTTTAGATTTTGACGATTTTTGCGGACCATTTCGCAAAATATAGGCTGTTCAGCACTGCTTTCCCTATACATTACCATGTATTGTAGGGAAAGTAAAAAAAGAAACTATAAATGTACCATGTTTAGCATCGAGAAAGATTTCAGAAACTTATTTAACCAAATCACTTATACGTTCAGCTTTAGTTTTTCTAACCACTTGTACTATGAAGAAATATTGCGATGAGCAACAATTTATAATTTCAATAATTATCACATTCACATCAATCAGAAAAAAAAAAAACCACGTATCACTTAATCACACCTTTGACAAACTCCGAAACGAAAATATTCTTGGACAGCTGATTTTCAAATACATATAAAAAGAAACAAATAGCCCAAAAGTGATATAATGTATCAAATCTCTGCAATAATGTGCAAGAACAGCTGCATTTTCAACGCCTTAATAAACATTTTTGCAAAATGGACGAGAAATGATGACCTAAAAATTGATGGGCAGCCACGGATTCCTATGAAATTAATGTGTTGCCATTCGGGAATTCATAAATGATAAAACTGAATTATAAAGATATTAATGGGAGTTAACGCTCGATTCAATGACATGGTAGAAGAACCTTGAATTTTTTCTCGTCGATATATGGGATGCAATACATTTTACCTTGACGTCGATTTTTATAGATTGATTATTTATTCATTCTTGAGCTTTTATGTACCCCGAAGTCATGTTTTTTAAGCGTAGTTTCTCTTTAATGCAGGGGTAATTTTTCTAAATAGAAATGTGTTTAACAGAGTAGAGTTGAGGAGGACTGGTTACTGATAACCAATAGCTTATAAATGAAACGTATTCTACTTTCTTTTCCTTACAAAAGAGCTCACTTTTTTACTTTCCCAATGGTTTCAAGTATAGGCAAAATATTGTGACAGGATTGAAAATTCGAATTCGAGTTGTTGATGGAAAAACATCTTTTAAGTATCTATTAACTCGAATCGAACTTTCTGAAGTGATGGGTGTATGTATGTGCGTGTGTGTGTGTTTAGTGTGGACACGATAACCCAAGAACAAGTGCACCTAACGTTATAAAATTTTATATGTAGATACATTGTTTGGAAAACTAGAACTATATATAATTTTTAGTAATTCTTATGATTAGAAATATAATTGTTAACATTTTATTTATTTCCATAGAATTATTCCCTGTGGGCAAACAATAATAATTCTTAAAACACTGACGATTGTGTATAAGTACATGGAGAAATTGATAATTTGAACTTTGCTATGAATGTTAATGTAATTGCTTATATTAGCATAGATAAGATAAGCCAAATGCGTTTATTGGCGTTAATAAACTGTTGCCAACTTGAAAAAATAAACTTTTAAAGATGTTTTAAGAAATATTAATAATAAACTGTTTTTAGATAAAATATGTCATGAAAAACAAACATGAAAAGAATATAAAAACAGAATATAAAAGCAAACCCAAATATATAGCTTACATCAATTTGAAATTTGTATAACAAATCGAAGTCCACTATAGAAGCCAATAAGAATATAAGTAGCTCAATGGTCAGAACGTTGCAAGGCCAGGCGGAGATACAAGATAGAGGTTTGAGCCGGCTCGGTTTATGCTGGCTCGGCCGCTCTGGCTGACATAATTTTTTTTTTTTTAATTGAAAAAAATAAAAACGAAATTTAATAAAGTGCATGCAATTATTTTGTTGATTTCTGGTATGTAAAAATAAAGTGTTAAAAAAGCCACAAATTTATGTTTTAGGCATATTTGGATAAACATCATTTTGTACTAGGCCAATATTTAAGGGTCTTTGGTCCAAGCTGGGCTCGAGGTAATTCAAAACTTTTCAAGCTTAGGCGGGGTTCGAGCATTGGTACTGTCGAACCGTACTGAGCAAATGTCTGAAATTTAGGCCCGAGTATACATCTAATCCAGTGTTACAATCCTAGCAGGGACATGTCTACAATGGCATGACCGAACAATTCAAAATATAAGGAGGTATCGGCCGAAGGAGGATCCCAGCCTTGTTTCTGAAGGAGTGTGTAAAGAAATTTTAGTAATTCCTTACAGATGTAAGGTGGCAATAGATATCACTCACGTCTGGGAGTAATACAGCAGACCTGGGCTAGATTACCACCTCTGGTTGATTATATATTTTGCACGATATCGCTAACAACGATTTTGGGGAAATGCTGCTAAGTTGATAATATTAATTCAATAGTTTTTAAAATTAAATAAAATTCATCTAATAATTACTATAGCTTTGTGGGAACAAGGTTTTTTTTTTAATATTTTATTCAAAATACAACAAGTTCCAGTGTTTATGGGATACATACATTTTGTGGAACAATTTTTTTTATATTTTATTCGAAATACAGCAAGTTTCAGTGTTTATGGGATGCGTACATTTTGTGGAACAATTTTTTTTTTATATTCTATTCGAAATGCTGTAAGTTTCAGTGTTTGTGGGATACATACATTTTGTTGGAAGGGAGGGGTTCGTATAAAATTTATGTTCATTTCAGGAGGTCTATAGAGTCAAAACAATTGTATTTTGTTAGGAGATCTGGGGATTTCAAAGCAATTGCATTTTGCTAGGAGGTCGTAAAGGAATTGCAAATTGTTATGAAGGGTTTTGGGGGTTATAAAATAATTAAATTTTGTTGTGGGGGGGTGGGGTGTCTAAGGGGTCGCAAAGGAATTGCGTTTTGCTAGGAAATCGTGTTACTTATGTTATGTTAGCAGGTCGTATTGTAAGTTATTCGCATATCTGGAAATTTTAGGAACGCAGCTTTTGCAGGTGGGCAGATGTTAGGGAATCCTTTATAAATTTATGCACCCCATCATATAGCGGGCTTAATATCTAGGTTTGATATATTTGAGATAAAAATGAAAATAGCATACCATAAAACTTTCCATTACTAAAGTACTATAACGAATCGCAACAGACTAAAATATTAACAAAGTACAAATTACAACCCGCAATAAATTACACCACAATGAGCCGTAAGCCGAGCGGCATAAAGAAAATGACACTTACTTTCCCATTTTCTATTTTTCATAAATAATGTGAACTATTTACGTAATTATCCCACCAAAATAGCCATGCACTGCCTATTCCAGCTATGCATATGAGACTTGGCAAACCGAACTTAATAAAAACAACTGGAAAAAAGGCCTTGCCCAGCGAAGCTTCACAAATGAAATATATTTTTTTTATCCTTTCCAGAGAACCATAAATGCGCCGCTAAAACATCGATCTTCAAGTCTACCTGGGGGAGTTTTTGACAATAAATATGCACAGTACCATTCGTCGGAAATAACTATGTACCACACATATGGCAGAAAGTGTCCTATAGAAGTCGGAACGTTGTAGGGATTTCAGGACGTGACGTGCGTTCCAATCGCATTCCATAATGGACTGTGGATTTAATGAACTCATCTGGTTAAATGCTTCTTTTTTTCTTACTTACATTTACATCGGTGGACACATATCGCCTCTTAATATTCAAAAAGAGTCGATTGGGGGGTTTTAAATGCTTTTTTACAGCTTAGGTAGTCAGTGGGAAACGGCAGACATTGAACCTATGGGGAAGCGTGGTTGGTTTTTATGACATTTTGAATAGAATGTTGGTAATAAGGGACATGGATGGTCAGCAGACTTCAAAGTAGCAACGACGTCTAAAATGAGTTTGATTTAAATATCATTCATACAATGGTTCAACATAAAATTTATTGTATTGTTCTCATATTCAATAGGGATTTAAAAAAAATCTGACGTGGGCAGTGCATGACTTTCTCTACATAATGCAATGAATTTACTTCTTTCACAGTGGAACATAGCAGACATTGAACAAATGTGGAAGCGTGGTGGGTTTTTATGAGATATTGAATATAATGCTGGTAATAAGGGACATGGATGGTCAGCAGACTTCAAAGCAGCAACTACGTCTAAAATGAGTTCGATTTGAATATCATTCATGTAATGGTTCAACATAAAATTTATTGTATTGTTCTCGTATTCAATAGGGATTTTAAAAAATCTGATGTGGGCAGTACATGACTTTCATTACATAATGAAATGGTTTTATTCCTTTCACAGCGACATGACGATGTACAAAATCTATGGCACAATGTTTTCGGCATTGAATTGCACACTAATATTTCTCGCTTTTCTGGATGACAACAAGAAAACCTATTTCGAAGTACCAAATTAACTTATATTTCGCGCAAATTTATCTTGATAATCAGAAAAATGGCTAGCAATATTGTCTGTATATTAAACGATTTCCACCAATTGGAACTATTATTTTTTATTATATAAAATATATTAAGTTTCATCATATTATTTCATATTTCATGCAATTTGTCAATCTTCTTCAACTTGATAAGACGATTGCTCAAAAATTATAAGAACTTTGTAAAAACAAATTATTGATCTAGAAACTGGATTTTCTACTAAACCTTTTGTAATTTACTGTTTATATCTATTTACCTTATATAGAAGATATTTCGAAAAAAATTAAGCAAAGTAAAGCGAAAAATCGATCAGAAAAAATGTATTTATCTGGGAAAAAAAATAGTTCAAAATATATATTGAAATTATTTTTGTATATTCATTAATGACTCCCCATATTTCTGACAAAAAATATGTATACATTGTTTATATTTTATCTATTAAGTTCGGAGATATAAGCGTTCACATCAGGGAGGTAAAAAGAGTTAAAACTTTATATTAAAAAAACGCCAATATCGTTTGAGACAATAATTCAGGTGGCGCTGGGGTAAGATAAGTAGTCCTGCTTTATATATATTTCTATGACGAAAGGCCTAACATAATTTTTTTAAACTGTCAATTTTGTAAAAATAAATTATTAACACAATGCAAATTAGAATTGAAACAATAAAGAATATTCCTACGTATTAAAAATTATTTTACCTTTCAATTTATTTTTAGCTCCATATATTCTGTACTCTATCCTACAAGTATGAAAAAATACTGATTAATTATAATCATAATTAAGGAACCCTTAATTTAAAAATAATCAGACACATAAATACTAAATACTACGTCTTTCTGTTGTGTCAACTAACAATAGCGACTACTTTACTAACACTAGGGACGCCTAGATATAATTTTCAAAGCATTATGACATTTTCAAGCGTTCCACCCATAAGAGTTTTATCTCCTTTTTAACTCGCCATGGTTCACGTTTTTCGCAACGCTCCGATTTTAGTCGGATACCCCCGACCATAGACGTTATTAATGCCATAGACGCGTAAAAAAAAAAAATAATAATTCAGTAATTCTGCTTTGAGTAATAGAACACATAGTTCTGCAGAAATCATTCACAAATCATAGTCGCTTTGTGAACTCTTTTTAAATATTTATAAATCACACACCCCTTCTTTTTATTACTCACCCAGCAACTGATAACTTAATTCAATCAAATTCCACCCAGCATTCAATTTCACAAATAAGATTTTCCCCTCCGATTTCTAAACGTGTGCAGAGCAGCAAAAGCGCGCGAAAAAAGTTTCTTTCTACAAATGGCAGCACTTTGTCAGAGTTAGCGTCTTAATATTCCTCACTGTGACGAAGAACCTAATTGGACCCTAACAAGTCTTTTAAACGTACAACAGGGGCATTAAAACCCCCGTCAAACAAAACAAACAGAGAAAGAAGTTGGTCGTATCGCCATACGTTTTATGCATAATTCAGGTGGCAACGCGCCGTAATGGCCGACAGATTTCAATAACCGAATTTAACTTTTCTTAGGTCTCTTAATCATCTTAGCAATGGAGTAAAACGGCTTTTATTTGTTGCCTACATCTTAATTGGAAGAAGAGTTTGGTGTTATTTAGTTTTCGGAAGGGGGCTGTTGGTAATTACAGCATGAAGTGAAAAAACGATTAAATTATTTGCGTACTCCTTTCCGAACCGTCCAGTTTAAATGGATGTAATGGAGTTAAGGGACTATCGGATTTGCTGGTTAACTAGATGAAATGCCGGTTTCTTTTGAAACACCGCTGCAGATAGCGCTTCATCAAACGCTACAAAGAGAGGGAAAATAGAAAACGAAACAGTTTCATGATTTAATGCGAAACAGAAAGGGGTACATGCAAAGCACGTTTCGGCTCCAGAACCACGCTAGGAGTTTTTTCGGCTCCAGAAAATTTGTTAACGCTGATAAAGATTTAAAGCAAAATATCTGAGTTAAGAGGTTCAACTCAACTTTCTCATACATTCACCAGTGTTGCCACACAAACAGCAAAATAAATTATTCAAGTTTTCCATTTTTTTTTCAAATACTAGGGGGCTCTGTCTCCTGCTAGCTACGCTTCGCCAACCTCCGTAACTAGCTGCGCTCGCAGAGCTCACTTCGCGAGCTATTTCAAGCCAAACTAAAGTTTAAATCGATAAACGATTTATTTCATCGTGTTACCCTATTATTTCTCTATAAATGTACCAAATTTCATATTTTTGTATACTATAGTTTTTACGGTACGAGACAAAGAAAATCGATAGACGTGCCGATACGAAAGAACATTTTTATCTTCTGAAGGTCATAAAAAGTAAAATATCTCGTAAACTACATCGAAATTAAAAAAAAAGAAGGCTCCGTCCTGCAAAAATTCAACTACGTAGGTACCATGCCAACGGCCCTACCGTGCTGATAACACCGGTTCTCGTTAGATCACCGAAGTCAAGCAGCATCGGGCGCGGTTAATACTTGGGTGGGTGACCACCTGGGAACATCGCGTGCTGTTGGCACATTTCGAGCACGGTAGCCCGGTGGTTTGCGCGTTGCCACAACTGCCGCCGTGATCATGTGGAGTACGATCACGTTAAACATGTGGGTCCGTAAGTCCTTCCGAGAGGTTGGTGGTAGGGGAAGGAGGGTATGGTCCCTGTGGATGCCCCCCCCCCCACTGGGTTCCGGTCTAAATTGGGTGGCATTTCCCTGCCGTCCAAACAGTTACCTTACACCTTTCTGGTAGGTCGGACCGTCTGGGTCTCAACAACAACATCTACGTAGATACCTGTCTGCAAAAATGCATGGTCTTGCTATTGTTAGTCTATTCAGGACGCGAACTCGCAGCTCAAATATTTTGTCTTTGACTTTGACAATAAATATTTCTTAAACTACAATATATATCGAAAAATGGTTTATTTCAGCGTGTTTCTCAAACTTTTTTCTACAAGTGTACCAAATTTTATATTTGTGTATGCTATAGTTTTTGCGGAATGAAGTAGAAAAACCCGAGGAACGAGAAATTTGTCAAACAGCGGAGGCAGCTATTTTTTTTTAATATAGAGATTCTTCGTAACAAAACTAATAGAAGACTTAAAGACGTTGAACTAAATACATTTATGCTTCTTTTTATGTCGCACTCATATGGCAACGAGCAAAATTTGCGATATATTTCACTAGTGGCGTATTATGAAAATTTCCACCAAGGAGTTGCAAAATATTTCATAAATATCGTTAAACGTTAATATTTGTTAATAAAATTTGCTTTCATTGGTAATTGAAATTAATTATTACTTAACGATTAATCAAAGATATTAACCATATCAATATTCATAGAAAGTGCTCCTAAACAAATCTAAATCTCCCTCAACTGATACTTAACTAATTGCTTGAATTATCTTAGTATCTGTCTCTTCAATTTCTTCAATAATACCTTCTTTCTTCCATTCACGAAAAGTATTATCATAAGAATCAAAGATATTCTCATTTTTAAACGTTTCGTAGCAGAACGAAGTCTTGTATTTGTCAAATCGCAGTTGCTATTTAGAGGTGGATCACCAACACAGAACACACACACACACACATATATATACATACATATATATATATATGATTTGCTCATTACCAGAAGTAAAAATCTTAACAGTTATTTTTATGTCACAGACTTAAACTTTAATGACGAATCAAAACAAAATACTAAAATAAATGAATATTGTACCTTGAATTTTACTAATTCTGTATTAAATAATCTGAAGATAAATAATTTTTTAAAATCGGTTTCCAATTACTTTCCAGTCAAACATGTAAATCCTAAAATTGCATATAAATATGATAAACCGCTAGGACGTTATATTTTCAACTATAATCAAATTGCCAAATCAGTAGATATTAATCAAAACTATGAATTGGATAAAGAGTCATATTGCCACTGTCATTTAGAAAAATACAAAGACTTCGTAGATAAACACCATGGGCATGTTATAACGGGAAATCTAAATATTATTAATTATGATGCACTAAGATCACTGATGTTACTGGGTACTAAGTACCGTATACCTACTAAATTTAAACATAAATTAATATGTAAAGGTATTAATATGTATTTATTTCTTGACTTAAATAAATTTATTTATAAAATCAGTTATAAATATCAAATCCCTGTAGAAGCCTTTAAACCTTGGAGAGTCTTAATAGAGCAATACTTAAATCATTATATATATAATCAGAAAATTAATAATTCATATAAACTTAATTCAATTAAAAATGATATTAAAGAAATACAAAATGATTTTGTCATTACATATGTCGATAAGGCAAGTGGAAACTACTCAATTATATGTAAATATTATTATAAAAATACCCTTCAGTCACACTTACTTAATAATCATATCTATAATTTACATAAAACTAACCTTAAAATCTTATACAATAGAATATCAGCCAAATATAAGCAAATCCATCTAAAAAATAGTTGTAATAACATTCCATATATTGTTTTAGTACCCAAGTTTCATAAATCCCCTGTTGCTTTTCGAACCATTACCAGTGGGCATAATTCTTACATTACTAATGCTGGAAAATTATTATTAAAGATATTACATGAAGTATCCTCGTCAGATGAAATCTCTAATAATTGTCATATTGTAAAAAACAGTTTTGAAGTAGTTAAGAAATTGAAAACTCTTACTAATATTCGTAGTATTTATACCTTTGATTTCAAAGATTTGTTTAATAATATTAATATAGATGATCTGTATAGAATTATTTTAGGAATTTTTGAAAAATATAATATCAACCTAAAATATTCAAATTTTCTTTTTAAAAAATTACTTAACTTCACTCTTTATGAGAATTATATTCAACATGGTGGTACTATTTTTAAACAACAGGTTGGTATCCCACAAGGGGGGTGTGCCTCATCATTGTTAGCTAATCTGTATTTATTCTTCTATGAAAAAAACATTACTCCAAGTTTGCATAATATGCACATGTTTAGATATATAGATGACATTTTATGTGTATCCCCAAATAATAATATCCCTATAGTATTAAACTTTTATCCAAAAAATTTACAATTAAATGCAAGTAATAATGACACAAATGTTGCAAACTTTTTAGATTTAAATTTAAATTTACAAAATTGTAATATGGTTATAAACTTGTATGATAAAAGACAGGATTTTAAATTTAATACATCAAAAATTCAACATTTTGACTCTTGTCTGCATATATCTGTATTTAGAAATATTATAATAAACCAGGCTCTTAGAATCAATAAAATTTGTGATGAATATTATAGATTAGCGCACTTTATGGAATTATTGAGTACAGCGACTAATAATGCATATCCCCCCTATTTTGTTATTAAAATTATCAACTCAGTGTATCAAATTTCACTCGATAACATCCTAGAAAACATTCCCAATTATAGTGACTAACTTACAGGAGAGAGAAAAAAAATATATATATATATATATATATATATATATATATATATGTTTGTATGTTATATATAATTATTTATTAATTATATAAATAAATAAAAATGAAAAATAATAAACTAAGTCAAAAACATTAGAAAAATCAAAAAATCGGAAAATAAGATGCATTAACATTAATGTTTTGAATTTTATTTTCACAAAAAAATGTAACTTTTGTCAGTATTGAAACTACGTTTTGTGCGCCCTTATAATGGTGTATAGTGGCATTCTCGATTATCCAGTTTTCCTATGAATTCTTGTTTAGTAGGAATTTTCATCTATGATTCATATTCATATTCAGTTCTGCATGTTTGGGAAGTTGTATTCTGAATTGCTTGTCCAGTCTTCAGCTTAGACTCACTGGACGGGTTTGGGAGTATTTCCGAGAACGTTCGTACTGCCTCCCTGGTAGAATTTCGACTTGTTCATTCCGGTGCTTCTAGATTAAGTTGTTGAGGTTGATCGTGTATACACGTGGTAGAAGAGGAATGATTCATGCCGCATGGTAATACAATTTTCTTAATGTATCCTTTTTTCATGTTTTCATTTTTTGATGCCTGTAGTCTGAGTTTAAGCATTTATAGTAATGTACTATTGCTTAATCTGAAACAGGCATTTGTTTGGGTTAATTAGAATTAAATACTCAGACCTGAAGAGGAATTTAATTCTGATTAATCATCGAATTTGGGAAGGTTCTGTTCTTTTCTCTTATCGGCATTATGGCCGTGAATTTGCTTCTATGGTGATGTTAATATTACTTGAATTGTATTTTTATTTTTTTATTTTTACATAATTCTTATTATTACATTTAAAATATATATATATATATATATATATATATATATATACAGGGTCTTTCAAAAGTCCTTATAAACTTTAAAAATTCATTAAAAATCGAAAAATCATCGCATTGAGATACGATTTGTACCATAAGTATTGCTAGGACGTTTTATTATTTATTTATTTTTTACGTGAAAAAATTTTGTAGTTTAAAAAATCACCTATAGGTGGCGCTGAACGCATTGGAAAGACAAAGAAAATAACTTACTGTATGTGTCAAATCGTGTGACAAGCCTAAGTAACTCTGAACAGGTGATAGGACATTTTCCTTTCTGTAGATTTTTCCTACATCGAAATTTCAAGACTCAACGACTCACGCATAGCATTGCGGCGTAATTTACAGTTGTGATACATGGTGTTTCCAAAACTCTGAAATAGGAACCTAGTTTGTTGTACCGAACTACGAGCTTAAGAATTGTCACCAAAGTCAACAAGTCTCTATGAACTACTTCAATCGATAGGCCATCTCGACCAAACTTCGATTTTTAATGATCGATAATGATTTCATAATTATTCTTGACCAGTGAGTAACCTTTTACAATATTTCTGGTCGTACACTTTAGTTTTGATGAAGATAGTAAATACTGAAACTTATCCTCTTAACTGCTTGTCTTCATAAATTCCAGAAAATCGTCTCCAGAAAGTGGATTTAAATCACATTCTTACAAATTGAACTGCGGTAACTTTATATTATGCGGAACATGGTTTTGTAAAAGACGTCGAGATATGTAATTGACTTATTTCATCAAATCATTACTTATTAAAAGTACTTTCGTATCAAGTTTTGATTTCAGTGAAAAGATCCAACGTTAAATTCTTCTTCCAAACTGCGACTTCCAGTACATTCATTGTATACAATGAATGTACAATGAATAAACGCTGAGTATTATCGTTAATTGCATTAAACAGAACTTGCAATTGCTTGCTATCAAAATCGGCTTCAACTCTTAAACCAGCAAATCGATTACACGACGTAGTATACAGACGTCTTAAATTTATACGCTTTACTTTAAATGAAATATTTATTTTGTAAAGCTACTTTGAAACCAAACTTAAAATCATAATGACTTTAAAATCAAACCAGAACTAACTTTGAATGAAAATAAATCTTGTCGCGGACGCTAGTTGTTACGCATCAACATAATGATGATGTATATTAAACGTACAGTCGCCAAAAAAATGAATAATAAATAAATAAAATAAAAATAAATATATAAATAAAAAATAAGCGAAACACCCGACAAACGTATAGTCGTAAATCGTCGTACAGTCGTAAAATTATCAAACGTATAGTCGTAAAAAAATAAAATAAATAAATAAATAAAATAAAAATAAATAAAAAATAAGAGAAACACCTGACCGAGATTGCACAATTTATATCGCAAAACAAAACGGTAGAGGAACAAATATCAATATTTAAAATTTGCATAAGGGACTATCTTTATAGTTATTTTGGCACTAACTCCGAAATCTTCAAGGACAACCCCCATTTATCATTACATATTCCGATTCACCGAAAACTATTCATGTAGATTAAAAAAAATAATAAGGGAAATTGATCGAGATAATCCTTAAAACCATTAAGGATGCGTCTAGAAATTAAACTCTGCAATAGAAAGGACGAATTCTAATCTGATAATCTGGTTCCGCCAGTGTGTAATGTTTTTTTGCCTTTACCTACGTTTTGGGGGAGTTTTGCTTTAGTGTCACACATAGATAGCCGTTGTTTTTGAAACATCGATGAATTTGGTGCGCTGTTCGATGTTTTTAATCATAGATGGTTTTCAAAAAACATTCGAGGTTTTCTTTCAAGTGGTTCTTTTTCTACAGTGTAGCAAAAGTAAAACTTTTTGCCAAAAAAATTGATATTTCACTATTGACTTTATGTTCGATTTAGTACGATGTTATTATTAATTTGCATGCCTTTTTTGTTAAAAAAAAATTCTCATGTGTTAACGGTTAACCAATACATTATAAATGATGTTTGTTATAGAATCGTAAATAATTTTCTGTTTAAATCTTCTATGTTTTGTTTGTAATATCAGGGCTTTTAATACAATATTTATACGGTGAAATTTTAAAGAAATTATTAAAAATTAATTATTTATATCCCAGCTGTGGAACTAGCATTTTATAACCCAGAACAAAGACATAGTTTGGCGCCCCTTTCCCATGAAATCAACGTTCAGTGCAGTGTTTTTTTCAGGCATACATCTGGCGGGGGTGGGGGTGGGGTGAAGCTCTGGAGACATTTTATATTAACTTAATTTTTATTTATGTGACAGCATTTAGATATATTTATATAGGGCAACTAGACACCCCTACCCTAAAAAAAGCTTCATTCTCCTCGTCCCCCGGCCAAAAAGTCCTGAAAGACTGCCTGGTCCTTGGCCTAGTCCCTTGTCACCGGTGACTAGGGCACGTAACCCCCCCCCCCTTCCCCCTAGTCCAGCTCATGCTTATCCTCAATCGAGGAAGATATAGCTCCCCAACCTTAGGTGGCTAAGTCACTTAACGCAAGAAATAGGCAATTGGATATCGAACTTTCTTAGACTGCAAAAGTTTCGAAATCATAGAATATCTGTACTCGCTCTCGTAATTAAATAAAATTACTTTTGTCTGATTCCAGTAGAATAATTATAACTCCTTTGTGCGTGTCCATGACCAACAATAGAAAAAGGGCTTAAAAAAGAAGGAAGTTAGAAAATTAATAAATATTTTGCAGACGATAATTCTGCTTTGAAATTCAGAATCGGCAATATTAATATTCAATTTGAAGAGGGAAAATCCCCACAAAGTCTCAAATGCCTGAATCGACAAGAAAAAACGTTGAGAAAAAAAATCCCCACCAGTGTTCTAATTTCTTTCTAATTGTTTTTGCATCCTTTGTCACCGAAAAAATAAAATCTGGAATTATTAAATTGAAAGCCGATAGAGAAGAGAACAAAAATTCTATCAGAGGCTTTCAAAATCTATTGTTTAACAATAATAACAATAAAAGGAACTTTTCACGCCGTCATCAGTTTTTACCTTAATCGCAAAGTCATCACCTTCGATTGTTCCTGGCATATGCTCGTCACCATTTTATTCGATCATTATTGTTATAGTAAACAATAAAAATTACTTTCATATGCCGTTTCTTCTTGGAACGTTTTTTAATAATCACCTCGGTAAAAATGGCAACACCCCCCTTTTTGAGTTAATTCCAAAATAATAGAGTTACTCACTTAAAAACAAGTGGAAGGAAAGGGAGAAAAAATAACGGTGAAAAGTATTAGCAGAAATTTAATAACACCAGAAATTTAACTCTTTTTCTCTTATAATTATTATAATAATAATAATAAAAACATCTGCTACGCGTTTTAGTCAACTCAGCTAAAAGACGGACGAAAAAATTAACTTGTGTTTTTTTTATTTATATTTTAATAACCAACTCTGGGGAAAACGGGGAAAAGAGTGTATTAAAACAGGGGGAGATGTAAAAATTATGAACGGAAATTGGGTAACGGCGAAAAGGATGTACGAAAACACGCGAGGAATTAAAAGGTAGGGGGGAGGGGGGTGCTGCCGAGAGAGGTAGGAAATTTATCGAGTTGGTAATTTGAGGAAAATATTTCAAATTATTCTGTCTCTTAAGTATAAAAAATGCATCCGATGACCGAGGTTTTTCATCATTGATTCTTTGATAAACGCGAATGTCAGCACGTGCAAGACGGGACGGCGTCACATTATTTACGAGGGGGGTGTCCACAAATTAAACAGAATTAAAGTCAGTATCATTAACATTCTGGTATTTACATATGATGTTATTCAACAAGTTTTAAGTTCCCCTTAAATTCCAAAATGGAACTGCAAAAGTATTTTAAGTTATTTTAAAATTTGATAAATGAAATGAAGTGAAGAAGATTCGAATACGGCACATTGCAGGATGGCGTTTACCCAATAATAACGGGATCAAAATTGGGTACTTTTGTTGACTGTAAAATGCTATTACACAGCCATTGTGTTGAAAAAATGCATTATTCCTTTAGACATCAATATGTGGTGTTATCTCACTCTAAATATTTCTATCTTTGTATTGATGCCTCAATGATATTGATGTGACAGTGAATTAATTTTTTATAAACAAAGAGGTTGTTCGTTTGCAATACATTTAAAAAAAAAAAATAATGTAACAGTTAGTTTCTGCTTATGACAAGACTTGCAGAATGCGATTGTTGTTTGGAATTCCGTTAAAGTGTTACCATTCAGAGACAAAATATCATAAAAAATCCTAAAAAACTTTAAAACAGCAACCGGTGGCTCTGTCTAAAAAAATGTATTATATCGTTAGACTACGCTCTTTAATTCGATGCGTAGTTTATATCTTTGCGGCGCGTAATAGTAGATTAAAATAAAGTAATTTTCATAAACATATTTAGCATTTTGAATGTATGAAATTGAGCACATTGAAGAACTCCTTCTTCTTCGACCCAGACCATCTGACCTACCCGAAGATGCAAGGTATCTGTTTGGACGGCCGGGAAGTGCCACCCAATTTAGACCGCAACCCAGTGGGAGAGGCATCCACAGGGACCGTACCCTCTTCCCCTACCACCAACTTCTCGGAAAGATTTACGGACCCACATATTTAACGTGCCCGTACTCCGCGTGAACACGGGGACAGTTTGGGTAGGCCAGAAATTGAACTTGGCTCGTCCGAGTACAATCTCCGCGCGCTAACCATTGGGCTTGCCCACCCCTACATTGGAGAACTCGAAGTTTCGAATTCTCGATCTAGAGACCAGTAATAAAACTGGCTAGGAGGAATACTTCACATTTTACATACTACCTTGGTCTGGGGTCAAGATTTTTTGACCTTATCAAATACACTTTTTATTCTTTTATGTAAATAACATCTATGGCTGGGGGTTTTCTGACAGAAAGACGGAGCTTTACGTAAACTGTAAACACTCTGGACTCTTATATACTCCCGAAACTAATAGATAAAAGTGTAAATATAAATTTTTGCTTTGTCGGAAATAGGGTCTAGAGCAGTGGTTGGAAAAACTACTTTATTATTGTAGGGAACTACAACTACATTATGACATATGTAGTTAACTACAACTACAACTACTTTTTTTTAAAAAGTAGTGACTACAAACTACTTTTAAAATGTAGTCACTACATAACTACTTTTATAAGACGAATTTCGCCGCAGCTTCAATTTTCACAAAAAGTTGAGGATGTGGGTATACTGTAGTCATTTAACATACTTATTCTGAATTAAAATTTACTGATCAACTTACCAATCTTTACGCTTTTACCCACTTCTGAAAACAGTAAAATGAAATAAAAGTATAAACTTTAAAATCAAAGAAAACCAAATAGGTTTAAAAGTCCTTTTATAAAATCTCCTTTCCTCGACGTACACAAATTACACGGCCAAAGTGCTTTCGGGCATCACAGTGATCATTGATGCCTGAAAGCGCTTTGGCCGTGTAATTTGCGTACGTCGAGGAAAGAATAATTTCTTAAAGGACTTTTAAACCTTATTTTTGGTTGTCTTTGATTTTAAAGTTTAATTAAAGTTGACGTGTATCCATTTTATTTATTAAAAGTATAAAATAAAATAAAAGTAAAAACTATTTATTTAAAAGCATGTTTGTTCATTTTTAGTAGAATTTGCATCTCAAAATTGCAGTCAGATATGCAGGATCTTTTGGGAAAAAGCGCAGCTGAATATATCCATATAAAAAATCAACTTCAGGAGGCAATGGTCTTCCTCACCCTGCAGCCATTTATCGTACATCGTTGCGCAGAACACTAAATTTCATACAAATGAAGAAAGGGTGATCACATGATATGTAGAATGGTACCTTGTTTGTTCACTGAAGTAACGTTAAAAGTAACGTCAAAACTCGATACAAATTACTGATTTATTGTATCGCGCTACTCGCTACACT
Organism: Amaurobius ferox; assembly: GCA_951213105.1. Lineage (NCBI taxonomy): Eukaryota > Metazoa > Arthropoda > Arachnida > Araneae > Amaurobiidae > Amaurobius > Amaurobius ferox. The sequence continues at coordinate 45,436,506 of OX578148.1, read as the reverse complement.
ATTTTTAAAAGTAGCGCGTTACACTACGAACTACGAGAAAAAGTAGTGATTACTGTATCGCTACTTGTAGCGCGCTATTTCCGATCACTGGTCAGAGTAAGAATAAATAAAAATAATTTCAATATTTTAATATTTTGAATTTTTTTTTTCACTGAATGTGTAATCGAAGAAAATAAATAATAGGATAATCCGAAAACAAGAACTTTAAAATTTGAAGCATAAAAAAACTTGCTTAACTAAGATTAACAAGGTGGAAAGGAAGATTATAAACATTGTTTTTTCAGAAATGAAATTTTTAACAATTTTCAAAAGTTTTTATAGATACGACTAAAAACGATTCAACGTGGAACTATGGAATTCTTATACTTATTTTGCAAAGAATAAAAAAAAAAAACTTTTAATTTATTTTTTTCTGGATTTATAAATCTAAATGCAAATGTTGAAACTATGATGATCGATATGAGTTACTCGCATACAAAATATGTTTTTTTTATATATATATTTTATTATTTATTCATATTAAATAGCAGAAATATTTTTAATAAAAAAAATATATTTGTTTAAAAAATTGAATAATGTATAATGCATATAATAATAATAATAAAAAAAAAATCAGCCCAGATTTTCTTAAATCAACAGAGCCCGACAATGGGGCGTGTTTTGCAGGCAATATTGCAGCATGCTATAATCGATGGGCTCATATCATTATAAGTTAAACGAATTGTATATTGTATTATAGGGTCCACTTTACGAAGAATTTGAAATCTTATCTAGCCCAATGGTTAGATCATCGGGGGTCTGATATTAACCCTGTAAATTAGATGCAATGATGATGGGGGTTGAAAAAAAAAACCCAGCTACAAATTTTTAGTGGACCCTGTAAATCATGGCGCCAGTTTACACATCACGACCACAGAAGTTGCTAATTTGAATTTAAAAAGGAAAGTCGATATTAAGCTGGTTGTTCGGATGGGCAGTTGCACACCAATCTTTCTTCTGAGGGAGGAGATTCTGATGTCTACCTCGACGAGAAGAAGTTGGAATCTAATCCCAGTAGCTTAACTTTTTGCTTACGGGTGGGACAGCGTCAGTCCCAAACGAAGAACCTCCCAAAAAGACAGGTATTTGACATACCCTATCCCAAGCAGTTCGATCCCCCCTTTGCAGACATTGGCGTCAATGGACGCCAATGCCTGCAAAGGGGGGGGGGGGGATTCGAACTGTTTGGGATAGGGTATATCAAATATCTGTCTTTTTGGGAGATTCTTCGTTTGGGACTGACGCTGTCCCACCCGTAAGCAAAAGGTTAATAGTTGAGCATCGGATGACCAATCCGAAATTCCGCGGTTCGATTCCAAAATCGCGAACACAAAAACTTGGCAAAACAAATACCATCTCTATGCAACGGGAAATTCAAATTTGGCTCTTTATGTAAATCCATTCAAAAGATATATATAAGGCTCCTTTGGGTGCGACTGAAGATACATAATAGTAGAATCTCCGCCTAATTCAGTCAATTAAAAATAACATCTCATGTAAGACAGCGAATCTCTCAAGAAGAAGTAGACAGCGAACAAAATTAGTGATGCCGCGTAGAATTTATGCTTCCTTCTAAAAGCAAGATTGGGAACATAGCCTCTTTTTCGCTAGAAACAGTTTAAAGCCACATAAATTCCTATAACTTCAGACGTCGACAATTCAACTTCCTGTTAAACATTGGAATTATCGCTTGTGAACGTCGTATTATAGTAGCTGAAAGCAGACGATGAGGAGTTTAATTTCTAATTAGGTTTTTCTTTTTAAGAACACTGGAATTGGTTATAAAGTTTAGGAATATGGAAACACCAGTCAGCAAGTCCATTTGTGGCCCGCGAGATTTTGTAAAATAGTACAATAAACCGCCGTATAAAATTATATATATATACACAGGGTGTCCCAAAAACATTGACCTCGGCTTTTATTCCTTAAATATCGATCTTAGACATATATAATAAATTACAAAGTTGCGTAAAATAGGTACAGAATTTTATGAAATCGATTAAAATTTTCAAGGGGATTACATTTTAAGAAATACAAAATTTAAATTTTTATACGGAACCCGTACAAAAACATTTCCAATTGGTAAAATGTGCCCCATACACTAATAAGGTGATGTACAAAATTTCAGCATTTTATCATAAAAAGTCCTAGAGACATGAAAAGACAAAATTGCTGACTTAAATCATTTTTCGAAGCATCGACATGGGTTCTCAGAGGGGAAAAATCATTTCGGCAGATCGCATTTCAGAGGCCATACACAAATTACGAAATAAAACAATGATTACATAAATAAATAATAATTTTGCTATTTATTGGTACAAAAGTATTTACACTGTGTAGAAATAATAACTTTAGACAAAGATTACAAAGCTTGTTTAAAATGTTTTCCATCCAAGCCAAAGATCCATTAAAGATAAGAGGCAGATATTATTTGCCCATGATGCATTTCTGCGTTGCGTCATTTGCATTTTGCTGTAAACATTTACATTTTAATTTGTGATTAATCCCTCATCAACTTTGTTTAACCATATCTCTGGGACTTTTTATGATAAAATGCTGAAATTTTGTATATCACCTTATTAGTGTATGGGGCACATTTTACTCATTGGAAATGTTTCTGTAAGGGGGCCGTATAAAAATTTAAATTTTGTATTTCTTCAAATTCAATCCCCTGACAATTTTTATCAATTTCATAAAATTCTGTACCTTTTTTTACGCAACTTTGTAATTTATTATATATGTCTAAGATCAATATTTAAGGAATAAAAGCCGAGGTCAATGTTTTTGGGATATATATATATATGTATATATATATATATATATATATATATATATATATATATATATATATACATATATATATATATACATATATATATATATATATATATACATATATATATATATATATATATATATATATATATATATATATATATATATATATATATATATATTAATTAAAATTGTAAATCCAATGGTAGAATGTAAGTAGTAATACACTATCTTAAAATTATACACTATCATAATACACTATCTTCCGTATATCCCTTCGAAATGAACACAAAAATGCTTGTTTCTGAAACACAAGATAGATTTTATCTATAAACTTGTGTTATATGGACGACAAGCATAAAAATTGAAAAAAATATATAACACAATATATAATATATAACACAAGTTTATAGATGAAATCTATCTTGTGTTTCAGAAACAAGCATTTTTGTGTTCATTTCGAAGGGATATATGGACTTCAAAAAGAATTTTTTCGAAATGAACTATTCTTAAGCCTAGAGCTTTTCCACGTGCAAGCTTTTTTGCTTGATTATTTTTGTTTTCTTATTTTCATTCCTCACCTTTGAAATTTGTTGATTATCTTTGTCTTTATGACCTGCATTACTTTTTATAATTTCCTCTTTATGGTTGAATTTCCTTTATTTCATTGTATTTCATTGTATTTTGTAGGCAAATTTTAAGATAGTGTATTATGAGTTACTATTTACATTCTACCATTGGATTTACAATTTTATTTTTTATTGAAAACATTTTATTTATTAGCTGCATTTGCGCAATAAATTAAATGTATATTGCATTGTCATTCACATTCTTATTCTAATAAGTTTAGTTTATCTAACTTTTTATTTCTGAACTATCCTAATTCTTTTTGTATTCTTCGTATTAAAGAAACATTCTATTTACATATATATATATATATATATATATATATATATATATATATATATATATATACATATATATATATATATATACATACATATATATATATATATATATATATATATACATATATATATATATATATACATACATATATATATATATATATACATACATATATATATATATATATATATATATATATATATATATATATATATACATATATATATATATATATACATATATATATATATATATACATACATATATATATATATATATATATATATATATATATAATATATATATATATATATATATTCATTATATATTCATATATTCAGCGGATGACCTAAATAAATATTTTGTGTAATATTAATACGTTATTTTTTAAAACCATGTATAAGAAAAAACTTTCGAAAAAAGTACATGTCAATGCTTATGATTCTGAGTAATTTTATTATAAATTCATATTTTTTATTCATGTTATATTTTAAAATGAATAATGTAATCTAAATATTAAGAATATGAAAATATTATGTCGAAATATAGCTGTATAACTAAACTAAAAAAATATGAAAAAATAGTTGGAAGATATATTTTATCTATTTTTAATATAAAATAAAATAAAAGAGATTCGTGCAGCGCACCTACTCGTTATGGTACTCAAAGACAAACATGGACACTTTTTATGTTAAAAATATAAAACGCCTTCTTGATATCTAACCAACCAAAGTGTACAGGAGGTCCCAAACATGCATAGGACAGTTTATTAGAATAATGATTATTGAATAATTATATACACAAATAAAATAGTACAGATAAAAGAAACTTAATAACAAATTAACAATATCGGGTGGTAACAAATACTGTGTCTTTATAATATTAATGTAATCCATTCGCGTGATTACGAATAAAAATGAGTACTATTATCATTGCTGAAGAGTCAAACTGAAAGATCGTCTGCGAAAAAGTTACCCAACTGAATAAGAGATGGCGCTGATAGGCCGCCAGCGAGAATAAAGAAGATGTTCTCTGATAATACCGCTAATTTCATTAGCTTTTTCTGGAACACTTTCTACTTTCGCCAAAACGTTTCTTTTAGAACTGTTATTCAAGGCTTTTCAACACTTGTACTGTTTCTCTCTAATTTTTTTTCTTCTTCTCTCACTTCAAATAGCGGAAATGAATGTTCCGAGAACTTACATAGAACTGTTTTACGATGATGTTATAATTAATATGTTCTAGAGGCCCTTCTGCGTGAGTTGCAGGGTGTATTTGGCATTGTATGAATAAATTTAAATAACTTAAAGAGTTGCTGAGGTTAAGAGTGTGTGTGGCATTGGAGTATGTGTGCAGTTTACCTACCATGCGCAAACAAAGTTGAGAATAGTGCTGTTTTGATACGAATTCAGATTTTTTCTGGTTATTCTTAAAACGTTCAGGTTTTCAATTTCTCAAGGTCAAATACTCAAAATAAAAACGGAATAAAAAATATAGAGTGTTGATTGTTGAAAATACAGCGTAGCGATTGAAAAAATTCTACATAAACGTTGGATTGAGTGAAAAAAAAAAAAGTCACATTGAAATATTCAGTTTCCATTTTGGAGTTAAAAATAAATAAATATATAAAAATAATTAGATCTTTTTCATTTAAAGTATGGTATAGGAACATACGATGCAAATTGCCGTTTCCAAAAAACGTAAATTCAACTCTGCCTGTAAAACCTGTTTCTCAGCAAGATACATAATAATGCAGAAAAACGTTACTAGACTGGAATAAAAAAAAAAAAAAATAGCCAGAAAAAAAAAAAAAATAAAAAGAGAAATATGCGTGTGCTGTATATGATTGAACAATGTGCATGTGAAATCTCTAAAGATTTGTATCAATATTTTTAAACAAAACTTAGCTTTTTTCACATGTTATTTTTTTTATATAAATCTTTATTAATTCTTCAACAGTTCATTTTATTAAGATGGCAACATCTTAGTGAAGCCGATGATGTATATGTGTTAAAATTGAATGTGAATTTCGTTCATATAAATCGAGTGTTAAAGAATTTCGTGTCATAGAACTGGAATACGGAAAAAAAGGTCATTTTATTAGCTACATAAATTTGTCATCCGTTGTCTGTAAACACCCACAAATTGTGTCAATGCCAAATGATCATTTTCTAAATTTAAAAAAACATATTACAGGACAATAAACGCTGCATTAAAGAAGAAAATCTGTGAATGTACAATACGATGTATCAAAATGCCGTACACTTAAATAAAAATATTCATCTCATATGTATAACGGCGTTGATTACATAAGTGAAAATTCTGATCTCATATGTATAACGTCGTTGATTACATTGGCAGAATTTGAATGGTTTATAAATGTAAACATCAATAAAAAAAATTATTATAATGCTTATAGAGTTGCGTAGCAGTTTTTACTTTCCTTATATACATATTATAATGTATAAAGGAAAGTATTGTGACGGGGGTCAAAAATTCGAATTCGAGTTTTCGACGGGAGAACACGTTTCAAGCATCCCTGAACACGAATAAAATGTTTTAGGGGTGATGTCTGTGTGTGTGTGTCAGTGAGTCTGTGGAGACGATCACTGACGAACGAATGGACCGATTTGAACGAAATTTGGTACAAAAATCACAATCCGTAAACACTGGAAGCTTATTGCTTTTATACGCAATCGAATGTTCAGAACCCCCCTAAATTTTCAAGTTGTTATTCCCATTCTCGTTAATCTAGCTCGTTCCATTTACGAGAGAAGATACTTTGGGTAATAATTTTGTATTTGGAAGTCATTAGTCCTTTATCTACTATAAAAATAACATATTTCTCTGTCCATAACGCCCCGTCCATAAAAACAAAGTACCGTGGATTTTATACATTATTTTTTCACTGTAAAAGAAGCAAATCCATTGCATTATATAAAGAAAGTCATGTGCTGCCCACACCAGATTTTTTGTATTACTGCTTCATATATCTGGTAGACTTTTCCAGAAAATGTTAATATAAATCTTCGGTCACAAAATTTCGCGATTTATACAATGTGACCGATTTGCGAATTTTGCCTTTTTACCCCCCAGCTATAAATTTACTATCCTAATTATTACGATTGAGCCTATTGGTTGATTGCGATTGTAACATTATGATTGCACTTTGTAACGATTGTACATTGTTTTACGATTGTAGCACTGTTTCCTAACAAGAAATTAATGCTTTGAAAATCTTAAAATTCCAATAATTCGAATTCTGATCATTTAAAATACTAAAAATTGTATTTAGTTCTATTTATTCACATCACTTATCTGCATATAAAATTTCATAGTGTGAAGCATATAGTTATAACGTTCTTCTTTCCCCCAGCTATAAATTTACTATCCTAATTATTACGATTGTGCCTATTGGTTGATTATGATTGCAACATTATGATTGCACTTTGTAACGATTGTACATTGTTTTACGATTGTAGCACTGTTTCCTAATAAGAAATTAATGCTTTGAAAATCTTAAAATTCCAATAATTCGAATTCTGATCATTTAAAATACTAAAAATTGTATTTAGTTCTATTTATTCACATCACTTACCTGCATATAAAATTTCATAGTGGGACGCATATTAGTTATCATGTTCACTCCTCACAGACATACATCTTTCGAAAACTGTTTGAAATGTGTTCAGAAATAGGGGGAATCATTTCAAGAATTTCTTAAGGGGGTGGGGTGAGGTGCAAAAGCATTTCACCTTTCAATATTTGGCCTTTTCTAGCGATTTTTGTGTTTATAATCTCAGACCGAAGGCGTTGCCACAACATGATGCAATTATAAAAAGAAAACTGTATCTAACTCATGGTGTTAGAGATGAAAGCAACTGAATATATAATTCAACTGAATAGGAAAGTTAATATTCAGAGGTCATCGAAATTTAAAAACTCAGAATAGGAATATTTAAACCATGGAGTTAGAAAGATTCGCTTGCTGCTTTATCTTCAAATCACATTTTAAACAATGCAATTAATTCAAACTTTGTTCATAGATAGATTTGGTTGGAGCTGAGTTGTATGACCTACAGAGTTAGAAAGAGCAAGTCCCTTTTCTTCCGGATGTGACCAGAAATTGTAAACTTGAAATAAAAAGTTTGAGGTATTAAACTTGATAAGTTGGTTTGTTAGAGGGTGTAGGGGAGTGTAAATAAATTGCTTTGTGTGTAGGTTTTGATAGGGAGTCGTATAAGAAATAGTAATATTGATTGGGAGGGGTGCATGCATGTGTGTATGGATATCAGGAGCGGATATCAGTCGATGATGTCCGCTGGTTTCTGTTTCCCTTGCATGGCCATGGTGTACATGGACAGATGAAGAGCGCGGACTTTGCTGGTTTTAACAATAAAACGCTATAAAACCTAACAATTTCGAAACAGTCTCTGATCCACGTCTGGAGTTTTAAAAGTGAAAATATTTCATATTATGGTTCTGTCAATTTTTTCTGGATCAACCACTGGTCTTATCCATAATTTGGGCCCCACTTGGATAAAATACAGACGATCTCTACAGAGTGATTCAACTGGGAAATGTCAAACCCTTTTCAATCTAAACAATGAACTGTCGAAAGCCTAAACTGTAGTATCAAAATCATAAATGATGTATCACATCAACTAGCGATTCATCCAGAAATAGCTCCACATTTATACAAATCCATCATGTTCCATAATCGATCTCTTCTGATTGCTTTAAAAAAAGTAAAAAAAATAACACAGAGGAGGATGACTGTTCAATTCTTTCCAACTTCTATCCAAACACAAAAGCCACCAGACAGATGTTCAAAGCTCAAATAATAGGTTTGAAGTTTTGAAGCGGGCTTAAACAGGCTGTCAAAGAGTGAACGACGAAGAGCACCAAAAATAATACGAGTGGGGAGAAAGGGGTGAAAGATTGGCATGTGGATAGGCGTGACGTGGACCGCGCTAGAAAATCATACGACGTCCCAATTCAAACAGATGTCTACTCACACTTTACAATCAGCTTGATGGGTGGATTTCGTACTTTTGTCTTTTTTATTTCGGAATTTTCCACAAAGTTTTAGATGTCAGCGGTGACAGATGTGGTTTTGTTATTTTTCGGTCGGTTCTTGTTTCAGTCGTGTGCAGTTAATCGTAATGACATCATCGATGTATGAATGTATGAACCTAGGCCAATAACATTTGCTAAATAGTGTGAAGATCAATTATAAATGATCGAACAGTATGAATTAATAAGCACTGAAACTCGAAACTTGGACTAAATTTATGGGGTGGGGGGTGGGGGGCTATTTCAAAGCTATCCACAACATTTCATTAAATTCAGTGCAGCTATTCTCCCGTGATGATGAGACAAACGAAAGTTTCGTTTTCCATTCATATCGCGACAACCCCTGGTGTTAGTAAATTTTAAGTGGGGCTATTTCAAGACTACCCACCAAATTTCATCAAATTCGGTTCAGCCGTTCTCCCGTGATGTTGGATGATACATACATACATACACACATACGTATTTTTCTTCTTTATATATATAGATATAATCACATATGTACGGTTCTTTTATAACGCAATATTACCACAAAAATATCACCCAAAAAGTATTTTCTTATTCAACTGTTTGTTCACTTTGAAGTTTATGCATGACACTGCTTATCTCGAGATAGTTTAATGAAAGCTGCATTTTAATTAATCATGCATAAAAAATGGCAGGTCTGAAATCAAACAGACAGTTTCGGCATTTTGATTTTATGATCTTGGTAAAAAAAAAAAACTGCTTCGCATAGGTAAATTGAATAAAAAACCACATTAAAAAGAAGTGCAATTGACCTGAAGGATAAATACCTCATTTCATTAAACAGGAAACAGGACACAGAACTTTTGATGTGAATAACATTTATGCTTGGAGAATCTATGACAAAATCGGAGTGTTACGAAAAGTGCACGAAAAACAATTTTGGACGCTTTATATTTCCGAACCTAGTAAATAAAAATCTGATGTGGGCAGCACATGACTTTCCCTGCAGACTTATATTCACGTTCTCTTTATTTTAATTCAATTTAATTCACTTTTAATTCAATTTTCGTTCTCATTTGTTAACTGGAATTATTTTCAAAGGTGGCGTAGAAAAAATACGAAAAATCTAAAATATCTCGAGAACGGCTAGTCCTAATGGAGTTTGTTTTATTCTTTTCTTCGTTAAAAATTACGTATTAAACAAACATTTAATGGATGTATTTGAGCATACGTAGGTTTTTTATTTTCGATTTTGTCGATTATTGCGGGCCATTTTGCACAAAAAGGCAGGTTATTGTTTTCCTAATCATACCAAAATCTAATCAGCACCAGTGTAACCCACAAGTGACTCATCTGCCGAATTTTGTGAAATTCGGTCCATTAGTTTTTTAGTTAGAGTGGATACAAGCTTTGCGGGCCATTTCGCAAAAATAGGCGGGTTCTTTTATCCCGAATCGTACCCAAAACTAATCAGCACCAGATTCGCCCGCAAGTGACTTACCAAATTTTATGAAATTCGGTCCATTAGTTTTTTAGTTAGAGTGGATACAAAATCTGCACAGACAGACACATAGACACACAGACACACACACAGACGTCAGGCTAAAAATAGTTTTTTCGTATTCTAGAGGTCTCGAAACGTGTAGATCCGTCGAAAACTCGAGTTGCGATTTTCGGCATGATTCCAATACTTTCCCTATACATTACCATGTATTGCAGGGAAAGTAAAAATCTGATGTGGGCAGCACATGACTTTCCCTGCGGACTTATATCCACGCTCTCTTTATTTTAATTAAATTTAATTCACTTTTAATTCAATTTTCGTTCTCATTTGATAACTAGACTTATTTTCAAAGGTAACTTGGAGAAAATAGGAAAACAACTAATATATCTCGAGAACGGCTAGTCCTAGTGTAGTGGGGTTGGTCTTATTCTTTTCTGCATTAAAATTTACGTATTATACAAACATTTATTGGATATATGTGAGCATACGTAGTTTTTTATTTTAGATTTTGACGAGTTTTGCGGGCCATTTTGCAAAAAAAAGGCAGGTTATTTTTTTTTTCGAATCATACCAAAATCTAATCAGCACCAGGGTGACCAACAAGCGACTTATCTACCAAATTTTGTGAAATTTGGTCCATTAGTTTTTCAGCTAGAGGGAATAAAACTTTCGTGGGCCATTTCGCAAAAAAAAAGGCGGGTTTTTTTTATCCCAAATTGTACCCAGAACTAATCAGCACCAGAATCGCCCACAAGTGACTTTTCTACCAAATTTTATGAAATTAGGTCAATTAGTTTTTTGTTAATTGTGGATACAAAATCTACACAGACAGACAGACACACAGGTACACACACAGACACACTCACAGTCGTCATGCTAAAAACAGTTTTTTTTGTATTCTAGAGGTCTCGAAACGCTTAGATCCGTCGAAAACTCGAGTTGCGATTTTTGGCATGATTCCAATACTTTCCCTACATATTACCATGTATTGTAGGTAAAGTAAAAACTACGCATGAGTTTCTGCGTTTTTATTACTCAGTTTAAAATTCCGATATTTGCACAACTTGCTCAATGGAATCGCAGATGTCATTCAAAAACAGCAGATATCGTTTAATTTGCCTCTTAGAAACAAAACAAAAGAAAATCTGATGTGGGCAACACATGATTTTCCTTATATAATGCAATGAATTTACTACTTTTACAGTAAAAAAAAATAGATTTTTCTTATAGTAGTTACTTATATTCTTTCCAAATATTAAATTTTCGACAATTAGTCATTTCCATTTTCATTGATTTAGCGTCATTTTAATCCATTTGGCGAGATTTTTGTTAATTTAACAACAATTAAAAATGTCGCCAAGTTGGCGACATTCCGCCAAATTCGTCGCCAAAATCTTGCCAAGCGTTATTGATGGAGAAATAAGTTATTCTCACAGCAGATAAATGACTATTGGCGTTCAAATATAAAAGTATTACTCAAAGTATCTTTTTTCATGAATGGAACGAGCTAGATCCACGAGAATGATGTCACCCAATTTATCGCATGGTATTACATATGAAAAGTGAACATGTTTCTCAATAGGAAATATTTTTATTTTTTACTTTATATAACTTTTTGATAATTTTTTAAAAAAATGTGCAATATCTCAAGAACGGTTCATGTTAGCGTTCTAAAATTTATGCCAATCGTTTTATAATGAAAAATTACATAAGAAATGTTTATTTGCGTAACTTTATTAGCGGTTTTGATTTTTTGACGATTTTTCCAAAATTTCATTCGAAAATTTAGGGGGGGTTCTGAACATTCGATTGCGTATAAAAACAATATGCTTCCAGTGTTTACAGATTGTGATTTTTGTACCAAATTTCGTTCGAATCGGTCAATTCGTTCGTCAGTTATCGTCTCCACAGACTCACTGACACACACACACACACACACTCTTTCACACTTTCACACATACACACTTTCACACACACACACACACTTTCACACACACAAACACACACACACACAGACATTACTTCAAAAATGCTATTACTTTCCCAGCAATACATGGTAACGTATCATTATTACTTTCCCTGCAATACATGGTAACGTATATGGGAAGTATTGGAATCATACCAAAACCGCAACTCTAGTTTTCTACGAATCCACACGTTTTGGGATCTCTAGAACACGGAAAAAATATTTTTATCGTGAGGTATGTGTGTATGTCTGTCTGTGCAATGTATATATCCACTCTGACTGCAAAACTTATTGACCAAATTTCACAAAATTTGGTAGATAAGTCACTTGTGGATTTCTCTGGTGCTGATTGGATTTTGGTGTGATTCGGAAAAACAAAACATGCGAAATGGCTCGCAAAGATCGTCAAAATCTAAAATAAAATACTACGTATGCTCAAATATATAGCAATTAAATGCTTGTTTTATACGTAATTTTTGACGATGAAAAGAATAAGTCCAGTTACCAAATGAATTAAAAGTGCAAATTCGGTGCAATTTAAAATAATCATATTGTTCACTCAAACTCGATTTAGTGAATTATTGAAGAAATAAAGACAACTTAAATATGAGTCTGCAGGGAAAGTCATGTGCTGCCCACATCGTATATTTTTAAAAATTGCAAACGGAATATGATATCAAGTAAGTATACACATCAATTTGAGCAATTAAACTCAATTTAATGAATTATGAATTTGATTCTGTAGTGTAAGTCATGTGTTGCTCACATCAGATCTTGAAGCTAAGAGTCCGAAATTTTTTAATCTAAATCCATACAAGCATGAAAGTTATGTGGCAGAATATAGCTCTGACCCATCTATATATACTGCTACTTACTAAAATTTATAATATCAAAAGAAATAAATATATTTTAATAGTTTTTAAAATGTGAAATATATGAAATCTTTAGTTAAAATATAAGATATCATAAAAATTTAAAATCACATTCAAAGTTAAATTAAAAGTTATCCCATACGTCAAAAGAGTTATAAAACAGCAATGTGCCAAGCACAGTTGATAATTCAAATTTAGACCAACTTCTGGTGATTAATTCTTGATGGCCAATTCTTAACGTCTCACGACATTGCTTCTCTCTTCCAATCTCTTTGAAAATCAATAGACCCCTTATATTTACCGGTATAAAAATACCAAAAAATAGTAAATTTCACGTGACTCGTTCAATTTGTGCGAGAAAATTCTGCTTCTGGACATCATTTAAAAAAAATCTGATGTGGGCAGCACATGAATTACAAATCGTCTGCTGTAACTGTAAAGTTAAACTATCCCAAGAAGGGTTTACCTATACAGGGTGTCCCAAAAACATTGACCCCGGCTTTTATTCCTTAAATTTTGATTTTAGACATATATAATAAATTACAAAGTTGCGTAAAAAGAAGGTACAGAATTTCATGACATCGATTAAAATTTGCAAGGGAATTAAATTTTAGGAAATATGAAATTTAAATTTTTATACGGCCCCTGCGCAAAAACATTTCCAATGAGTAAAATGTGCCCCATACACTAATAAGATGATGTACACAATTTCAGCATTTTATCATAAAAAGTCTCAGAGATATGTTTAAACAAAGTAGGTGAGGGATTAATCGCAAATTAAAATGTAGATGTTTACAGCAAGAGTGCAAATGACGCAAAGCAGAAATGCATCATAGGCAAATAATATCTGCCTCTTATCTTTAATGGATCTGTGGCATGGATGGAAAACATTTTGAACAAGCTTTGTAATCTTTGTGTAAAGTTATTATTTCTACACAGTGTAGATACTTTTGTACCAATAAATAGCAAAATTATTATTTATTTATATAATCATTGTTTTCTTTCGTAATTTGTGTATGACCCCTGAAAGGCGATCTGTCGACATGATTTTTCCCCTCTGAGAACCCATGTCGATGCATCGAAAAGTGGTTTAAGTCGGCATTTTTGTCTTTTCATATCTCTGGGACTTTTTACGATAAAATATTGTAATTTTGTACATCACCTTATTAGTGTATGGGGCACATTTTACTCATTGGAAATGTTTTCGTACTGGGATCGTATAAAAATTTAAATTTTGTATTTCTTAAAATTTAAATCCCTTGAAAATTTTTATCGATTTCATAAAATTCTGTACCTCTTTTTACGCAGCTTTGTAATTTATTATATATGTCTAAGATCAATAAGGAATGAAAGTCAAGGTCAATGTTTTGGGGACACCCTGTATAGTTAATTATGAAAATTTATGATATTTTTTTTTCTGTGAATGATAGTATAAAAACAAATTCCGTATGTCTGGCTGTTCGCGAATTATAGCTGAAAGAAATTTAGAACAAAAAATTCTGCGATTTATAAATTTTTCAAACAAAATTCCAAATTTTTCTCATTACTTATAGGGTACCTCTCACGTGTATGTAAAGTTTCAAATTTCCACTTTCAGCTGTGTAATACATACTTTGGGCTGTGTAATACATACCTTAGTCAACCCTAAGTCTCGCTCAGCTGTTTCACATAGAAAAAAGCAGAAAACTCCACGATTTATAAATTTTTCGAACAATATTGCAAGACTTTAGATTTCTTTTTTCATTATCTATAGGTCAAGTCCCATGTATATGCAAAGTTTCAAGTTTCTACCTTCATCAGTTCGGGTTGTGTAATTTCATACACCAGTCATCCAGTCGCACTTAGCTGTATGTATGTATGTACGATGAATAAAAATATAATCGTTAAAAATAGTTTATCAGTTTTCCGTAATCTAAGCTAAAACAAAATCTGATGTGGGCAGCACATGACTTCCCGTACATAATACGAGTACTTTATTTTTTTTCAATATGGTATAATGATTGACAAGATCTACGGTACAGTGTTTTTAACATTGAGAAAAAAAAATACTGACACCTTTCTGGATGACAACCTGTAAAATAATTTTGAAGCACCAAAGTAACTTATATTTCGCGCAAATATAACTTGACAATTGGAAATATTGCTAACATCTGCTAAGAAATATACTCTTATATTAAAATATGTTAATTATAATTTCATTAATTTGGCGTCATTTTCGTAATTTTAGCGTCATTTTTACCAATTTGGCGAAAATTTCGTCAATTTAGCACCACATTAAAAATCTCTCCAAGTTGGCCATATTTCGCCAAATGAGTAGCACATGCCGCCACATTTATCCTCAAGTGTTACATATTTGATGATACTTAGTACTATTGATGTGTACTTTTTTAGCTATAATTTCATTATGTAATTTTGTAGTTGCATTTATTTGAAAAACGTGCGATATCTCGAGAACGGTGCGAGCTAGCGCTCTAAAATTTATTTCATTCGTTCTAGAATAAAAAGTCACTTATAAAACAATTATTTATGTAACATTGTTAAATGTTTTAATTTTTTTTTTTATAACTTTCCAAAAATTCATTCGAAAATTTAGGGGACTTACGAATTTTTGATTGAGTTTAAAATCAATAGGGTTCCAGTATTCAATGATCGTAATAATTGTGCTAAATTACGCTCTAAACGCTCCATTCGTTTGTGAGATATAGCATCAACACACACACACACACGCACGCGCAGACATCACTTCACAAATATTCGATTCGAGTTCAGGGATGCTTGAAACATGTTCTTCCAAAAACTTGAATTTGAATGCCCGACCCTATTACAATACTCTCCCTATACATTATACTATGTATATATATGAAAGTAAAAATGGTCGATTTGTACCCAATTTGTCCCCAAGAGTGTCAATGCATCAAAATCTGAGCATGCAGAGGATTAAAAGTCCAGGCTTAATTCGGGCTCACGTTCTGTCCGATTCAGCGTTACTGTCTTTTTATGTAAAAAAGCTACTTTCATTCTGCATTATAATAAGTGAATTATATATAACATATTATCCATGAAAAATCACAGCGCGATGCTAAAATATTGTCCTAACGAGAGGGCAATTAATTTCTAATTACAAAGCATGTTAGGCACAAATTCCATATTGCCTGGCAAAAATCAAACGTGGCGCACGGAAATGTGCAAATATGAAAATTTCTTTCTCAGGGGTGGTGAAGCGTGCGCCCCCAAACGGCAATCACTGATAACCGCTTCGAAGTACCGAAATCTCGTCGTAACGAGGTTATGATCAATTTCCTCATCCTCTCGCTTTCGGGGGGTTATCAGGCTACGAAAAAATCACTAATTAAAATAAAAATAATGAAAAAGTCACAATAATAACGCATTGCCACTGAAAACAGAAATTGGAATCTCATCAGTTGGGGACGCCCGTAGCAATTAAACAACAAAATAACTCCAGCAATAACAGAACTGATAATAATAATAATGCAGCGAGTAAAAAAAAAAAAATAAGGAAAATAAAAAAAGAAACTCACTAGCAGCCAAAATCCAGGCCAAAACAGAGCGACTAATTCATAATCAGCGCAAGTTCATAATTAAATTCAAAGAAAATGTTATTTTAATAATTGCTCGAGCGGACGCCGTAATTTTATCAGTAATTTAATTATAGTATTTAATTACTTTTTAACTGGATTGCAAGCCGCTCGTAATTGGACTAAGTTTAGGGCATACTGACATTGGAGGGATAATTCCTACGTAATTAAATCTCGATTAGTAACTTTTCCCAAGCTAAATTTAATATATGTTGGAATTTCATTTTTCACGATCGCGCATGCTCACCCCTCGATTCCAAATACGAGTTTTTCACTTTTACAGGACAAAATCTTCATCTTCCCTTTTTTACGACTTGCAGCTCTTCATTATGATTATGTAGGGATTTTTTTCTTATTTTTTCCCCTCCCCATTTGAACTGTGGTTCTTAATTACAGAAAACTTACATTAGAGGGAAAACTTTAAAGCTCATCAAGAAAAGAGAAAACTAAAAAGATCTTTCATTTTCGCTGTTTTTGTTTTTAGGGCAACGCTGACAAACTGCTCGTCTTTGGATAATTAGAATTTAAATACTTTTCCCTTGTTTTCTTCAACATAAACCAATCTTCCCTCCTTTTCCCCCAACTTCAGAGAGTAAAGTAAAGCAGAACTCGCCGAAACATAGAATATGTATATATAAATATAAAATGTTTATATACATATAAACCACCAAACGATAATTTTGCCTAATTCCCTGGGATGTAAATGTAATAATAATCTTTTCTGTCACTTAATGAAATAAGAAAATTAAGCCCGGAGAAAAAAATTAATATTAAACGCAAAAAATAATTACAATAAAATATGAAAAAACCTTCAAGTTAATTTTCAGTAATGGAATTTTCATCAGACCTACCAGCAAAGCAACAAACAATAGCAAAGTAGTATTTTTTCCCCTTCTCCCGTTTTTGCTTTAATTTATAAAACGGCGGGAACATCAATTAGCAAGTACTCGGTAATAAGAACGAGACAACCTTGTTAGAACACAATTAAATTAAACAGGAATTTTTAATTAGTTCGATTATAATTATTGGGAAATTACTTTGCGTGTATATGTGTATTTGAATATGAGCTACGCACACGGATAGCAGTTGTTAATTACATTTTTTAGCCCACTACTGGCAGGGGTTGTGTTTTTTTAATATTCATTTCAGTCTTTATTATTTTTTTAAAAAATAATTTTGGTTTTTTATGCGCATAACGAGGAAAAGATCTCTAGATACTCCATTACAAATAACTATGTTAATTTTTTAGTTCTTTTTAATTTGATGAGGTTTTCCGTAATCCCCCTCCCCGCTTATCTTTGTTAACATAGAATCACCCCTCTCCCCCCCTCCCCTAAGCTCAAAGAAATTAGCCTTCGCTGCTGGGTATACGGTAGAACAAAACTCTGCCAATGAACGAACTCAGAGACAAAATTGAGGAATTATTTCGCACGCAACCTGTGTAAAAAACTTTTGAATGCGGAGCATGCACGGAAGAGCAATTGAAATGGAAATAATTGTAAAATAGCGGACTTGAATTTAACTCTTTAAAATTATCTCAATTTCATTGCTATGCTGACTTAATTTTTAAATAATATAGCACCAAGCGTCTGTATCCCTAGTGGCAATCTTATATTGGCCCAATATTATTAAAATAGCGGACTCAGAATTTAACTCTTTAAAGTTATCTTAATTTCATTGCTATGCTGACTTAATTTTTAAAAAATCTGATGTGGGCAGCACATGACTTTCCTTATATAATGCAATGAATTTACTACTTTTACAGTAAAAAAAAAATAGATTATTTTTATAGTAGTTATTTGTATTCTTTCCAAGATATTGAATTTTCGTCAATGAGTCGTCATTTTCCATGTCGTTATCATCAACGAGTCGTCATTGATTTAGCGTTATTTTTATCCATTTGGCGAGTTTTTCGTTAATTTAGCAACATTTTAAAAAATCGCCAGGTTGGCGACATTCCACCAAATTCGTCGCCAAAATCTCGCCAAGCGTTATAGACGAAGAAATAAGTTATTCTTACAACAGATAACTGACTATTGGCGTTCAAATCCAAAAATATTACTCAGAGTATCTTTTTTCATGAATGGAACGAGCTAGATCCACGAGAATGATGTCACCCAATTTATCGTATGGTATTACATATGAAAAGTGAACATGTTTCTCAATAGGAAATATTTTTTTTTATTTTAAATGACTTTTTGATAATTTTTTGAAAAATGTGCAATATCTCGAGAACAGTTCATTTTAGCGTTTTAAAATTTATGCTAATCGTTTTCTAATGAAAAATTACATTTGCTTAACTTTATTAGCGGTTTTGATTTTTTGACGATTTTTTCAAAATTTCACTCGAAAATTTAGGGGGGTTCTGAACATTCGATTGCGTATAAAAACAATAGGCTTCTAGTGTTTACGGATTGTGATTTTTGTACCAAATTTCGTTTGAATCGGTCCATTCGTTTGTCAGTTATCGTCTTCACAGACTCACTGACACACACACACACACACACAGACATCACTTCAAAAATGTTTGATTCGTGATCAGGGATGCTTGAAACGTATTCTCCCGTCGAAAACTCGAATTCGAATTTTCGACCCCGTCATAATACTTTCCTTATACATTATGTATATAAGGAAAGTAATAATATAGCATCTGTATCCGTAGTGGCAATCCAATATTGGCAATATTGGCTTATTATGGACTCCAATATTGGGACAATGTGAAAAAGTGGATATTTTGCCCGAATTGGCACAGTATTGGCTTAAAATATTGAGATAATATTACGCCAATATTTCCAATGTAACACCAATATTGGCATAATATTGTAATGAAAATATTAGCCAATATTGGAGGCCAATGTAACACCAATATTTGCCTAATATTGGGATTACTTTGGAAACATTTCCAATGTAATGTCAAGATGTACAATATTGGCCCAACCAAAATTAAATGCTACTAGGACTGTAAGAAATCTCAGTTCCCTTTCGCAACCCTAAAAAAAACTCCTGATCCTGACTCCTGATCTATAAAACACTATATTTTAAAAGCATTTAAAAAATTCGTTTATTTTAAAAAGGGCCCATCCGCAAACTTTATAATTTCAAAAACGGGCCTTCTACAAAATTTCACAAAAAATAGCCCTTCACAAACTTTTTCATTCTAAAAACGAACCTTACAAAAAAATCCTAATGCTACGAATGAATCCTAATGCTACGAATGACTCTTCGCGTAAGGGGTTGGACAGCCCAGTGGTTAGCGCACGGTGATTGCACTCGAACGACCCGAGTTCGATTCCCGGCTCTGCCCAAACTTTCTCCGTGTTCAAGCGGAGTACGGGAAGGTTAAACATGTAGTCCCGTAAATCCTTCTGAGAGGTTGGTGGTAGGGGAAGAAGGGTACGGTCCCTGTGGAGGCCGCCCGCACTGGGTTCTGTTTTAATTGGGTGGCACTTTCCAGCCGTCCAAATAGATACCTTACACCTTCGGGTAGGTCGGACGCTCTGGGTTGAAGAAGAACTATTTCTTCGCAAAATTCTTTATTTCAAAAACGAACTTTTCACAAAATCCCTTACGCAAATTGAAAAAAACATCATTTGCCGAATTTTTCATTCCAAACTCTGACCTTTCACAAAATTCCTCGATCTGAACTGAAAAAGAATCATCATGCACAAAATTCTTCTTTTTGCAAAATTCTATTTCAAAACGGATTCTTCACAAAATCCCTAATGCAAATTATAAAGAAAAAAGAAAGAAAGAAAGAAAATTGCCAGATTTTTCATTCCAAACTCCAAACACGGATCCTTCACAAAATTCCTCGATCTGAACTGAAAAAGAATCATGCACAAAATGCTTTTTTTTGCAAAATTCTATTCTAAAAACGGATTCTTTACAAAATCCCTAATGCAAATTAAAAAGAAAAAAAAAGAAAAAGAAAATTGCCAGATGTTTCATTCCAAACACCAAACATGGATCCTTCAAAAAATTCCTCGATCTGAAAAAGAATCATGCACAAAATTCTTCCCTTTGCAGAATTCTATATTAAAAAAAAAAAAAAAAAAAAAAAAAAAAAAAAAAAAAAAAAAAATTCTTCACAAATTTCCTCAAAATTTTCGAAACATTCCTCATTCCTAATATTAATTAAATTCCTAATATTAAAATGAAAGAAACGAGACGAATTCTAATGTATAGGATTGAAAATTAGTCCTTTAGAATTATCTGTATTTTAGCTATGGTGGTGACTTACCAACAAGCCACATAAGCATTTCAGCAGTCAGAAAGAAGCATTTTTGCCAGTTATCTGTTTATTTTTACAACTTTTTTATTGATACTTTTTTTGTGTATAAGCAATGTTATACTCCTATACATCCTATACATGCAACCCTTAAATATAAAAAAACTAAAGTGTACAAAACATAACAAATTATATATATTATTACAACGTAACCTATGAAATCGTGGGTGTACTTTTAGGTATAAGAATCAGTCCAAATTTCTGAATAAATAAAACTTTTATTTAAAATCCGTTATAAGCGTAAACAGGAACAATGTACAGCGAATAGCTCGATAACTATTTTACAAGATTACTAAACAACTGTCAGATAAAATAAAACAGCAATAAAACAGCTCAACTAATTTATAATATAGCCATTACTATTTTCAAAATACTGCCTCTTAATTCAATTTAGCTCGTATCACGTCAAGTCTCTCCAGTTAAGCGGTATCCTTACACACTGCCCATAGAAATTTCTGGAAAGTGCTTGATTCATTGAAACGTATCGATATTTCTCGAAAGTTCTAGTACATTCGAAAATTCGCCAAGTGGGCGATATTTCGCCAAATCTGTCAACAATGCCCCCGAAAAATTAAAATATAGCAAACTTACTTTAAAGTAATTGCCTATAAAGATTGTTTTAACCTGTAAATAGCTAAAGCAGTGAAGACATTTTACATATTTGTAAAAAAGTCGGCTATAAATAAAAAAAAAAATCTGATGTGGGCAGCACATGACTTTCCTTATATAATGCAATGGATTTACTACTTTTACAGTTAAAAAAAATGTCATTCTTATAGTAGATACTTATTTTCTTTCCAAGTTATTGATTTTTCTACAATTAGTCGTCATTTTCATTGATTTAGCGTCAATTTTATCCATTTGGCGAGATTTTCGTTAACTTGACAACATTTAGAAATGTCGCCAAGTTGGCGACATTCCGCTAAATTCGTCGCCAAAGTCTCACCAAGCGTTATGGACGGAGAAATAAGTTATTTTTAGAGCGGATAAATTACGATTGGCGTTCAAATACGAGATCCACTAGAATGGTGTTACCGTATCGCATGATATTACATATGAAAAGTGAACATGTCTCTTAACAGTTAACATTTTTTTTTAATTTATGGGATTTTTGATAAATGTATTTGAAAAATGTACAATATCTCGAGAACGGTTCATGCTAGCGTTCTAAAGTTTATGTCAATCGTTTTCTAAGGAAAAATTACATAGGAAATGTCTATTTGCGTAACTTTATTAAAAGTTTTGATATTTTGATAATCTTTTCAAAATTTCATTCGAAAATTTAGAGGGGGTTCTGAATATTCGATTGTGTTTTAAAACAATAGGCTTCCAGTATTCAAGGATTGTGATTTTTGTACCAAATTTCATTCGAATCGCTCCATTCGTTCGTGAGATATCGTCTCCACAGACTCACTGACACACACACACACACACACACACACACAGACATCACCTAAAAAACGTTTGATTCGTGATTAGGGATGCTTGAAACGTGCTCTCCCGTCGAAAACTCGAATTCGAATTTTCGACCCCGTTACAATACTTTCCTTATACATTACGTATATAAGGAAAGTAAAAAAGCCACGTGGGTGGTTTTTATTGATTTGATTTTAACCAACTTTTTTTTTTACTTTATTGACTATTTATTGTTTTAATTTAATTAAACTTTATGATTTTAAACAATAACTGTTCAAAAAACAATTTTATTACTTAAGTGAATTTTAAACATTTCAATGAAAATATAACATAACAGTTTTGCTTTTCCTTGTACATGGGTATATTTCCTTGTGCATACAAAGACCCCTATTTCACTTAATATTCAGAATATTCGTATTGGGAAAAACACATGCATGAATAATTTTTCCTGAATCATGTAATAAAGGACAAAGCTGTATTTTTTTAAAATGATAGAAATTCGTGATTTGATAACAGTTTTATTGTTTGTTCTTCAAATTATAAATGTTTTCGAATTCAAGGACACGTAACAAAATAAATAAATATTTAAATAAATTAAAGCTCAGTGCATCATCTAAACTTTTCTATAGAGTCAATCCTGATAAACAAATGCTTCAAGGAAAATAAATTTTTGTATCGGAAACTGAAAAATAAAAGTGGAAATCTTTAGTGAAGACCGCAGCCCTTTCTGGAATTTATGCTGAATCCATGTCAGTCATCATTTAAGCTCCATTTATAGCCGCTCCTGAGAAATAGATGTTGCAAGGGAAATGCAATTTTTTTAATTGAAAGGGACATTTTCAAAACCATCCTCTGCGGCGACTCGAGGGTTTATGCCAGCTACAAGGAATTTGAAAGGGACATCTCTAGAACCTGAAGTGGAAATCCTTAATGAATCCCTTCTTTCCTCTGGAATTGGATGACGAATTCATACCATTTATCATCTAAGTCGTATCTATAGTCTTGAAAAATATATGTTATAAATAAAAAAAATGTTGACCAAGAACCGGTAGTGGAAATACTTGGTGGCCCCCCTACCTCTTCCGGAATTCAATGCTGAATCCATATCGGTGATCATCTAAGCCAGCGTTTTTCAAAGTGTGGTCCGCAGAACCCTTGGGGTTCCGCGATAGTATTCTAGAGTTCCGTGATAGCATTCCAGAGTTCCGCGACAGTATTCCAGGGTTCCGCGACGTGATAGTTTTGTGCAAATTTTCTTAAAAAAAAAAATACATAAAATGTGAATGCATAATTTGGACCACAATATACTTTTTCTCATTTGGGGATTCCGCCATCAAATTGAATTTTAAAAGAGTTCGGTGATCAAAAATGTTTGGAAAACACTGATCTAAGCTATATGTCCAGCAGATCATCAGAAACAGATGCTTACAAAAAACAAAAAGTTTTTAGTAAAAAACAATAGTTATGGCAACATTTTTGTGACGAATTAGAAATATAACTAAGAGAACGCAAATCCTAACGGAATTAAAATATCGCATTTCCTTCAATTGACATTGACCCCACTATGCTACATTGTAACAAAATCTGCTTGAATTTACAGCTGCAGTGCTCATTTAAATGCGATCCCAGTTTCAGATTTCGTCGAGCCAACTTTAGAATGCAAGCGCAAATCATGTCATTGTTGAACGACGGAAATGCAAAATTAAAAGACAGTTGATAGAAGTTGCTATGTGGCTTTTGTGCCTTTGTATTTTGTTCGGTGACTAGTTTCCAAACCGGTGATTAAAATTGATTAAAGCAGCATCAATAGAAAAAAGTTAATTTATTGAAAAAAAAAATATTTTGTAAGTAATTGATGTATCTTTAAAACGTCAATCATCTCAAAAGTTACAAGTCAAAGCAACAATTATATTGGCCAAGATACTAACAGTACAGTTTAGTTTTAGCACTCTAGATGTGATATCGAGGAAACACATGATGGCATCTTCAATAATTTTTTCGTTATACAAAATGTAGTATTTAGACATGACAAAGACATGGAAGATAATACTCTTAAAATATCAAGTTGTAAATTAAAAAAAATATATATTTGCCAAGATGCTTATGGTATAGTTTAATTTTAACATTTTAGATGTGATATCGAGGAAACACATGATGGCATCTTCAATAATTTTTTCGTTATACAAAATTTAGTATTTAGACTTGACAAAGACATGGAAGCTAACACTCTTAAAATATCAAGTTGTAAATTAAAAAAAAAATATATTTGCCAAGATGCTTATGGTATAGTTTAATTTTAACACTTTAGATGTGATATCGAGGAAACACATGATGGCATCTTCAATAATTTTTTCGTTATACAAAATTTAGTATTTAGACTTGACAAAGACATGGAAGCTAACACTCTTAAAATATCAAGTTGTAAATTAAAAAAAAATATATTTGCCAAGATGCTTATGGTATAGTTTAATTTTAACACTTTAGATGTGATATCGAGGAAACACATGATGGCATCTTCAATAATTTTTTCGCTATACAAAATTTAGTATTTAGACCTGACAAAGACATGGAAGCTAATACTCTTAAAATATTAAGTTGTAAATTAAAAAAAAAACATTTTGTTTAACTTATGTATAGCACTTAGTGCCGAAAAGAGTCGTTTTAATAAAAAATTAGCTCCGTTAGGTTCAGTTACGAGGTTGGTACTATAGATGTGCAGTTCAGTCTTTTAACACTAGGGGGCTTCTGCAGGGTCTGCGAAGTCGTTTTGAAAAAAAATATATAATTTTCTCTACACTTGGGAAAGGGGAATAGAAAATCTGACTCTGTTCAGTTCTATCCCGTATTTGATACTATAAGTGTGGAACTATCCAACCTATTATATCACCGGGGACTTTTGGAGGGACTGAAAAAAAAATGGCAAATTCTCTAGGGGATGGGGAATCGAAAATGCGGCTCTATCAGGTTCAATCCTATAGTTGATAACATAAGTGTCCAAAGATTCAGCCTTCTAGATCACCGGAGGGCTTCTGGAGAGTCTGAAAAATATTAAAAGCATTTTATCTACCCCCGGGGAAAACGAAAATCCGAGTCCGCTAGTTTCTGTCTCATGGTCGGTACTATAAGTGCACAAAGATTCAGCCTTTTAGATCACCGGGGGATCTCTGGAGGGTCTGGAAGGAATTAAAAAACATTTTATCTCCCCCTGCGGGGGTAAATGAGAATCCGGCTCCATTAGATTTGGTCCTATGGTCAATACTATAAGTGTGCAAAGATTCCTATTTCTAGTTCCAAGGAGGGTTTGGAAAAACAATAGTGTATATAACTTGCCAGAAACACTTCAAAGCTTTGGAATCGTGCTTTCTGTGTAGCAACAAGTTTTAGTGGACTGGTTTCTGACGTATTAAAGATCACCTGCATTATTGAATAGGCGTTAGCTGCATTGCCAGTAAGAAAATTTGCTATGTACTGCTATTTTACGAATATTCTTGGTAACTCACAAAGTCTTCTGTACCAAGCATCCTGGCGATTGGAACAAATGTGTGATATAACAGATTTTAGAGTTCACTATAGATATTCGCAAAATTGTAAAACATGGCAAGCTTATTTCTAACCAGAGTTGTCAATGACTGGCAATTCGTTCCGTGCAACCCGTCTGTTGACTAACACGGGCTCGACCCCATGCAGATCTCTATTTGGAACTAATCACAAAACGGGGGCAGATTTAACAGAAATCATTCTTTCCAAGGATCTTCGCATCACCTACACCAACCGTAATAATCTGAACTCTATTTTCCATCATAAAATTAAAAAGCATCAGCATCGTCACAGCTGTCATCATGCATATATACCCCTATTATATTTTGCAAATAGTTCCATGCCTCAGAGCGCACTGGTCATTAAAATTAATTTCACTTCTGTGTTACTCCCTCCTCTCTATGATTATTAAATTACCCAATCAGGGACCTTTTCTTTCGTGAAATTCACATCTGCGTGACTTATAAAATTAACTTTTGAAAAAGAAAAAAAATATGTATCAGACGATTTTTACTACTCTTTAAATATACCCTTATTTCTTTCTTCATCACCATTGAATATTTTTTGTTGCCAGATCGCTTGATGTTAATTTGTTTTTCCTGCATACATCCCAATTACACAGTTCCGAACGGGGGTTCGCTATTTTCGTTCTAAATGAGCGAAATTTACGATTTTTTAGCCCTACACCCTCCCTTGAAGCTTCGACATAAAACATAGTTTTATAGCCATTGCGGGCAGTTAACAGCCTCAACAGAATTGCCTTAAATCCCCCTGTAAAAACCGCGCTCGCACGCGGGCCAGGTATTAAATTACTCGGCTTCAAATTTGAGATTGCAATAGCCGAAATATAAAAAAAAAACTGAAAACAATTAAAAAAAAGCATCATGTTCGAAACAACCCCAGCTCTTTTTATGTCGGTTGTAAAACAATGATAAAATTCGGTTTATTATGCTCTTTAAAGCTTTTAAAAACTGGGGTAAATTAGGGCAAGTTTGAGAGTAAAAACTGCTATCGGTTTTGAACCGAGAAAAGGTTCATTAAGTATAAAAACCACGCCAAATAACCCTATTAAACTTTTAAGTGGTTCTAAAAATGCATATCTGTCGTTTTTTTATCCCGCCATTTTGTTTTACTAATTATTTTTCAGTGATTCTTATTTTCGTGTTTGGATAAAGTTATAAATTATATTTTTAATCAAAAGAAGTAATGTTTTTAATTCATTTTCATAATTTACGTTGCAGCGTTGCGTTACGGAAGATCACAAAGATATATGTAATTTTAAAAAAGAATTCCACAAAAAGCAATTAATTTTTCAGAGGGAAAAAAATATCTTCCATCAAAACATCATAATTCTTTTGCGTTTTATTGGTATTAAAATAAGTGAATTATGAAATTACTTAAACCGAGGTGGCCATAAAATTTGAAAAAAAAAAATTCAGATTAGATCATAAAAGAGTTGATTTACATTTTATTAATATTTATCTTAATATATAAAATTAAACATATATGTCGATTGGAATTTTTGATTAATTTCATTTTAGTTTAGAAGGATATTTCTTTCCGAAGCCAAAGAAAGCTTATAAACTGCCTGGATATTATAGAATAAGATGTTGATAAGGAAATAATGCGCATATAAAATCCGTACAATCGTCAATAAAGAAACAATGTTTATATATGTTGTGAGTCTGCATTTAAAGACATTATAAACAAAACTCCTTCTATTAGAATACGCACTTAACAAGAGGTAAATTAAAAATTTACAAAAAAATCTTATTCGAGACATAATTGGTACTTAATTTGTAATTATCATAATATAATTGGGCTATGACCTCTGGAGATCCGATTGTATAATCTCGCTTCATTTTCGTGATGCAGGAATGAGTACGAAGATCTGGATAATTTTAGTATTATTTAAAGCATCTAAATTATAAAATAACAATCAGATACAATAAAACAACAATTGATGGCTCGATGAATTCACAAACAGAAATATTGTATTTTCAAAACACTGGCGTATTCAAAATTCATAACATTTCTTTTACCGTAACACATTATTACTCCCTAAACATTGAGCATCATTATATACCTTCTAGTGAAAAATCCAGAGAGACAGACATCTGGCGAAATTATTCTTTTTTATTCTTCTCTCTCGAACTTTTCAAAACGCGTCAAGTTGGCGATATTTTTAAAAAAAATTTTGCCACGGGCAATTGACCCTGACCTCGCCGTAAGGACAATTATTTTCTGTAAATGTTGCTTTCCAGTTAGGAGACTTTTAAAACAGGGAGCGACATAGGAAGTGATGCAACACTTGTAATTATTTCATATATCTTTCTTCACATCTCTAAAGATTTGCGAAGTTTTATACTTTTTAACCCTTCTCTATTGCATCTAAATAACCCTTTTGTATTGCATCTAAAGAGATACAGTATTTGGGGTAGAGAAGAGTGATTAAATAACTTGAGGAGACATAAAACCAGGGACCAAAATTAGCCAATAAAAAGTTTCATGCTGCATATTTTAACGAGGTTACAAATAAAATAAATATAATAACTGACTTGCAATAAAAAATAAATAAATGACATTTTGTAATTTTGTTATGATAATGCAATCTCGGCCTCCGTGAAACCCACTCAAAAACGTTATATGCGGGAAAACCCAATACACGAGAAACGGCATTTTAACTAGCATATAATAAATCAAGAAAAATAAATAAAAACAATAAAAATACCACTCAACAAGCTTTCTTTTCCCACTTATTAAAAGTTTAATTTATGATTCAAATAAAAAAAATTCCGCATAAAATTGTCAAAAACTCTAAAAAGATCCCCACAGTGAAAGGGGGATATTTACTCCTCCCCAAAATCCCGCAGCTCAAACACGCCTACTCGAGCAACAGTTAAATGATAGAATTGTGCAGGCATTCCCTTTTAATTCCATTCCCAATACAACATCACCCGATAGATATTTCGAGCCAGTCGCAGCAAAAATATGTATGCACCTTCCCTCGTTACTTTAAAGAAAGAAAGAAAGAAAAAATTATATATTTAATTCGAATAATATGACACTGTCTATCTTGTACCCCCTAGCGCTTCGCCACCGTGTATTTGTTACAATTAAATGCCGAGTTGTTATTTTATTTGAAAAATAATTAATAAGCACTCACATTTAAAGACTTGCACCTAATACATAAGTGCAAAATAAAATCTTATTTGTCACTACAATAACATTGGAGAGCTATAATTTACCTCCATTCCATCAACATTTTCTGGATGCGGTTTTAAATAAATACATCATGAATGCAACAGGTAGAAAAGTTCTTGCGTCCCTTCTGCTACGGAAACCCATTTAATCGTTTCAACTACACAAAATTCACAATTCATGCACATGTATCTTTGACACAGGGAGACAGTAAGTAACGGAGATAAACGTTTTCTAATATAACTTCATAGAATGGCGGGGAATTGTAGAATAATCATATCAGCTAATTGGGACAAGCTGAACACGTGACACTTGATTTATAAGTAAAGAGTAAACTCTAAAATCTTTTATCTAAAATTTAATATATTTTTTTTTTTCAAAAAATTTATAAATCTGGGGATATTTATAAATATGGACTATATCTAAGTAATTATTTTAAGTATACTTTTGTTAATTATTGTATTGCACCTGTTGCCGATTTCACCTTAGCTTAACAACCTGATAGATTTGCTAATCCCTTATTGTAACAAAATTTTGTGTTCCGTGTTTATGTTGTGTTTTTTTTCTCTGTTTGTTGTTGTTCTTGCCTGTATTGTCCTGTTTGTTGCATTAATAAATTTGGTTTGACTTGATAATATTATTTTAACATTTACTCTTTATGAAGTCTTTGGTTTCATTTGTAACCATATAGTAAAGCTTCAAATACCGAAATCATCTGCTGGATATTTTTCCCCTCAAACTATTGCAAATATTTTTATTTAATGTTTAGCAACATACTCGTTCTTCGTATGTAATGTATAATATAAAGAAACTTAAAATTCACAATTATTCGCAAATTCCTATAGTACTATAAATTATATTGGTATTCAAAGAATTATATTTATATATTTAATTGAATTCTCATAAGAATTCCTGTTCTCGCTGTACAAAATTATCTTCACAGGCAAAACTGAAGAATAAAACAACTTGGTCCCGTTTTGTAAACAAATTCACAGAAATATAAAAGTTTATCAATATATGTTAAAACGGTATTAGAAGACACCATTACCCGTACTACTTTTAATTTGTTTCACTAAATACAATATGAGTTAATTGATGATCACACAATATATGAATTTGAAAAATCGTTGCTAAAATAATACAGATGATGTATAAAGTAGAAAATATCAATGATTCTCGTAATCTTTAAACCAAAAGGTCGAGATTGATACAATCCAGTACAAAAGCAATTCGGATTAAATTTATTTTTACATACATTTCTTTATTATTTAAATTGGAAAAGATTTAATAAAAACCGTCTGCTACATAAACACATAGGATTTAATTCCATGTGTTTTATTCCATGCGTATATATGTGCAACATGATATATTTTTCTTCAAATAAATATGCGGAAAAAAGATGTGTAGAATGTTCTTTATTATTAATATTTCAACAACCCCTGGACCTAGAAGCTCGAAACATGGACTAAATGTTAAGTAGGACTATTTCATGTCTCCCCCACAAAATTTCATGAAAGTCGGGGCAGCCGTTCTCCCGTAGAGATGGGACAAACAAATACACATACAGACAGATTTTCAATTTTATTTATATAGATTAATTTTGAGATTAAAGTGCATAAAATCGTTGAAGAAAGCCAACATACAGTGATCGGAGGTAAAATATTGTTTCACATACAGCAATTTCCATACTGACAGAACTATAAAATGTATGTCACTTTTATGCATTAATTTGAAATCGGATTTTGATATTCAGAAGTTTTTAAGTGTATAGATGTCACACTTAGTGATCACTAGTATTTTACCCGCTCGTATTTATTTTTGAACTCGTGGGTTTAACCCCTGACTCACTGATTACACTCTTTCTAACTACTTCTACTTCAACTACCTCTTTTCTGGTCAATCCCATGGCCCTTTCACATTTCAGGTGGTAAGGGTACCGACAGATTTACAGGCCTTGAGAGTTACATTTTTGCATATTTATGAATTTGTTTATTTTTGCATTATATCATTAATGATTATGTGTTTTTATGGTCATTTTGTTATATAACTCGATAAATTGTCTTCTTGTGTAGTTTTTCTGTGAGTCTGGTTTTCTTTTTCTGTTGTTGGGCACAGATTGCATAAATTTTTAACCACATAGTACATGCAATCATAGAAAGAACGAATTTTAGTATATCTGTCTAAAATGTGTCCCCTGATGACGTTTCTGGCAGATATACTATTCACTGACTTATTTTCTATGGTCTACTTTTCCTGCCCTATCTTGTTATTTTTTGCATATCATCAACCATTAATTAGTGAAGGTTGGATTCAATGTGCGTTATTATACCGCTCCTGGTCTGATTGTATTTACAGATATTGTTCTTGGCTTTATGTACTTTATGCACTCTTTATAAATTTTATTATAATTTTATTGTAATATAATAACAATTGAATCCGAACAGCATGGCACAAAGTATCGTAAACACTTTATTATGTTTTAAAATGCTACGAAAATAGATGTTCTCAAGGTACTTTTTATTTAAAACCCAATGCCGTCATTTATAGAACAATAACATACCCCGTTTTTAAAATATTTTACATTCTTGATCTAAACTGTAATAAAAAAAAATAAAAAAACATAAATAATTCAATACACTGACTATTATCAAATTAGAGAATTCTATGAAAATATTTTTAAGAAGACATAAATTTACATCATTGTTTATGGGTTATCTCAAGGGGTCTCTCTATCTCTCTTTATGGGTATCAATCATTTAACGCTATATGTCTCGAACAAATTGAGCAGTTGGACAATATGTAGTGCGACTATTACAATCGATAAACACTAAAGATCTATTAATTTTCAAAAATCTTAGCCCAGGGGATGGCTTTCAATTTTTAAACATGTTTTGTTTCTGAAAATTGAAAAATGCATTTAAAAAACATTTTTTTTTATATTTTTTTGCAAAAATATTGATTTTAAAGCATTATTATTATTATTATTTTGGAAGAAAATAAGATAACCTAAAAAGCAACAACATTTGCCGTTTACGAGATACTGTAAGTTTTTAACATAAAATATATAAATAAATTAAAAAATACACGTTCAATATTATCAAAGGCGTGAACGCTTCGTTAGTACTTTTAACCTGAGTATTATTTTACAGAATGCTTTAGAGAATTTCATTCAAAATGCAAAATACATTTTAAAGAAAGTACTGTAGAGTAAAAATTTACCTACATACAGTTCGACATATTTCATAAGTGTGACATAAAAAGAGTTAAAAACCGCGTTTTGGAGATAACCTCCAATATACG
Organism: Amaurobius ferox; assembly: GCA_951213105.1. Classification (NCBI taxonomy): domain Eukaryota; kingdom Metazoa; phylum Arthropoda; class Arachnida; order Araneae; family Amaurobiidae; genus Amaurobius; species Amaurobius ferox. The sequence continues at coordinate 45,404,063 of OX578148.1, read as the reverse complement.
TATATTTAACGATTCCAACACGTTACGAATGCAACAGGTATGAATCGCATTTTTTCCTTTCAAAAAAGCCACCGCTTCTAAAAGCCATTCGTTTTCGACGCACAAAATACGGTTTCTTAACATAAAGAACGACATTGGAACACAGATAAAAAGGCAAAAACTTTTATCTTTATCCGGCTACGACATCGCGTCGACACAGACTCGTTTCCGACGTCCATTTTTTACATTTCACCAATCTTGGAGTGCTTAAAAAGAAAAGCTTAAAAGGGGAGAATTGAAATAAATCTTACTCCACATTAAAGTGCTGAAAGAAGGCGTGGAAGAAAAAAAAAGAAAGAGTTAATAACAAGCGACAAGGAGAAGGAAGTTTTTAAAAAGAAATTCAGTTAAAAGGACCTCTCTCGGGGCAGTACAAATGAAAACTAATATCGTTTCATTAATTTCCTATTTCGATTAATCGCTATATCGAAAGGATAGCAGAGGCGGGGTTCATTTAGGGGAAGTTAATATAATAAAGACGGGAGAGAAGGAAAAATAAAAAGGGGAGGAAAAAGAACTGCAACTTTTCCCGGTAAAATCAGAGGTATGCTTATATACATATTAACTCGGCGCAAAACTACGCTCTTCAGAAAACTCTTGAAATGTTAATCCGCGGGTTGCAGATACACATAAATCAGAATTGCGCGAACAAAGGCCTGCAGTCAATCTGATTGAAAAGCCGTTATTTAACTTTAACTCAACGCCGGCGCGTCAAAAATTATTGCTTCAAAATAATAAGACGTGATACTTCGAACTGCGAGGCAATTCTTTTCTCCGTGAATAATCTTAGGGTGCAAAACAAAAGGCGAAAAATAGAATGCAGAGGGGGACGGAACCGTAACGGTTGAATATGGATAACAAGAATGAAGCGAGGAGAAAAAATTGCTTTTACCGGGCGAGCTCTAGCAAATTACTTCAAATTGTATTACTAAGTCGCCAAATTAAATCAAACGCCAAAGTTTTGCAGTGCTGCAAAACTTTCCGCCGGTAATATTAATTAACGCGATTTTCCTCGCCAGTTTTCTAATTTATAATAGCCCCTCTCTCTCTTTTCCTTGCCGAAAATTACGCATTAGTGAATTGGTTATTTGTATTAATTCATAAAAGAAAACTTTACGCCATCATTTATATCTTTTCCTTCCCCGTACCGTAAACAATAAATTCCGGCCGAAATTAACATCGTTCGCAATTAAACGGTATTGATTTCATCAATTAGCCTAACCCCCAACTACGTAAAAAGAAACGAGAGGAGGGGGTGGCGCGGAGAAAAGAGCAGAAAGGGAGGGAGGGAGTGATCGAAGGGGGGGGGGGCGAACGAACGAAATTAAAGTTAATCAACCAACCGCTCTAATGGCGGCTAAATTAAATTAAACCCAGGCCGGTGAAAAATAGCACAATAATCAAGCCCCCCTCCAGCCTCCCCTCCTTTTAGGGCAGCAGTCAACACACAATGCGAAAAGGGGGTGCTTAGGATGTATATATACACGCATCCAAGACGGAAAAGGAGAAAAGAAAATAGTGGGGCGAACGCACATTATTATTATGATGTGAAAACCTTAGCGCCAGATTGCGAGTAAGCGCGCCAAAAACAAAACGAAAAAATCGCAGAGAGAGATTTTAATATTAAGTAATTAAAGCGGCATTATCCATAAATTTAATTTGCGACTGGCAACCAAGTCAGATTAAAATCAAATTAAAATAACGTTAGGGCGCTTCGCAAGTGACGAATGGATATTATAAAATTATTAATTTCCATTCTGAGGGGCTAACAACTTCTCCGCCCCCAATCGCCGCCGGGGGGTGGGCAAAGAGAAAGTTTCGCGCGCGCTGGCTCCTCCTTGAAATAATGTCGGCGCCGATTGAAAAGGGGGAATGCCGGCCCGCGCCCATTTTTAATCCGAGATTCGAAAGGTTTTAAACGGTTTTCCCAAGATCTGCTGAAAAATTGTGTGATTTTTCCACGCCGGAGAGCACCGAAGATTTCGAAGGGTGAGTATTTTAACTTCTCTCTCCCGGACTACTTAAGTCGATGGTCGGTGTGCTGTCCGCGACACCTCTAAGATGTTTACCGTTTCTGTAGGGTTGCCAACACAGAAGACGAACCGAAATACACACATCTTAAAAAAAAAATTTCTCTCTTGTTATTTATTTTTTTATTTGTTACCTTTAATTTCTATTTTTTCTTTTCTATTACTTGTATTCAATTTCTTATCTTTCTTTTATACATATATAATAAAATAATTTATGATATATATATATATATATATATAGAGAGAGAGAGAGAGAGAAAGAGGGGGGGGGGGGACAGGACTATACTTTGGATTTTGGGTTTTACCCGAAAGATTTAAAATTGGTGGAAATGCACAAGGGGATGGTGAAATTAATTTTTTGGATCTTACAATAATAAACAAAATGTGCGATGATACATGTAAAAAGACTATTTTTCGTATGTATGATAAAAGCAACGAGTTTGAATTCAAGATAAATTATTTGATACCTTGATCTTCAAATATCGACAAACTAGTTTTCAGTAACATTGTAAGAAACTTTTTAATTAGAAGTAGGAGAGATTGAATTCTAATTTGGAGGATCAATATTAATGTGTAAATAAATATTTTACGGAGGCTATAAGGGTCGGCTATCCATTTCGTTTTCTATATAGCATTGTATCGAACTTTTACAATATTGATGTTCATTCAAGTCGTTCGAGATTATTGGATTATACTGGAGCTGATGGCAAAGATGTTTTGGGTACAAAGCACCGGATGAAATCTTCTGCAATATATGGTTGTATTTGATAATGCGTGCACGTTGCTGTGTTGGAATTTTATGGATCGATATCATTGGTAATGGTCTCATTCTGTTGTACTACTTATATTATATTTTATCATATTATAGGGAAAGTCTTTGATAACGGTTTTCATTTTGCATTGGGCTTTTTTCATGCAATACGGATTTTGTCTTTTCGGTGTATACTTTGATCTGGGTGACCTTCTGTGAGTAGTACCGGCTTACCGGGAGTGTTGCCGCGGCTCTTAAGCATGCTTTAACCGGGGAGTGGGGGGTCACCCCCCCCCCCCCACGGCCTCTTATGGTTCTACTCTGTTTTTATTCCTTTCATTCCTTTTGGCTATTATATTATGCATCGTTATATGTTAAGACTGCTTCGCGCCTGATATTTCATGGCATTTTTAATATTCTTCAAAATCTGTTTTATTTGTTTTTTACATACATATCCCTTAATTTATTTCATACATTTGGTTTTATTTGTATATGTATTCTTAAAATTATTTCAAACATTTGATATTATATATATATATACACACACACACACACACACACACAATGATAGAATAGAAGTAGTAACTCATAATATACTTACTAACTTAAAATGTGCCTACAATATATATATATATATATATATATATATATATATACATAAATATATATATATATATATATATATATATATATATGTGTGTGTGTGTGTATATATTGTTTGTATATTTTTTTACTAATAGAAAAAAAAAATTTTATTAAAATTTTTGAATTTTACATTTCGGTGGAAATACACTTGTTTGGAAATATACTTTCTCAATATGTTTCGAAAACTTCACTTTCGTAATGATATCCGTCTGTACATAATCTACAGTGGCGTAGCCAATACACATTGTGCAGTGGTGTAACCAGTGGGATTCATATCCCCCTTTAGATTGAACAATTAAATTGATTGTATATTGGGTCCACATTAGCTGAACGATATATGTCATTATATTCCACCTTCAACCTCCTTTTCTGGCTATACCTATGCGCATGCGTACTTGTAAGGTGCAAGTAGAACAATTTAAGAACAAATGCTAGTAGCAAATATGATTTTATAATTAGTTAAATTATATAAGAAAGTAGAAAGAGAATATTTCTGCGAATTTCATTATTGATTCGACACTTATGCCCAAGAGCGAATTTAACTATACTCAGACAAGCTGATTGCTTAGGACTCCTGCAGCTGAGAGGGGCCCTACGGCACAACATTAGGGACAGATTGTACATTAGCACCTGTTTATGCAGACTTCTGATAAACGTTCAATTTATAACAGATTGCCAACATTGAGTAAACGCAAAATAGAAAAAAAAAATACTTACTTTTAAACCACAAGTATTTTTATTTTGCTGTGTTTACTTTCTCATACAAAGCAAGTACTTTTTCTCCGAAAAATATTCCAATTCGAAATTTTGACGGAAATAAACTCTTAACACCCCTGAACACGATTAGAGCACTTTGGGAATTATGTTTGTAAACGTCTGGGAAATGTGTAGGCGATACCTCAATAACAAATGCCCTTATCACATTGAAATGTATTGCTTAAATAGATTATATGAAAATTAGAACAAGATAGATTTTATAGTAATACGTATGGTACCTCCTCGGGAGAAGTCCATATCATGCAGGGCGGATGGAACTTAGCTTTGTTGCCATTGCCTACAATCACTAATGAGCACACAAATTCGCGTTGATGAATTACCAAATATGTGTTCCGCACACTATATTACAGACACTTCAAGATGGCAATGGAGGTCTTATTTTGCAATCTTATGTGCCTATAGCCGTCAGCGACTGGAGTCTTTACTTGGCACGTGCTCTTTGGACTCTACCCGGTGAATGGTTACGTTGACTTCCCATGACTGGGGCTTTGTCGGAAGAGAAAATTTTAGATACCGAGAAACGATATTTAGTCTACATAAAGCTCGCGCTCGCAGAGGCGGATGTATTCTTCCTCCGTGTAATCCGTATGATAAAAATAAGCGTTATTCGAAATTTAAAACTTTAATAAACACGAAATTGATACAGTTGATTAAAAATGAATTACTTGAGAACGAAAGCGTAAATAATAAATATATGTTATATAAAAATAAGTTATAATAAATACGTTACATCGAATATAAAAATTAATGTTATTTGTTTTATTCTGATGTTTATCGAGAGAGGAATACATTGTGAAGGAATGCTAAAAATAGATGCATTTTTGAAACTTCTTTTTGAAGCTTTAACAATATGGAACGTGAATGCATAAGAAAGAAGAATGGGGCAAGTCCAGATGCTCAAATTAAGAATTCCAATCTGAGACTCTCAAAATACATTCATAGAATTTTCTAAACATGTTAATCCCTGATCTCTACTATCTCGCTGTTAGCATTCGATCTAGAACAAACAAAATTTTAATGTTTGAATTCCATTTTAGCTATCTGGTTTAATCAAAATAGAATGCAAAGATTGACTATGCGATAATTTAATATTTTAGTACCCGCTTTGCAAACTCTTTTGATCCGGAAATTTTTTCGAGGACCCGACGAAGGGCAAAGAACTATTCCCCAACTAGAAGTTCAAAATTAAACTTCTGGCAAACTTTCAGCTTCTGTGATTCGTGAAAATCAAATACTAAAATTACGATTTCTCTGTCACAAAAATTATTTCTCAGATAATATGACAACGCAAAATGTCAAGAATATTGAAGATAATAGGAATTCATTATTTTATTTTACGTAAACTTATAAAAGTTACTTTATAGTTTTGTACATAAGTACATTTATTTTTACTTTCTCATGCTACTTAACATAGCATAGAAAAAGTATTGTTTTCACGAAAATTATCGAATTCGGGATTTTGATGCCAATATATGTTTTAAGAGCTCCTGAACAGGTTTTGACTATTTTTGGAGTGGTGTTCGTCTGTCTGTCTGTATGATGTCTGTGGTCGATTTGTGTACATGATAGCAGCCACAAATATTATTGGATCTTCACGAAACTGTATATCCAGCTTTACCATAAAAAAATCTAGAACTAGATAGAATTTTTTTTTAAATTCGAGCGAAAACTTCGAAATTTATTCGAAATTTTATTTTTTTTAACATAGCAGCATACGACAAAATTTCATATAATCATGCATAAAAGGGTTTACTTAAGGCTCAATGATAATTAGACTTAATAGTATCAATATCTTTATCGGGAAAAATAGCCGCGGTACAATTTTTTTTTTGTTCCTGACGTCATTAACTCCCTCCCCCCTTAGAGGGCAAGTTACTCCCTCGGGGGTACACTGTAAAGTATGGTATCAATCGAAAAATCTTTTAAAGCTCTTTAAAGTGAAGGGTAACATGCTATAATTTCAATCATTTGGATTCCCAATACCGGTATTTCAAATTTTTTTCTTGTAAAATTTGAAAAAAAAAATGAATTCTGGTATGAGACAGTCCAGTTAATTTTAATCCGTCAACTAATTGACATTTATAATTGCTTTTGCTATTTTTATAGTATTTTTCAATTGAATCTTTTCCTTAATGTTCTTTTTCTTTCGAAAAGATATTTTTTTCAAAAAATTTACAGACGTGTTCTATTTCGAAATTTGGATTTTATGAAAATGCATTTTTTTTACTTAAAAACTTACGTTCTATTTTAGAGACAAATAATTTTCATATCTATATAAAGAGTGCATGTAAAGAGCATAAAAAAAAAAAAAAAAATACCGCAGACAGATCTACGTTTAGTATAATTAGATTAATGATTTTATATAATAAAACTTGATGTTTCTAAAAATGTTAAACTTACGTATTATTGCATTTTTTAATCTGAACCCGTTGTAATGTTTTACTTCTATCAAAAAAGTTCACTTAAAGACTTAAAATATACAGTTATTTTTCCTTTGCATAGGCATTTTTCTTCTTTTAAATCTCTAGAACCTTAGAAAAAGGGGCATTCGAGTGCCTTCCTTATCTTCATTCTTATTTTTAAAATATATGAATAGTGGAAAGATGTAAAAAAAATTAATTTTTGTATCCTTAAATTTCAGGATAGCTTAGTTTTAAATGGTTTACATCAGGGTATTTATTTTTTATAATAAATAAAAAATCTTACATAATAAATAAAAAAGTAGATATTAATAATAAATAAAAATAGAGCATAAAACAAAACCGTTTTTTCCTATTTAATTTTGATATATATATATATATATATATATATATATATATATATATATATATTTATATTTCTAGTTTTCTTTTCTTACATTTCTCTTTCCACGTTTAAAAAAAACTTAAATGTCATATTTAACTCACGTAATCCTGATATTTCATTAAAATTTCGACGTAATTCGCTTTTACATCTATATATAATCGTTTTATTTTTTTAATGTTTTCTGCATCTCAGTTCTCAGAAGATCGCCCTACCCATTCACACATATTCCTGTTTTCTGTATTTTTTTAACTATTTTGGGAGATATGCGCTACTAATAGGGTAAAGAGAATATCCAATACCTCAAAAGGTGCTCGTGGTAACTGCTTAAGTAATGACGTGAATTCCTTTCTGACAAAAGCTACTAATAAAGCATGCATGCGTTTATTAACTGTGATCAAACTAAATGTTTATATTTTATTTTCTGTTTTGATTAAAAAAAATTGCAATATCTAGAAAGCGACGCATATTAATGCTTTATAAATAATATAATTCGCATGTAAATAATTTTGCATGTAAAATAGCAAATAGCTATTTCTAATATTTTCCAACACAATTATTTTTATTATTTATTTTTTCAATTAATATATATATATATATATATATATATATATATATATATATATATATATATATATATATATATATATATATATATATATATATATATATATATATATATATATATATATATATATATATATAATAAAAAAAAATTTATAGATACTATAGCTTACTAATTATTATACTAATTATTGATACTATAGCTTGCTATTAAAATTTTTTTATAGATACTATAGCTTTTCGTTCATTGGATTTTCAAACTTCTATTATTATATATATAATATATATATATATATATATATATACACACACACACACACACACACACACATATATATATATATATATATATATATATATATATATATATATATATAAATGAAAAATAGAGGTATTTTTTTTTAATTTGATTTCTATAAAAAATAATTAATAGGCCTTTTACGATTACTTATTTATAATCGTATTAAAATCTATTTGAATCCTTCAATTTGCTACAGTTATTGCACCTATCGAAATATATATACACACATGAAGAAATTATCTATTATATAAAGACTGTCAATTGTACAGAAAATAAAAATCCATATTACTTATCGTAATATAACTGTAAAAAAAAAATTATTATAAATTGACTTGTTCCATGAACTTTCTATTCGAAAACTTTATGAGTAAAACTAAAGAAGTGTGCAACTAAATAAGTGCGTAAGATAATAAGTAATAGCATATTCAACAGGTGCGTCTAGTATTTTGACACCGTGCGACAATCAGACGAAATAAATGTTGTTCGGTCTATTTACTGAACAAATCAATACTTTTCAATCTATGTGTTTAACTAAACTCTTAAAAGTAATTTTAACCTCAATTAATACTTTAAAAGTAACAAATTGATATATTTTGTGTCAATAATATTAAATATTGGCATATATAGAGGGGGGGTCTAAATGGTACAAATCCTCCTTAAATTATTTAACTAAACTCTTATAAGTAATTTTAACACACTTAATGCTTTGAAGATAATTGATACATTTTGTGTCAGTCATATTAACCAGTGGCATACACAGAGGGGTGTATAGGGTGCAAATACCTCTTAATTATTGAATAAAACTCTTAAAAATAACTTAAACACCCTTAATTCTTTAAAAATAACTAATTGATATATTTGTATCAGTCGTATTAACCAGTGGCGTATACAGACGGAGTTTAAAGGGTGAATATATCTTAATTATTTAATTAAATTCTATATACGTAATGTAAACACACTTAATACTTTAAAATCAACTAATTGATATATTCTGTGTCAGTATTATCCAGTGGCGTACACAGAGAGGGGGAGGGTGCAAATCTCCATTAATTATTAAACTAAACTCTGAAACAATTTTTTAAAAGTAACTAATTAATATATTTTGTGCCAATAGTATTTACCAATGGCGTAGGGGGGATACAAGCGGTGCAAATACCCCCCTTAACAATTTGACTAAACTCTTATAATTCATTTAAACAGAATTAATACTTTAAAATAACTAATTGATATATTTTATATCAGAAGTATTAAACAGTGGCGCACACAGAGAGGGACTAAAGGATACAAATCCCAACTCTCCATTATTTTAAACTACAATAAATCGCCATTATTAAATATATAGAAATAATACATTAAATTTTTCTCTAATCACAAACATCCCATTTTCTTAATTTATTTTCATCTTTTGTATGTTTATTTATTGATTTGCACTTTTGGCATAAAGTTTTGTGATGGGGTCACGAAACGTGATTTTATCATCTCGGAATTTGATGCAGCTACATGTTCTAAGCTAACCAGACCCTGAATAAAACATTGGGCGCGATATCTCTTAAATCGATTCAGTAAAAAGAACAAAATTTGGTACGGTTATTTTTCAATCAGTAAATGTCAGTGGTCTATTAATTTTGTGTGAGGCCATAAATACCTGCAATAAATACCAGCCATCATAGTCTCTAATACGGTGACACCTGCAATGCTTGCCAGAGTACGCGGTCATATTATTTCTGGAATTCAAATGTGCATTGTCCATAAGTCTTTTTGAGAGGTAGGTGGTAGGGGAAGGAGTGTACGGCCTCTGTGGATGCCCCTCCCCCACTGGGTTCCTGTCTAAATTGGGTGGCACTGTCCCGGCGGTCCAAACAGATACATTTCACCTTTGGGTAAGTCAGACGGTCTCAATCGAAGAAGAATTTTGTAATTGGCTTTTTTCGTCCATCTCTCTTTGTTGCCGAATTCTCAAACGTATTTTTTTATTCTCCGCTAGGAGCGCTTTAATTAATTTTCTTTGATGGGGAATGGTCACTTTACTATAGATAATCGATAGACTTAACATGTACACTCATGGCCATTTCCTTACAAAATTATTGGGGTGCTTAAGGACTTTCCCAAGAACGCAGTATAAGGTAAGTAAAGTCCATGGTATCACACCCATATAATGCAGATATTTGTGGCAATTGCATTGGACAGAAAAAAAAAAATTGCATCGCAAGTGATGCAGCTTTTAAGTGAAAGATATAACTAACAGTAGATAACTAAATAGTATATAACCTATAAGTCACGAGAATAAATAATAGCATATTCAACAGGTGTCTCTGTTTAAACTCCGTCTGACAGAGTCAGACGTGTTAACCGCTGTGCAGTCTACTCGATGGATATATTCATGTTTCGCTATCTGTTTAACAAAACTATTACAAGCCATTTAAAAACACTTAATGTTTTTAAGATAAGGAATAATTTTATTTTACATCATTATCCTTTACTATGTATTTTCTATCAGCTTTTAGTATACAATTTGTATCAATAGTTTAATAGCAATATAACAGTTTTTTTTTATATTTTTATCTATTTATTTTTATTTACTTATTTTTTTTACAAAAATTACTCCGGATTTGATTAAAGCCACGTTTATGAGCATTACTATGTGGCTATCTACATAAATTAAAATATGTCTGTTTATTTATTTGTGTGTTTATCTCATCATCACCACGGGAGAACGAACGGCTGCATCGAATATCGTGAACTTTTGTAGGTAGCCTTGGAATTTGGTCTACGTTTCGAGTTTTTAGGACCAAGGCTTGTTCAGATATTAATAAAAACGCACAATTAAATCTTCTATGGACATAGCTCTATGCAGACGATATTTTTTCTGCAAATTTATTTGAAGAGAATGATATGTTGCTAAGCAACGAAATTAAATCCAAAGAGATTATGCAGCAAACGATTTTTATCAAATCGTTACCGATTTAAATAATTAAGAAATGCATATAAAAATAAACTTTATCGGAATTACATTTTTGACTGGATTACATCCGTTACGGCTTTAGAGAAGGTTAATGCCCTTTTAATTTGGCATATGTTGGTTTAATTTCATAGCGATATTATTTTGGCATTTATTGATCCAATTTCATATTTCCTGTAAATTTTATTCACAAACAGAACCACCATCAAATTTGCCAATAAATATAATTTATATAGCGAAAACATAGATTCTTATACTGCTTTATAGAAGAATTAAATTAACTATTTTAATAGAATGTTTTGAATAACAATGTCATTTAACATACTGTAGATATTTGCATATAATTGTGAACTTTAAGTTTATTTCCTTTATATTATATATTTCGAAGAAGTAATATACTACTAGTCTACTATAAACTTAAAAGGGTACATTTGTAATACGTATAATGGCTATAAACTAAGTTATCTCAAGAACTTTTTCTTGTCATTACACGTGGTATCTCCATAATGATGCAAATTCCTTTCTATTATAATTAAACGTTTTTTTTTTCTATATCACCGCAGAAGAAAATTTATGTTCCTATTCAATCAAACATTTTTGAAACAATCAATAATTTTTGACGCAATAGTAAAATTATAATTTATACTCTGCGCTCAAAATGAATGATATTTTAAACAATGGGTAGTTAAAATACAGCATACGTTTCAAAACTGGATATAATTTTCTATACGTGGATGATTAATATGACTTTTCCCAACCACATTAAAAAATATGACGCAAAGATCTACCAACCCATTCCTACATTTAAAAAGATACACACTGAATAAGTATGATTGATATAATGTATATAATCATCAAAGGCAGGAATCATAATTGCTTGAAAAAAGACCTTGAATTTATATTAATTTATAACTCCTAATAATGAATGAAACTCTATACAGTCATAAAATCATTTGAAAAAAAAAAAAGAAAATCAAGGTTAACCAGTTATTTTATTTTTTTACTCTCCGTTGCCAGATGCGTAGATTCGAGTGGTAAATTTAGAAAGCTTGTGTGATCAATTTTGTAAAATAACCTGTAATAAATCGATTCTATCTTACTCGGAAATATTCGATATATTTTTATAAATATCGGAGCGTCAATACACCTGGCAAAATCGTCTACGTATTCAATACACGTTTTGAAGGACACGTGGTAAGAGATTTTATGCGATGCATAATTAAAAGGTTAAAAATCCGATTTGTAAGCGTGTGACGTGTTTAGAGTCTACAGAAAGTGTTTGAATAAATGTGTCCGAAACTGGGAATGGACAGTTTTGGATCGCATAAATTAGTTATTCACGCGATGTTGCACTTTGCCTTTGCTGATCTATTATCAGAGTTTTGTGTGATTCTTCTGATATTTGGGGATTTGTATCAGCATTTACATCTAAATTATTTTTTAGAATTATAATAATCTTCATTATAAACAATAATCTGTAATTTTTTTTTATAAAATATAGAAATATTAAACATATGACGAAAACTTAAAAAAAAAAAAAAAAAAAAATTCAGAATGTACAATAAAAAATGGATTCTAACTAATTTTCATTGGATTCAAATCGATTTTTCGGAATCCTTAAAATTTTATACCAGAATTTTATCTCTCCGAATTAAACAGTCGTGAAGTGGGGCACGCGGAACAGACGTGAAGACGGACGCCTAATTTTTAAGTGGGACCACACCAAATCAAAATTTCTTAAAATTTGGTATAGCAATTCTCCGGTGATGATGAGACAAACAATTGAATGTTCAGTTTTATTTATATAGATATAAACTATCCCCTAATGTATATTTACTAATATAGCCTGTAAGTATCACAAACAGAAAACTTCAGTGTCTCTGGGATTGAAAATTTTATGTTTCTTATTGGTTGCCTTATTAATTTCTTATTGTCATCTGTTCCGTTTGTTACACAATTATATTTCTTATTAAAGATTTGTGCTAGAAACACGCACAAACATCAACTGCAAATTAGAATGGAAATTATTGTGTGTGTGTGTGTCAAGGTATTTAGAAAGAAGGTAGGTCAAACAGCGCAGGAGAATACCATTCGTTCCCGCTCCGTGACGTCATATCGGGACTGAAGTGAATTTCTTCATGTAGTTTCTATGTATTTTTGAGTTCTGGTGCGCTTTTCAAATAATTTCAAATTTCAATTATTATTGAACTTTTAGAAAATGATTTTATATTATAACAGATTTATGAATAAATTTAGCCTATGTTTTAATGAATTACCATAAACATGCATGTTTAAGATATAATAAACGCGATTTTTCTATTTGGAAAGGATAGAACAAAAATAATTAATAATTAATTCAAAAGAAACTTGAATAGAAATCCCTTCTCCGTAATTGAAATTGATTGAACAGTAATTGTAAAACAGAGGAAAACGGTATTTCTTATTTTCAGTGAAGTACAGAGTTTAATACTAAAATAATGTATTTAATATATAAATTTCTGCTGTCACTTTTTGAATTTACAGGGTTCACATCCTATTAGGACATAACAATATCATCCCACTAGCTTAATGAAAAGCACTCTATACGGCTATCGACTCATTTTAACTTTTGTTATACGGCTAATTTTAACTTTCGTCTAATATTCATTTTGTAACTAATCTGTCATACGAATCACTGGTGAGGCTTGAGTATTTTTATAAATTACACCTAATATGAGAACAAAATTTTCCAGCATTCGATTTAATAGCAAGAAAATTTGTGATTAATTAGTAAAATGAATCCCATCATATATTGCATTACAATAAAAGTTTTATTACTTTCCTTATGTACATAGTATAATGTATAAGGAAAGTATTGTGATGGTGCCGAAAATTCGAATTCGAGTTTTCGACGGGAGAGCACGTTTCAAGAATCCCTGATCACAAATTGAACATTTTTGAGGTGATGTCTGTGTGTGTGTGTGTGTGTCAGTGAGTCTGTGGAGACGATATCTCACGAACAAATTAAGCGATTCGAATGAAATTTGGTATAGAAATTGCAATCCATGAATACTGGAAGCATATTGTTTTTAAACACAATTGAATGTTCAGCTCCCTCTAAATTTTCGAGTGAAATTTTGAAAAAGTCATCAAAAAATCGAAACCTTAAATAAAGTTTCGCAAATAAACATTTCTTAAGTGATTTTTCCTTAGAAAACGATTGATATAAACTTTAGAACCCTAGCATTTACCGCTCTCGAGATATTGCACATTTTTCAAATAAATTTATCACCCCCCCCCCCCACCCACCCCCCAAAAAAATGTTAACTCTTGAGAAACAATTAATTCATTATTCCTTTTTGGTATTTATGTTTTGTTTTGTAAAATAAAATATATTCAACTATTATTAATGAAACTTTTAAAGACAACTTTTTAAAAGAGTTATGTGTTACACGAGCGTATACTAAAATGAAAATTGTTTCGCTGGGAAAATATTTAGATATTGCTACTGTTTATGTAGATTCCAAAGCGAACTGCAATAAATTTGTATCCGATAAATTTGTATTATTCCCGTATATCATTGATTTGTGGGTGCTTTAACGTTCTGCAGAACCAATAGTGGAATTCTTTGAGACTGAAGATCCCAGTAACTATTTAAATCAAAAAGTATGATGTGGCAGCACACAACTAACACTGCATAATGAAATTAATTTAACTTTTTTAAAGTGAAAAAATGATGTATAAGATCCACGACACTGGTTTTTTAATAAAGGATAGTACATTTGACGTTTTTCCGGATCACAACTATTTCGCAATACAAAATTCACTTATATGTCACACAACTCTAAATTGGCAATTATCAATCTTGATGGCATCAGCAATAAGCAATGGACTCTATATATTTTAATATTTTAAGAATTAATCCTCTCTCTCTCTCTCTCTCCATTAATTTGGCGTAATTTTTGCAATTTTTACGACAATGGTGATATTTCACCAAATTGGGACCAAGTTCGCCAAATTTATCACCAAGTGTCAAAAACAGACGAAGTGAACAGCATTTCTTGCATATAAATGACTACTGTTTAATTGTTATACGTCAAAATACATAACTATTACTCAAAGTATTTTCTCTCGCGAATGGAACGAACTAGATTCCCGAGAACGATGTTAACAAATTTATCGCATATTATTACATATGTAAATTGAATAATTTCACAATAATTTATACTTTTTAATTTTATTGAATTTTTTTGATAAATTTATTTGAAACATTTACGATATCTTGAGAACGATTCCTGCTAGAGTTTTAAAGTTTGTGTCATTCGTTTTGTAATGAAAAATTACATAGGAAATGATCCTTTGTGTAACATTATTAAAAGTTCTAATTTTTAAATGATTCTTTCAAAATTTCATACGAAAATTTGTAGGTGTTCTAAGCTTACAATTGCGCTTAAAATCAATAAGGTTCCAGTATTCGCTAATTTTAATATTTGCACCAAATTTCTTTCGAAACGCTCCGTTCTTTCGGGAGATATCGCACATACTCACACATGCAAACATCACTTCATAATTTCAACCCCGAATTTTCAACCCCGTCACAATATTTCCCAATGCATGATACTATGTATATAGGTAAAGTGATGACTACATCACCGTTTTTTTTCCTACCAAAATTTCATTTTTGAAAGCTGAATTAATCATGGAATGCAAAATGCCTTGAGCATATTGTAGTACGATTAAAAGTAATTTTTCCTTTCAACTTTTAATTAGCCATTCATTTTGTAACTTTGGAGCTTTAAAAACTTATTTAAACTTACATCCACTACTTTGTTTTAATTCGTATAGCTATAACAGTAGTACCGCATAATTCATCATTTGCTCCATCAATATTGTAACTGTTATAAAAACTAATCAATTACTTGAAAATAATTGCAGCTGAATTAATTTTTCCAAGATATTAATATAGATTATTGCTGTATATTCGATAAAAGCTCTTAGACTAAGGCAATACTAAAAAAAGAACAGAATTATTTGATAAAATAAAGCTTACAATTTCCATATAATCCTCATATCTTCCTCTCTGCTTGTCCCGTTGTGACGTCAAAAAAGTCAAGACTCCTCCCACCCTTAAAAGCGGCTTTCGTGCGTTTGATGTTTGACCACCCTTGTGTGTGTGTGGGGGGGGGGGGGGGGGGGGGGCTCGTGGAAAATCAAATATGGAGGGGGAGGCTCGTAAGAGGGGGTAGGCACAATTTGTATGAGTGGCCATGCTGACGGGTACATAAAAAGCACAAAACCGGTCCATGGATTATGTTATATGCATAAGAACACGACACTATCTATGGGAACATCCCTTATAGTTATATTTTTTTTAGAATGAGAATGATTTTATTTATACTATAGCATGAGAAAATAAAAACTTAAAAAGCACAAATTTCAAACGACTTACACGACCGTAAGGGTCACAATAAGCAAAACATGATACATTCCACTCGTTTATATCAACATTATAAATATTAATGTTATACATTTGGGAGCTAAATTACATCCATTAATTGCCCGGTCACTGCTACTGATCCATCCTCTTGCGTGGTATAGACACATAATTAAGGTAATAGCCGTCACAGCTTTGAGGTTTTCTCTCTCTACACACCTGTTTGAATCTGAGTTATTGGACTTAGTTAGCGATGGTAATTACGGAATCCCGAACAAAAACCTGATCCCGACATCCTGGGATTAGAAATGCTAAAATCCGGCGGGATTCATCTCGGCTATTTTAATTTTTGAATTAATACTTTGAATTAATACTATTTTTTTTTTCAATTTTGAATAATTACGCTTGACATCTTATATATCAGACACTGTGTGGTTTAGAGGGAAAACACTTTATATGGATTAATAACTTGGCGGTAGTAACAAACAAACAAAAAAAAAAGTTTCATGCAAATCTGAGTTAGAGGGTTGTTGTTGATGAAACCCAGACCGTCCGACCTACCAGAAAGGTGTAAGGTAACTGTTTGGACGGTCGGGAAGTGCCACCCAATTTAGACCGGAACCCAGTGGGGGAGGCATCCACAGGGACCGTACCCTCCTTCCCCTACCACCAACCTCTCGGAAGGACTTTCGGACCCACATGTTTAACGTGATCGTACTCCGCATGAACACGGCGGCAGTTTTGGCAGTGGCTGGAATCGAACCCGGGCCTACCGAGTGCAACTCCAGCGCGCTAACCAATGGGCTACCGCGCCCAGTGAGTTAGAGGGTGTCATTTTAAAGTTTATATTGATAAAATGACATGGAATGACACTTTTATACGTTTTTGAGAATCGTGGGAGAAATTACCATACCGCGAAACCCCACAATGCAGGAGGGCCCGGAACTGTAGAAGGGCTGAAGAGCAAATTGTGAAATAAAATAGATATTTAAGAAATTGTATAATTGGTAGGGGATTCAAGCCAGGATCCCGAGAGAGATGTTAAAAATTTAAAGCTCCATCACAGCCTACAACACATCCATAATAGGGAATGTGGATGAATGAGACAGTCAAGAGAAAACTTCAATTCCAGACAAATTAATTCTAGAAATAAGTGATTTTGATTACTTAATTCGTATTTTATTCCATACTAGAAAATGTAGCCGGTGGTGTCCGGGATTAAAAGCAGCGAATAATTGAATTCATTCATTCAAATTCTGATTAATTGAATTCATTCATTCAAATTCTGATTAATTGAATTCATTCTTTCAAATTCTGATTAATTGAATTCATTCTTTCAAATTCTGATTAATTGAATTCGTTCATTCAAATTCTGATCAATTGAATTCATTCTTTCAAATTCTGATTAATTGAATTCGTTTATTCAAATTCTGATTAATTGAATTCATTCATTCAAATTCTGATTAATTGAATTCATTCATTCAAATTCTGATTAATTGAATTCATTCATTCAAATTCTGATTAATTGAATTCATTCATTCAAATTCTGATTAATTGAATTTAGTCTTTCAAATTCTGATTAATTGAATTCATTCATTTAATTTTTCAAAAGGCGTAGTCGCGCGCCACTTGCATTTTAAAATCGGAGATAAATTTATAATTGATGTGCCAACCGAAAATATGAAAAATACAGTATTTTATCTACATCGTCTGCCTGAAAACCCAACATTGCCTTTACAATAAATACGTCACTGTTTCCCATAGCAATGAACAGGTTGTGACGTCAGCTGGTAACACCCAGTGCATAGTAACCGGCGATTCTTAAAATGAAGATTTCAGTCGAAGAATTAAAAATCTCAATTTTTAAGTTTTTGTTTTAAAATTCCTATAAAATGAGAAAATGCAGTAATATTTTCTTTTAAACATGTGGGTCTGTAAGTCCTTCCGAGAGGTTGGTGGTAGGGGAAGGAGGGTATGATCCCTGTGAACCCCACTGGGCCTCCTCCACTGGGTTCCGGTCTGAATTGGATGGATCTTCCCGGCCGTCCAAACAGTTACCTTACACCTTTCTGGTAGGTCGGGCGGTCAGGGTCTCAACAACAACAACCCACATTTTGCCAAACTAGAAAATTGTGTTAATTTTCCATTTTCGGATTAACCTAAAACATACATATTTCCTAAGACACGTTTCCTAAAATGTATATATGTATTTCAATGCATTTAAAAACAAATAAACAAATATGGAAAAAAAATGTCGTCCTATGGATACGATTCGAAAATCGTTATAAAGAACGTTTCGATGACGCCAAGATGAAAATTCTGTGATGATATTTTCGATTGCTAAAAAATCGATTTGTGTGAAAATCGCTCAGAATCACTCTTCAAGATAAAATAACTACAAAACTAATTCGAATTAAAAAAAAAAAAATCTCACCGAGGTGCATCCTCCGGGGAGATGGAAGCATCTGCGTAGGAAATTTCACCTCTGTCCAACACTTCAATTTTCTGCTATAGACATACATACAGAGAGAGATAAATATCTTCTTTTACCATGTAAAGCAACGTGAATTCATGGTTAAAAGAAATTTTCACCGGACGATTTTTACTCTGGAAATTGCAGGATTAAAACAATCGTCAATTAACGAGATACAAGCAAGAAAGGATCTGCCAGATGGTTTTAAAAATTTAGCAGCTGTTGCGCCATAATTTCGCCGCTCATTTTCCCCAAAGGTCCATCCATCTGAATATCTTAATAAAAATGACATTTTAAAGCTTCGCGCTATGCTGATTCATGCCACAGAAAATGACAGGTCCTTAATTTAGATAGTTACCTCGCAGGTGTTGGCAACATCTAAAAACTAGGAATCTTAATTTCATTGAGTATTCTGGTAGGCGCGATTATCAAAAGAAAGCGTGGATTTACATGTTGCCAATATGAATAGATAAAAGACACGAAATGTTTCAGACACGCGTTTTACACATAAACTCCTATCTTATGAATCTAAATCAGAGGTTTGCAAGCTGGTGCGCGTGAGTACCACAGTGCTCGTGAGTAAACAACTTCTGTTTTAACTCTTTTATATAGTGTCTCTTAGAAGAATTCCTTATACAGGGCGATTAGGGAGATCAAAAAGTTCGAAACATCTGCTCGAAATCATTCCATTTTCCCCCGACGTTTCAAATTTATTTTGTCACCTGTGATCGTCACAAAATTCTATTAAAATATCTGGACAAAAATATAAATACGTGAAAAAATCTAAATCCGATTTTGGAGCACCTTTTACGAAAATCGAAATCGATTTTGGAGCATCTTTTATGAAAATCGTAATTTTGGAACAGGTTTTCTGACATTTGGAAGAGTAAACAAATATCCGTTTTGTATAAAAATCTAAATAAATATATATACTAAAATTATGCATGACACAACTTATTTAAAAAGAATTGTAATACATACGCAGACCAAAAATCTCTGAAACATGGATATTCTGATTTTTCAAAATTTTAGAAACTTGTACTTCAAAACATACAGTCCAAATTCAATAAAATTGAATTTTTAAATGTTTAAAAAAAGTACGTATATTAAGATTCTGTAAAGACATTGGTATGTTACAATTCATTTTATTTTTTCACGATTCATTATTTTTTTTTTCAATTTTTTCCAAATTAAAAACATGAGTTAGAAATTTCTTAATTAGAAAATGCTATACTTGTATGAAATCATAAAAAAAAATTATAATAGAAAGCAAAATTAGCATCATTTTACTTTTTAATATATGGGGAAACTCGGATTTCTTTTAATAGCAATAATAGATTTATGAGTTTTCTTTCACTAGTCATTGCTTTAAATATATATATATATATATATATATATTTTCTTTTAATTTCTTAAAGTTTTCAAAATCATAGAAGAAAAATCCCATTAAACTTGTATAAAGTTATTAAGAAGAGCTCATAACAAAATACACAATATTAACATTAATTCCTCTTTTTAATTTAAAGGTAATTCAGGGTTTTGCTGTAACAATAGCTTTAAACTTTTGCTAGCAAGTAATTTTTTTTTTCTTTTAAACTCTTTAAAATTTTTACTTTAAATTACCTAAATTTCTATTTTAAATTGTCGACATACCAGCCACGCTGACGAATTGGATTCATTTATGTCCATAGCAACCAATTTTGTTATTTGGCATGATATTTTTTTAGGGGGGGGGGGGGGGTATTTATGACATCATTTTACATGAATTTGAATGACTAAGTAGAAAAAAAATGTTTTTTTTCTATTACATAAAATCAGAAGATTCTGTAAAATGGTAGATTTTAAATCAAATAATAATAAATAAACAAATGAATAAATAAACTCTATTTTACAACACAATATGTACAATTTCATCATATAAATAAATGTAAAAATTCCCAAAGAAAACCGAAAAAGCCTAGGTTCTATGCCAAATCTGGTTCTAATATTACCAGTGGAGTATACATATTAGCTGTTTTTAGAATCATTCAGATAAACTAGAAGCACGTAGAAAACTATTGTACAATTATCTATTACATAGTAATAAATGAAATTTGAAAATCGTCTGTCCTTAATTGAGATTTTTTTTTATTTCAGGTGCTTTTCCTGCACCACGGCGATATCGGACGCTTGCCTCCAAGGCATTGTGTAAATAAATTTTACTTGTGTATAGAACAATTTTGTGTGCTGTCCCCTGCGACAGGATAATAAACCACAGACGCCGCCACGCCAGACAATCTAATAGGTAAGTGCCATTAGTCATTAAATGCATTTCACTCTCATCATCTTGCTAATAGATGTATTGTAAAGATTTTGTAACGTAGCACAGCAAGTATATTCGTAACTAGCAAATGCCTCATTATTGAATGAGAAATGTATTCGAATTAAAGAAGCAGTTTCTTTCATGCCATCCTAAAGTATTGTTTATATAGCATAAATTTGTCGGTTGTCGCAGTGATTTACAGTGCGTTAATTTATACTTTAACAACTATGTAGTTATAAAAAATGAATTAGTTTATAAATCGATATTGCGCAGAAGTATAATTCCTACTGTATCAGTACTATTTAGAGTGGAAATCTCCACTCGATATTCTCATATATTCATAGTTAGATTGTTCGGAGTTATTTGTACTATAAATATCAGAATAAAAAATAAATAAATAAAATATGAGATTTGGATCGCAAATTATTCTTTTAAAACTTTTCTAAAATTCCTAAAATTCACAATTTCATATGGTCTCTCTCACCGAATTAAAAGAGGTTGATCATTTTATCAATACGTGGTCCACCTTATTTTTATGTTGAGGATACCCAATTAATAAAGATGCTTATCATGTTATCAATAAGTGACCCACCTTATTTTTCTGTTGACGAAACCCAGTTAATAGATCTTTTTATCAACATATGGCTCACCTTAATTTTCTGTTGATGCAACCCAATTAATAGAGATGTCAGTAATTTTATCAATATATGTCCCACTTTAAGTTCCTGTTGACGCACCCCAATTAGTAAAGATGTTGATTGTTTTATAAATATGTGGCCCTCCTTACATTTTTGTTGATGCAACTCAGTTAATAAAGAAGTTGATCATTTTATCCATACATGGTTAACCTTAATTTCCTGTTGACGTAACTCAATTAATGTTGATAATTTTATCAATATGTGACCCGTCTTATTTTCCTGTTGATGCAACTCAATTAAAAGAGATGTTGATCGTGTTATCAATACGCGGTCCACCTTATTTCTACGTTGACGCAATCTAAAGGTTTAGTTTAGATAAGAATCTGAGCATGACACTAGGTATGATTTATTTAGTATTCTGCAAGTAAATACGTACCAGAAATTAATGATAATTTTCTAGTTTTTATGAATTCGGTGTTATATAACAAACGACACAAAGACATATCCATGTCAGGTATCGAATCCTTGGAAAGTTTGAAACCTTATGATGATAACGTTAAGGCATTCTTAGGAAGGTAACTACCGTAGTGCATGCACTTCTTTGTCTATACGTACTGGTGACAGATAATAACCTCTGTTTACGACAGATTTAACATATGAAGTGAAAATATGAAGAAAGTAGCAAATCCAAATGGCTATAGTTTTTGACAGCGTCGAACGTCTCTAAGGCGTCTAACATTGAAATAATGTCTTCAGGATATCCGCTGGATAGCCCATAAGTATATACCATGGGATATTTGAAATGACATCCTAGCGTCATCCAAAACATTTCCTATCGGTCCTAATCTATAAGACAAGAACGATCAATCATGCATAAAGCATTGATTATGAAATACTTTCCAACTTCAATGAAATTTTATTTAAACATCTCTAAAATGAGATACATTCCTCGGTAATATTTTAAAAATTATCACAATATTACATTAATTTATTATATTTGAAAACTTAAAACTTCATGGAAAAAAATGAACTTCATTCAAATGACGGCATTGAAATATACATTGCCTGGTTTAAACATCTCTAAAATGCGATACATTCCTCGGTAATATTTTTAAAATTATCATAATACTACAATAATTTATTATATTTGAAAACTTTATCGAAAACAACTGAAATTTATTCAAATGACGTCATCGAAATATAACACGCCTGGCTCTCTCTATAAAAGCAGAATTTCATTTATAAACATTTTTCCATTCATTTCATTCATCACAATACTATATTAATTTATTTTATTTAAAAACTTAAGACCATGGAGGTACGAGTAATTAAATTTTATGCTTAACACTTCATCCAAAAAATCGTCCTTCTCTCTATAAAATCAATGAATATTTCATTCATATCAGCTATATTGTAGACTCCATGAGTTAAATAAATTTGCGTTAAATAAATGCAGCAATTCTTATACAACTCATTCTCCATATTTTGCTGTTTACATTTTCCATAAGTGGAAATTAGGCTTTCGTTGTAGAAATAATCAAATTTGGATGATCATTTAAACTCAAATTTATTGTAATTGCGTTGTTTCAGCATGTAGATGCACAGAATTTAAGCAAAAATAAAGCGGGTTAAGGTCGGATACAACACTAAATATGAATTAAAAAGAACTTTAAAAATCACGATTTTGACACAAGATGGATGCCATATTTTATTTTGAAGTGGGTCACGTGATCGCTTCATATAAAAGGTGTAATTATTAATACTTTACAACATAGTTGAAAAGTGTTTATGACTTTGTTCATTCTGTCTGTCTGTCCGTTAGCACGATAACTGCCGTAAAAATGACTTTATCAAAATGAAATTTTAGTATGTTTTTCAGACGGTCTGTGGGACCTATGGGAATATAAATAAATAATAGCACCCAATAAGTTTTTTATTGAACCCGGGTTGAAAAAATGAAATACATTGAACCCTATGGGACCCAATTTTTCAAACAGTTTTTAAGCAAATTTAAAATTCACAAATGGCTTCGAAATTTTTAGGAATTATTCACATTATCCCATAAAATATATATAAAAAATTTCAGTAAAATATGTTAAGTAGTTTTTTAATTAAAAATTATTTAATATAGGGAAAAAACAAATTCAATTAAATTCTGACTTTTGGGATATCCTCCAGAAAGAAAAAAGACATATATTATATAATAAATATCTTTCCAAGAGTTTAATCATTTTGTATATGAGAGAGGCTTCACATTTTAAAATAAATTTGGTAGATAACAATTTTTTTTAATTTTATATAACTCTTCATGACTATTTGATGGCATTTTTAATGCACTTTCCTACGTCCTAGAGAGTTAAAATTTAGTACACAGCTTAAATTTGTTGGACATTTTATTCTACAAAAATTTGGTGGATCTTTAAATATAGATCATACATTTTTTTCGAAATTGCCTGCAAATAATCCCCGTTCATTTCTATAAATCATTGTTGTAATATTGTTAAAAATTCTGATGTGGGCAGCACATGTCTTTCCCTGCAGACTCATATTCGTTCTCTTTATTTCTTCAATAATAATTTGAGTTTATCTGCATAAAATAACAACCATAAGTATTTTAAATGACATTGAATTTACACGTTAAACTTAAATTTGGTTCTCATTTGATAGCTGGACTTATTGTCAAAGGTGGCGTAGCGAAAACGCGAAAAAACTAGAATATCTCAACGGCTAGTCCTAGAGTAATGGGGTTAGTCTTATTCTTTTTGTTGTCAAAATTCACGTATAAAATAGGAATTTAATTGATATAATTGAGCACACATAGTCCTTTCCATTTCATTATGTCAAATTTAGTCCTATACTGCCATGCCAAAATATATTTAATTTCGAATGCATTTCGAAGTTTTCGTTCGAATTAAAACAAATTCCACCTAGTTCTAGATTTTTTTTATAACAAAGCCGGATAGTTTCGTAAAAATCCATTAATATTTGTGGCCGCTATCGTGTACACAAAAAATTGACCACAGACAGACAGACGGACATCACTCCAAAAGTAGTCAAAACGTGTTCAGGACGTCTTAAAACATATATAGACATCAAAATGTTGAATTCGAAAATTTTCGTGAAACAATACTTTATACTATTACATAATATGAGAAAGAAAGTAAAAAAAAGAGCAAATTCTCACCTTTTATCTAATTGAGTACAAAAATACAATTTTTAAGACTTTAACATGACAATTATCAACGCAAAAACATTACAAAATATATACAGAATATTTCTTTGTAGCAAATAAGCCAGATGTAAAGTGAAAATGTTTATCACATATTATGCAGTTACAAATGTTTGTCACATGTTATCACATGCAGCAGTTTGCCATAACAGTTATTAAATAGGCAATAAATAAAATATTTTATTCAAAAGTATGAGTTCATCATTATTTACGTATTAATCCTACTGATTTACACGTTTGTTTTGTAATTTACCTCTGGCGAACCAGCCAGTTAGGTATTTTCAGAGATTTTGTAAAATATTTCAAGAGTTTATTTCAAACAAATCAGGTTGGGAATCACTGTATTGTATTGCCTAGAAATTACATTTATTTAAATTACATTTTATTTAAATCAATTGCAAAGTGTCCATTAAATAAATGGATAAAATAAATTAAATAATTGGACAGTGTCGTAGGCGAGGAGTTTTGGGAATCATATCCCCCCCTCCCATTGGCTGAACAATTATATAAATTCTCCTTAGGATTCATTTTGCAAAACGAACTCCAAAACTATAAAACCTTATTCGATCGTACCACAGTTTCCAAAACCCTACGTCTATGCGATTGGTAGTAAATAAAATTCATTTAAACATATGGCAAATAATTTTATTTTATTCTAAAAATAACTAATATATATTTTACACCTCGTTTATGTAAGTGTGATGAAATTCTAACGGTGTTTCCGACATCACGTGGTTGCATCAACTCTTCCAGGATCTATCTCTAAATGCACTTATCCATCCCACATTTCCCTTTGATTTCAATTCTAGTATTTAAAAAAAAAAAAAAAAATCTAATCTTCTTTTCTTATTTGAAAAAAATAAAACATAAAAAAAAAAAAAATCCAATTCAGGAAAATCTAAAAATGTTCAAATAGCTATCAAGCACGTCGTCTACAGCGCGCTATCGCCCAAGACGGAGCACTCCAAAAACTCAACCCTTTCGGCCGGTGACAGTCGGCGCGATAACGTTACAGACCTCATCTGCTGCACAAAAGGAATTTGAAAGCCGTATCTGTCTCGAAATTTGAAAGTTAGAATGTCAGCTGAGTTTTCAGAAAAGGGGGGACGTGATAGGGATTGTGATAAGACCTGGGGCACGGCCACGGGGCCCCCATTGTTTTCCCGCCATCAGTGATGAACGACCCCGATTTAAACAGAATATCGATTTCATACTCCGTCGAGCGCACTCGCCGGTCCGTAGAAATTATAACGCGCATGAATTTTTAATTATCAAAACTTTCGGAGACCGATGCCCCCCCCCCCAACCCCTACATCCATTAATAGGTAAAACTCTCCGGTCACTGTAAACCCCCGCGAAAGGGGGAGTAATAAAAGGGGGCTGCCACAGCAGTGGCGTTCGTAATGAGAAAATTTTCGTTGTCAAGATCTCCTCCGAAGGAAAACAAGAGGGGGCGGGGGTGGTGTGAGGAGGGGAGGAGTGGAACACAGATATAAATCTGCCTTTTCCGGATTATTCGCGAATGACGGGCGGGAACAAGGGCACGTATTGTTTTAATAACTTGTTCACTGTGGCAGAAAAGATTCTACTGGAAACGACACGCGTGCGCTCGTATAAATATATATCTGCAGATAGTGGAAATTGCCGTTCATCTGAGTAAACGGTGTGCCGCCAACCCGAGCGGAACGCCAGCTCCTGGCCATCCATCAGAGCAGTGGCCAGGCATGCTGGCTTGCCGTACGTACGGAGGATGGTTGTTCTTCGTACCTGTGTTCGGAGAAAAGAGGGGGGCAATTTCGCTGTCAAAAGGTTTGTTGTGGGTGCACGAGTGGTTTTCAGTTATTTTTTAATATGAGACAAGAGTGTCTTGTTTGACGGGAGAATATTTTCATTGAGGTTCCGATTGCTAGAAGGGGTTGAAGTGCTTGTCCTCTGTAGAATGGGACGTTGTTGTGGTATATAGCACAAGACATCACGACGCAAGGACTAGTTATTCAAGGATAAACTCTGCTCTACCATATGACAAAATAGGCAATCATATAACATTTGCTGTATGAGCAGTTTGACGACTTCTTGCCATCCATCAGAGCAGTAACTAAGCAAGCTTGTCTACGGTTGTCCGTCCTCGTGTTCGGAGAAGATGGCAATTTCGCTGTGCAAAAGCTTGCTGTGGATACAAAAGTGCGTTTAATTATTATTTTTTGTTACGAAACAAGAGTATCTTATTTGTTGGGAGGAGTGTATTTTTTCGCAGTGGTTTCGACTTCTGGAAGGTTGGTGGAGTGACGTAGGCATCATCGTTCCGTCCGCATTGTGGATCCATCATATGTAAATATGTGGTAATCAACTTTCAAACACCATCGTACTGGGTACTCAAATATTTTGAACCTCTACATTTTGCTGAATCTTGGTATATAGCAACGATTTTTTTTTGTTGGATGATGGCTAGCAATGATGTAGTAGCTTAAAAACACAATGATGTAGGAACCCCAAGATACAACAATACACGCGGTTATACCATAAAGCGAAATAGACAACCTCACAGCTCTTTCAGCACAAAGAGATCTCCGACCACTAACTATACTAAAACACCCTGGATCCATCCTGTTAATTTTCACCATCAAGGGCAGT
This sequence comes from Amaurobius ferox, assembly GCA_951213105.1. Taxonomy (NCBI): domain Eukaryota; kingdom Metazoa; phylum Arthropoda; class Arachnida; order Araneae; family Amaurobiidae; genus Amaurobius; species Amaurobius ferox. The sequence continues at coordinate 45,376,509 of OX578148.1, read as the reverse complement.
TGGAATTACAACACCGTATTATCTGAAAGGACACGACTTATGTCCTTGAAAACTACTTATTTTATTTTCTATTCAACATATACACTGCATATTTTCTATTTACCTTAATTCTTTGAGGTTTCTCCCGCGATATGCTAAACTCCGTTCTTGAGACATATTTTACAGTAATTGACTGCGTAGTAGATAAGAAGAAGGTTCCCCAGGTATGTCCTATAACGCCATATAATTCAGCGTCATTTGTCATTTTTAGCAAACAGCGCTTAGAAATCAGACGAACATGTGTGGTACATTCCTTTAAGAACTTTGACTTTTTAAAAGTATAATGATTTAATGTCCTAGACACTGGATCTATCACTTGAGTGAAAACATTGACTATAAGACAGGTTTGTATTTGGCAGTGACGAAAAAAAAAATAGTTACAAACTGATCTCGTTTGTTCAGATGAGGACCAAATCATAATAGACAAGTTGGATTCCAAATTGCCAGTTATAATGAAACCTTCATAGATGTGCCTTAATGAATTCATTAAGATGGGCACACAAGATCGAGTGCCTGTAACAATGAACACATAAATATCGTCTCTAGGGCCTTTAAGTTTGCGCAATAGTGGTTTGCAGGTACGACAATTGGTATTGGCGACATCCGAGCTGAAAACTGCAAGGTTCGATCCAGGATGAATGTGGACCCCTTTCCCACTCTATAAAAGGTCACAACGCATACAACTAGAAAACATTCTTTCACAATAAGAGGGAACCACATTGTTTCGTGGTCGGGACATACTATCGCTAGTAATCCTTGTCTGGCTTTACCTTGGTTGCTCAGAATTGGATTGGAAATTGAGAGTAATTAACTTCTATGTGTTATTGTGATCTTAAGTATTACATTTGAAAGTTTAACTCCGAAATTTTGATCAGGAATACATAAAATTTAGGGTCAGGAATATATTCGATTTCAGGTTCTTGTTTATGTTAATATGTAAAAAGGCATTGGATTGACTGGGAAAGTTTGCTGTGGATACTGAAGATATTGAGCCACGAAAGTTAGGACATTTAGTTGTAGGGCACAGAGCGAGATTATAGTTGCCCACGGGTTAGTTGTCACAACGCTTATTTCCCGGCTGCTAAATGACGAACACAGTTTTATTTCCTGTGATTAAAAGGCGCCAACATTGCTATTTGTTGGGCTTGGTTGAAGAGCGGCAGTCATTTTGAACCTTTGACATAAAAAAATCAATTTTCGAAACTGTAAGCAAATATTTTGAGTCTTACTAAATTTAATCTGTACCTTTCAACATATGCATTGAAGTATTGTTTGTTATATCTCGTTAAAGTTTATGTTTTTATGCATTACTTACTATGTTATTTTTTGAATGTTGAATCATGGGAAGTTCAGACAAAAAATAGTCTAAATTAGCGGGAAATGCATACTGCCTCGTTTCCCAATGGGCTAATTGTCGCATGTTAAGTTGACCCCTGAACATTTGAGCTCATTTACAAAGACGGCTGATAGAAATTAACTGAAATTATAAAAACCGAAAATTAACCGAAATTATAGCCAAAAATGTGAAACAGCTATTCTTACAGCTTTTCCTGTAAAACGAAAAATAGAAGAAAATGCCACACAAGAAGGGAAAAAAAGAGTACAAAGAACCAAAGAGAAATGTATGGGAAAACTGTTTCCACTCAAAAATGCCCCGAAATAAAGAAAAAAAAAGAAAAATAGACAAGGTGCTAACCATGAAGAAGATGAGAATTTATCCCTATTGCATATACGTAGAAATTTATTCCAATAGCCATTCAACAGAATATGGAACATATGCCAAGAGAATAAAGGTTGGGCCCTTGAAGATTGCGTCCCAACAGTGAGAGTGATGATTCAATAGATGACTGTAGCAGATGAACATAACTTTAGGACACTAATGAATTGCACTTTTCAGCTTCTTAAATGTAATTTTTGTTTTCATGTCGTACAAAGGGTTTCTTTTCTTTTTTTTTTTAAATTTTATTAAAATATACTTATAATGGAATAAATCTTGTTTCCATGCCTTCTGCAGCAAGTTACAAAATTTATATGCGAAGCGAATAAAACACACAAAGTAAATAATAGCACGAAAAACCCTACAAGAAACTAACTAAAGAGAATCTAAATATTCATGACAACTGTCTCGCAGTTGGGGCATATTATCCCACTTTATTTTTTTTTCCCTTGCTGCCTCTAAAAATTAAAATTAATTATTTGCCAAAAAATGAAATTTGGGAATGGTGAAGAAAAATTTGATTTCTTTTTATAAGAAAAATGGAAATGGAAAGATAGAGACAACTAGCTCCGCTCTACTCTATATTGCTCACGATAGTGCGTGCACATTTTTGAACGCCTGAGGAAATAAATTTATCATTCTAATTTATCCCATTTTTTATTGTGATGAAAAAAATTTGTAATTGCTATGAAGCATTTGGATCAACTTTGCTAATAAGATGTATTGCACTTTTGAACGTCTTAAAAATAATTTTAGTTTTTGAATTTAACTTGTCTTCTGAAACGACGATCAAAATTTGTAATTATTGCTATAAAACATTTGGTAGATTTTGCTTATAAGATGATGAAATAATGGTATCATCTTAATTTAACCTGTCTTCTATAAAGGTGACCAAACTGAAATACGTTTTTGATTAGTATCATTATGGCAATTATTTTTAGCTTCTGAATTTAACCTGCCTTCTAAAACGACGATCAAACTTTGTAATTATCGCTAAAAAACATTTGGTTAGATTCTGCTTATGATGCACATTTTTTGAACTTTATAGAAAGAATGTTGTCATCTTAATTTAACCTGTCTTCTATAAAGACGATAAAACTGAAATACATTTTTGATTAATATCATTATGGCAATTATTTGTAGCCTCTGAATTTAACCTGCCTTCTAAAACGATGATCAAAATTTGTAATTATTGCCATGAAACATTTGGTTAAATTCTACTTATAAGATGATGTACACTTTTTGAACTTTATAGAAAGAATGTTGTCATCTTAATTTAACCTGTCTTCTATAAAGATGATCAAAATAAAATACATTTTTGATTAGTATCATTATGGTAATTATTTTTAGACTCTGAATTTAATCTGCCTTCTAAAACGACGATCAAAATTTGTAATTATTGCTATGAAACATTTGGTTAAATTCTGTTTATAAGATGATGCACACTTTTTGAACTTTATAGAAATAATGGTATCATCTTAATTTAACCTGTCTTCTATAAAGGTGACCAAACTGAAATACATTTTTGATTAGTATCATCATGGCAATTATTTTTAGCTTCTGAATTTAACCTGCCTTCTAAAACGACGATCAAACTTTGTAATTATTGCTAAAAAACATTTGGTTAGATTCTGCTTATGATGCACATTTTTTGAACTTTATAGAAAGAATGTTGTCATCTTAATTTAACCTGTCTTCTATAAAGACGATAAAACTGAAATACATTTTTGATTAGTATCATTATGGTAATTATTTGTAGCCTCTGAATTTAACCTGCCTTCTAAAACGATGATCAAAATTTGTAATTATTGCCATGAAACATTTGGTTAAATTCTACTTATAAGATGATGCACACTTTTTGAACTTTATAGAAAGAATGTTGTCATCTTAATTTAACCTGTCTTCCATAAAGATGATCAAAATAAAATATATTTTTGATTAGTATCATTATGGTAATTATTTTTAGACTCTGAATTTAACCTGCCTTCTAAAACGACGATCAAAATTTGTAATTATTGCTATGAAACATTTGGTTAAATTCTGTTTATAAGAGGATGCACACTTTTTGAACTTTATAGAAAGAATGTTGTCATCTTAATTTAACCTGTCTTCTATAAAGATGATCAAAATAAAATACATTTTTGATTAGTATCATTATGGTAATTATTTGTAGCCTCTGAATTTAACCTGCCTTCTAAAACGATGATCAAAATTTGTAATTATTGCCATGAAACATTTGGTTAAATTCTACTTATAAGATGATGCACACTTTTTGAACTTTATAGAAAGAATGTTGTCATCTTAATTTAACCTGTCTTCTATAAAGATGATCAAAATAAAATACATTTTTGATTAGTATCATTATGGTAATTATTTTTAGACTCTGAATTTAACCTGCCTTCTAAAACGACGATCAAAATTTGTAATTATTGCTATGAAACATCTGGTTAAATTCTGTTTATAAGATGATGCACACTTTTTGAACTTTATAGAAAGAATGTTGTCACCTTAATTTAACCTGCCTTCTATAAAGATGATCAAACTGAAATACATTTTTGATTAGTATCATTATGGCAATTATGACCCTGAATGCTCGAGATGTATCCAATCTAAAAATGAGTATTTAATTCTATCAAACTACTCTTAAGTTTATTTAGAAATCTCCCCTTACCAGGTCATGAACTAATTATGAGCCACCTGTAATTCAATTTGATCTTTAACTCTTCCCTAACAAAAATCCCCGACATCTGTATTCTTTTAAGTTCCTCAACGCCTCGAAATCAAATTTGGTAATAACTTTTCCCTTTTCAGAATGAGCCCACTCATTCAATTGGTCTATTTGCTTTGCCGGCGCTCTGCGAGTAAAATATTTATCCCCTTTTCCATATCTCTTGGGATCGAAATTGCAACTTTCCAATTAAACCAATTTGAATTATACGAACATTTTCGTAAATTTATCCCAGTGTTAATGAAGGTAACAATCGAGTAATTAGGCGCACTTTCAGTATGACCGATAAGCAGCGGGCGGGCAGCCTTTTAGGTGAGAGTTAATTTGCAAGTTCTGTATTAATGCATAAGATAGCCGAGCCGGATAAACATCGGAATCTAATTCAACACCTATTGATAGGAATTGAGATCGTATGTGTCCAGAATTCTCCCGGGACGTATATGTATTATAAAATCTAAATATTCTGAAAAATGCAACTTTGGCTCGATTGAGGGAGCAGTGGAAATGGAGAGAGGGTAATTGCTAAGTTTGCGCGACTTCATTTGGCGGAAGTGTTCGCTAAGATTATACGTTTCCATATCGAGTACGTTTTAATTGAGTCCAGCAACTTAATATATTTATGGGTCTTCATTTTTGCTTCTTCATTTATAGCAGAGAGAAATATTTCGCAGACTAAGTATTGTAGCTAATGTTACCGAGCCGGTGCTGCTCAGGGATAAACTTTCCCTAATAAACTGGATGTGGTTGGCCGTTGATCTTCCGGCTCGTTGCTCGGTCGACTTAGTTGTCGGCAGAGCTTGTAACAGAGTCACACAGTAATCAGAAACATTACACATTTTAAAATAAACAGGATTTCTTAGTTAACAAAAACAACAAATTTATTAAATTACGAGGGCAGGCATTTCCATAAACTACGTTATTCAATCATGGGCGGCTAAACGCCTTTACCTTCCTTTAATCAAGAGAGAGTGAGAGAGCTCTCTACTATGTGCCCTTCGGCACCACTTAAATTTCGAATCGGGAGGTCAATGAATGCAATTAAAATCATCTTACCTATTTCTGAAGTTCTCGTGGTGGCGTCTCCGCTAAGACTCCAGGCGTAGTATTTTAAACTCTCCCGCGCACACGCACACTTTCAAGACCCAACATACATCGTCTCCACAAACTGCAATGCTCCATTCGAACTCCTCACATCACCAACAACTCCAATAATAATGATGTACCCCTTTTGAACGCTCCTACCCTATATAGGCTCAAAAAGCGCGCGAAAAACGTGTCGCTATCTCCCTTTGCTCTCGTTACAGCATCAAAGGCGGGATTCCCTGCGTTTTCACTGAATGTAAGAAATACGCCTTGCTTTCCAAAAGATCGCGCCCCCTTCCACAATGAATTCCTTTCAATATTTCGCTCCGCAGTGTCCGCTTTATCAATGGGGGCTGGGCCTCTTACGCGAGTTGGTCATCGGCTTTCTCCGACACCTGACCGGGCCGCATTTTATGACTTTTCCCTTGATTCAGAAATACACGCCTGCATCTCTTATCAAAGGGTTTTAAGTTCTTCTGTTCACATACATTGAATGCAAAGATAAAGCCCCCCGATTTTCAAAAGCGTCCCTGGCGATATTACTGACACGTAATTCAATCTAACTTTCGCGCCAAAATTCCAAGGTACTCCCTCGGAATTGTTACCTTACAATTTCGAAGTACGCACCTGATATTCCTAAAAACCGAAATCAGGTGGGTAGCTCTTGTTCATTATATCACAGCGAAGCCCATGTTTTCAAGTCGGCATGGAAAGCCGGCTGATAACATCCGTCCTTTTCCCCCGGGATTTTAACGCACCCCCATATTAATTGTCTTTCCTCTCCGACTCTTCCTTTCTCTCTCTCTCCTTCTCTCTCTCTCTCTCTCTCTCTTCGGTACAACCATGAACCCATGCTACACTTAATCTAAATAAAATTTTTAGTTACACTCAGATACATATTTGGTTAAACAATAGAACACGATTATAATAACATACATTTTAAATAATATCAATAAATAAATAATTAAATTAGATCAACATTTGCATGATAGAGTCCATCTCGAAAATGTTCACTCTACATTCTAAATACACTTCTGACTTGGCACCTCCAATGTCACCTATAGTCTTCTATAGCAACCTGAAATAATAGTGCACTCTACAAATTTCCTGCAGCCACCTGAAATGATAGTGCGCTCTACACAATAAATATTAATGATAATTATCCGATGGTGACTATCCCACTCGTTTTTAAAAGTTCAGCTTAATGTTCCAGCAAACTCTATCAAGCTCTTGAGTCAAAGTCGTTGTATGGTTTGCTAAAGGTCCATGACCCCTTCTTTCAGACAGATCTCGAACACATTGCGCCGTACTGTCCGGGCATGCAGATACACCTTGTCCTGTACACCTGGTCTGTCAATGTGACCATTTGATCGTGATTACCGGGTTTTGATGTCCCGATACCCTTGCGTTTGTCGGCAAGTTTAATAGGCGTAGAATTTGATTCTGGTGAGTCGTAGTCTCAGTTTCTTTCGAAACTCACAAACACACAATTTGAACTTTCGTGAACATACGAGTCTTACTGCAATTCTAGAACCACCTCTCTGTAGCAAGTGGAGCGCAAGCTCCCATCTGCACATTTACACCCTTGAGTGTAATCAAGTAATGATTCACGCTTGATTGTCTCAAGGAATTGTTCTCTGCAAGTACTATCTTTACCCTTTGTCCGTGCCTATCATATTAGCACTCGAACCTCCCGTTGTCATCAATTCCGGTAATTGCAACGAGACGAATTTGCACACGTCTCCGAATCAGACTACTATGGCGTAGCCTACTGGCATAGTTTCTATGTCGTAGTGCGTCTTTGTTCAAGGTAATAAACACATTGCGGCCAACCATTGCCTGCAGCACTAAAGTCTTTTGGCGTAGCCCCATCATTTTGTGGTTTAACACCAGAGTCTTTTGGCGTAGCTCAATCACTTTTTGTGGTGTAACACCAAAGTCTTTTGGCGTAACATCAAACGTCTAGTCGAAATAGTATCATCCTCTAATTGGCGTAGCACCACCAGTTATTTGTGGTGTAGCACCAGCGCATCTTTGGCCTGAGAGTTACTGTGGCGTAGCCATCTCATCTCCTTCACCTTCATCCAATCCGTACATTTTGGATCACAATGGTTAAGAAAGATATTTATTGCATTTCATTAAAATCTCCCTTAAATTTTGAACAAGGGAAAATTTAATCTTTCCCCAAAACAATTTTAATGAAAAGGTACACAATTAAAAAAAACAATTTAACATTAATTGGGTCACTACTTCTCTCTCTCTCTTTTTCTTAACTTAAATATCATTTACAAATTGTTCTTTCTCTAGAGTATTACTCATTCTTTTCTACTCATTTAAATTCATTCATTAAAAGTTTACACTTAATTTTCTCACATTACATTAAAATTCCTTACAATTAACCATTAGTTACATTCAACAGTTATTTTTCTAACTCTCGGCGTATTTCTTTACACCTTAACTAATAACACTAATCATTTCACATAAATTTGGATATTTCTTATAATTATCCTTTATTTACATTTATTCGCTCATATTCACTATCAAAGCTGGTCTTACACATTAATTAATTCCTCATAATATTAAACATTTACACTATAACTATCTCAACGTTACGTTGGAAACATTAAACTATCCATTATTTACATTCCTCAATTACATCTCTCTCTTCCTCAATCTATCCTTAATCTCTACCCTCAATCACATCTCTATCTAGCACTTATTATACATTAATTAATTCATTACCTCAAACATCTCAACATCATTGTAAACCTTTTATAATTACTCATTCTTTACCTTTCATTTACATTTAGTCGATTACTTTCTCTTTCTTACATAATAAAATTTCTCTTTTATAATTAATCCTTTTCCCCTAATATTCTTTCTTAAACCCTGGTTTCTACATTTTAAACACAATTTTCACCTTACACTACATCACTTGAGAGCAGACACTTAAATTTTTACAGTACACACTTATTACTGTTTAATTACAGTTCCTCGAACCCTTTTTGTTCGTATCCTCCCTAAAATATATTCTTTTAGTCCGTAACGCTATCAACACCCCAAAAGAATTACTTAAACACTAATCTCCACTGGAATTCCGAATACATTGTAATCTTGCGTATTCTCATCATTTTTCATCATTCAATCATTCCATTCATTCATCCTAGTATATAACCTTCCCTGTAACCCGCTTAACTCTAATAATCCCGAACTCATTGCAAAAACCTGAAAACCCATTTTAATTTTTCTAACCTCGTCCCCTCGTTACTTTAGTTTCCTTTCTCGTCGGGAAACTCTCCAACAGTCTGAAATTCCCATTGCTAAACTAAGGACGCCCAAAATTCGCCCTCTGGCTTCTTACACTGATTCGTGTTCGAAACGTCAATCCTAGTGTTGGTACTTAATACGTTAACAAGCTTTTCTAACAAGCGATCTGAGATTCTGTCCAGAACCCCCTTCTCCGAATTGTCATCACTCTTTGCGAATGACAACATCTTTGTATACAACCAAGAGTCCGTCTCCTCAGTAAGTTTATTAGGGATTGGCGTAACATTTATTGCGTTTGGCTCTCTTGGAACGCTTCTCGATCGTAATTCGTAAGTACAGGACGCCTTGTCAATCGCCTTTTCTCTGGCCCCTAGGGAGCGATTAACGTCCCCCTTCGCAACTTCGTTTCTTTCAATGGGAGTATTGAAGGAAGCTGCCTCGCGGCACGCGACACTTTCACGTTCCATCGGACGATTCCTTGCGTCACTAAAAACCATATTATCTGTACAGTCGGCCCCCTCGTAGCCTTCCCACTTATTCTGAGCACATCGCCTTCCAACCTCTCTTATAACCTCTGCATTTTTACTTGTTCCCTTCACAGCTCTACAATTCACTCCCTTTTCCTCTCTATCGACCTCGTTTATTCTATACTTGTATCGTTCCTCCTTGCACGCCTCGAGTTCACCTACTGTTTCTTCAAATATCCCAATTTGGCCGCTATAGTCCCGAGCAGTGGTTCTGGGTACTTCTCGACAATTTTCCCGCTTTTCCTCATTTCGAAATTTCATTCTGGGTACTTCCCGACAATTTTCCCGCTTTTCCTCATTTCGAAGCCTTGTCTCTGGGCATTCATATCTCAAGTGACCTAATCGAGCGCACGCGAAACATCTAACTTTATTTTTACCCGCTTTCCAAAAGTTTCTCTCATTATCGCACACTCTCACATTCCTTCCCTTTCCTTCGCCAAACTTCCAATTCCAGCTCCTCTTTGTGGAAACCACAGGAATTGAATTATACTCCCGTGATTCATAGGGCAGTATTGAAGCGATTCTCATTCCCTTGTTTAAGTTTAGAGGCTCGCTAGTAAGATTGTGAATTCTTACAACTCTCTCCCCTTCGCGGGACCTTCCTAGCCTCGGGCTGACACGATATCGCTCGTTTCCGTCTTTCAAGTCGCGTACCTCATAGTCTACTCCCTCCTTTAAGGTTTCAAGATCGTAACTTATCCTGACATCTCGTTTCTCCCGTGGTTGAAGCCTTGTCTTCCGAAAAACACGTAAAATCGAATTTTCTTTTCCCCTAACATCTAACAATTCCCTTTTGTGTGGTACAGCCTGAACTTCGCCTAAAGATGGATCAGCGGGGTTCACAAATTCAATTGGAATTATCCCGTGCGGTTTTGAGCTGACCAGTTTTCTTTCCTGTAAATTTATTATAAAACCTCCCGCACCTATATAATCTGTTCCTATTATACCTGAGTAGTTCTCGCTCAAGGGGTGTCTCGCTATGACGAATGGGTGTTTAATGAGCTTCGGGCCGACCTGGACTGGTAGAACGCGCTCTCCGTTATGTAACAATTCTCCGCCATTTGCCGTGGTCAGTTTAACTGCGGACTTTCTACACGGGTACTTCTTTTCAAACTCTCTTTCGAGTACCCCGGGGCTTAAAATGCAAACAGCGGCTCCTGTGTCTAGCAAGAATTTCAAGGTTTTTGACCCTATGGTAGCCGAAATAACTGGCAGCGAGAACTTTGAGATGGTCGATCGAATTTTACCTTTTGGGCCTATCTGAGTAATGCGGGCGTCCTGCAGCCTCCTTTTAAAGGACGCCCCATCTAGTTTAAATTATTTCTATTACTGTACGTGCCCCTGTTCTGTGTCCTACCGTTAGAGCCCCACGACTGCCGATTTCCTGCCTGAGATCCACTAATTCTCGTGCTCTCGGTTCTTTGATATCTACTTTCATTTTCTGCTCTCTGATTCCTAAATCCGTTATCGTCCCTTTGATTTTTAAACCTGTCCTCTGTTCGTCTTTGCGGAGCCCTAGAACGACAATCCCTTAAAAGATGTCCGACTTGTGAGCAGCCGAAACAACGACGAGATTCTCGGTGCGGCTCGATCTCGGCTCTCCTGACTTCGCGTGCATTTCCGGCGGTTTCTTCAGTACGGCCCTGTACTTTTAAGTCGGCGAGGTCGCGACGTATGGCATTTAGCGCCGATTCATTTGCTCTATCCCTCGCTAAAAGTAGTTCCAACACTTCACTTGAGTCTGCCCCTGTCGAGTTTACAAATGAGACTCTATTACAGACCCTTTCATTCGATTCTTCTAAGACGGCTACATTAACTGCCTCTTCCATCGTCATCGGGTTATGCGACATTACTGACCGCTGCAATTTGGGGTTTAATCCGGCCAAAAATTGCGAAAGTTGGGTGCGGTCTGCCAATTGTTTCACCTGTGGTATACTAGTGTCTGCCCCCTGTAAATATTTAAATGCTGAATTCTTTACTCTCCCAACGTATTGTTTGACAGTTTCTCCGGACTTCTGTCGGCAGTTAGTGAACTGTTGCAATTTGACCGCTAAAGGCAATTGTTTCTCAAAATAGTCTAGGAATTGGTCTCTGAGAACCTTAAATTCCGTAGCGCTCCTCACATCATGATTATTGGATAGAAATTCCAATGCACCTCCTCTTATTTTAATTTTTGCCACTAAAAGTTTCTCTGCATCCCCCCATCCTGCGATTCTACCTACTTCTTCGATGCTTTCAATAAACTGCGAAGGTGTCATCAACTCGTCTTCGCCCGAAAATGGCGGAACTAGGCCCAGGAATCCTGCGATAGTATTTGACACAAAAGATCGCTCTGACACATTATTACAGGCTGCGTCGCCACCTCCATTTCCTGAATCTCTTGGCATTTTTGTATTTTTCTCCCTTTACTAACAATAACCACTAATAAATTCTAAACGCCCGCAAAATAAGTACATAAATGGCATACATTCAATACAATTTCACAAATAGTCATGCATAATACCAAACAATTAAGATATAGCCTGCAGTATATTCTATTTAATTTTCTATTTTCTAACTTTCATCCATTGCCCCTTAGCGTTTCAGTACATGTTAATAAATCCTAAACGCCCACAAAATAAATACATATACAGCATACATTCAAAGAAATTTCACCATTAATCATGCTTAACATCAAATACTTAAGATATGGCATACAGTCTATTATTTTTAATTTCTATTCTCTAACTTTCTTCAATTTCCCTTTGCCTTATCGTACCCTTTAACAAATCCTAAACGCCCACAAAATAAATACATATATAGCATACATTCAAAGCATACATTCAAAGCAATTTCACCATTCATCATGCATAACATGCATAACAAATACTTAAAACAATTTGTAAAAGTTAACACTCATAATACTAAATGACCCATCCCGTTTTAAAAACTGCCCACTGATAATATCTATTTCATTACTCTTCACAATATCAATATTAAAAATTAAATCGTACACATCAATCCCCATTGTGCTGCTTGCTAAGTATATGCTCTCAAGTTCACAAACAATTATTATTTTTAAAAACTCAATACAAATTACTAAATCAATAATTAATTATTTATTCTATTATTTAAACTTATTCGTTGTGGCCGCAATAACTTTAATTAAACATCCTGGTACTCGGCACCAAATTCTGTTACCGAGCCGGTGCTGCTCAGGGATAAACTTTCCCTAATAAACTGGATGTGGTTGGCCGTTGATCTTCCGGCTCGTTGCTCGGTCGACTTAGTTGTCGGCAGAGCTTGTAACAGAGTCACACAGTAATCAGAAACATTACACATTTTAAAATAAACAGGATTTCTTAGTTAACAAAAACAACAAATTTATTAAATTACGAGGGCAGGCATTTCCATAAACTACGTTATTCAATCATGGGCGGCTAAACGCCTTTACCTTCCTTTAATCAAGAGAGAGTGAGAGAGCTCTCTACTATGTGCCCTTCGGCACCACTTAAATTTCGAATCGGGAGGTCAATGAATGCAATTAAAATCATCTTACCTATTTCTGAAGTTCTCGTGGTGGCGTCTCCGCTAAGACTCCAGGCGTAGTATTTTAAACTCTCCCGCGCACACGCACACTTTCAAGACCCAACATACATCGTCTCCACAAACTGCAATGCTCCATTCGAACTCCTCACATCACCAACAACTCCAATAATAATGATGTACCCCTTTTGAGCGCTCCTACCCTATATAGGCTCAAAAAGCGCGCGAAAAACGTGTCGCTATCTCCCTTTGCTCTCGTTACAGCATCAAAGGCGGGATTCCCTGCGTTTTCACTGAATGTAAGAAATACGCCTTGCTTTCCAAAAGATCGCGCCCCCTTCCACAATGAATTCCTTTCAATATTTCGCTCCGCAGTGTCCGCTTTATCAATGGGGGCTGGGCCTCTTACGCGAGTTGGTCATCGGCTTTCTCCGACACCTGACCGGGCCGCATTTTATGACTTTTCCCTTGATTCAGAAATACACGCCTGCATCTCTTATCAAAGGGTTTTAAGTTCTTCTGTTCACATACATTGAATGCAAAGATAAAGCCCCCCGATTTTCAAAAGCGTCCCTGGCGATATTACTGACACGTAATTCAATCTAACTTTCGCGCCAAAATTCCAAGGTACTCCCTCGGAATTGTTACCTTACAATTTCGAAGTACGCACCTGATATTCCTAAAAACCGAAATCAGGTGGGTAGCTCTTGTTCATTATATCACAGCGAAGCCCATGTTTTCAAGTCGGCATGGAAAGCCGGCTGATAACACTAATATCACGAAATTTCTCAGGCGCGTTTGCATATATATTTTGCGATGTAAAATATACATGTAATTGTTAAAACTTTTCATGTAATTTTGATTGAAAATGTTTATGAATAAGTAATTTAACTGAGACTTCAACTCAGTAGAGAATTTAAATAATTGGGGGTCCTAGTGGAACTCTTCGTAGAGGCTTCATAACTTAATTTCTTTTCCTTTTTTACTTCTTAGGCATAGTTTCTGTTTTGTATAAATATGACATCACATTGATGTCACGAAATTTCAGTTTCGCATTTATCAATTCTTTTTTTTAATTCATCATTGATTTTTTTAATTCATCATTTTTTTTTTAATTCATCATTGTAGTTTACGTAAAGCCGAAATATAAAGTATGTTTATATAATAGAAATATTCACCGTAAATATTTTAAAGTACATCGATATATGAATTTTAACTATTGCGAGGAATATTGAGTGATACCGATTTTCACAAAAGGAGGACCCCAAAATAACATTTACCCAGGGCCCCCAACGTGCCCCATTCAATCCTTGCCTGAGGGTCCAATAACTGAAAATTACTTTACAACTGTTTCAGTCAATTTTTAATTTTATAATTTTTCAAAATAGCGAATACAAATTCGCACCATTCTGTTAACATTTGTAAAAAATTGAAAAGATTAATATGTGATGAAACAGCCCAGTTGCCGGAAATTTCAAAACTGAATTTAGGACCTAGTTAATTACAGCTTTTTAGTCTGAATCTAAAAAACAAAACGTCACTGTCTTTACGATGATTATAAATCATCTTACAAATTTTGCATAGTTTTTCGGATTTTTATAACCTGTTTTATTTCAACCGTGGTTTGTATAAAAAATAAATAAATAAAATAATAATGATTTCTCAGAACTGACAACACGCAAAGCATAATGTAAATGTATGTTTTCTGTATTTGAGAAGCACGCCAAATACACAGAAAACTAAATGAGGCACAGTTGTCGGTATAATGTCTATATATGACGTTGTCTCAGAGGTAAAATAACAGACAACTGAACCCTTTTCTTGTAAATCATTAAATATATATTTTTAACATACACCAATCCCTTTCTCCTCAAACAGTGTCCTAATCAGCCCGACAGTCCAATAGAGTCTATCATGAAACTCTCCGTTTGAGTTTCTGGAATAATCTGCCCTGAAGTAGGGAGACAGACAAAAAGATGGTCTGTGTCATAGTCATGCATCCATATAGCGAGAGCCCAGGATGAGCATCAGAAGCATATGTTTTTGCAAATTGTCAAGAGCTTTAAGAATACCACTGGCTGAATAATTATATTAGTTTTCTATTGGGTACACATTGGTAAAACTTATTGCAGATAGAGACAATTTTGCCAAGCCTGTCAGCTTCCTACAATGGCTTGGCATACTGAAAAACCACCGTTCTATATCATATTCGATAAACATGCCGAGCCTTAAGACAAAAATGTAAATTAATATAACTAAAGAATATGGCACCCATTAAATTCTTATATCCAATAATATTAATTTTTATTGATATAATTATACATACACCAGATATATTTTTCACTTTAAATAATGCTGATTGAGAATTTTTTTCATTGAATTTTGATCTCACGTATTTTCGCGTTTCTTTAGAATAAATCGCCTCCACTAATTTTCAGCAATTTTACCATTCTTAAGAAAATTAATAAATTTTTTCATTCATCTTTAAACATATTCTCTTAAATGTAAAATGCGTCCATTTCCAGACATCGGAATTGTTCTTTTTTTTTTCCCGCGCTTTTTTCTTCAAAATGAAATATATTGTTTGCACAGCCTAATGACTTATTTTGTCATTTTAATTTACACTCATTTAAATACAGTTTTTTAGCAGTTAATTACACCAGATCAAGTTACTCTTAATGAAAAATAATTACTTATTGTCACTAAGAACGGGGCCTTCGTGGGAGACCGGGTACTTATACAGCCATTAAAAAACTCTTCAAAATTATTTTTTCGTGAAAAACGGAAGTGTTTTCCAGAATTGTGGAATGTAACATAATTAATAATTAGTTAATTATTAGCGTAGGAAAACGAAGCATAATTCTTTTGATGTCCGCAATGTAATAATTTTGTTTGTTTTTTTCCTTCCTAGCCGTAATTTTTAAGTGATTTACCCGTCTTAATTCTTTCTTTTTGAAGAACGTAATTACTGAGATGATGAAATGATACAAAACAACATTTGAAATTAACGCTCACACAACATAGCTTCCAAAAGGGCTGAATTAAAATAATGTTGTTAGGTTTTCTCCCCTAGGGTTTAAAATTTTTCGAAAGAGGAGTTTTTATGATTTATTACTTAGTTGGTATTAAAAACTTATGTGGAAAAGTGCCGTTTATGTGCTGCCATTCTTCCAGGGATAATTATGCTGTAAAATGTAGTTGTTTTGACTCTTATCTCATTGCTGTTTCATTATGTTTTTACTTTTAAAAACCGCGCAATTTCTGAAATTAATTACCAATGATAATAAAAATTTAGCACTTGAAGCTCCGGTTTAATTGCAGTAGCTGTAATGAAATATAATTAAATAATTTAAGTACATTAATGTGCGTGTTTTCGAATTTGCAAAGTAAAGTCTTATTGCTGATGTATTTTTGAAAATATTATTCGAATTAAAAAAAAAAAAATCCAATGTGGGCAGCACATGACTTTCTATACAGACTTTTTTCTTTATTTTTTAATAAATTCATTAAATTGAGTTTTACTGCACAAAATAACACGCATATTTATTCGAATTTACACTAAATTTGCACTTTTAATTCTATTTTCGTTTTCATTTGATACCTGGACTTATTTTCAAAGGTGGCGTAGCGAAAATGAGAATAAACTAAAATATCTCGAGAACGGCTAATCCTGGAGTAATGGAATTGATCTTATTCTTTCTAATGTCAAAAATTACGTATAACACAAGCATTTAATTGATACATTTGAGCATACGTAGTCTTTTATGCCATATTTTAACGATTTTTGCGGGCCATTTCGTAAGAAAAGTAGGCTGTGTTTTTCTGAATCGTACCAAAATCTAATCAGCACCAGGGTAACTTACAAGTGCTTATCTACCAAATTTTGTGAAATTTGGTCAATTAGTTTTTTAGCTAGAGTGGATACATCCGAATCGTACCAAAATTTAATCAGCACCAGAGTCACCCACAATGACTTACTTACCAAATTTTATAAAATTTGGTCAATTAGCTTAGCTCTTGAATTAGTTTCTTGATGGGGCTTTCAGTCCAGTTGACAAACCACTTAAAAAAGCTTGTTCGATCAGACTGAAATATTGGGAAAATAAACATGCTGTGCAAATAAATATAGAATATCAAATCGGAGATCAAATTAAAGCATGCTAAACTGGATAACAGAATAAACAATTTGGGATTTGACTGTAAAAGAAAATAAAACTTATCAGCTAATACTTAAAACTTGTAAGCTAATAAAACTTGTCCAAATCTGCCGATAATAAGGCGAAGATAAATTTATATTATTTATTATTTTAACTCAAAATATATTTTTGTCATGTCGGGTACGTATTCAGGGTGAAGTTTTCTAAAAATTTCAAATCCGTTTAAATTTTGGCTCTCAATAGTTTTAAAAATAGAAAGTTTGCCTGGAAATAAAAAATAAATTTTAACTTTTGCAAAAACGATTTCGGTCTCCTTCATAGGGTTTTCCGCACGACGATTTCTCGCCATAACCAAGCTAACTAATTTTGCTATATGAGGGTATGAATACAATATTCCACTTCTCATTATATGTCAAAAATATTAAAAAATATTTAAATTTTACTGCAAGTCTATTTTATTTAATATTCGTTTTGCAGTTGAAATATTAAAAGAAATCTAGTTTTAAAAAATATTTTTTATCAACTTTAATAGGGCACTATTTCTTTTGGCGGAAGAATAAATCTCGTACCTTCAACTTTACTGCAGGTTAGGTGTTCGTCAAGTATAGGCCTGTTCGCACTGAAGAAGGAAACCCAAAGATTTTCAAAACGTACGTCTGCTTGCTGCATCTTATTTGTGCGGCATTTCTAGTGATCTACTAGTCTGTGATTTAGTTTATTATTAAATAGGCACTTCATGGTCCCGTCCCCCTCCCCCATATTTTTTAAATAAAGTAATGGATATACCTATTTGAGAACCATTGTACTGCAGAATGAGAAATTAAAGCTTGCAATGTATCTTATTCTAATTAAATTTTATCGACTTTTACAAATACCTTATCAAATTTAAAGACTTTCCGTATTTTATTAAAATCCTGTTTGTAAGCCCATCTTTTTTAACGCTTTTCCTTTCCCTGCAATACATGTAATGTATAGGGAAAGTATTGGAATCATGTCGAAAATCGCAACTCGAGTTTTCGGCGGATCTACACGTTTCAAGACCTCTAGAATACGAAGAAACTATTTTTAGCGTGACGTCTGTGTGTGTGTCTGTGCAATGTATGTATCCACTCTAACTCAGAAACTAATGGACCAAATTTCATAAATTTTGGTAGGTTAGACCCCTGGGTGTGACCCTGGAGCTGATTAGTTTTGGGTATAATTCGGAAAAAAAGAACCCGCCTTTTTTTTGCAAAATGGCCAGCAAAAATCTCATGTATTCACTCTAGCTGAAATACAAATTGACCAAATTTCACAAAATTTGGTGGATAAATCACATGTGAGATACTTTGGTGCTGATTAGATTTTGGTACGATTCGGAAAAGAACAACCTGCCTTTTTTACGAAATGGCCAGCAAAAATCGCCAATATCTAAAAACAGACTACGTATGTTCAAATGTGTATATTAAATGCTTGTTTTATACGTAATGTTTGATGAGGAAAAGAATAAGACCAACTCTATTACTCTAGCACTAACCGTTCTCGAGATATTTAAGATTTTTCGTATTTGCTTATACCGCCTTTGGAAAAATGTCAAATTACCAAATAAAAGCAGAAATTGAATTAAAAATGCAAATTTGGTGTCATTTTGTGCAATTAAACTCAATGTAATGAGTTCTTAAAGAAATAAAGAAAAAATGAATTTGAGTCTGCAGGGAAAGTCATGTGCTGCCCATATCAGATTTTTTCTTTTTTAAATACGCTGAAAATCGGTTTTTTATCCGAAAACTCTCGCCTAAAAGCCTTTAAATCTTCATAATTTTCTTAAAATAATTATAATAAATAAAACATTAGACTATATGACTTCCATTTCTATATTTTATTGAAAAGAGAGGGGGGTATTATCGAAATACTGCTACTGGCAACCATATTGATAACTTTTTGTCCAAATCAACAAATGTTAAATTAATCAGAACCTATGATACAAGTTCCATGAAAATCATTTAAAATGAGAAATTCTTGGTGTTTTAAATCGAATTTAAACTGCAGATTTTTTCAAATAAAAATAAAGAATTCAGTTCGATACTCGTTTTTTAACCCTCTCACGTAAGCAACTTTTAAAAATTATCAAAGGTTTTGATCAAAGACGGAGCACGAACCAAAATTGATCGAAATTATGTAGAATGTTCTATATTTCCTTAAAGGGTTTTAATGTCTGAATTTTTTGGTAACAGCGCAAGTTTACTGAAATTATATTTATGAAAATCAAAAAAGCTAAAATAATTTATGATTTTTATATGCAAAATGCATTCCATATAATTTAAATTAACTGAAATTTTCTATCTCTACATAAAATTAACTTTTAATTACAGGAGGGAGGGAGGAAGGGAGGAAAAAAAATCGATATAAAGTCAACGTTTATACACCAAGTTCGAGTCTGGGTAACAAATTCATATTAACGTCCGAGCGATGTTTTTATTATTATTATTATTGTTGTTACACAGATCGTCCAGCTTACACAAAGGGCGTAAAGATGTTGTTGACACTGTGAAATAAATATTGTGTATGTATAAAAAGGGTAAAAAATGTGGATACTTGCCAAAGTGATTAAGGCACGGGGATCGCACTCGGAGGATCAGAGTTCAATTCCCGGCTCTGTCCAAACTATCCCCGTGTTGACGCGAAGTACTGGCACGTTAAATATGTGGGTCCGAGTCTTTTCTAGAAATTAGTGGTAAGGGAAAGAAGGTACGTACCCTGTAAATGCCGCTCTCACTGGGTTTTGGTTTAAATTGGTGGCATTGTCCCGGCCGTCTAAACAGATACCTTACACCTTAGGGCAGGTCGCACGATCTGGGTCGAAAGAAAGAGTCTTGCATGAAATTAAAGAAAGGATAATGTCAGGTTTTCTCTCGATTCAGATAGCTCAGTCGGTAGAGCACCACTTTTGAGATTCATGGAGCAGGAGTTTAAGTTGAATTTAACTCAAAGGTCTATCATACAGACCAGTGTTTTACAATCTTGATATGGTCACCACCTTTGTAAGAAAATTTTAAATGCCATTATATCTTCTCTCCCCTCTAGTTGGGGGGGGGGGGGGGGGGGGGTCATTACTTTCGTTATATCGAAAAAATTTAAGCACCATTTTATTTTTTAAAAAATCCATCACAAACTATTTATTAATACATACAATAAACAGTATAAATCAAATCATTGCTGTAAAAAGTAGAACCTTCAGTACAACGCTGCATGAAACAAATTAAAACAATGAAATTATTAGTCAAAAAACGGAATAGTCTATTGCGAGCGAAGAGATTTCCAGGGGAACCAATGATATACAATTTATAAATAACTGCTTATGATATCTCTAATATAATCTATAAAATAATCCGTATCTATATGCATTTTTGTCATTAGAATATTTATTTATACCACATCAGCCATTAAATGATTTTTAACGCAAACGCCCTCGATGTTCTACGGAAATAGATTGAATTGATTCAAAATCTTCGTGTCCAGCTGTTAGAAAAGAAAACTAATCGCAAAAGAATATTTGACTGACAAACGATCATCAAATGAAAACAAGAAAACAGCACTTCCTGATACAATAGCGCATATTTCTCCCAATTTTGTGTGAAGCTAATAAACTCTAAACAGGTTAAAAAATCTTATGTGGGTAGCACATAACTTTCCCTACGGACTGAAATTCATTCTCTTTCTATTTCTTTAATAATTCATTGAGTTTAATTGCGCAAAATAACACCGAATTTGCACTTTTAATTCAACTTTTGTTTTTATTTGGTACCTGGCCAATTTTTCAAAGGCTAGGAAAAATTCAAATATCGCGAGAACAGTTAGACTTAGTGTAGTGGGGTTGGTTTGATTCTTTTCTTCGTCAAAAATCACGTATAACAGAAGCATATAATTGGTACATTTGAGCATACGTAGTCTTTTATTTTAGATTTTTGCCGGCCATTTCGTAAAAAAAGGCAGGTTCTTCTTTTCCGAATCGTACCAAAATCTAGTCAGCACCAGGGTATCCCATAAGTGACTTATCTACCAAATTTTATGAAATTTGGTTAATTAGTATTTTAGCTAGAGTGAATACATTAGATTTTTGAAGATCATTTCGGGGGAAAAAAAAAAAAAAAAAAGAGCGGGTTCTTTCATCCCGAATCGTACCAAAATCTAATCAGCACCAGAGTCGCACATAAGTGAGTTACTTATAAAATTTGGTTCATTAGTTTTTGAGTTAAGAGTGGATGAATACATTGCACAGACACACACACACATACAGACGTCACGCTAAGAAAATAGTTGTTTTCGTGTTTTAGAGGTCCCAAAACGCGTAGATCCGTGAAAACTCGAGTTGAGATTTTCGACATGATTCCAATGCTTTCCCTAAACATTACCATGTATTGCAGGGAAAGTAAAAATCAGCAGCCTTAAAGACCAAAAAAAAAAAAGATTTGAAGTCGACGTCTGGCATCAGTTATCTTAAAACTAATGCCCTTTCGCTACAGTTATTTGAATAAAAACAAAAGGATGGAATAAAAAAGAATCCCGCTAAGTGCTTCTTAACAAGATTCCGTGATCAGTTGATCTTGTCACTGATAAGCGACAGCAAACACATCGGAGAAATTAAGACGATTAGAAATTAAATCAGAAGTCGGGGTTCCACATGAACCTCATATCCAGTATATATATATTTTTTAAATTTATTTATCCGACAGTTCAGTGATATTCCGCATTTAATTTGGTGGTTCCCAACCTTTTGGAACTCTGAAATACCTTTCACTATAGTGCTGTTTCGGAAACCTCTATAATCATGAATCCCCCATATGGTTTGAGTAGAGTCTACATCGATGGAAATTTAAAAGTTTTACCCGGCCCGGTCTAAAGTACCAGAACCCGAACCGAAGACAATTTCAATTATAACACCCGAGCCCGAATTGCCCTCTTCTATAGTGTTGCGCAACATTTTTGTTAGTGCGACCTCACTGAAACATTACTGCCTTTAGGAGACTTTTTTACTTACATGATGGCACAGGGTCACATAAATAAAGTATTCATAATAATAATATGTCAAATTATATATATATATATATATAAAAGAAAAAAAAAAGAATTAAAACGAAATATTTTAAATTTGCAAAGTTAGAAAACCGAAAAAATAAATCTACTTAATTTAGAAACAGCTGTTTTTTTGTCAAGGACAAAATGCCTGCCGTTTCTATAAAATACCTGATTTCAAACATGGTTCACAAAGGCAAAAAAGTAATGGATTTGATTTGACGCAATGGTGGAAAATGGCGATTTTCCGTTTTAAAAATTCGTTACTTTAAAACTAATTAGAATTAAAAAAATAATTGATTGACATATCTCTGTAGCAAATTTTACAGCTACAGACCAATCTTTTATTATATAAGATTGAATTCTATTTCCAAAGAGATAGATTTTTCAAATCAAAAAGTATTTGAAAGTATAGCTGTTGCAAAATGTTTGTGGAAGACAAAACAAAATAAATCTTAAAGGGAAAAAAAAATCATGTAATAATTAAAAAAAAAAAAAAAAAAAAAGAGCAATATTTAAGAAATTACAACATTGAAAATCTTACAGCTGGAGAGCGAATCGGAGAGAAGAGTAAATGTTCAGGTAACAGTCGGTAGATGGCGCTAGTTCATAAGTGAGGAAATGCTCCACAAAAAGGATGACGGAACGGAGAGATCTGACTCTTCGAATTTTGTTTTGTTTTAGGAAATAGGCGCAGTTTGATATTCGGAAAGAGGAGAGGTCGGCGATCGTACAGAAGTGTATTTAAGGAGGAAAGAGAGGCTCAATTGAATAGAAAAATATAAAACTTTTAGACAAATCCCTCTAACATGACACTGTATGTCTACTATTTTTGTTATTTTTAAACGAATCACACCATAAAAAAGTATGTTCTATACAAGCTACTGCGATCGTGGATATTGTTTAGTCAGTGGCGATGTTAATATGACTCATCACACCGCACTTAACTACTTGCTGTCACTTAGTAAACCGCAGCCATTTAGAAACATATTTATAGCCAATTAGCAGAAAAACCCGACGTGACCCGGGGCAAAAGAAATAAAGTAGTACAAAATTTGAAATATTTTAAACATAAATGTGCTTCCTATCAATCTTATCAACGCAGTCAAAAATATGTACATCGGTTGAGCAGTTTTTGAATTAAATGTAAGCGGTTGTTACAGAACGACAAAACATGTATTTTATTTCCCGTTGTTCCGAAGCAAGGTGTAGGAGAATAAAACTTATATTACAATGTACTCTGGATCCAGTCCCATTGCTTGAAAAGGTTTCACCACATTAGATTACATATATTTCAGGCGATATTTAGCTTAGGAATATATTTTTGAATTTTCACGTTTATATACACTAGCGCTCAAAATTAAAGGATAACGTACACATCTACACATAACTCGCACTTTAAATAAGGAAATGGAATTAAATTTTGAAAGACTTATTGTTGCACGATTCATCAAATATGGGAGGAATGTTAGCAGCACTATTGTGGAATTTAAAGACATTATTTTGAAGGTACAGGAATACAACATTTGCACGGTTTGATATGATATATGATCTCCTGACAACAATTCCTCATGCTGTTGACAAAGGTATTTATAAAGGCCCTGAACAACATGGCTCACTCCTCTACAAGAGCTGTTGAGACCTCTTGGAGGGTTCTGTCGTGTTGCAATACATATCCTTAATTGCCTTCCACAGATACTCAAAGAGGTTAAGATCAAACTGGTCATTTCATTCATGGAATGTACTTACTCCCTTTCTAGGGCGTTATCTGGAAGATGCTCTCGATGAGGTTTCGTGTTAGCTATATAAATGAAATCCAAGCCAACAGCTCCCTTGAAAGTCTGACACAAATGTCCAAGATTTAATCTCTATCTCAAACTAGTCATGAAGCCACCTTGATATATGTATAGGTTCTGGGGGACTGTTTATGATCCCTGCCCAAACAAGACCGCCACTACCCTAGTAGCAATCCAATATTGGACCAATATGAAAAGGTGGACATTTGGCGGAATTGGCCCAATATTGGCTTAAAATATTGGGACAATATTACGCCAATATTTCCAATGTAACACCAATATTGGCGTAGTATTATAATGACAATATTAGCTAATATTGGAGGTCAATGTAACCCCCATATTTGGATTACATTGGAAATATTTTCAATGTAATGTTAAGATATACAATATTGGTCCAATATTGAACAAATATTAAATGCTAGTAGGCTATCAGCGAAAACTGTTTCTCTTCAGATAACAACCCGTCGAAACACCAAAGGTGATGTTAACGGCTCCATATTAAACGAGCTCTTCTCGGGAAGGAAGAAAAAGGGATACAAGTCACTGACCTCGAATAAAAAAAAACTATCTCATGAAGTCTTTTGTACACAGTATGCCAAGATGTAATGGTCCCTGTAGCTGCTGCCCATTGAGGTTTAATTATAGTACCTCGTTGTTGCTGCTAGGTCCTGAGTGATTTTACCTAAGCTTTACTGTCATCTACCTTGTTGTCTTGCAATCACATACAGTGGTCGTCTGCTACAGTTGTGGCATACGAACGATTTGGTCCTGGTCAAAGACAAAATCCCATTTCTTGGAACGGTCTTTAGTTTCGTAAAAACATTTTAAGGCTATGGACGTTTCTGTCCCAGATTAACCAGCAATCCTCCATCCTGCCAAATGAATTCATCTTGAAAATCGTCTTAGAGACAAGACTGACATTGAATTGAGCTTTGTGTTGTATCACCACCACCTGCACCTGGCATAAAGGACCAGAGAACTACTATGACTTTTAGATGCATTCCTAATTTGTATATTCGGAATCACGTCATGCTTCGAATACTGCAAAACAAGAGCGTATTCGTCTTCTGCACAGTAAATCTTCGTGTACACGAAATTTCATCACATCTTTTTGCTTACACTGCGAGTTACACTTTTAAGTATTATCCTTTAATTTTGAGTAATAGTGCGTTAAAGCGGTACAAAATCAGAAATATTTTTCGCCATAAATCTGCTCCCTATTAAGCACAAGAGTAAACCGGAAAGAAAAATCATGAAAAAATCGATTTTTAGATTTTTTTTTGTTGTTGTTTAAAAAAAAAAAGTAGACTTTTCAAGCTTTAAAATTATGTATTACTTTTCTTTGTAATTGTTCGGAAAGTATGTTTAAAGCATATTTTAAAGATGTAAGCATTCCCATCTCGAGCTTTTTAATGCTCTTTTATATAAGATTTCTCAAAAGTGACTTTCTTGCCACATATCTTAAAAAAAAAAGAAAAATTTAATGTACATACATGAAACTTTTGTGAAGTAATCTAAGGACTCCAATATACATTCCAGTCGGAGCTTTTATGGATATGTAAAAAAAAAATAAAAATAAAAAAATAAAAAAATTCGGCCGTATGTAACATGTTTTGATTTGGATTCAAAACATGCGACTTACGGAAAAAGCAGAAACGTCCAGTTAACAATTAAGTGGTTGGTTAAAATATCTACAGCTTTCCAAAGAATCCATGGTATAAAAAAAAAATTCAGGATATAAATGAAAATATAGTTTGCAAGATTTTGAAATAAGGTACATTAAGCATTGCTCATTTTAACATGGGAAGTACCTGAGATTGCAGTAAATCCCGAATTCCTTAATAGATTAATAAAAAAAATCTGTTAAGCTGTTCTTTGAGTTATAAATGGTCATTAAAAGGACAGATAAAACATGTTTTCAATTTTGCACTTCACTCTAGGATGATATAACTTACATTCCAATAGTCCCTGGACTCAGTTTCATTGCATGAGATAAATTATGAAAATCCATCGATGACAATTTCCTATGTTTATATATGAGAATAGTAAATGGATTTTCATATAAATAAAATTCAACCATTGCTGTTTGTGATTAAAGACAATTAAAATCAATCAAAAGCAAGTGTTATCTTAATCGATATTTGTTGAAAGGATCTTTATCAAGAATCAGCGACTAGCAGGAAAACGGTTAATGCATGCAGCGTTTTTTTCTTTTGTAAAGGAAAAGTCTAACTAAAGCTATTTTCACACACACACACACAAAAGAGCACATTTTTTGTGACCTTGTGTCGCTAGTCAGTTTGAATAAAGTGGACATCGAAATCTATATTTTAAAAACGTTAATGTATCAGAAGAAACAGGTCGGACTGGCTATAGAATGTCTGGTGCAATCACTAAAGTGATTGAAAGCCTGTTTGTCGGGTTGAAGCATATGCATAATAAGATTCTTAGAAAGGGGCTACACAGCTGGATTTCATTTTACAATATAAATAATGTAATAATGTACAAATAATATAATTTTTCCCGATGTTGGAGGAGGGGGGGGGGATTGTAAAATACCCTGACACGCACACTCAATCTGTGCATCGAAGGACATTTTTTTTTTACTTATCAGTCTGATTTTGTTACAATAGGAGGGTCGGCAAAGGCTCAAAATGACCGGGTCGGTATTATGATTCCATTCTAATCTGGACCAAAATATCTTCATTTTAAAATTTTAAATTGATTATTCGATGTTAGTTGAAGACCCAGACCGTCCGACTCGTCCAGAGGACTAAGAGCAGCTATTTGGACGGCCGGATTCGATGTTAGTTGTAGAAACTTACTATTTTGTCCACTTTCCTGGGTATTTAAAAAAAATATATATTCATTTTACCAAGTCAAACCTTGTCATACCACAAACAGAAAAATTATTGTTGTAAAATAAACGAGTTATCTCTTATATATATATATAATAATTTTGTTATCTATTATGAACATTTTTTAAACTATTACAAGTACAATGGAATTTTGCTCCTATAATGACACAAAAAGCAGCTTTCTAATTTAAATGAGTGTCAAATTGTCAAAAGGTTAAGCGTGAAAAGTGACTGGCGACAACTGAATCCAAACTCTTTTGAATTAGTGTCAGATATCCGACCATTGAACTTAAATCTGCTCTTTCCAATTAAATCACTGATTGGAGAAAGAGAACGAGTCCCTCCCACTAGATATTTGGAATATATATATATATACACGAGGGTCACACTGAAAATTTTGAGATACGGCTAAGTGGTACATGTTAAACTTACCAACTCTTAAGAATGTTCAAAGTACTCCCCTCCAACATCAATAGTCCCTTCCACTACATTTTTGGAATGTATATATATATATATATATATTATTTCCATCTGTTTTGAGATACATTGATGATTTCAAAAGCAGATTAAGAGGAATTGTAATTTTTAAAGTTTATTTAAAATGTTATCATGTATTTGAAATTTAAATCGCTTGAACTTATTTCCTTTTCTCCCCTCTAAATTTGTATGCCAATTTGTAATTTTCTTTGATTAAATAATCTGGAATAAAACATATACAGCACAGGTGCAGGTTAAGATACATTGTTTAAATCTTTAAACATTTCATTTTAATGTTATTTATATAGCATTTGCAATTTAAATCTCTTGGCCTTCTTCTTTTCCAACCCAGACCATTCGACCTACCCGAAAGTGCACGGTATATGTTTGGACAGTCGAGAAGTGCCACAGAATTTAGACCACAACCCTGTGGGGGAGGCATCCACAGGGACTATGTACCCTCCTGCCCCTACCATCAACCTCTCAGAAGGATTTACTGACCCACATGTTTAACGTAATCGTACTCCGCGTGAACACGGCGACAGTTTGGGAAGAGGCGGAATCGAACTCGGGTCGTTCGAGTGCAATCCCCGCGCGCTAACCACTAGACTGTCGCGCCCCCTAAATCTCTTAGCCTTATTTTATTTTTTACACCAAAAGGAAAAGGAACCCAATCTTGGACTCATTACCTTTTCCAAATCAAGCCTATATCTAGGCCAGTTACAGAGTAATAATGAAAGATCATGCTCCTTTCATACACTCATTATACAGATCTTAATACACTGCCTTCAAAAAGTTAAACACATGGTGCAAGTTCTCAAATACTAAACACATCCGTGGATTCTACCGAGTGAAACTTACTGTTGTCATCGATGGGGATATGCAAGTATCAAATGATGTGTTCAGTAGCGATTTTCATTTCTAACAATATGAAAATTGGACATGGAGTGGAAACGACTCGTTTGTGCCTAAAAGTTTCAATGCTCAAAGAAAAATGTTCATAAAGTTTGAGGGTTTATTTTGAATTAGATTAGTTTTGTTATGACACAAAGAATACGTTTGGAAGATTCTCAATGCTAGCATGCTGTTGGAAGGTTTGAGGCAGGTCATCCCATTAAGGAAATGGCCAATTTCTTTTCTGTAGACCACTCTCATTTCTCATATACATAAACAATATTAAACAAGTGTTATAGTTATTTGAAGCTCTGCTTCAGATCATCCTAGGGCTACAACATCCTGTGATGATCAGTACATTGCATTACTGTCCAAACACAATCGAATCTCTCCAATCAATGGCTATCACAGCAATAGGAAAATTGATATCCACCAGTACCATGAGGTGAAGGCTACATATTAAGGACTCTATGCCCACGTACCACAAGTTTGTGTCCCTTCAAGTGCTAAGGCCACATTCTAGTGCTAAGAGCATGATAAAGTGGTGTCATCAGTATGTGGCTTAGACAGAAGTGCAATAGTCCAATGTACTCTTTATGGATAAGTCTCAATATATTCCAGATTTAGACAGTAAACGTGTAAGAGTCTGAAGAGAATGAGGAATATGCAACCAGCCAAATAACATCATTAAACACCACACCTTTAGTCGTGGTATTGTGATCATATGAACTGGATTTTCTTTGGGATTTTGAACCAACCTGCACATGTTCATAGGGTTTACTGTGATGATGGAACGGTGTCGGATCAAGTCCTTGAGTCCTTCATGAGACTCTTATGCTGCAGCAGTGGGTCTAAATTTTCTTTTAATCAACTATAACACTCATCTACATAGCCGGCCACCCAAACTGCTGCTCTATGTCCACGGATGAGCCAGACGGTCTGGGTTTTCGACTCATTTACATAGAGCTAGGGTGGTGGACCTTGGGAGCAAAGGTATGTCGTGATTGCAGTAGTCAGATTATTTTCTGGACCTCAATCCCAATAAAATCTTTGGGATTCGCTTTGAAGAGCTGTCACTGTCCATCTACTTTCCAAGAACTGAAAATTGACTTTCTACAACAATGACAGTCATTGCCCATGATGAGCTGGATCCCCTGATTGAATGTATGAAACATCAAAGTCAGGGGAGGTCACATCCCATATTAAGACATTTGATTTATATAGTATGCAACATTTTTTCCTAATATCAAGTTTGAATTAAGCACTTAAAGAGTAAAAAATATATTTAAGTATATTTTCTTTAATTTTATTATTATACATATGAATATATAGGTCAATTGTGTGAAATTTGGAGTCAATCAAAGCAGAACTTTGAGTCATTTAGGTTTTAATGTGACATGCTTGACTTTTGGAAAGGCAGTGTATAAAGAACAAAATGGCCATCTCACTTCATTTTTCACATTTTTGGATTCATGCTCTTTTTCCAATTAGTGATTTATATGTTTTCACACATGACATTTTCATTTGGTAGTTCACAGGCTAATATACCCAACTATTATATAAAAGCTGTTCATTCCCTTATTATTATTCTTCCAATATTGTATAAATATATGGCATGTTGAAGTTGTAAATGTACTATTTATATTTTTATGATGAAAATAAATACGAGTAATAAATCATATAAAGATGCAATTAATTTTTAATAATTTGGCTCCGCCTTCAATTTTATAAATTATGCATTTACATTTAATGTAAAATTATGTGTTTACAAAGAGATAATAGGTAATTACAGTAGTGAAATTATAAAAAATATTCCTAAAATTTGAAAATCCTGACTTAACCAGTAAAAATTGCATCCCCCACCCCCTGAAAAAAAAAAAAAAAACCAGTCTGTTTCTTTAAAGGCCAGGTTTTGGCCATTCGTGACACCATCTTACTATATATAAGGGTCACCCAACTGAAAGTGAGACTCCTGTAATAATGTCATTGTTTAAATACACAGTGCATTGTATTTATGTTGGTAGATGGCATTGTATGTCAGGAAGCAAGCTGTTACTGGTGGAATGTGCCAGTGTGATGTTTTTCCACGTGTTGAAGCTAGTTGACCACGTAGGTTTGTGACATGGATTGATTCAAACAGGTCCAGTGGGCAGTTATGCAATTTATGATGACAGAAGGTGTTAGTAGAATCAAAATTTATCATCGGATGAAGGATGTGTATGAAAATAATGTCTGTCCCAGTGTACAGTGTTCCGATGGGGTTATTCAGTTGTATGACAATGCACACTCACATGTTGCAACAGTGTGCTACGATTTGCTGTGGCACTTCTGCTGTGAGGTCCTCAATCATCCCCTCTATAGTCTTGACCTATCACCCTGCGACTACCATATCTTCGGGACAATGATAAAAGCTCTCAAGGGCTGCTGGTTCATGAACCATGCTAAGGTCTGAGACGCTGTTGAAGACTGGTTCCACAGTCAAACACAGATGTTCTTCGCTCAGGATATCCACAATCTAGTGCTGCACTGGGACAATAAATTACATATTTAACTGATGAATTCAATCTAATATATAAATTGCTTTACTTAAAATGTGATGTTTTTATTCAAACTATGTTATTTAAGAAGTTTTTATATT
This sequence comes from Amaurobius ferox, assembly GCA_951213105.1. Lineage (NCBI taxonomy): Eukaryota > Metazoa > Arthropoda > Arachnida > Araneae > Amaurobiidae > Amaurobius > Amaurobius ferox. The sequence continues at coordinate 45,345,751 of OX578148.1, read as the reverse complement.
ACAGAACTTCTTTCTATGAAGTATCAGCATGTAATGTAAAATGCATTAGAAGAAATAAATGAGGTATGTATGATATTGTTTTACTAAAATTTATTTTAATCAATATCTGATAAAAGTATCTCATTTATTAGTGTGTTATAGTCAAACTAATTCATCAAGAAAAGGAGAATTTTTGTTTTCATTTAAGTAGTGATTTTATAGCTGTCATTCTCACTGTTCACTATATATAAATATCTACAAGAAATCCTATATGTCTAATACAAGTCTGAAGTCCACTATGAGAAACAGAAAATCGAGAATCGCATACTTGTTACATGCAAATCCATGATAAAATATATGGACTGTGGGTTTCTTGACTTGTATTCACTCATGTTCCTTATTACAGTTATTTGCATCATAATCAGTATTTTTTATTAGTTATTTGCATTATAGGTGTTGTTGTTGAGACCCAGACCATCCGACCTACCAGAAAGGTGTAAGTTAACTGTTTGGATGGCCGGGAAGTGCCACCCAATTTAGACTGGAACCCAGTGGGGGAGGCATCCACAGGGATCGTACCCTCCTTTCCCTACCACCAACCTCTCGGAAGGACTTTTGGACCCACATGTTTAACGTGATCGTACTCCGTGTGAACACGGCAGCAATTTTGGCAGCGGCGGGAATCGAACTCGGGCCTACCAAGTGCAACTTCAGCGCGCTAACCACTGGGCTACCGCGCCCTGCATTATAGGTGTAAAAATACACAGTCAATTAATGTAAATATTCATTAATGTGAATAGTCAGGGGGGATCAAATTGTTCTGCTAAAAGTACTTTGTGTCAGATTAAAAGTAAAGAAAAGGGGAAAAAATTAGTTGTGTAATTATAGCACATTTGTCTCTATTCCAGCCTAATCTAGTAGTAAAGAAATATGCTGTGAATAACTATACACCGCTATAAAATGTAGTTCTTGCTTAAGAAGCTTTTAGAAATCAAAGAACATGGAAATTATAATCACAAATCTAAGTTTCTGCAAATTTTAAAGAAACTTAAGTTTTTGCAATACCAATCAACAATGTAGTTTTTTATGTGAAGTATAAGACTTTTTTCTACATCTGCCAACATCGAAGTTTTGATGAGAATTATTTCACATGTTCATGTTTACTTTCGGCCAACGGCCCTACCATGCTGAAAACACCGGTTTTCGTTAGATCACCGAAGTCAAGCAGTACCGGGCGCGGTTAGTACTTGGGTGGGTGACCACCTGGGAACACTGCGTGCTGTTGGCACATTTCGGGCATGGTAGCCCGGTGGTTTGAGCTCTGGATTTGCAAGCTGCCACAACTGCCGCCTTATTCATTTGGAGTACGATCACGTTAAACATGTGGGTCCGTAAGTCCTTCCGTGAGGTTGGTGGTAGGGGAAGGAAGGTACGGTCCCTGTGGATGCCTCCCCCACTGGGTTCCGGTCTAAATTGGGTGGCACTTCCCGGCCGTCCAAACGGTTACCTTACACCTTTCTGGTAGGTTGGACGGTCTGGGTCTCAACAACATGTTTGCTTTCTTACTATTAACTACGGATTATTGAGTCAATAAAAACTGATTAATATTCATGGATGTATAATTCTCTTACAGTAACACATTTTACATGATATATGAGGAATTTAAGAGGGAAATGTATAATATTATAAGTAAAGCACACCTGGATATAAAGTACTTAAAATCATTGAAAATTTTGAGATGTGATCTGGTTCTCATTTAGAATAGGCAGAAATATTCATATTTTTTTTCTTTCTGACATACCAGAGCTTTTGGCTTATAAAATTGCAAGTCAGGATGATTCTTACAACATAAAAGTATGAGTCAAACATTCAAATTTGTGAGACATCTTTTGAGATTTTTTTAACATTTATAATGTTAATTTAAAAATGGTGAAAAAAAACTTATGTTTCATTCATATATACCACACATAACTGAAAACAACAGTATAAAAAATTTATATTTCTGAAATGCTGAACAATTATAAGTTAAAGTCATAATTGTTTGGCATATTAATATTAAAGTTATTGTACTACAATTATTTCACTTTTTAAACATAGATATAAGATAGCAAGACATCAAAAACCTAAAAGAAAGGAAAGAAAAAAAAGCGATGGGAGTGACTTTTTACGAGTCATAGACTCATAGTTTTCAAAACCGTGAGTCAATTTAGATTAAAAAATGCTGATTGATGAGACAATTGTAAGTAAGCTCTGCTTACATTGTTACTACATATCCTCTGGATTCACAAATGTATTCTCAGGATACAAAAATGAATTTAAGATCTGAATAACAAGATTTTTTTAAAATAGCAATATGCATAAAGAACAATATACAATTAATTACTTTCTAACTTTTTAGCAAAATAACAAAACAAACATCAGATGCAATAAAGCAAATAAATGCTAAAAAATTCATAAGTTACAAGATTTATATTCTCAAAATATTGTTACTCCAAGTATCATGCAAAAGCATGAAGTAATATAGACATTCCAATAAGAATAATTGGTAACTTAAGTGCTGTTTTCCCCGCTAGGATACTTTTAAGACAGAGAAATAGATATCAGGTATCTGTAACACTAAATTTTAATCTAATTGAGCTAAAAATTTTGAAAATCAATAATATTTTTTAAAATTGAATGCTTCACTTTCATTTTGTAGAGATGTAACTCCTCTGGCCACTCCTATCATAGCCCAATGCCCACATGCCAATATTACACCCAACTTTCTATATTTCACAAATACAGGAGAAACTATATTTACAATATTTGTGCAATAAGTTTATATTTCCCATAAATCAACATTTAATAAATATCAGGTTTTAGTTGCATCAATTGACAAACATTTAAATGGTGATTTTATAATGATGTTTAAATACATTAATCGATGAATTTAATAGGAAGCAAGCATTGTGCAGAAATCTTTTTTTAAAAGGTTTTCAGACTTTTGCAAGATATGCACGGAATTTTCATACTTCACAGTAAAAATGTAACTCTTACGTATACAATATTAGAATGCAGAATTAAAGTATGACACATCCAATTGTAAATTGTTACAAAACAAAAACTATTTTAGTAAAAATTCTTTATTATATACATATATCTGTCATACAGTTTTAGTTGTATTATACTCATAAATTGGCAATAAAGCATTTGCACCAAATGTAGAAAATATAAAGAAATTATTTTTGTTAAACTATGAATATTGTTAGAACAGTTTACTCGATACTTTACATAAGGTAGTAATATAAGACACAAGTGTATGTATGCACCCTGGCGACTTTATATGGCAAACGATTTAAATTTAGGAAGTGCTTAAAAGAAAGATATTTTTATATGTCTAGTCATAAAACATGTTTTACTTGGCCAAATATAAATTTTTTACATAATACATGAGAACTTAAAATATGTATAAGTAATTTACAATCCCTATAATGTATCAGCCAACTTTTATAATTAGTAAAGCATGTGACTTTGCACATAATCAATAATAAACTGATTTATAACTTAAAATGTAGCAAAATCAAGATAAGTATGCATACATACATTTTGGAAATCAACTGGATTTCCTTTATCAATGCAAAATGTCTGGACCTAAGCATACAAGGCAATGCTTGTCAAACTGAAATGGCTAAATGACATAGTGGCGTCACCTAGTGACATAAAAGGAAAATAAAACAACAAAATAGGAAACAAGCAAATATGAGCATGAGACGTAAACAAGAACAAAAAAATATATACAAATGAAAGGCAAATAATATGAACTCAAAGAAACAAAAAATTAGACATGGCTTGACCAAGTCCAATATTTTGTTTGAGTTTATATCCTCTGCCTTTTATATTTATTTTTTTTGTTCTTATTTACGTCTCATGTTCATATTTCCTTATTTTCTATTTTTATTTTCCCTTCATACCACTAGGTGGTGCCATTACATTGGTTGTTTAGCCATTCCAGCTTGGTCAACATTGCCTTGTGCATATTTGAATAAGGCAATGGTTTTCGGTCCAGACTTTTTGCACTAATGATGGATATCCAGTTGATCTCCAAAACATACTTATTTATCTTGATTTCTACTGCATTTTAAAGTGCAAACTAGTTTATCATTCACTTTCATAATGAATTTATATTATTAAGTGCATTTTTTTCATGAAAGTACAGTCGAATTGTAATATAGCAACCCTCATGGGACTGAATGTAAGGTTTGCTGTAGTTGAGGGTTCACTATATCCAATTTAAATTAAAAATGCATGATCAATTGAAATTTCCAGTAGCAGTTACGTACAGTACCAGTATTTTAAAACATTTTATCATTGTTGTTATTGCTCTAGTTACAAAAAAAAAAATCTGTACTTAATTTCTGGAATGATAGAAAGGGAAGATAAATTTGATCAACTCTTTTTTTTTTATCAATGATTAGAAATGAGTACATTATGTTTTGCTCTACAATGAATTAAGGTTTGTTGTAGTTGAGGGTTCACTATATCCAATTTAAATTAAAAATGCACGATCAATTGAAATTTCCAGAAGCAGTTACGTACAGTACCAGTATTTTAAAACATTTTATCATTTTTGTTACTGCTCTAGTTAAAAAAAAACTTAATTTCTGGAATGATAGAAAGGGAAGATAAATTTGATCCACTCTTTTTTATCAATGATTAGAAATGAGTACATTATTTTTTGCTCTACAATTTCGGTAGATTGAAATTTGGTTGATGATATGCATAGCTGCCTTCACAGTGACAACCAATAGAAGACAACTTTACTGCTGCTTAATGTTAACATTTCTGTTCATGATTTGACATTACGTCCTTGGATCTTCAGATGTCATTAGCTCGCCACCACAGGCTTTTTTAAGTATTCTATGTTGCATTCAGAAAATTAGTTATAAGGAAATTCCACTCTGTATCTGTGGAGAAGAAAGTTTCAAATTCTTGGAATATAAAATAAAAATTTTTAATTATTAGGGACTTTAAGATCGTTATATCCAAACTGTATGCATTTGGAAGATCGTTATAAAAGTTTGAAATAGCATAATTTTGTATATAGCATTGGTTAGGGACCATTATAAATTTTCTTTATATCCAAGAAACAATTAATCGGGTTCACTACAGCAAGGGTTGACTTTATATGTAATTTACCTGATGTGAAGAATTGGGGGGGGGGGCACATGACTGTGGATTGCTCCGTTATGTATATAACACATTTATCGTTTTAAACTTTAATATTTTAATTCTTCTTTTCCCCGATTACATCTGCTATTTGCAATAGGAGTAATTGATGTACAAATTTTAAGCTTTGCTCTTTGTCCAAATCCAAATACTGTATCTGTGCACACATGTAAAATGAAATTCAAGGTTACAGAAAATAAGCATATAGAAATAAGTCCCAAATTATCTGATTTTTAAATAAAAGGCAAAATGAAAATCTAAAGAATTTTCAAAAAATTATTTGCTGTTAGTTTTACACTTAAAATTGTCCTATTTTGTTGTTATTATGCTGCTTTAAAACTTATAAACAAATGTATTTTGTTTTAACATAACCAGGGGTCTGCTTAAAAAAAAATCGTACTGTTTCTTCAGGACTCTTCTGAAAACTCTAAGTGAAAAATACAAGATCCGAGAATCCTACATTTTTAACCCTCTCTGAAAATTAAGAACTATTATAACTTTTCAAGGATGTTTTGAAAACATTCCATGATGAATAATTACTGTTCATTGCAAATGTTATATGCATCAGAAAGAATATTTTAAATGATCATCTGCACAAAGAAAATATTTATAATGATAATAGTTTTCACAAATTATAATGATCTGTAACCTGGTTCTGTTCTTTCATGTATTTTTTTATTTCCCTCACTAACAGAAAAAAAATTTTTTTGCACAGAATTTTTTATCTTTTCCTAAAGACCTATACGTTTTGAAAAAAAAAAAAGAAGTAATAATAATAATTTGCCTGTTATCAAATCAATATGAGCAAATACCATTTTCACGACATTGCAGTATCTCAACTGCTGAACTAACTGAAATAAAATTTCGTATGAATGTAGTCTGTTATATGCTTGTAAAAGCAATGTTGATATTTTTTTTCTTAATGCTGTGCAAGCACATTTTGCACTACAAAATTTTCTAAAAAGTTTTCCTCCAAAACTACCGAATTGATTGAAACCAAATTATCAGCGGTAGGTACTACATGAATGTGAAAAAAAAAAAGCATGATTTTTTTTATTTTTGCACAGATTGTTTGTTCACTGAACACACAAGGGAATTTTGTATATTATTATATTTCCTATACTACTCAAATAAATGATACCAAATCTGCTACTATATAAGTGAGATTGCTTTAGTAGTATTTTTTTTATTAGACATGAAATACAGAACTGAATTGGAGGACTATTTCATTAACGTAGTCTTCAGTCCAACCTTACTTTCAACATTTTTGCAATTTACATTGCCCAATCTCCAACAGGCAAAGAATTAAAGCATGTTTCAAACTTTTTGGGACACCCTGTATAGTTAAAATATGGAAATTTGAGTATGGATAGTCAGCTTTTCTTAAGCCAAAAACATAGTTAGGATCGTCCCATACAAAGCTAGGCAGATTACCATGGCACTAAATTGTGCACAATTTAGAACAGGTCCCTGGGAAGGTGCAATCTTTAGCAAAATCAGGTACATAGATTAAAATTAGGTTTCATTTTACTGGAAAATTTTGATGAATTTGTGCCCAAGTTAAGGTAAAACATTTTTCAATAGTTTCTTAATAGATTACATTTCTTTGCAAGATCATGTGCATCAAAATTAGGCACTCTTCTACTTGGAATTTTTTACTTGAAAACTAGGGCTCGACAGGAAAACTCCGACCCATAGTTTTCTGTTTATATCAAATTAAGCATTAAAATACTTTAGAGCAATTTAGTAATGAGCTCAGTCTTAGTGTAACATGAATGTGTTGTGCTCAAACAGTACATTTAAAACTAAATTTATTTTCAATACATATGTCAAATGCGAAGGAAGTTAAGGAAACAGCAATGTACTGCATACACTTGTTTTGTTCATGTCAAAATGATAAGGAGGGAGAGCATGATGGGGGAAATTTGCAGTTTCTTGGGTTGATGTTTTTTATAAATCTTAAACCTAGAAAAATATAATTTTTTCTCAGATTACATGATATTTAATGTATTTTCCATAACTTTAGAGGCCCAGAAAACTAAATATTACTTTTTCATGACCCATATAAGCCCAATACACCAAATTTGAAAAAAAAAAAAACTTGTTAGTGCCAATATATTGATACCAAAATAACAACACTGTTCTAACAGTATTCATATCTTCCAGAATCTTCTATTCGTGAACTTTTACTTTTGATTCAGGGTTCATACAGATAAAAAGTATAACATGTTTTATATAAGTAAACATTACACAGTTTCTAATGACACTTAGCATTAAAAAAAAAATCCTCAGCAGGAAATTTTTAAAAATTATATAAAGCACATGTTAACACTATTTGATAATTTAAAATCTATTTAGCAGTAATCAGAATATATAATTCTAATTTTATTAGTAATTTGTGTTCTAATTTTGTCTTATTTTAAGACCTCGAGCCTTCACTAATCCTAATAAACTGAGACAATCCTTTCTATTGTCATTTTATCCTACAGGTCTTCATTTTTTTCCAAAAGCTGGTTATGCGATATCACTAAATATCAACCTTGTAACCGCCATTTCACACTCATTAATGACAAATGTAAACTTCTCACATTTGAAGCTCTTCAAGTTCAAACTTTCATTGTGCGTATTCAGTTGATCTAAGTAGTTCTCATAACTTCTTACCAGTCACACTGAGTTGTCTATTATTAAACAATTTCATAATTTCTGCTAATTCGACAATTGAACACCCTAGAATGTTTCTTCCAAAAAAGAATGGTGCTGTGATATCACTCTGATATGAATCTTCAACTAAAGAGGTCAAACTGCACTCGTCTGTGTAAATTCCTGTAATTTAACTGTTAGTTAAAATGAACAAAATGTGCAGTTTGGTATAACCAATGGCATCTGCATTTAGTTCTGCCGATTTTAAATTATCACATACATAAAAAGATCCATAAAAGATGTCTGCTTTGACATTTAAATACATTCTTTGTGATTCTGTTATACCCATTTGGCATATTTTGCATACTCCCAAAAAAAGAACAATTCCATTGGAATGTTTTCTTATCAATAATTACAGATTTTACATAAAAATTTTTAAATGTCCCGCATCAAATCATCTCTTTTTGGAAGATATTTAAAACCAACAATATAAGACAATGTGACATTAATATTCACTAATTTGTGAAAACAATTCTTTGTTAAAGACATTATTCAAATTCATTACTGAACGGAAAGAAAGTTAAAAGAGTAAGCGCTAAAAGTAAAAAGGGGCTATAGACTTAAGGGGTCCTTACATAAAGAATATGGAAAAATTAGTTCTTAACTTTTAGAACCTGTATGAACCCTGCTAGCAGTCACATGTTACCTGATTAATACAATCTTGCTTCTGATTTAAGTTCACTGGTGATGAAATTGAACATCAATTTAGATTTCTGTCAAGAACTCATGACTATTCAGGATAAGGACGATCCTGTTAAGAAAATATAATATTTAATATTTATGAATTAAAATTGCAGATATTCAATAATTATAAATTATTATTTTTAGAACATTAACAATATTAAATACATAACTCAGAAGCAAGATTGCATTAAACCTGCAAGTATATATTTTATTAAAATATTAAACTACTGAATATAGCAAAAATAAAGATATGAATAAATTAATTGTGGAAAGTATAAAAAAGCAAAAATAAGAAATTTAAAATAAGAAAGTTTAGCATTTGCACCCTAGAAATATTTGATCGACTCCCAAACAAGTAGAAACTAGAAAGTTAGATATGTTGCAAAATAAAAATAATGTTCAATAAAATTTAAACAATTGATTTGGATAAACAGAATATCCAAATTGTAAAACAGAATATGCAAATTGTAATTAGCTGTCTGATGAATAATATTTTCAATTTTTAAATGCTGTTTCTTTATTTTTTTAATGTACCTAAAATATTTCTCAATCTGTTCGGAATTGAATATATTCTCAATCTGTTCGGAAAGGTAAAAATAGAATAGCAAGTAATTATAGGTAAAACAACTTGTTTCACTTATTTAAGTATTTCACAGATTTAAATTTATTTTTATCTAAAACACCAAATATTCTTTTAGTTTATATTTCATTACCAGCCATTCCTAATCCTTCATACACCATATTTTAACTTTCAACTGTTGTTGGTATATGCTGTTATGTATGTATTATAATTATTTGCTACAAAAAATTGTAAAAGAAAGCAAAAAGTAAAGCAAAACAATGAATAAATGCTGGACCAAATTTTTAAACAAAGTCCTTCAATGACACCAGATGGTGACACCAACTAACAGCATGGTGTCATGTTGCTCAACACGCTCTAATTAGAAATATTTTATTTTATTAGCAACGAATATAAATGATATTTTTAAATGAAAAAAAAATAAATAAATGTATATTTAACCATGCACATAATGATTATTAAAATTTTCTATAAAATTAGAACAGATTCTATAGAATTTGTATGGTTTATTATGAAAATAAATGATTTGTTCTACAGCATTTCATGTTACGACCAACTTTCCAGAGGCATGTCTTATCTGTATAGCAAGGTATGAGTGATACATTTGAATAGAGTTGATTATTAAACAGAAATGCAATTATTAAAAAAAAAAAAAAAATTTAAATATATTAAAAATATTTTTAAGTAGACTTTTCATATAAATTATGATTCGATAATCTATTATCATTCTTGTACAGCTAGTACATTCTGTTTATAAGAAAAAGCACATTTTGTAAGTATAGAATAAGAACCACCAAGTTTCTTTTTTCGCAGTATATTCATTAAATTTCAGTGACATTTTGATGCAAATTTTGCAATTATATTAGATAAATAGTGATATAATGAAAAAGTATTTCATTTATCCATTATATTATTAATATTGTTGTAAGAATTTTGAGTGTGAATAAAAATGTGGAAATAAATTGTGTTCTAAATTTATCAGTTCATTCATTGGAGTTGGCATGGGATTGCACCCCCTCCCCCCAAAAAAAAATTACATAATTACATTAGTTTTCTATAGGATCTATTTTAGAAAATAAATTCCAACACTGTAACCCCCCCCCCCCTTCAACCAATACCTCTTTCTATTCTGAAAATGTCTTTTATCTTCAGAGGAAATTTTCTGAAAAGCATCTTTATTGATTACGAACTTTACAGGGTTTAAATAACCAAACCTTTCATATTTTTTTTATACAAAAACGTGATTGCATAGATAAATATTTCATCTTTTGATACACACACACACACACAAAAAAAATAGAATTTGAAATGAGTTCAAATTATTTTTATAGAACTTTTCATTTAGGAATCCCGAGAAAAATTTGAATACCAATGGGACTGACATGTGTTACTTTACTAGAGCTATAAAATGTAGACATGCATAGGGTTATAGAATGTAGGCACTCATTCAACAATACATTTCCAAGTTTTTAGAAAATCTTCCGTTATAACCACATTTAAGATCATAATTTATGTTTATTGATATATTTTCTTTCAATGGTTATGTAAACATACTAATTTTATAGAACTCTGCATTCTAACTTAAATTTTTCGATAAAACAAAATTATTTGCTATTACCCTATTTTATAATCTTGTCATAACTAAGTATGCAGCATTAGTAGAGGGAACCGAATCACTCACTTGGCAGGCATTACCAGAATATTCCTTTTCTTCTGATCTCTATTTTCAATTCATGGTTGTCAGAATTCAAGAGGTCAGCATTCAAGGTCAGACTTGGTATCATCATAATAAGGACTTCAACCGTACGGGTGAATGTAGAAAATCTCTTATACTTTATACTCTAAAACTATATTTTTTATAAATGGACACTTAGAATACATATACCATAATTTTCATTAAAATAATCCTAAGATTTTAAGGATTTCTAAACACTTTGCAAATTAAATTTCTTATAGTTTAAGTTAAAAAGTAATTTTCATTTAAAATATCGCATAAAACAAATTAGTAGCATTTGGTAACATCTGATTTTGGTGGCAAAAATTAGCTCTCTTCTTCAGAATATAAGGATAGAGTAATAACCAACACAGGTTAAGTAAGCATCTGTCGTAAATGTGTAAAAGAGTTTATGATAGATACCTGCTTACTTTTGTTGGTGTGGTTGCTCAGTATATCATGAAAGGAAATGTTTTTTGTCTCCAAACCTGGTTGATATTATTATTAAAGTTGTTTTATACAGTATTTTTAATAAAGTTTTATTTTTTAGCCAAATGAAATTACATTACGATTGCAAAAAACAACTAAGGTAACAGCATATATGCTTTGCTACATACTTAGGTTAGAACAAGGTATATAAAGAATTTTGTCACTTTTAGAAAAAGACTTTGTTTATCACATTTATTATGGCTGATAATACAATTTTGAGAGAAAAATAGGATTGGTGCCTTATACATGCTAAATAGAGATCCAAATTAATCTTTTTTTTCATCTATGTGAATATGAATAACAAGATATCGATAGATCTTCAAAAAAGGGCTTTACTCTTACAAGCATCTTTGCATGAAACAGAAAAAATATTCCCACATCTTGTTGTTTGAAAGACTACAGGGGAAGAATACTTAAAAATATGATTTTATTTTTTTTAATGTACGACAGTTTTATTAAATGATAATATTCTTTTACGAACTCCTTTAAAACTAACCTAGAACATCTTCAGACTCTTCACAAAATTTTGCATATCCCAAAACCATATTCTTCAGGAAAGTTCAAAATAGAGGATCTCAACTTAAAATATCAAATAAGATCCTTCTATAAAAAAAAATATTTCTTAAAATATACTTTTTGTGTTTTTTGCTTGATCTGAGTTTAGAGAATTAAAATCATTCAAATCTCAGTTGTTATCTGAGAAGTTAAAAAAATACTATATGATTAGGAAACTCAACAGTTATGTACACACCTTGGGTAAACCAAATGTGGTCCATATAAGTTTTCATTGGGACTGTAGAATGTAGAACTACAAGTGATACTTTCCAACTAATTAAATACTTTTCAGAAAAAATACAAATCTTGACCTTTTGCTGCTGTATATTCAATTATAATTTGTTTATTTTGCCATATTTGTAACTTACTTATTTATTTTAGAAATTTTCTATTAATTCTTATTATTCATATATTTCAAAATCAGCAAATTTGGTTTGCAGCACAATATGTACAAATACTTTTCTTTGTTATTCATATTTGTTAATTACATAATTTTCTGTACCTTCCTCCCTCCAAGTACCCACTTCTGTATCTCTTTCAATGTTAAAAGCCCAAGCCTAAACTGTGCAATGTAAATTGGAGTCGGAATTTGTCTGCGTCCAAAAAACATTTACTGCTACTAAATTTCACAATTTCCATTTGTGATAGATAATGGATTCGAATAAAATGATAGACAAACACTAAAATGCATAAATATTAATTTGCATGTGGAGACATTATAATAATAAATTAAAAATAGACCCTAGTCTGACGGATTTAGCCGGTAGCTAATAAATATCATATTTTACTACATGATTTCCCATTCACAAAGCGTTTGAGCTCAGAGAAGATTTCATAACTTGTAAAAGTAACTTTAAACATACATTATATTCACTTAAGTTTTCATAAAAAAAAATTATCTTTAAATATTTTGCAATGTATGTCTCGTAAACAGAATTACTTACAAAACAGTCTGGATCCCATCCAAACAGTAATCAACTACAGAGTCTGTCTTGGCTCTAATTTCAATGTCTACCTATATTCAATCCGCATAATGTTGCTTAACGTGACAATTATATAATTATAAAAGGGCATGGTACATATAGTATGTTTAGTACTGACAAGAACAATTTCACAACATATGATAAATCTTTTGCCACTGAAATTTGGGTTGCACACAGGAGTTGAGAACCAATGTCAATTAAACGTTGCTGACCTGCTTTATCTTCATCACTATAACAATACAATATTACTTGAAAATCCAGCTTATTTCAAAAGCTAAATAATAAACATTTTAATAAAAATATGTAATCCCCCACTCTAGACCAAAAATCAAGACACACCTTATGTCGGTTACCTTGTTACCTTACACCTTTCTGGTAGGTGGGACGGTCTGGGTCTCAACAACACCTTATGTCGAAAACCCAGGCCATCCGACTCATCCGAAGACATAGAGCAGCAAAAATGGGCGGCCGGGAAACGACACACCTTATGTGTATTTATTATTGCAATTTTCTAGTTCAAACAAACAAAAAAAAGTATGCTTTGGAAAATGTTCTTTTTAATTTTAATAAATCTGCAGAACACAACATCTGATCCTGTTATTTTGACACAATACATGCAGTAAGCTCAGGCATTAAAATCATGAGAAAATATGAAATTAAAATTCATACACTGAAAATTATCCAATTTGACATTCTAACTCACCTTCAGTTCTACGTCATTATATCATAATTTGTTTCTGTCAAATAATTTTAATATACTAATTGTGAAGCTGTCAAAAAGTAAACAAACAACATTTTATGCATGTAAAACCATAAAAATTGACACACTCTTAAAATATTGCATCGAATTTTGAAGATATGTGCCATTTCTCACAACAGAGCATATTTTTTTCATTATTGTTAAGGAATAATACCTGTATTTTCAAATCAAAACAAAAAATACGTCGGCGAATTTGTTTGTAAACAATCCGTAATTCACTAAGCCTAACGGTAATTATACCATCAAATTTCTCTTTGAAAATTAAATAGAATACATAAGATGACATACTAATATCAAATATCCATCAAAATAAAAGTAAAAATTGAAATTATTTAAATTTTCACAACAGGGTTATAGTGAGTACTCACCAACCAGATCGATAAGATAATTCCCTTCCTCTATGCTAATACTGATGAAGATAATCAAAACAATCACGATAAATGTTAATTATAGGCTTAATTTAGACTTCTAAGAAAGGTTTATTCCCTGGGCAGACTCTAAAACTTATACATTAATATATACAACTGCTCCTCGAACGCTCCACATGTTTAAATGCAAGCCGCCATCTTTTTTAATTTGACGCAAGGGATTCTGGTCGGCGCTCCAATCCAAAATGGCTGCTGGAGGGTTCCTGCTGTGAGGGTGTCGCGTAAGTTGCTCCTGATTGATCTTATCTTTCATTTCTTTTACCTTATTTTAATGAGATTAAATTTAAGAAATAGTCAAATTAGGTGCCAGTTTTAAATTCTGAAGTCCCAATGAGCGTTTGTTTACCTTCTACGTCACGAAGAGTACCCGCATCTTTCCGTCTCTGCCCAGAGACGCTGAAAAAGAGAGAGAGAGGGAGAAAACGTCGTCGCTGCGTTTGTATTGATGCGTTGTAGCTGTGCCGCTTATCCCACCGCTATGGCAGTGAATCAACTTCTATCGAATAGCGGCTCGTGGCAAAATTTTCAAAAATTGCGTGGTGAAATTTTAAAGCGTTGATTGGCGGCGCGCCGGGCTGTCTCCGCGAATGGGTAATTTTCTTCGCCGCCCCTTCTTTTAACAGTTCGCGAGGAAAAGTTCTTTTTAAAGGGTGAGAGAGCGCGAAAGATGGGACGATGGTTTTTAAATGCTGGCGATTCCTTTTCGAGCGCTATCGATCAGCTATATACTGATTGCAAGTCCGGCGGATTTAGAGCTTTTTGCTCCTTGGCAAGAACAGCTCTTAAAGATGGATTTTTTTACTGTATTGAAAAAGAGTGAAGATTGTGTACATTTTTAAAACTTTGAAATGAGTTTAGTTTCGGAAGAGAAGCAAACAATCAAATCATGCCTTAGCATTTTATCAATTAAATGAATTTTAAAAAGACTTTAATATTTTTTGCTGTTTACACTGAAGCACCTGATGACATTTTTTCGAATGATTTTCATGGATTTAAGATCGTCTAAGTAAGCATATTAACTTTTATTTTTTTTAATAATTTAAAAATAAATTTTAAATTTATTTTTAATTTTAAAATTCTAGAAACATTATGATTTTATTGTTGGATATTTGTTTTATTTTAATTGAAGTTTTTTCACGCATTTGAGGATTTTAAACTATTTTTAAAACCAACATATAATTTTAAACAGTGTATATATGTCTGTATTTTAGGAGAAACTGAATTACTAAAATTTTATTAGAGTATTTTGAAAGTATTTTTCTGTAAAATACTATTTTTAAAAATATTATCATATATGCTTTTTTGTAGAATTAGATGCCATCTCAGTTCTAAAAATTGCGTCTCCTTCATTTTTATACCGTGCGTTTACAATAAAATTTGGATGTGTTCCAAATAAAAATTCTGAATGATTAGTAATTTTAGCAAAAGAAATCATAATTTTCATTATAATTTTCAGTTTATATTTACTTGTTTCATAACTGTAATTGTATGAAAATATTTTTTTAACTTGTTTTCTTTTTTAATCAACATAAATTCAATTTATTTTACCATAACATTAAATAAATTCAAATTTTGCAATATCGAACTTTAGATTATATAGATATCGTATTTTAAATCTCTGTGCAGATATTCTTTAACGCTTTGATTTCTAAAATTAAATGTTGGTTTTCATATTATTTATTACTTTCTCTACAGTATTTTGATTCTTTTGTATTTAATTATTTCAACTCACTTACTTTTGCTTGTTATAGATAGAAAGATAGTTATATATTTTAAATCACGTTGCTTGATTGATCATAAAATAATACCTTTAAGTTTAATTATACAAAAATATTTCAAAATGCATCATCAGTTTAATTAATTTTGTAGGAACACTAAGTCAATTATGATACATGTAAAAATGGAATATATTTTAATTAAATTTAACTTTTAAAGTAAAATGGCTTTGTGAAATTTAATGAAACGAAAACGCAATAATAAATTAGATAATCAAGGTCCATTAATGTATATGAAATATAAATAAAATAAGTAAAACTAATAAATATTTAATAGAATTGGCAACAATGTTTTGTTAGGGAATTTCTAAAAAATTTACAGAAAATAATTTCAACTATCACAACACACCTATAGTAAGAAATTTATTATTTATCTACTTTTATTTTCTTTCAATCATATTTCAAACTACGATTGTATAAAAATCGTCTGCGTTGTTAATTCAGCTCTTCTCTTTCAATCAATATTATTATCGCTCAAATAAATTTGATTTTAATTCAAAGAATTGTACGTCTTAATGACAATTGTAATAATATCTATCAAAATAGAATCTGTTATTAGTCTATATGAATATCGAATTAAAATAAAAATTTTCTTAACAATTGAAAAGTATACTTCTGTGTCTTCTGTTCTTGATTATTTTATAGCGTAGTTAATTTCGCAATTGTTGTACAATAAAAAAACATTTAACTCAATTTTCTTATTTAAAACATTCCTAAAACTCGCGTTTAAAGTATATTATAAATCTTAGATTTAAAATTATGTCTCTTTGGACGAATTATAAATTTTAAAATGTTTCAGGTATAAAACAAATCATAGGTCTACTTTATTTAATGTTTTGTACTGACAAGTTTAAATGCTGCCACAAATAATATTATAATACCTAAGCTTTTTTGTTGTTGTCAATGGCTACAATAACACCTTGTACTTCCGCAACAGTACGGTAAGTCATTCCATCTTTATGTTCCCGTGAAGCCGACAGTCGTGTTACGTACAGTTGGTTTTGCTGCAAAGCGTTCCTTATTGGGTGGAAATTTTTCATTTGCGCATTTTTTTCTTTCGTATTGAGTTTCGTAATGGTTATTATTGCATGACATATATTTCAAATTAAAGAATTAAATTAATAAACAGGGGATTCTTGTATATACTTTAATATGCAGCCATTTTGCCGGTGATTTTGACAAATTTTAATCGTCAACAGTCCTAATTTTTAACATACACAGTGTACTTATACTATTCATACATTTTATATTTTATATATTTTGCCTTGATGGGATTGTATGATTCATAAATTAATTTTTTTCTTTTAAATATTATCTTACTTTTATTAATAATAATCCAGAGTTCTGAAAATGTGAAAACAATTTTATTGCCTAACATTTTCCTAAAAGATACACTTTAGCCTCATTAAAACTTGGAATCAGAATAACTTTTTAGAGTAGGTGCAAAATGATGATTGTTTAAATCGGCAAACGTTCGGAGTTTAATCATTGTTACTGATAATTGCGTTTTTGTAGAGTCAATTAATTTTATTGTAGATGTCAAACATCTAATAATATGATGAGAAATGAAATTTATAAACAGTGATAAAATAGTGGAATTTTATAATCGTAAAAGACTGACATTTTATAATTAGTATAAGAAATTTTGATTTTGTACTGGACCTTTGATCCATCATTCTGAAAACCAAAATGACTCAAAACTCGGAACTTTTTGAAATTAAAAAGTAAAATTTTATCTTCATTAATAAGATTTTTTTTGGAGAAGTAGTCAGAATGGGAAGTAAGAAGATAACGTAGAATATAACATGGCGAGGAAAAAAATTTAGTCTAACTTTGTAGATATCATCAATTATTAAATTGTTCAAAATTAAACCTAAATATATGTAGTGGGAGTTTGCACTTGATTTTCATATATATTCATATCCCATAGTGTTTCGTTCTTATATTTCAATCATTATGAAAATGAAAAGAATATGTAATGAAATGAGATTCCGAAACCTTTTCAGATTTTGTACGTCTTAATATTTCAATTTTGAATCAAGTTCTTATATTGCAATCATTATCGGAATGAAAAAAATATGTAGTGGAATGAGATTCTAAAATATTTTTAGATTTTAATCGTCTTAATATTACATATAAATTGTGTAAAAGTTTCTTTTTTCCAGCTGGCAAGAGCTTTGTGACGTTGTTGTTGACTTATCTGTGTTAATACAAACTATTTTCATACAATTAATATCCATTGTTTTACCTCCGAAACCGTTTGTTAATCAACTGCTTATGCTGTTAGGTCGTTACTAATGAAGTATTTTTAAATTGAACCTATTCCGTAGAACCAAATTATTAGTTTTTCTTATATACTACCATCATCATTCTGGGAAATGTCACTGTTTTCCCATCAAAATAATACTACAAAAATCTTAAAATCAAAATAATTCAATTTTTAATCATAAGAACTACTTACAATTATAATATTTCGCATAATATATCTATCTACACACAAAATATAATAGTGGTAGGTATATTTGTTTTTGTGTTATTGTATTCACCTCACAAACATGCCCACACACACAGACGGATTTTTCTTTTATAAATGTTCGAAATGGATTCTTAAAACGTGCTTATTGTTTATCCGTCAAAATCTCGAATTCGAAATTTTTCTGGTATACAATACATTTAATATACAAAATAGTGGTAGATATATTTGTTTGTGAGCTGTTGTATTCACCTCACAGACATGTCCGCTCACACACAGACGGATTTTTTTATTATAAATGTTCGAAATAGATTCTTAAAACGTGATTATTGTTTATCCGTCAAAATCTCGAATTCGAAAATTTTTTGGAATTCAATACATTTACTATACAAAAGTATTAGAAGTAAAAATGTTTCATTCCGAACTATGTAACTCATAAATGTATAAACAAATTGTTCCATCGAGTTGGTGAATAATCAATAATATCCTCATTTTTATCTTCATATTTTCATAAAAATGTAATTAGCCTTTAATTACATTATCCTAATTTTCATAAAAAAGTAATTTGCTTTTATTGGGCCATGAACCTCCAATTTTGGATGTCCGATTATATTATCAAACATATATTAACGTGTATCTTCTTAGAATATATAATTTCTCTTTACACGTTCAAATGCTTTTATCAAATATTGCATTCTATTATTGCCAAGTAAAAGCAAATAGTGCTTATACACATTATTTGATCAAATGATATGTGAATATTAATGAGAAATGTCAAAGACCTTTGCGAGGTCAGTGGATATTACACTTTTTCGACTGTCAAACTTTCATTTTAAGTGCATTTGAAATAACGCCGGTGAAAGGGTGTTTTTTCTTCCGATGTTATATTCTAGTATCATTATAAATAAGACTGTATTTTTTAACAATAGCTGCAGTGTGTGAGCTTCAATGTTAAATCGAGGTATCATAAAAAGAAAATATATTCATGTAAAGCTGCAGTGTGTGGAATTTAATGTTTAGGTGAAATCATAAAACGATATATTTTTTAACAAAAGTTGCAGTGTGTGAACTTTACTGTTAAATCGAGGTATCATAAAAAGAAAATATATTGTATTTTAAAAATACACAAGTGGTCTTGGTTAAGACACAAAACTCCGGGAAATGGTTCGTGCTTTTTAATGTATTCGTTATATAATATCAATTTTGTTGATATGAAAATTATAATTAAGTTTGCATTTAATTTAATACTATATAAACAAGAAATGTATGAAAGAATTTTGATATGGTAACAAATGTACACTTCATTTTTGAAGGAAATATTAATCATTTTTATTCTATTTTGTATACTTGTTTCGTATTGTCATACGAATGTTCGAAAAACTACAAGGGGCATCTCTGAAACCGGAAATGCAAATCCATAGTGACTCCCCCTCCCCCTCTGGAATTCAATGCTGAATTCATATCAGTTATCATCTATGCGCAATCTATAGCCAATCATGAAAAATAAATGTTTCTAGGAAATTTTGAACCGGAAGTGGAAATCCTTAATGAACTCCTCCTCATACTCCTTCGGAATTCGAGGCTGAATCCATATTAGTTTTTTATTTAAACCAGTGGTTCCCAACCTTTGAGGCATCGAGATACACTTTTGATATGCATTTAAACTAAAAATCGACTTCTATCTGTAGCTAACATAGCATATTATCAGAGACTTATTTTAGGGGTGGGTGAGAGTTCCAACATTCTTCGAACTGAAAGATTTCAAGAAAATCTCAGTAAAATTGTAAATTTTTGTTTTTTAGTTATTTTTGATGAAAATATAGCGAAACCCCTTGCCAAATGTATTTTCAAAATACTACACTAATATCTCATAATTTAAACAGAGCGATATCCCAGAGAGATACTTGTTCTTTAACTTGCAATGCTGCATTAATAGAGGGTTGTTGTTGTTGAAACCCAGACCGTCCGACCTACCAGAAAGGTGTAAGGCATTAATAGAGGGTGTAGAATTTCACAGAAAGTTTAAAATTCTGTTTTAAATATCTACCACCTTTTTATGCAAAAAAATTATTTACGTTGTTAATTTTTTAAACCATGTTGTTCTGCTCAAATAATATCATATTTTCATAAAAAGTTTGGCAGAAATCGGGCTAAAAACTCCTCTAATATCAAATCGTACCGACTTTCTGAACCATCTTTTCTGTCAACTAACTACAACAGTTAAAATGAAATGTTAACTAAATAAATAAATATATTTAACATCATGCGTTTATAAGAGTTTTAAGGTAAAATTTAATTTTCATTCCAGAAAAGCGCGATGCAAAAGTCCTCACCCCCTCCCCACAATCATCCAAAGATCAACTTGAGAAGTCATAATATAATAATCGACAGGTTGTACACCACTGATCTAAGCTCTATTTATGGCCAATATTGAGACAGATGTTTCAAGTAAAATGAAAACGCTTGAACTGGAAATGAAAACAGAACTGGAAGTGGAAATGTTTAGTAAACCCCTAATCTCCTCCGGAATATTATTCTGAATCCAAATCATTCATCATCTGAGCTGGAAATAAAGGCTCAACCAGAGAAGCAGATGTTTTAAGAAACATTTTTTCGTATAAACAATAGTATGGCAAAATTTTGGCCACCAATGAGGAATGTCACAAGGTGTCTTTGTTTTTTATGCTGATATCAATGAATTATACATTTTTGTCTGACGAACTTCATTTTAATTCTTTTGAAAATGAGGCAGTTTTTCAAGTTTTTTCCATGTCATTATACTTGAGTTTCATCATAATTTTTAACAAAGCAGCGGTGTATGCATTTCAATATTAATTTGAGGTATTATAAAAATTGAAGGCGTTTCCGAGCAATTTTACACAAGGTTTGGAAGGAAATATATTTTTAAAAATGAAATACTAAATCAACATTTGTCCAAACGTGCAAAATACTTGCTTTCCTTGAAAAAAGAAACATTGAAAGAAAATACCAATTACATTATAATTTTTGCCAACCAAATTTTGTTCAGTAAATAAAGTTTTGCTCATATTTGTTCATAGTTTGCATTTCTAATAGATGAGGCTGTGATATTAAACACTTCATATGTTATAATAGTGGGGTTTTGATGTAAATGTTGCAGAAAAACTAATTCTAAGATTTTTCATATTTTCTATGGACACAATCTGTACAAGTTATTTCACATATAAGAAATATATTTTATTCGCAACACGCATCACTTATTTTCTAAACACAATATCACGTAAAGGTTTATACCAGTTTTTATTGTAATTTCTTTTTGTATTTTCTTTATTTTGTTTAAGAATACCTTTTAAATTTTAAGAAAAGACAAAATAATTTCGAAAATATGATGATTAGTAAAATACTAAGTGCTTGTATTTTATATTTCTTTTTTGTATTCGACAAGTATTTGAGTTTCCCTGCCTTGATTTTAAAAGATACACGTTGATGTTGGTAAAACATGCAAAACCTCGGGAAGTGGCTCCTTTTGATATTTCCCTTACGAAATATGAATTTAGTAGAAATGAAAGCTATAAAAGTTCACATTTACTTGCATTTAAAAATATATAGAATTAAAAAAATTGATAATAACTGAAATATCCAGATAAGAAGAGAGATAAGTTGTATCCATACACTTGATGTATTGCGTCATCACTAATTGTTTGTTGTATCATTACATTGTATCATGATATGCAATGAAAATAATATCGGGACAACATCTGTATATCCCTGTATATTATGAAATATTTTGAAATCTTTCTGGCCTTAGTTATATACATACCCTATAATATTCAGAAACCTTAAAAATTTAGTACGAAACTCTGATAATTTGGCATAAATCTGTTTCTCTGTTTCTACTCTCTAATACACAAAAAAGATACAGTTTCTTAAAAACATAATCAAACTATCATACCCTAACAAAATAAAATCGCTGAATTAGACTTTTCTTGACCATATCGGATTTTGTGAAAGTAAAATAAAATACATGTTACAAAATATAAACGCCAAGATGATATAAAATTGACCAGAACTAAACTGGAATTTGTTGTATTACTTTTTTCGGGTACTGTACATACAGGAAATGGGATAGGGTAACACAAATAGTTTACACACAAATAGGATATATAGGATCTCATATAGGCACAGAGGTAAAAATTCTTGACTAATCAGCCTGAACAAAATCACGTTGCTACCGGAGCTTATCGGGTTAGTAGAAAGGGAGAGAGAGATAAATTAACTATTATTCTCTATTTTATTTATATTAGTTTTAAAGATTTTAATACCAATTAAGAACTGATTATGAACCAATTAAGCCACTCAATGAACAATTTTGTTGGTTGATTATATTCATTTACTCATAATTTAATCAACTTAATTATCTTATCATTTAATCAACTGTTAATTTGTGACTGTAGTGAAAGAGACTTTTTTTTTTAATTTATTACAGAATTATTTTTATTTTCTTCTGCCAGCAAAGTGTTAAATATATAAAAATACATAAATACTTAGATCCCGATTTTGAAAGTTAAAAATATCGAAATATCAGTATCCCGGTTTTGAGAATTAAAAGTATCGAAATACAGATATCTCTGTATTGAAAATTAAAAATATCGAAATACCGGTTTTGAAAAATACAAATCTCGGAATCTGTATCACTGTTTCGAAAATAAAAGATACCAAAATATATCATGGTTTTGGAAATTAAAAATATTAAAGTATTCGCTGTTAGAAAAACACGATATTTTTTCATTAAAATAGAACAAATTACGTTCAATTTGGAATATTATTATTATTTGTACAATTGTAAAGCATTATATTATTTAGTGTAAACTCTTACAATCAACGTTAATTTAAAATGAAATAGAACACACTGATAGAAAAACACAATATATTTTCATTAAAGTAGAAATTTGAAATATTATTATTATTATTATTATTTTGGGGGGGGGGTGTAAAATTAAAGAACATATCGTTTAATATAAACTGTTAAGATTAACATTCTTTTAAAATGAGATAAAACACACTGATAGAAAAACACAATGCATTTCCATTGATGCAGAAGAAAGTACTAGAATGAAATATTTATTTTTCTCGAACTCTAAATGCATGCTAATTCAACTTTTTGTGTTGTTTACGGAAATAGGAATAAATTTAATCATTTAAAAAAGAATGATTTGGGTTCATTTTGGTAATTTAATTTTTTATTTCATAACATTCCAATTATTTCTAACTATTTAAGCTATTTAAAGTCACGCGGTTGTTTTTGTTACAACACGTGACGTTACCTCATGCAAGTACTTCTAATTTATTCGATGCTTATTCTAGCATTTGTGCAAATGAGGGACATCTAAACTATGCAGGTAAAAATGGGGGCCCACAAGTCGCATTTGAATCGGAAGAGCTGTTTTACTCCCCATTTGATAACAAGAAAAAAAATCATATTTTAATTTTTATTTATCTCATACTATGTGTGGAAAAATTATTATTTTCCCGAAAATTTTTTTAATTTGGGATGTTGGCGATAGTCTGAATATAGGTCAAACACTTTTGGAGAAATGGCAGCTTGTGTGTGTATATGTGTGTGTCATAGAGGTATAGACACGGTAACTTAGAATGAATGCATATATCGCCATGACAGGCCACGTGTTGTAAATACATTATGCAAGAAATTTGAATTGGATATTTTTAATATAATTTTTGCGATTATAATACGAGGGTAATGATTTCTTCCAGGGATTATCAAAGAAATTAAATTTCAATTTTTTAAGATATTGCATTTTCGTTAAATTGGCGACACTTTCCAAAACTGTCCAAGTTTGTAATATTTAGCCAAATCATGGTCACCAAATTATCGCCAAATTTTTCATCATGGTCACCAAATTATCGCCAAATTTTTCATCGTGGTCACCAAATTGTCGCCAAATTTTTCATCATGGTCACCAAATTATCGCCAAATTTTTCATCGTGGTCACCAAATTGTCGCCAAATTTTTCATCATGGTCACCAAATTATCGCCAAATTTTGTTGCCAGGTGAGACAGATGGAGAGAAGGAATTATCTTATGTAGTATTAATGCATTTATTACAAATTTGTAATTTAACTTATAGACATCAGTGTTAATAATTTCATCTAAAAACAAATCACATTTTTGAAAATGGTTTTAAATTATTGTTTAATATAATATCGTATATAGGCATGAATGTTTAAATGAAAATTATTCGAGATGGAATTACCGTTTTTTCACTTACATTACTATGAATTATTAAAATATTTTATTCAGTTTAAATTTAATTGCTGCTTATGCATATTTTATCGAAACTCCATAGGGAGTTTCAGTGCTCGCAATTGAAATGCAAGTTTAATGAGAATATTCAAACTTATGAATAATTTAAATATTGTTTTAAAAGTGAGGGAAATTAATTTTGCTGTTTATTTTCTGTGTATTCCTCATATTTGGGGATAAATGAAAGGGAAACTGGCTTTAAAACAGTAGTAGCTAAAGTCTATAATACAGTTCTCATTATATTAAAGATAAATGAAAGTTAGGTAAGACATTTATAAACTTTATTCCGAAATTGGTTGCTCGCCTAATTTTCATCATATGGCACTAGTTCATAGTTTTGCTCACTGAGGAAGTTTTTTAACTCATTCTACCGTTTTTCATCTTCATCCTTGAGCTTTTTCTTATTTTTTCCAAATTTTCGTTGGCAATAATTATTTGTCTGCGGCACGTGATATGACTTTTTTTTGACAGACGCGCACCTGCTCTCGTTGATACTGGTGCTCAGCCATTTTTATCCTGCAGAAGAAGGCTCATTTTGCTTTTGAAACCGGTTTGTTAGACATATCCTCTTTCAAATCGTGGGTGTACTCTCAGGATACAAAAACGAGTCCAAATTTCTGGATAACTAACGCTTTTATTTAAAAGCACCAATAAGCATAAATAGGAATAATTTACGGCTAATAACACTATAGCTATCTTACAAGATCACAAAATAACTGTCACGTGCAACAAGACAACAATTAACTGCACAACTAACTCACAAAATAGCAGAAACCGTTCTCAAAATACTGGCGTATCTCACAAATCAATTTGATTCGTATTACGTCAACAAGTCCAACTGAACGATGACTTCATTATATACTTTCCATAGAAATCTCTACAAAGAGGGCGTATCTACGGAACTGATGGATAAATTTAGAAAGTTCAGATGCCCTCGAAAACTTATCAAAAGTCGCCACGCTGGCGATATTTTGCCAATCTGGCGCCATGGTCATGAAAAATGTCGCCAAATTCAAGCAACTCTACCCACACATAATAACAGTGGTTGCCTGTGAATGCGTTAACTCCTTGTTGAAATCCGGTATGCCAAGAAGCATTTTACGCAGTCGTAACAATATATTATGCAACCTGTTTACTAGCGAAGTATTTATTTTTCAGATTTAAGAAACTTGAAGTTTACGTTTTTAGGATTTCAACTTTTTTTTTATTTTTTTTTATTTTTGGGATTTTAAAAGTTAATTATTCATATATTCACCTTATAAAATATTCTCAGGACTTTTCGAAATAGCCCATTTAAAAATCGTACAAAATCAATAAACTTTTTTTAACTATGCCTGACAGTAGAGCTTGGGTCCAGCCCACGGACTTAGGCTGAGCCCGACCCGTGGGCCGATACTGAGTGTTTTAATACTGTTTCGGGATGGGGCGGGCTGACTTCAATTTTAAAAAGTGTGGTACAGCCGGGCCGATCATATTTAGTTTTGAAAAAAATTTAAATAAATTTTAATTGGGTACATGAAATTATTGTGTTTTTTTTCCCAGCTATGTAAAGATAAATGTTAAAAAATATAACTTTTTAATCTCACCTTTTCATAGAAAAGTTCATATATTCATGTTTTTAACACATTTGAATACAAATTATTTCGAACCGTACCGAGTTGAGATTCAATGGTCTTCTATCCGGCCCGGACTGAGATGGGATGGGCTAAAGTTTTACATTTATGATTTTTTTCGGGCTCGGACCGGATCTAAGAACTGGTATTGCCACACCGGGCCGGGTGAAAAGCTAGAAATTCGGTCCGTGCAGGCCTCTACCTCCCAGGTTATACCTACTTTTAGTTGCTTAGTTAGTTGCTTTCTGACATTTAAATCTCACTCAAAGATTCTTCTGACATCTACCATTGAGATACCCTGACATTAATGAATGCTTCTTTTTACGTTCTCATTCTATTGCATAGTAAAAGTATTGTTTTTTCGAAGTTTTCGAGTTTAAGATTTTGACTGATAAACACGTTTTAAGATCTTCTGAACTTAACCTATTTCCCACACTTTTTGAAAATATGTTCTTTATGTGCGTGTGTTAAAAATATGTGCTTGATAATTCAAGAGTAAATAAGCCTACTATTTTCAAATTTGTGAAGATACATTGTGTAAATAGCTAAAACGAGATCGGATTTTTAGTAATTATCACGAGAATTCAAATTATTTGGATTTTTAGATTCTCATAGCATTCTTTCCTAAGGAAAACAATGATGAAGTTGTATTGCTATGGGTTGGAATATTATGCCTCTTAATATCAATTATTGGGCATTTGTGGGTGCAGAGTATACTAATACTGTATTCACTTATTTAGCGGTAAACAAAATCAAGATTTTGCGTTTCATTTTTCTATTTGTATAGATTTAAATCTCATCTTTTTATTCATTCTTTTTTTTTAAATATTTTAAGCAGACTTTATTTAAAACTTTATTTATATTTTGCAGATAGCATCTTTATTATTTATTGATTCGATGTGTATTATTATAACTGATTTTAAAAGAAATCTAAAATTACACTTATTAATATTTTTAATGACGTATTTGTTTTGCATTCAGTTACACTTATTAATATTTTAATGACGTATTTTTCCATTCAGTTACTCTTATTAATATTTTAATGACGTATTTTTTCATTCATATATGTTCTCATATTTCCTCAATTGAAACTAAATAAACGGAAAAAAAAATTAATTTTATTGAAATTCCGTAATACCCATTCTCGAAAATAATTGTTAATGATAATGTTAATAAAGGTTTATAAAAACCAAACTTTTATCGTTTCTTTCATATAGAAATTGATTATTTTAAACTAAAAAGTGGTTGATTATGTTAATCAACGTCTTTATACATTTTTAGACTACAGAAAAATTAGTTGTAAGCTAAAAAAATATTTTTTCCTCCTTCTATCGTGCATCTCTTTATAATCATTTATTTGGATTTAGCGTATTTTCTTGTATTTCCCGAATGTGACTCCTTTTATAGATTCAATATGTTTAATTTCCTTACAATGCATATAGAATATATAAAGGGGAGTATCGAAAGGGGAAAATGCACAGAACGTTGATAAATCTACTTGTTTTGGGCATCCATGAAAATAAATCAGCCTTTTAAATGCTTGTATGTCTTTAGGGCAGTAGGTGCGATATCTGTCGAACCAATGGAAATATTCAAAATAATTTAATGCGATTTTGATTACAATCTATATCATATAATCGATATCAACAATTGATTAACATAGACTTGTTGACTTTCAATGACCTCGAATCGCGAATAGGTCATCAATTTTTCGCATTTTTGTTCATGAAAATTGAAAACTACATAATTTTGTTAAATAACGTTAAACAAATAGTCAATTTATTGGACATGTATTACGTAACAGCTAATTACATCATTTACAAGACGTTGCTAGCCATGTTTCTGGAGGTAGAGCATATTTTGATTTAAAAGTAGTATTAAAAAGCATAAATTCTTGCTACTATCAAGATGTTCAAATTAACCGATGTTTTTAAGTAATTTAAACACACATTCATCAAGAATCATTAGGGATTATCACCACCCGTGCTCGAGATGTTGGAAATTTTTATTTCCCTTTCAATAAGAGCGATATCTTTTTACTTTCCCTGCAATACATGGTAATGTATAGGGAAAGTATTGGAATCATGCCGAAAATCGCAACTCGAGTTTTCGACGGATCTACACGTTTCGAGACCTCTAGAATACGAAAAAACTATTTTTAGCGTGACGTCTGTGTGTGTGTCTGTCTGTGTGTTTGTGTGGCTGCCTGTCTGTCTGTGCAGATTTGCGAATCTGCTGCTGATTAGTTTTGGATACGATTCGGGATAAAAGAACCCGCCTTTTTTTTGCGAAATGGCCCGTAAAGGCTTGTATCCTCTAGCTAAAAATCTAATGGACCGAATTTCACAAAATTTGGCAGATAAGTCGCTTGCGGGTCACGCTGGTGCTGATTAGATTTTGGTACGATTCGGAAAAAAATAACCTGCCTTTTTTGCAAAATGGCCCGCAAAAATCGACAAAATTTAAAATGAAGAACTACGTATGCTCAAATATATCCATTAAATGTTCGTTTAATACGTAATTTTTAACGAAGAAAATAATAAGACCAACCCCATTACACTAGGACTAGCCGTTCTCGAGATATTTTAGTTTTTTCGTATTTTCTCTACGCCATCTTTGAAAATAAGTCCAGTTATCAAATGAGAACGAAAATTGAATTAAAAGTGAATTAAATTTAATTAAAATAAAGAGAACGTGAATATAAGTCTGCAGGGAAAGTCATGTGCTGCCCAAATCAGATTTTTAAATAATAGAATGATTCGAATGAGATAAGGTACATTTTCTTTTTAAATCGAAAATTAGGATTCCGTTGATGAATGGCGATATCAAATTATAAAAAGACACCTGTTATTTTTGTTTCCACAAAATTGAAATTTGTTAATTTGTACGCAACTTTATATAGATCTGACACATCACATTTTATTTTAAAATAAAAGAGTTACAAAGACCTCCCCACCTTCTCCTCACTGTGTTCAGGTATACTTGTAATGCAGCGCATGTGTATCCTTGAAATTTTGTTTAATTGGTATTTAAACAGAAGAAGATTAGCAAACAGTCATATTTTCTTATCGTTCATATAACAGTCTCATCATAACAGTCGTTCATATAACATCATATAACAGTCGTTCATATAACATCATATAACAGTCGTTCATATAACATTTCTCATCATTCGTATAACAGTCATATAGCAAACAGTCATCATCAAAGAAAATAGTGCAGTTTAAAAAAATGAATTGCTTTCGAAACTTTAAATGTTTGATCAATGAACAGGTGGATAAAAATTACTTAAGGTTTTAAAAACATTTTAAAGGTGAAACTGCTCTGAAGTAGATACAGTAAATGACTCCGTATAAAGTATATAAAGTAAATACTCCGTATAAAGTATATAAAGTAAATACTCCGTATAAAGTATATAAAGTAAATACTCCATATAAAGTAAATACTCCTTATAAAGTATATAAAGTTTAAAAGTATATAATGTTTGGAAGAAAATGAATTATCTGAAATTGTATCATGTCGGATTGATATAAATATTTTCGCTTCTTCATAAACATAAAGTATTATTATTCCCAAAATACTTGAATTATATATTTTGATAAAATCATATTTGCTGACCCCCCCCCCTCCTCAACCATTGTATTATAAATAGACTTAATTATAACATAGTTATTTTATAACTAAGTACTTTATATAACTTTGGAAACTTTAGAACTTTATATAATTTTGGCGTCTAATTCCCAGGAACTGTTGTAGGTAGAGATTAGATGATTATTGATATATAGATTCAATATCAAATTCTGCTAAGGAAGTAAAGTGGTTGATTTACTAAGGATTTCCTCTTCCATGTTCTTTTTCCTTTTTCTTGAAAAATCCACTTCTCAAGATTGGTTATAGATAGGATTATAACTGATATGGATTCAGCATAATATTCCGATGATGATATATGTTAATTCAGCATCTCTGGAGTAGGTAACGGGTTCACTAAATATTTCCATTTCCGATTATTTTTCACTTCCGGTTCAAAAATTTTCCTTGAAACATATATTTCTTAGGATTGAGTATAGATAGAGCTTGTATGATGACTGATATGGATTCTGCATCAAATTATAGATGCTCTAGGGGTGGGGGAGTCACTAAATATTTTCACTTCTGGTCTTACAATATTAAAGGTGGATTAATTGACAAATGTTGACTGTCTGGCGTTCATGACTTTGTGCTGCTGCGCTGTCTGTTTATCCTGACGAAAGAGGCTGTCTATGCCTTCGTTTCTTTTCGATACAGACCGTCCGACCTACCCGAAGATGTAAGGTATCTGTTTGGACGGCCGAGACAGTGCCCCCTAATTTAGACCGGAACCCAGTACTGACGGTATTTACAAAAACCTTACCCTTCCTCTCCTATCATAAACTTTTTGGAAGGACTTTCGGAACCACAGATTTAATGTATCCGTACTCCGCGTAAACACGGGGATATTTTTGACAGAGCCGGGAATCGTACTCAATTCCCCCAAGAGCAATCCCTGTGCCTTAACCATTGGGCTAACCCCGTCTTTGCCTAAACCCCGTCTTTGCCTTCGGAACTGGTTGATACTTTTAATCAACTTTTTATGCTATCACCATTTGTTGTCCATCAGATATTTCAGAATGATATTATGAACTGAAAACATTTTTAAATAAAACTATATATTTAAACTGAGATAATATTTTTTTAGCATTTACATATAGATTATCAGATTATCCAATTTAAAATATAATTAGCCTGTCAAGACAGGGAGAGAAATTACGTTGTTACATTTTTTTTTTTTTTTATGTTTAAGAATATGCACATTTGTTTAAGAATATACAATGCTTAGCGTTGAAAATTAATTTATTTTAAATTGGTTTAGTTAGGTCCCATGGCTCAATTGGCTCAGTTAAGTGTACAATATTTTACCCTTTTATGTCACCGGGTAGTTTCTAACGGTTTTGTGTGTGTGAAAATACATTTTTATCCCCAACATCCTATTTTGTCCGCCCCTAGGAAGGATATAAGAAATTCGTCCCCATTAAGTACTGTTACGTGTGTAGGTGATACTCTTAAATGTGCAAAGATTCAGCCTTTTAAGTCACTGAGGGACTTCTGGAGGGTCTGGAAAAACAAAAACATTTTATACAATTATATATATTTAAGGGACAATAGGGAATATCTTATTTGAATAAGTCTTGCTATTGCATCGGATATGAATAGAATAACCATTAGTGTACGAAAGTTTAAAAATAGTCCAATGTCTAACTTCACTTTCCTAATATTTTTTTACTTATTTTGCGCTTTATTTAAGGACTAAAAAATAAAATTAAAATTGTCAGTATATTTATTCCAACATTTCATTCATGTGTCAAATGTCTAAGATTTATAATTAACTAAAGGAGGAAAAAACTTATATTGGAATATATTCACCAGATTCGGCCTCATTGCTTGTAAATAGTTGATCGAAATAGATTGCTTAGTTCAGGAGATAGTTCACTTAGTGCGTTTTTGAATTTTCATTTTTTCTATACAGGTTTTCTAAGAAAGTCCTTCAGTACTCGAATAAATTTATAAGGAAAAGTCCATGAGTGTGCAAGTCTATCTATAATCTATAGTAAAGTGGCCATGCCTGATGGAATAAAAGTGATTGCAGTACCTAAAAAGTGATTGCAGTACCTAAAAAGTGATTGCAGTACCTATTTAAAAAGATAGGATAGCGAATTCAACATCAAATCGAGATAGATGAAAAAAGCCAATTGCAAAGTCTAAAACAGCATTGTCTAATTAGAAAGAATCTACCGTAAGGCTTCTATAGAAGGGATGTATTTCACGCAGTATGGCTGTTGGTGAAAGGCTGTGCTGTATAGAAATGTTAGATTAAACCAAACTGACATGCACAGGAATTTAACTTAAAGTCTGTTCAAAATGACCATCCAAGGATTGAATAAGGCATGCGGGCAGCTGCCCTGGATCCCCTCATCAGAGGGGGACCCCTAAATTAAACAACTGTAACATCGAAAAATTAACAATTGCTTCCTGAAAAAATAAAATCTTGCTATCGGATATATAGAGATTGCTGTACTAATTCATGATCTAGACCATATTGGCTTTGACTGGGATGAAAAAAGTCGTCAATAATTTAAATTCCTTTAAAATATGTAAGAACTTTATTTTGTATAGCGTTTTATAGAAAGCATTTATGATTTTGAAAAACATTTTTGTACATTTCATATATGTCGAAAGGGGTGGGGGTGGAGGAATGTTTTCCACGGCCCCCCGTTTTGCTAAGTCGGGCCCCGTGCCCATCGCTAGCAACGATGTGCATTTGCATTTGAGAAAGAATAGAACCGCGTGCTTTGATAAGCATTGCAGGTATCACCGTACTACAGGCCCTATGGATACCACTTTTTGACAGTTATTTATTGTCTTCCATGTACGCGTTTCGTTCTTTTCTGGTTTTGATTTCTACTAATTAGACAATGCTGTACAAAATTTTAATTGGCTTTTTTTCGTATATCTCATTTTGTTGCCGAGTTTCTTATCCTAACACGCTGGATTCTCCACTAAGAGCGCTGCAATCCCTTTTATTCAATCGAACATGATCACTTTACTATCGATAGATCACACGTATATAGACCTTTCCTTGCAAAGTTATTGGAATGCTTAAGGATTTTCCAAGTAACCCTGTATTAAGTAACAGTGCATGATATTTACTTTTCGTACAATATACTACAAGGTAGGATCAAAAAGTTTGGAGACTGTGCTGATATCTTCAACCCTGATTGGAGGAGAAGGGAACTATCCTACCGTGGCGTAGAGGCACATGTGACGCGAGATGTGAAAATGAAGAAGCAGGTGTTTTTCCAGACAATGCTTGTCGGTGAACTGTAGTCGTTCGCATTCGTCGAAAACGGGAATGGCGTTTGAAGAACAATGTGCGGATACCAAATTCTGCCAGTGTTTGGGGAAATCGCCGACAGAAACATTGCAGCAATGTTTTTGTTGGCGATTTCCCCAAATTCTAGCAGAATTTGGTATCCGCACGTTGTTCTTCAAACGCCATTTCCGTTTTCGACGAACGTGAACAACTACAGTTCACCGACACGCATTGACTGGAAAAACTCTGCACTGCGAACCTGCTTCTTCCTTTTCACATCTCGCGTCACATGTGCCTCTACGCCACGCTTGAATAGTTCTCCTTTCCTCCAATCAGGGTTAGAGATATCAGCACATTCTCCGAACTTTTTGATCCTACCTTGTATATGTAAATGGAGCTATTTATGATGAAGGCTAAAAATCTGACTCTTATTTTGGATGAATTTACTTACAAGCCTTGACCATCCCATAATGTGGATAAACTGTTTTTTAATGAGCTCTGTATGCCTGTGAGCACGATATGTCTCGAATAATTTTATCGAATCGAATGAAGTTCGGAACGATTATTTCAATCGATACGTGTCGGAGGTCTATCGATTTTCAGGGACGTCAAACAAAATGGGTCTTCAATATATCAAACGTTTTTTTTTTTTTTTTAAATTGAAGAAATTAAAAAATGTTGCATAAATAGTTATTTTATATGTATGGGGAGAATTATGTCACAGTGAATTAAATTCACTGGACATATTTGTGCATTTTGTGAATTTATCTTATGGCAAAATTATGATATAAAATATTTGTGACAACGATAAATTCACAAAATGCACAAATATGTCCACTGAATTTAATTCACTGTGACCAATATGTATTTTTACTTTCTCATACAAAGTATAGAGAAAGTATTGTTTTATCAAAAATTTTCGATTTCGAGATTTTGATGCCATTATATGTTTTAGGATCTCCTGAGACTATTTTTAGAGTGATGTCCGTGTGTCTGTCTGTGGTCGATTTTTTGTGTGTACGGTAGCTGCCACAAATATTAATGGATTTTCACGAAACTTTATATTCGTCTTTGTTTTCGAAAAAAACTAGAACTAAGCAGAATTTTTTGAAATTCGAGTGAAAACTTTTAAATTCATTCGAAATTTTATATTTTTTTAACATGGTGGCATAGGATAAAATTTGACGTAACCATGAATAAAAGGGGTTATTTATGGCTTAATGATCTCAAAGAAACCTAATAGTTTCAAGCACTAGTGAAAAGTAGCCGCGATTCAATTTTTGTGTTCGTGCAGTTATTTGCCTTCTCAGGGGGCCAAGTTACCCCCCCCCCAGGGGTAACATTATCAAACTTGATACTAATCGAAAGATTTTTTCAAGTCCTTTAAAATAAAGGGTAACATACTGTAATTGTGATCATTTAGACCATCAATACAGATTTTTCAAAATTTTTCTTACAAAATTTGAAAAATAAATAAATAAATAAATACAAATAAAAATAAATAAAATGACAAAAACAAGCACGATAGATTTTGGATGAGAAAAGATGGATTCTGGTATGAGAAAGTCGAGTGGAGTTTCATTCTAGTTAATTTTTTATAAGAAAACCATGAAGAAAACGTCATCACTTACAAGCATCACTTACATCCCTCGCTTTTTCATTGCATGCTTTCAACCTAAAATTTAAAAAAATCACAATACAATAAACATTATCACTATAAGAAAATAAAAAAGCTTTCTAAATAAATATAAATAGAAATAAAGCGACACTGTTGATGTTTTCACTAATCTCTCTCGAAATATTAGAAATTTCGCTCCACTACACAAAGTGCTGTATCTCTGGAAAAAAAATTAAATGCCTTCTATGAAATGTGATACACTTATTTTAATCAGTCCTTCCGAGAGGTTGGTGGTAGGGGAAGGAGGGTACGGTTCCTGTGGATGCCTCCCCCACTGGGTTCCAGTCTAAATTGGGAGGCACTTCCCGGCCGTCCAAACAGTTACCTTACACCTTTCTGGTAGGTCGGACTGTCTAGGTCTCAGCAACAACAACACTTATTTTAATCAGGAACAGTAAAAATCCTGTTGATTTTATGTGAGATTGTCTATTAATAAATATTTAATTTGTATTATCATTTCCGCACAATATCAGAATTTGTTAATCTAATAAAGAACATCCTTTGTTGAGCTTATCCGATTATTGACATCAAATTTTATCTTAAAAGACACCAATTCATTATCATAAGAATACTTTCACAAGTGATTTTAAATTGAGAATTACAAGGCTAAACAGACAGATGACTTATCGGGGAAAATACAGTCGTCTGTTGACTCTATATTTATGAGTCAAATTATTTTTAAGTTTTCCCTGTTACTACGTCTATCTTATATGTAACGACTTTCATTTATTTTTACTTTGCACGGCCTTGATTTAAAAGAGCGACAACGGCAAAGTATACCGTCAAATAGGATTATAAAGTGATGACCTTGTAAATTCTTTGTGGAAGCTGACGATGAAGGTACTTGTTAATTGGATTATTATAGCAGTCAAATACATCTTAAGAAATTGAGAACTTGAAACGAACCTTTGACCAGAGTCGGTTCTTTTACTACTTTGTTCCAAATGAAATGTTGTCAAGTTCAAATTTAATTACTTGCCCTACGTAATATTAGTGTGTCTTTCAGGACATTTTGACCGGAGAAGAGGGAGAGGGGGGCTAATGGAATTTTAGGAGGCGGGAAGTCTTCTAATTGCCCTATATAAATATATAATTATATACATACAATTTTTAATTACTGTATTTACTTATACAGAAGTAATTAATATATGTATAGAATTAAGTAAATATATATATGTATATGACTAGAAATTTGCATTTTTTTTTTCATTTGATTGATGATCCATTTAATACTTCTTTTTATATGCAGGCATTTTTTAAGCTAGGATTTTTGAATTGCAACTTCTCACTATTCTATCATTGGATTTTCAAATCCAGATTTTGATAATCCTTTGATGTTTGAACTTGATTTTTATGCATCGCTCTTGAGTATTGATAAATTCATGTGTATTACTGAAATTTAAAATTAAGATCATTTTGTCTTATATGGTAGCATTGTTTTCCTCCAGTCTGATATTTCTTTTCATATCCTCTTTACTTAATTTTCCTCCGTATTGTTTTTGAACCAGGGTATGACACTGATCATGTTTTAAATTAGTATTATTATTTTTATTTTATTTTTGTTTTTAATTTTTTCTTTTTTATTATATATATATATATATATTGTAAGAATGAATTGTATGAATACTTATATATATATATATAATAAAATTGTATGAATAATTACTTATATATATATATATATATATATATATATATATATATATATTGTAAAAATGAATACTGGTTACTCATCCTCTTTTAATATAAATATATATTATTGAAATTTGGACTATATACAGTCACAGAATCTCATTCTGAAAATAATCAGTTATGTAATAAAAATGATCTAAATGCTGCCACATAAATAAAAACTCGGGGGAGGGGGGCACCGCACCCCGTATGTATTCCTGAAAGAAACACTGGGTAATATACGGAGTGTCAGATAATAATTCCAGAAGTATTAGGGTATTAATTTTTTTTCACTCAAGTTGTATAGAACCATATTGTTATAGAAACCCCTATGGCGCTACATGATGAGATAAGTTTGGGGGGGGGGGGAGATTGACCTCTTTTAAAGGTGAGGGGGGTTAAGGACTATCTCAAATTTTGTTAGAAATAGGTAAAGAAAGTCAATTAAAAATTGTAGTGCGTTTCAAAATTAACTCTTAAGTATTTCGTTCCACAGAGAAAGGTATGTCAGTGGTCGATTTCTTGTGCTGCCACAAATATTAATGGATTTTTACGAAACTTTATATCCGGCTTTGTTATCAAAAGATCTAGAACTAGGTAGAAGTTTTTTAATTCGATCAAAAACTTTGAATTTTATTCAAAATTTTATATTTTTTTGACATGAGCATAGGACAAAATTTGACATAATCCATAAAAGGATGCATAAAAGCATTTATAGATCAATGGTCACGAAAATTTATAGTTTCAATCATTATTGTGAAAAATAGCCGCGATCAATTTTTGTGTTCGTGACGTCATTAGCCCCCTCGGGGTAGCAATTTGCCCCCCCCCCTCCGGGAGTACATTTTCAAGTATTGTATCAATCAAAATATTTTTTCAAGCCTTTTAAAGTGAAGGGTGAGACGCTCTAATTATAATCATTTGGTCAAACGATACCGATTTTTCAAAATTTGGCTTGTAAAATTAAAAAATAACTAAATAAACTTTCAAGTTACTTAAAAATGGATTCTTCTATGAGAAAGTAAGAAAGTCGAGTTAAGCCACACTCGACTTAATTATTACTTAATCAAAGGTATAATTACTTAATCAAGGGCGGAGTCAATAACATCAAAATGACGCCAAAATAATAAAAATGACGCCAGGTAGATGAATTACTCATTAAAATATTTTAATATATTGACTATATTGCTTATTGCAAATGCTATCCATATTGATAATTGTCAGTTTAGAGCTATGCGAAATATAAGTTAATTGGACACAAATAGTTTTACAAGTTGTCTCCCAGAAAAGTGCCAAATGTGCAGTTCAATATGAAAAACATTGTGACATAGATCTTATACATCATTTTTTCATTGTAAAAGAAGTACATTCATAGCATTATATAAGGAAAGTCTTGTGCTACCCATATCAGATTTTTTTTTTTTTTAACACTTTACAACATAGTTGAAAGTGTTTATGTCTTTTCTTTGTTCATTCTGTTCCTTCCGTTAGCACGATAACTGCCGTAAACATGGCTTTATCAAAATAAAATTTTAGTATGTTTTTCAGATTGTCTATGGGATCTATGGGAATATAAATGAATAATATCACCCAATTAGTTTTTAATTGAACCTGGATTGAAAAAATGAAATACATTGAATCCTATGGGACCTAATGTTTCAAACATTTTTTAAGCGAATTTAAAATTCACAGATTGTTTCGAAAGTTTTAGGAAATATTCAAATTATGCCATAAAATATATAGAAAAAATTCAGTAAAATATGTTAGGTAGTTTTTTAAATAAAAATTCTTTAATATAGGGAGAAAAACAAATTCAATTGAATTCTGACTTTTGCTATATCGTCCAGAAAGAAAAAAGAGATATATTATATAATAAATATCTTTCCAAGAGTTTCATTGTTTTATATATTAGAGAGGTTTCACATTTTAAAATAAATATGGTAGATAGCAATTTTTCAAATTTTTAAATAAAATAAATTATTATAGTATTGTGATGAATGAAACGATTGAAAACATGTTTATGAATGAAATGCTGCTTTTATATAGAGGCGATTTATATTTCGATGACATCATTTGAATGAAGTTCATTTGTTTTCGATGAAGCTTTCAAATAATAAATTATTGTAGTATTATGATAATTTTAAAAATATTACCGAGGAATGTATCGCATTTTAGAGATGTTTAAACAAGGCAATTTATATTTCAATGGCGTCGTTTGAATGAAGTTCATTTTCTTCGATGAAGTTTTCAAATATAATAAATTAATGTAGTATTGTGATAATTTTAAAAATATTACCGAGGAATGTATCGCATTTTAGAGATGTTTATATAAAATTGCATTGAAGTAGGAAAGTGTTTCATAATCAATGCTTTATGCATGATTGATCTTTCTTGTTTTAAGTAGCCGTTACTACTTATGTGAAGAAACAGGTGTTTTAAAATACAAAATATCCGACTGGCAACCCTCCTCCCCCTTCCCCCCTAAAAAACCTCTTATATTGGGTAAAATTACATTATTGCATGATTTCATTTAGTTTGATTTGATGTATTGATGTTTAGTTTGATGAATTGATGTTATTATATATAAAGAACTTCTATAAATTTATCGTAAACAAAAGTTTTGTTGGATATCTGATGAAACATCGATTGCAAAATCGCAAAAGACTTAAAAGTATATTATAAAGAAAACATTTTAAGATACATCGTTTTAGTAAAATGCACTAACATTCTTCGTCATATGCGATTAAAAATAAAATCGTGTGGTCAAATTTAAATGAAATGCAAGTTTATACCTTCCGTAGTTTGGGTTGTAGATTTATCATTTTATTCCGTCTCATTCAGATTTGTTGTTGCATTTCTGAAATAAAAAGGGGTTGAAACGGTGCCTAGATTACTTCTACATATTAAATAAATCTCTAAATGAATAAAACGCTTCCCCTTCCCTGCATTAAAATTACTGACCAAAATACTGGATAAGAAAAAAAAAAATAATCTTTTGATTGAAACCTTTACTTGCGAAGTTGCTCCACACTAATATCCGGAGGATTTGGAAGATTAATGGGGAAGAATTTTATTATATCTATGATAGAATGCCGGATTTATATGCGTATATTTTATAACTCGACTCGTATCATTACCTTCCTTCTCTGCTTATGCTTGACGTGTTTACTGATATTTTCTGTATGATTTTCATGCTTATTTGTAAGTCGGAAAAGTTGCCCAATCACATCATTGAGTCTAAGTTTATGCTTTATGTACATTAGAAAAGCCAATATCCCTGTCTGTCTGCATGCTTGGCGAATATCGCCAACTTGGCGGCTTTTGAGTGTTGGAATGCCGCCGAGTTGGCTATAATTCAATGTCTCTGAAAATTAAATTAAATTTATTTGAGAATTTCTATCGCTTTGTGGAGATTATTGATTTATTGTGCTGACTAAATTCTGACTATATGACTTATGTTGACTATATTCTGATTTAATATGCTGTCTAAAATTTGGCGATTTTCATTAATCTTGAAGCAGGTACGTTTTATTAGAAGATCGTATAGAATTTGCGTTTAATTGGAGGGGGTGGTCAAGAGGTCGTAAATTTATTGCGTTTTTAGGTGATTGTAAAGTATAATTATATTGATTATAATAAGAAGTGCAATATAAATAAAAAAAACTATTTGAGCAAACACTCACCATAACAAAAATATCTTCAAATCCTCAGATAGAGTTGAATGGAAAATAAAAAGTGTCTTTATACATACGTGTTGAAACAAATTTGCTGCAGTCTTCTGAAGTGTCTAACAATAAAATTAGATAATTAATAAAAATATGGCATAAGCCAATCATGTTTTCCGAATTACAGGTTCCGTATATGATAGCACAAGCCTACTATTATTACATATGCGGCAGTGAAAGGGGATTGTATTTTGCCTCTAAAGTAACTGCAAAATTACAATTTAGAAAGTATGTGCAAAATTAGTTACAATTTAGAAAGTATGTGCAAAATTAGTTACAATTTAGAAAGTATATATTGTTGTTATTACTAATCCTACTTGTTTGAATTATTACTACCCACTTGTTACTCATGATACTAATTAAGGACGTCGGGCAGGCTTATCCAAAGTGGCGAGATTTGTGTCCCCCCTTCCTTAATAGATACAACAATACACTGGATTTCTATTGCTTCCCCCATTGGATAAAACAGTTATTCTATATCTAAGGTACGTTGGGGATATATTTTAAAAAATATAGTAGGAATTCTGTAGGAAATAGAAAAAAGCATAATTTTTACTTTCCTTATATACATAATGTATAAGGAAAGTATTGTGACGGGGTCGAATTCAAGTTTTCCACGGGAGAGCACGTTTCAAGCATCCCTTATCACGAATCAAACATTTTTGAGGTGATGTTGTGTGTGTGTGTGTGTGTGCGTGTTTGCGAAAGTCTGTGTGTGTGTGTTTGTGAAAGTCTGTGTGTGTGTCAGTGAGTCTGTGGAGACGATATCTCACGAATGAATGGAGCGATTCGAATGACATTTGGTACAAAAATCGCAATCCGTGAATACTGGAAGCTTATTGTTTTTAAATGCAATCGAATGTTCAGAACCCCCCAAATTTTCGAGTGAAATTTTGAAAAAATCGTCAAAAAATCAAAACATCTAATAAAGTTACGCAAATAGACATTTCTTATATAATTTTTCATTAGAAAACGATTGACATAAATTTTAGAACGCTAGCATGAGCAGTTCTCGAGATATTGAACATTTTTCAAATAAATTTATCAAAAAATCCCATAAGTAGAAAAAATATATTAACAGTTGAGAAACATGTTCACTTTTCATATATAATATCATGCGATAAAGTTGGTGACATCATTCTCGTGGATCTAGCCCAGTCCATTCATGAGAAAAGATATTTTGAGTAATACTTTTGTATTTGAACACCAATAGATCTATTATAAGAATAACTTATTTCTCCGTCCATAACGTTTGGCGAGATTTTGGCGACGAATTTGGCGGAATGTCGCCAACTTGGCGGCTTTCTAAAATGTTGCCACATTAACGAAAATCTCGCTAAATGGATAAAAATGACGCTAAATCAATAAAAATGACGACTCATTGACGAAAATTCAGTATTTTGGAAAGAATATAAGTATCTACTATAAGAATAGCCTATTTTTTTTACTGTAAAAGTAGTAAATTCATTGCATTATATAAGGAAAGTCATGTGTTTCCCACATCAGATTTCTTTTTATTATGTAAAGAATCTAACAAAACATTGTGATTGCATTTCGCAATTGATATTACCAGTACAAATTTTATCAGATATGAATTGAAAAAACGAAAATGTTTTTCCTCTTTTATGTTAAAGATTAGACTGGTAAGGCCATGCTTCTTCGTTAGGTATAAAAAACAGGGGACATGGATTGACTTAATGTTTCTTTTGGGATTACAGATCATATTTATAGAATACTAGGTTCCGAATTAAAGAGCTCTATATAACAAATAAAATATTGAGCATTGTATGCCCCAAACAATATTTGCCTGACACGTATGGGTCATTTTCTGTAAACTGGAGTTTTACATGTCCCAGGTGTTTTAATGAAAGTTTGCGTGG
Organism: Amaurobius ferox; assembly: GCA_951213105.1. Lineage (NCBI taxonomy): Eukaryota > Metazoa > Arthropoda > Arachnida > Araneae > Amaurobiidae > Amaurobius > Amaurobius ferox. The sequence goes on along the minus strand of OX578148.1, from coordinate 45,303,672 downwards.
CTTGACTGGTTTTGGACGCTGATTAGTTTTACTATATTGTAATTCATATTTATCACCCATTAGCTAAAGAAACAATTTATATTTTTAATATTTCAAAATTTTGTTTATTTATTAAATGTCATTCCCCTGTGTGTCTCAACAGCGAAATAAAAAATCACAACTTCAAATCACAACTTCATTTACAAGCCTTCATTTTCTAGTTTTCTTTTAATTTGGTGTGTTTTATATTAAATTAGACAATTTAAAATACAAATAGTAATAAAAAATTCATTATGCATTAGAGCAATATTTTAAATTAATTTTTTACAACTGTCCCCTAACTTTTTTGTCATTCGCCTGTCTTAGTATTTTAACACCCTTTTCTGTACGTAGATGGCAATAAAATGTAATTAATGTATTATTCTTTTTTACTAAAGTCTATATTCACCATCCCAAGAGTTTAGTTATGTTCTAGCTATCATTCTGTGCAGGAAAATATTATAAAACTGAACAATTTTGTGCACCATTTTTATTCCTTGTTATTCACCTGTCTTTAATTATTCTCTGAATAAAAAAGTAAATACTTTTTTTAGCATATATGTGTGCCTAGTTAGTGTAGTGAACTGAATATCAAGTTAGGCTTAAATGCAAATAAAACTCATATGCTCAGAAAATAAAATCACATGATTTGTCTCTGTCGTCATTCACCTGTCTTCTTTGTAGACAAGGAAATGACATAGAAACAGGTGAATTACAGTTAAAAACTATATTTTCTTTTTAGAAGTTAAGACAAATAAGAAGTTAGTTCTAAATATAAGATTGCAATTAAAACAAAAATAATTTCGAATTAATTAGAATTAAATACTCAGACCTGAAAATGAATTTAATTCTGACTTTTTTCCAAAATAATCACTGATACTATGTTTTTTTTAGTTTAAACCACCCATGTTAGAATACAATGCAAAAAAAAACAGGTTGAAAAATAGAAAAAAAATATATTGTAACAAGAAACATGAAAAATCCCGTTTAGAGAAAATGACCAATATTGTACCTGGTGACCGCTGTGGGCTCTAGAACTTAAAGGGATCTCCGCCGAACTAATAAAAGTCGTTGGGTAGGCATACCTAATGAGGTTAGGTTGATGGTCATCCCCTCCCCCGCCCTCCCTATTAGATACACAAACATATTGGATTTCTATTTTTGTTAGAACAACGTTTCTCAACTTTGGGATATTTTTCTTTTTCCGCACGGTGTTATAAAAACGAATTCAGTGTATCTAGCAGTTCGTGAGTTATAACTGAAAAAAATAGCTATAAAAAAAATTCCACGATTTATAAATTTTTCGAATAAAATTCCAAAATTTTAGATTTTTCTCATTATCTATATGGGTCAAATCCTATATGTGTATGCAGAGTTTCAAGTTTCTACCTTCAGTAGTTTTGGCTGAGTCTAAAACAGTTGTATGTATATCTGGGATATATAAATAGAATAGAATTGAATATCTGTCTGTATGCATGTTTGCATGCGCGTGCGTGTGTGTGTGTTTATGCTGGTCTCATCATCACGGGAAAATGACTATACGAAATTTCATGAAATTTTGGGGGTAGCCTTGGAAACCCCCACTTAAAACTTATTCCATGTTTCGAGTTTCTAGGACCAAGGGCTGCCGTGATATGAATAAAAAATGCATAATTATCCATAGACATATCATTATACAGACGATATTTTCCCCGCAAATTTATCTGAAGACAAGAAAGATCCATGTTTAAAGCATTGATTATGAAACACTTTCCAACTTCAATGAAATTTTATTTAAACATGTCTAAAATACAATACATTCCTCGGAAATATTTTAAAACTTATCACAATACTACATTAATTTATTATATTTGAAAACTTAAACCTTCATCGAAAAAAATGAACTTCATTCAAATAACGGCATTGAAATATAAATTTCCTGGTTTAAACATCTCTAAAATGTGATACATTTCTCGTTAATAATTTTAGAATTATCATAATACTACGATAATTTATTATATTTGAAAACTTCATCGAAAACAACTGAAATTCATTCAAATGACGTCATAGAAAAAATAACACGCCTGGCTCTCTATAAAAGCAGCATTTCATTCATAAGTAATTTCCCATTCATCTCATTCATCACAATACTATAATAATTTATTTTATTTAAAAATTAAGACCATGGAGCTACAAGTAATTAAACTCTATGCGTAAAACTTCATCGAAAAATATCGTCCTTCCCTTTGTAAAGTCAATGAATATTCCATTTATATCAGCTATGCAGACTCCATGAACTAAATGATTTTGTGTTAAAGAAATGCAGCAATTCTAATACAACTCATTCTACATATTCTACATTCTACATATCTTATATTCTCGTGGATTAGAAAATATACCCGTAGTACTTACATTTTCGTAAATTAGAAGATTATACCCGTATATTAGAAGATATACCCGTAGTGCAATTTATTGATTTGAAAAATCTTTCCACCAAATAAAACAGACGACGTAAGAATTTGAAAATATCAACAATCCCCGTAATCCTTAAACCCAAAGGCCGTAATGGATATAATCCAATCAAAAGCGTAATTCCGATAAAATTTATTGATATACATCTCTTTATTATTTAAATCCAAAAAGATTTACGGCTTTATTAACTCATTGAATTCAATTCCGCTGCTTAGCAACGTATTTTTTTTTTCAAATATAAACTCACTGGGCTTAATTCTTTCGCTTAGCAACATTATATCACTTTTTTTTTCAAATAATTTTGCGGAACAAATATCGTTTGCATAAAGCTACCTCAATGGAAGTTTTAATAGTGAGTTTTTTATTAATGTCTTGATAACCCCTGGTCCTAAAAACTTGAAACATGGGCCAAATTTTAAGTGGGGATATTCTAAGTCTACCCCGAAAATTTCATCAAATTTGATGCAGCCCGTTCTCCGATGATGATAAGACAAACAAACGAACAACACATACATACAAAGCAATAAACAGACATATTTTCAATTTTATTTATATAGATTTTCCGATTTAAATAATACAGAATGGGATATAAAAATAATTTTTGTAACTGAACGGTATTGCATTTTTGACTACATATTTTTAATATCCTACGTCATCTGGTCATCTGTTTTTTTTCCCCTTGAAAATATTTTTCAAACTCATGTATTGTGTTTTGCCAATTAACTCATATATTGTGTTTAGTCAATTGTTGGAACAGAATAAAAGTAGTACGGGTATATCTTCTAACACCATTTTAGCGCTTTCTTTATGATATTGGTTTAATTTCATATATTTTGTAAATTTGTTTACAAACGAGAGCAGGACTTTTTTTCCTTTAAATATATTAATAAATTGTTTTGAATAACAATGTCATTTGATTTAAAATACTATATAAGAATTTGCTCATAATTGTGAATTTTAAGTATCTTTATATTATATATTCTTTTCGCGAAGAACGAGTATACTGCTAATGGTTAATAAAAAGCTATTTCCATACCTGAAGGTCATTAATTAAAACTTAAATTTGGCATTTTATGTATTTATTTATTTATTTTTTCGGGTCATACTAACAAGGTCGTACAGTTCCGGCCCAGTTCTACCGGATGTTCAAAATAGCAGTGTGCACTCCTTGCCCGCATTTCCGCTCGCTTTTAAGTCAAAACATATGTTGAATGCAAATAACAATGCTGCCTAAATAAGAATTTACGTTCTCTGCAATATAGGGTATGAATATGAAAAAGTATTGTAATGGTGTTGAAATTTGACTTTCGAATTTTTTTTTTTAGAGGGTCAACATATTTTATAGAATCTTCGCGTATATATATATATATATATATATAATAAATATATATATATATATAATTTATATATATATATATCGAAATGAACTTATCTTAAGCCTAAAGCTCTTCCATGTGCAAGCTTTTTTGCTTGATTTTTTTGTAGGTATATATATATAATGTATATATATTTATATATATATATTATATATATATATATATATATATATATATATATATATATATATATATATATATATATTATATATATAGATAGATAGATATATATAATATATATATATATATATATATATATATATATATATATATATATTTGAAATATGTAATAATAAGAATTATGTAAAAATAAAATAAAAAAAAATATATAAAAAAAACAATTCAAGTAATATTAACATCACCAAGATGCAAATTCACGGCCACAATGCCGATAAGAGAAAAGAACAGTACCGTCCCAAATTCGATGATTAATCAGAACTAAATTCATCTTCAGGTCTGAGTATTTAATTCTAATTAACCCAAACAAATGCCTGTTTCAGATTAAGCAATAGCACATCACTATAAATGCTTAAACTCAGACTACAGGCAACAAAAATTGAATATATATATATATATATAAGTATTCAGTAAGTGAGACTGATTGACTGAGGTATGGATTACACACCTCAAACTAATGAAGGTAGAAACTTGAAAGCATACAAGTGGGATTTGACCTATAGATAATAGGAAAATATTTAAACCTTCCAATTTTGTTTGAAAAATTTATACATCGCGGAGTTTTTTTTGTTTGGACATTCTTTCAACTATAACTCTTGAACGACTAAAAACACAAAATTCGTTTTTGTACCAAAATGCATAGGAAAAAATATTCTAAATTTTCTTAATTAAATCTATTACTGTACAATCAACTTTTTTTGATTTATTTTAATTTATAGTGTACAGGAATTTTTTTTTTCTTTTTCACTTTATCAATGAATATATTTATAGTTTCTGGTTCAATTGTGGTAACTGTGGTAACCGAGTTGCGTTTTAAAACCCGAAATCAAATGTTGACTTTATATGGAAGAATTGAAAAATAATGTTATAATTAATTGATTTATCTGTAAACGTTGGGAAAACATAATAACATACAGTGATGGGAAATGAAATATTATTTCACATACCTCAATTTTCAGGTTAACAGAAATATAACATGTGTGTCGTTTTTATGCTTAAAATTGAAGCAATTTTTGATATTCAAAACTTTTATTAAGTGTGCAAGTGTCGCATATAATGACCGCATAGATGGAAATGACTAGTTTTATATATAAATACATTATGTGAAAAATTAGAAATACATATAGTTATTAATAATTATCATCATTAGAATTAAAATTACTTGAATATTAAGATTTTCATGAGATTATTCCTTATGGAAAACAATGATAACCGGCGAAATAATTATAGTAATGTTTGTATCATAGGATGAGCGAGTCTGACTTCAAAATTGCTGAAGGTAGGAACTTGAAACTTTGTATACACTTGAGAATTGACCTATAAGTAATGAAGAAAAAATCTAAAATCTCTGAATTTTTAAGATCTGGGAATTTTTTTTCTAGCTTTTTCTCTGTCTTTATATCATCCTACACAGAAAAAAATATCCTAAACATTCTTAATTAATTCCATTGATGTATAATCAATCTTTTTCGAGATATTTTAATTTATATTTATAGCAGATGATTATTTTTTTTTGTATTTTATAATTCACTTTTTTTTATACGGTTTTTTATTCCATTTGTAACCATGGTTACATAGTTGCGCTGAAATACTTAAATTGCATGCTGGATATTCTTCTGATTAAACTATTGAAAATATTTTTCATTAACGATTAATTTATAAATTTAAATGTCTGAAAATGTTGGGTGGAAATGGCTAATATAGTATATGCGGAAATTGGTAATTTAAACTATGATAGGGATGTTAATGGTATCAGAATAGTTTAATTTACCATAAATAATTCCAAATGCATCTATCGACTTCACTGCCAATTTGAAAACGAAACTTTTAATGAATTTTTATGAAGTATTTAAAAGAATAACTTAGATATTAAATCTGAAAAAAATAACATTTTTTTTTGTGTTGATAATGGTTGTGATACAGGTAGAATAAATACTTGGAATATAAATGTATGAGAAGGTTGAAAGCAGACTATAAATGTAGATATTTTTAAAATGATTTGCATTGTTTATAGGTTTCCATATAAAATCTAATTTGTACAGAATTTGTGTATGTATAAGCTTTTTAAGTGGAATTTTAACATATTAATTTTTTATTTAGATTTCTTAATTTTTATTTCTTAATTTTTAATTTACTTCTACTAAAAATTTATCTGTTAATTTGTAAAATAAATATTGAAATCTAAAGAGTTGAAAAATGCTGATTTTCATTAACGTTCAGAAATTAGAAAAATGCTCTACTGTGAAAATCGTTTGGGAACAGCCGCCTTAACCTGATTTCCGCAGAATTAATATGTTCCAATTTAAATCATAGTATAAAATTCCAAATTAATTGATCTGTTTGTTCTATAAATATTATTCCCAACCGGCTTAAAAACTAATAAAAAAAAAATCGCACAAATTTCTGTTTTTAATTATCTGAAAATAAGAATGCTTCGTCAGTAGTATGTATAAGACATTTGATGAAATGTGTTAAATAAATGGTATATTCCATCAGTCTTGTATTGTTACTAAATATTAAGAGTATAAGGTAGTTGATGAAATGTGTCAAATAAATGGTATATTCCATCAACTGTCTTATACTGCTACCAACTAAAAATTAACAGTATAAGACAGTTGATGAAATATATCATATAAATGGTACATTTAATCAGCTGTTTTATACTGCTACTAAGTATTAACAGCATAAGATATTTGATGAAATGTGTTAAATAAATGGAATATTTTATCAACTGTTTTGTAGTGTTACTAAGTATTAACAGCATAAGACAGTTGATGAAATGTGTCAAATAAATGGTATATTTCATCAACTGTCTTGTTCTGCTGTTGTATTTTTATTTTCAGATCTTTAAACTGTTAATGGTATGAGATGCCCAAACTGTCTAAATCCATAAAACTTCTAGAATCGAATTTTAACCTCCTTTACAAAACACTCAAAGCTGTTTCGTGGGGAAAGTAACAAGGCACAAAAAAGTTAAAACGGGCAGGGCGTAATAAACTTTAAAATCTATTTTTGATATGTTTTTAATGTTTCCATTTTGTAATGAATGTCGTAATTATTAGAATATTGCCGAATATTGTATTTATCGGGTAATTTTTGACACTGCCTCTGCAAATAGTCACAGGTAGCTGCTTCTCCTTATTTATGATTGGGTTTTCAAATTTACTCCTAATTACAGTGCCATGTGATAGATATTTGCAACTCAAAGGATCACAAATAAAGATTAAGAACTAAATTAAAGTAATTAGCGATTATATTTCGCCATTGCTAATTTCAAGCGAAATTTTCAGTTTTGTATAGAATGAATGAGGAAAATAAATAGAAAAATTGGGGTTGGGTTTTGGATTTTTTCCTAAACCTTTTTTCCTTAATTATTTTTTTTTTACGCTAATAACAATTCTGTGCCATTAACCAGTTATTTACCAGTTTTCCTTATAATTTTTGTTGAAAATTAAGTCATAAGTTTTCCATTTAGGCATTTTGTTGCGCTGTTTATCTGACAGCAGTTTAAGGATAATATAATCACATGACCCGTGATAGGAGGTGTTCATAAACTTTCCTATTTCATATAACAGTATCTTATGGACCGGTTTCGCGCCTATTAGGCTTTCGTCAGCGTGAATATCTGAAATAATAGTAAAAAAAAAAAAAGAACTTGCTATGTGCCACATTTTTGCGAACTTTTATAGCAGTGGTTCTTAATTACTTTTTACCCAGAGGCCACATGTTTCTTATTTCTTGTAACAGATTGAGTGTGAGAATTCAATTTAGTAAATGTAAGTTACATATAATACTCATATGAACATTATAGTTATTAAAGGTAATATAAAATACATAAAATTAATTGATAGTGGGCAAATAGGAAAAAAATTGAACACATTTCAAAAATTAGTTACCTGTATTAATATAAAATTACAAACCCGATGTTTCAAATTTAAAATTAGTCATCAGGAAATTAACAAAAATAATGGGGGTGATGTCCTTCAGCAATATGTTTAGAATCTGGCGTATAGGTTATAGTTGCCTATCTCAGCGCGTTTTTCTTTAGTGTTATTGGCTATTCCTTATAGTTCTATTCATTATAATTATTGTGTTCTTGGCTATTCTTTATAGTTGTAGTGTTCCAGCGTATTCTTTATAGCGTTCTTGTCAGGGAAGCCTAATTCACATTTGTAGGTGGATCTAAATATAGTTAATTATCTGGTGTGTGGCTCAAATCGACTTTTTCATACCAGAATCCATTTTCAGTAGCTTTCTTTTTTCAAATTTTACAAGAAAATTTTTGAGAAATCGATATCGTTGGTCTACATGATTACCTTTCACTTTTAAGGACTTGAAAAAAATATTTTGATTGATACCATTCTTGAAAATTTACCACCTGGGGAGGGAGAGTAGTAGCTTGCCACCCCGAGGGGACTAATGACGTCACGAACACAATAATTGTATCGCGGCTATTTTTCGCAACAGTGATTGAAACTATAATCAAGTGATCATTAAGCCACAGATAAGCCCTTCCATGCATGATTATGATAAATTTTCTCCTATACTGTCATCCTAAAAAAAAATATAAAATTTCAATTTCAAATAAATTTCGAAGTTTTTGCACGAATTAAAAAAAAAAAATTCTATCTAGTTCTAGATTTTTTGGTAACAAATCCGGATTTAAAGTTTCGTGAGAAAATCCATTAATATATGGGGCCGCTATCGTGTGCACAAAAACTCGACCATAAACAGACAGACGGACTGATTGACTGACAGACAGACGGACATAACTCCACAAAAATCGTCAAAATGTGTTCAGAAAGTCTTAAAATGTATATTGGCATCAAAATCTCAAAATCAAAAATTTTCTTGGAAACAATACTTTCCCAATGCTACACATGGAAAAGTAAAAGTAGAATTAAGTTTTTTACAATTTGAATAATTAGTCCATTTTTTCCCCGTCTCAGGATTTTATACATTTTTTTTTTTTTTTTTTTTTTTACCGCGCGGGCTAGACTGACGCCCTTCACGGGCCGCATTTGACCCATCTATTGATAACCAGTGTTCTATGGGAAGTGACAAATTCAATCCTTAATAGTCGTTTGTATTTATTTATTTATTTATTTATTTTTCAAAATTAGACAAGGGCTTATTCGAGGCTGCAGAGAACAAGATCATAATAACAGAAACCGCTATAGAAAATATTCTCAAAATATTTATTACATTTCCATTACAAATATTAGGATCCATGTACCTAGCTTCATCTCCTTCCTCACTTTTTATTATAGCTATCCGCCATAGTTGACTTCTCTACAGGATCTCCCAAAAAGATTGAAACGCGCTTTAATTCTTTACCTGTTGAAGATAAGTGGGCAATGTAAATGGTAAAAATGTTGAAAGTAAGGTAGGAAATAAGACTACGTTAATGTCCCCCCATTAATTTCCAAAAAGTTACACTTTTTAAATTTTTATACGACCCCCTTTGACAAATTGGGTCAATCAGAAATTTTTAATTTTTAATGCAACAAGATCATTAAAAAAAACCCGCATATCTGTATCTTTAAAAGAAAGCGAGTTATATTTAATTGAAAATTGAACATTGTGAATGGGGACTCCATATCAAATTAGAAATGTAAATTTGTGACATATCACAAAAAAGATAGAACTGGATGATAATACATAGGAGACATTTTTGCGAATTCCGCTTAGACTCACGATACAATTACGGATTCTTAAGTACTTTTCAATAACTAAGTATGGTTATCATGGTTATTATGCGGGTTTTTTTTAATGATCTTGTTACATTAAAAATAAAAATTTTCTGATTGACCCAATTTGTCTAAGGGGGGTCGTATAAAAATTTAAAAAGTGTAACATTTTGAAGATGAATGGGAGGGCTATTTCATTAATGTAGTCTTATTTCCTACCTTACTTTCAACATTTTTGCAATTTACATTGCCCACTTATCTCCCAACAGGTAAAGAATTAAATCGCGTTTCATTCTTTTTGGGACACCCTGCATAGATAGTTCTGCAATGTTGTTATACTCATTTCGTGCAGTCATGCGAGTTTTCGAAAAGAAAAATAATAATAATAATAATAATAATAATACGGAAGTGACATCTCTAGAATCGGAAGTGGAAATCCTTCGTTATACTTTGGTCAGACATCTTGTAATATCTATTTATAGCGAATCTTGGGAAATGTATGGTTCAAGAATATTTTTTGAACTGAAAAAAGAACTAGAAGTTGAAATTCATTCTTAGTGAATCTCCCTAGTTCTTAAAAAATCACGTTTGTTGCTGAATCCATATCAGTCATCACCCAAGCTCTTTCCGGAGCCGATTCTGATAAATAGATGAAGCCAGGAATGAAAGTGGAAATCCTTAGTAAATCCTCTTTTCCTTGATGCTAAATTTATAGTCATCCTTTAAGCTCTACCTATAGCCAGACATGACAAATGCATATTGAAGGATTTTTTTTTTGACCCAGAAGTAAATAAAACAACCGAAAGTGAAAGTAATTAGTGACTTCTCCCTACACGCACACACATATCAAACCTCCTCTGGAATTTGGTGTTGAATCCATATTAGTCATCTAAGCTCTATTTATAGCCGATTCTGAGAAATGTATGTTGCAAAGAACATTTAAGTTTTAAATTTCAGAATTGGGAGTGCAGATCCTTTCTGAACCTCACCATATTCCCCCTGGAATTTGATGAAGCCAAATCAGTCAACATATAAGCCCTACCTACTGCCAATTCTGAGAAATAAATCTTTCTGAGAAATTTTTTGAGCCGAAAGTGGTTAAAGAGTTGGAAGCGAAAATCCTTAGTAAACTACCCTACCCCCTCCTCCGGAATTTGATGCTGAATCCATATCAGTCGCCTTCTAAGCTCTATCTATAGCCAATTTTGAGATATAGACGTTTCTATCTATAGACATTCCTGGGAAATAGATGTTTTAAGAAAATAAGAAAATTGAGAAATAGATGTTTTGAGAAAATTGAGAAATAGATGTTTTAAGAAAATGAGAAAATTGAGAAATACATGTTTTAAGAAAATGAGAAAATTGAGAAATAGATGTTTTAAGGAAATGAGAAAATTGAGAAATAGATGTTTTAAGAAAATCAGAAAATTGAGAAACGGATGTTTTAAGAACAGGCAGTTCTTCTTCTCCTGCCTCCTCTGTAAATCAATGCTGAATTTATATCAGTTATCCTACAAGCTGTATCTGTACTAGATCCTGAGATTATAGATACTTAAAAAATTTTTAATAACAAGAAAGATCAATCATGCATAAAGCATTGATTATGAAACACTTTCCAACTTCAATGCAATTTTATACAAACATCTTTGAAATGCGATACATTCCTCGGTAATATTTTTAAAATTATCACAATACTACATTAATTTATTATATTTGAAAACTTCATCGAAAACAAATGAGCTTTATTCAAATGACGTCATCGAAATATAAATCGCCTCTATATAAAAGCAGCATTTCATTCATAAACATTTTTCTAATCGTTTCCTTCATCACAATACTATAATAATTTATTTTATTTAAAAATTTGAAAAATTGTTATCTACCATATTTATTATAAAATGTGAAACCTCTCTTTTATATAAAATATTTAAACTCTTGGAAAGATATTTATTACATAAGATATCTCTTTTTTCTTTCTAGAGGATATAGCAAGAGCCAGAATTTAATTGCATTGGTGTTCCTCCCTCTATTAAATATTTTTTATTTAAAAAACTACCTAACATATTTTACTAAAATTTTTTTTATATATTTTATGGGATAATTTGAATATTTCCTAAAATTTTCTAAACAATTTGTGAATTTTAAATTCGCTTAAAAAATTTTTGAAAAATTAGGTCCCATAGGGTTCAGTGTATTTCATTTTTTCAACCCGGGTTCGCTCCAAAACTAATTAGATGATATTATTCATTTATATTCCCATAGGTCCCACAGACCGTCTGAAAAACATACTAAAATTTCTTTTTGATAAAGTCATTTGTACGGCAGTTATCATGCTAACGGACAGACAGACAGACAGAGAGAATGAACATATATATATAAATATAAATATATTTATATTTATATAAATATAAATATATATTTATATAAATATATTATATTTATATAAATATAAATATATATTTATATATTTATATTTATATAAATATATAAATATATATATTTATATATTTATATTTAAAGTCATAAACACTTTTCACCTATGTTGTAAAGTGGTAAAAACAACATGAATGGCAAAATGCTTGTCATCAGTATGCAATAAATGCAATTTGGGAAAAACTGAGCAAAACCATTCTATTATTGTTGCAAAGATGATTAATTGAAGCAATTATTTATACAGCGTTTCAAAATTGATTTTTCACATAGATTAAGAATTTTACTTAAATTTTAACTATTGTGACAAATGGTGCATTAGCGTAATTAATACTTGTTGACTATCAGACACAAAATATAACTTTTCTAATTAAAAATAATGAAACTATCACTATCAATATTGATTATTCAAAAACAAATATTCTCAAAATATCATCTCGAAATCAAATATCGTAAAAGTGGAATTTTAATTGTTCAAGCGCAATAGTAGCACACTAAAAATATGACATTCCAGCATTAGGTGAAATATTTTGATTGATAAACATAAAAGACTCAATCTAAAATCAAATATATGAGCTGGAAATGTTGTAGGAATTCCACAAATGTGTCTAGTAGTTCCATAAATCTGTTAATAAAGGAATAATGAATATCTTGCGTAAAAGCAAGATGATGCAAAATTAATAATGTTTATTGGTTATTTCAAAGTGTAAAATGTTTAGACAGAGAGGGTTGTAAATTTGTAATCATCAACCAAGAAAAATTTCATCTAATTAATTTTCATTCACTTTTATTTCACATTTTTTTTTTATTGTTATTGAATGTTTCGGCTGGATTTGTTTAGGAAAATTTCATAATGAATATTTTTGAGTGCTAAATTTTAATAAACGGCATGGTAACCACGTCAACCAATAAACTCTAGAATCAAAGACAACCAAATAAGTGGTTAAAAAGTCATTTATTAAAATCACTTTATTATGACATGCCTTTCATCATTGACGAAGTAAAACAAGTGCGGACAAGTGCCTAAATATAGGCCAAATTTACATATATCAACTACATCAATGTAGTTCATATATGCAAATTTTGCCTGGCGGGTATGGCCTATATTTAGGCACTTGCCCGCACTTTATTTTACTCATAATAAGGCGATTTTAATAAATTACTTTTTAACCACCTATTTGGTTGTCTTTGATTTTAGAGTTAAATTTTAATTTGAAATAATTTTTTACTTTCCCTGCAATGCATGGTAATGTATAGGGAAAGTATTGGAATGAAAAGTATTGGAATGTCGAAAATTGCAACTCGAGTTTTCGACGGATCTACACGTTTCGAGACCTCTAGAATACGAAAAAACTATTTTTAGCGTGACGTCTCTTTGTGTTTGTGTCTGTGTGTCTGTGTACCTGTCTGTCTGTGTGTCTGTGCAATGTACGAGACAAAACACGAGCTAAAACGAGCTAAAACAATTGTTATACACCATTATTCTGGCCTAATAAGTTGCCGAAAGCGCCCAATTTCAATTTACGTGATGTTAATTCAATGCCAAAAACTTTATGCTGTGCATCTAATGCTAAAGCAATTGTTATACACCATTATTCTGGCCTAATAAGTTGCCGAAAGCGCCCAATTTCAATTTACGTGATGTTAATTCAATGCCAAAAACTTTATGCTGTGCATCTAATGCTAAAGCAATTGTTATACACCATTATTCTGGCCTAATAAGTTGCCGAAAGCGCCCAATTTCAATTTACGTGATGTTAATTCAATGCCAAAAACTTTATGCTGTGCATCTAATGCTAAAGCAATTGTTATACACCATTATTCTGGCCTAATATGTTGCCGAAAGCGCCCAATTTCAATTTACGTGATGTTAATTCAATGCCAAAAACTTTATGCTGTGCATCTAATGCTAAAGCAATTGTTATACACCATTATTCTGGCCTAATAAGTTGCCGAAAGCGCCCAATTTCAATTTACGTGATGTTAATTCAATGCCAAAAACTTTATGCTGTGCATCTAATGCTAAAGCAATTGTTATACACCATTATTCTGGCCTAATAAGTTGCCGAAAGCGCCCAATTTCAATTTACGTGATGTTAATTCAATGCCAAAAACTTTATGCTGTGCATCTAATGCTAAAGCAATTGTTATACACCATTATTCTGGCCTAATAAGTTGCCGAAAGCGCCCAATTTCAATTTACGTGATGTTAATTCAATGCCAAAAACTTTATGCTGTGCATCTAATGCTAAAGCAATTGTTATACACCATTATTCTGGCCTAATAAGTTGCCGAAAGCGCCCAATTTCAATTTACGTGATGTTAATTCAATGCCAAAAACTTTATGCTGTGCATCTAATGCTAAAGCAATTGTTATACACCATTATTCTGGCCTAATAAGTTGCCGAAAGCGCCCAATTTCAATTTACGTGATGTTAATTCAATGCCAAAAACTTTATGCTGTGCATCTAATGCTAAAGCAATTGTTATACACCATTATTCTGGCCTAATAAGTTGCCGAAAGCGCCCAATTTCAATTTACGTGGTGTTAATTCAATGCCAAAAACTTTATGCTGTGCATCTAATGCTAAAGCAATTGTTATACACCATTATTCTGGCCTAATAATTTGCCAAAAGCGCCCAATTTCAATTTACGTGATGTTAATTCAATGCCAAAAACTTTATGCTGTGCATCTAATGCTAAAGCAATTGTTATACACCATTATTCTGGCCTAATAATTTGCCAAAAGCGCCCAATTTCAATTTACGTGATGTTAATTCAATGCCAAAAACTTTATGCTGTGCATCTAATGCTAAAGCAATTGTTATACACCATTATTCTGGCCTAATAATTTGCCAAAAGCGCCCAATTTCAATTTACGTGATGTTAATTCAATGCCAAAAACTTTATGCTGTGCATCTAATGCTAAAGCAATTGTTATACACCATTATTCTGGCCTAATAATTTGCCAAAAGCGCCCAATTTCAATTTACGTGATGTTAATTCAATGCCAAAAACTTTATGCTGTGCATCTAATGCTAAAGCAATTGTTATACACCATTATTCTGGCCTAATAAGTTGCCGAAAGCGCCCAATTTCAATTTACGTGATGTTAATTCAATGCCAAAAACTTTATGCTGTGCATCTAATGCTAAAGCAATTGTTATACACCATTATTCTGGCCTAATAATTTGCCAAAAGCGCCCAATTTCAATTTACGTGATGTTAATTCAATGCCAAAAACTTTATGCTGTGCATCTAATGCTAAAGCAATTGTTATACACCATTATTCTGGCCTAATAATTTGCCAAAAGCGCCCAATTTCAATTTACGTGATGTTAATTCAATGCCAAAAATATTATGCTGTGCTAAAAGTTTTCTAAGACCCCCAAGCGAACTTTTCTAAGTTTTCTAAGACCCCCCAAGTTTTCTAACAAACAAAGTTTTCTAAGACCCCCAAGCGAACTTTTATGAAATACAGTAAATGAAATAAAATGCAACAAATCCGAAAATCATGATCAGAAAAATCGATTACCCATCTATTTATTTATGTTGTTTTTACAATTTCAAAAGCAAATACGGATGCATTAAGTCATTCCTTTTACTCTAAGTTTGGGCATAAAATTTTGGGTCTCGGGGGTCAACGATATTTTTGGGGCCTTTGTTTGTGATATAAAAATATTCCCGGGCTCGAGACTGCTTTGTTTCAATGGATAATCCAACCTTGGTTATATAACTATAGTTTTTATATCTATTACGTAAATGTTTAGAGTTATAGATTAGGCAGAAAAAAGAATAGATTGTGTAAATGCTTTTTGGTCGAGGTCTATTTAGATCTCTTAAAATCGCAAAACGCCGAAACTTGAAGAGACCAAAACAAATATAAAATGCTACTGTTTGCATTAAAATCACCAAATCACACAGAGAGCGAGCACACCTTGGGGATTATAGCATCGTGATCTCATAAAAATGTGCTCCGGTAAATATGTCGTAGCCAAAGCGTTTTAAAATCGATTCATAAATGATTAATAATAAATTGCAGAATTTTATAAAATAGAAAAAAAAACGTTAAATTAGCTCTAATGCACTTACAAAGCTTAAAAAAAATTAACTTAAGTGTGGCTCAGCTCGACATCCTCATACCCAAATCCATTTTTTAAGTAGCTTTATTTTTTTTTTCTAAATTTTACAAGCAAAATTTACAAAAATGGTATTGGTGGTCCGAATGATTACAACTATAGCTTGTTAGCCTTTACTTTAAAGGGCTTGAAAAATTCTTTCGTTAGATACCATACGATGTACCCCCGGGGGGGGGGGGGTAACTTGCCTCCCGCCGAGGGGACTAACGACGTCACGAACAGAAAAATTGTACCGCAGCTGTTTTTCACAACAATGATTAAAACTATTAAGTATCGTGATCATTGAGCCATAAATAATCCCTTTTCTACATGATTATGTCAAATTTTGTTCTAAGCTGTCATGTTAAAAAAATATATAAAATTTCGAAGTTTTCGCTCGATTTTAAAAAAGTCTTATCTAGTTCCAGATTTTTCGATAATAAAGCCGGATACAAAGTTCCGTGAAAATCCTATAATATTTGTAGCGGCTATTGTGTACACAAGAAATCGACCGCAGACATACAGACGGACGGACATCACTCCAAATATAGTCAAAACGTGTTCAGGAGGTTCTAAAACACATTGGCATTAAAATCTCGAATTCGAAAATTTTCGTGAAAACAATATTTTTTCTGCACTATATTACATAATACGATAAAGTAAAAGTGTAAGAAAGGCCCAATAAAAATAATGTACAAAATCTTGAGGCTCTCTGTAAAACACGAGGCCTCAATCGGTCGCAAGGGCTGCTTGGGTTCCGGGAAGCCCTTGCTGCCCACCTCAGATTTTATTTTTATATTATGGATGAGTATAAATCTTTTACACATACATTATGTAAATTTTCATTTCTATTCTGTAGAGAAAATTTCGCAATTATACCTGCAGAAAGCATTTTTGCGAAATTTAAGAGGAAGTTGTATAGCTATTTTGATTTATTCATTTCATTTCAACTTTTTATTACCTTTGCGTGATACTCACTTTCCGTGACTTATTATGTACTTAAACTATTTTTATTCCGTTGCCACATTGTATCAATAGTCTAGACTGGTGAAAAACCCAAAACAAACTCTGTGTTGACGTATTTCAAAATAATTTTAATTTTTCCATATTGGATTGAAGCGTAGAATTGAAGATTTAAAAGTGGCGTGCAGGTGGCGAATTTCCAATTTTGGATTGGTCTAAAATATATTACGGTTATGATTGTTTTGTCTACTGGAATACCTGAAAAATTTTCAAGCGTAAGTAAAAAATTTAAAATTTTGTAAAATTTAAAATGGCCCGCAAAAACCCTATTATTGTGAGATAGTTTTAATTTTTCCATATTGAATTGAAGCGTGGAATTGAAGATTTAAAAGTGGCGTGCAGATTTCTAATTTCTAATTTAGGATTGGTCTAAAATAATATATTACGGTTATGATTGTTATGTCTACTGGAATACCTAAAACATTTTCAAGCGTAAGTAAAAAATTTAAAATTTTACAAAATTTAAAATGACCAGCAAAAATCCTATTATTGTCAGATAGTTTTAATTTTTCCATATTGAATTTAAGATTTAAAAATGGCGTGCAGATGGCGAATTTCCAATTTTGGATTGGTCTGAATACCTAAAAAATTTACAGGCGCATGTAAAAAATTTAAAATTTTGCAAAATTTATATAAAATGGCCCGCAAAAATCCTATTATTGTAAGATAGTTTTAATTTTTCCATATTGAATTGAAGCGTAGAATGGACAATCCCGATTTTTTATTTTAAAAAGCTCTTAAAACCAATTGATATTTATAGAGAATTTTTTTCTGATTTCAAATATCCAAGCGAAATGCTCTTAAAATAATTCTTTATTTAAATATCAAGAAATGAAAAAGCGCAAAATCTACTCAAACACAAAACGGCCCGTGATTGGCTGTGACGTCACAATGCCTGTTCGACCTGTGATGCAACATTCTACTATGTGCTGTTTCTACCGAGATATTTGCAAGTAGTTGGCGTTTAATTTTGTTTACAATTTGTTTATAATTATTTTACCAATTTGTTCTTGGTCTGCTTGAGTTTAAGTTATTTGTTCCTTATTTTATTTTATTGTAAGCATGGATTCTGGTTTTGTTAAAGGGTTGTTTGTTAATAATTATTATTATTATGCGAATAACATTTACGTTTAAGGTATCTGTGGTGGAAATCGAGCATTACAAAAAATGCAAACACTTTGGACGCCAATTTTTCCGAACGTGATAGATAAAAATGTACATATATTTTTTTTTGTTTCGTTGATCCAGATTATGAATATATGAAATAATTTTAATACTTTGGAACTTTTTAAAAAACACTTAAAGCGTCTATCCAAGCAAATGATTTTTTAATTTTTCCTACTTTCACTCAAACTTCAAAAGATAGATATAAATAGTAAGCGACAAAAATATGTATTAGTAAATTTAGTCTCTGAATCTACTTTTTGAGAAAAAAAAGCTAATATATTGAACCTTACTGACTTAGTTTTCGAGTAATCGGCTTGACAAGTTGAAGAAGATCGAAAATTTTTCATTTTACAAGTTTGTAATGCTTATATCTCAAAAACTAAAAGTGCTAGCTATGAACAATGAGCAAGAATTTGTAGGTCTTCTAAAGTTTTGCAAGTGTATATAATTGGGTTTTGGATCGAGTGATTCTAATTTCGATAGCTTAATTTTTATCCGGGATTTTCCAATAGCTGGGAAAGTTGCAATATTTAAAATTGTTGTGATAAACATGCTGCATGGATCAATTTGAATAGAGTAATTAGAAAATTAATAGTAATTGCTTTAAGAGCTTAATGAAAAATTTATAAATCAATTACTCCCTTCAAATCAAGATCCCTGCAACAAATTTTTCACGGGTCGGATTCTCAAGTCAAATCAATTAAATCTTAATGGCCAAATAAACAATTAATTAAAATGATAAATTTCGTATAGTGGAATTACCCAAGTATTGACATGAGAACCTTAAAATAAAATAAATAATGTAAAATGAATTAGTATCATTCATAATAAGTACAATCATTGTTTGAAATATAAAATAATTATTTATTATTTATAAATGTTCATCAGGAATTCTAAGTCAGATACTTATGGTAGAAATTATTTAAAAACAAAGAATTTAGATGTAAATATGCTAAATAGCTTCATCAAATTGTAGCATATTGACAGATAATGCTCTTAATAATATTATAACATTAAAATATAAATGAAGAATTACTCACAGTTTGCACAACATAAAAAAAAATAGGAACTGATATAACCATCATCCTTGAAGTATCTTTAATGGTATTAACCATTTTACTAATCACACTTCAGCCTGACCTTATGTGACAGACATTATCACTCTATCTTATTCACTCTCACAAAATGACACACTCGTTGAAACAAAATCTTTAACACAAAATGACATCTTGGATCTTGGCGATACTTATGTGCTATCTATGCCTTATATGCATAAGGTTGAAATCATACTCCATTTTAGACGATCAAATATCTTCACAAAGAGCAACTGAGCTACAAATTTTAACTTTTGAGCACAACCTTTTTAGTAACACATCCAAGAAGAGACACTAAACTTATGAACTTATAAAATTACACCTCCCCTCTTCCCAGGGAAGGGGGAGAAACAAAAAAAGCTGCTTCCCAGTTCACATTAGCATGTTGCTAGGGCCCAGTAACAGAAGAACAAAATAATTAAAAAAATGACTTCTGGGTAAGAAAAAGACGTACCAATCAACCATTGGTTACTGACCAGTGATGTCACTTTGATCCACGAATTGTAGAAAGGGGAGAAAAAGTTCTTTCTTCGCATGCTCAATGTATTCCCAGAAAAACCTCTGCTCACAGGGAACTCGGAATTGATGATCTTGCACATCTGTCAAGGATGGTAATTGAATGCACTTGGTGTTAATGGCTGCAAATACATGCCAGATTGTAGATAATATGAGAGGTCTCGTTTAGCTTTCAAAATTCTGTTTTTCCACACCTTAAAATGTCACTTAAGGTTTTAAGTGATCTTGCTAAATGCTTTTTAATGGCTTTAGTGCCTTCTACTTCGAAGCCACTGTGGGAAAACATTCACTACCTCAGACCACCATGAATTTAAGAAAAGTTCTCATGGGAAAGAATAACTTTTTTTTTGTTGTAGAGTTATAAAGTGTTATGATGAGTTTAAAGTTTTTAAACACATCACAACAAAAATATCACAATTTCTGCAGCTCAGTGTCCTTACTTACTCCTAGAGTTGGTCATTTTGCCAGCAAAATGGTATTTTTGCCAGGACATTGGCAAAAACCTGGTAAAAACAGGCAAAAACTGGAAAAAATGGCTGGATTTAAAAAAATGTACAAAAAACAATATAATTTTGTACATAATATAATTAAAACTTAAATCAGAATATCAATTAGTTATTTCATTAATATTTATTTGTTTAATTAAAATGATGAAACATAATGAAACATTAATTAATTAATAAGAAGTTGTGAAATCAAGCTTCATTTTATCCTTATTTGAACCTCTAGGTGTAACTTTTATGAGTAATTTATAGAAGTAATCTTTTAAAACTCCTACAATTTTTTTTTTTTTTGTATAAAAAAAAACATATGGTAGTAATTAAGACTGTTAATGCTAATAAATGGTGGAGAAGTATAGCAAGAGCATGTGATATTTCTAAAGACTTTTGCAAGTTACTTACACATCTCTAAACATGCCCTTCAAGCAGTGCTGCAATAGAGAGAATATTCTCTAATTTTTCATTTGTGCATTCAAAGATTCGAAACAGGTTGGGAATAGATAGTGTTTCAAAATTTGTTTATTGCTATGCAATGTTGAAAAAACAAAATATGTGCTCTCATGTAGAAAATTCAATTGAATTTGATGAAATTTAATTATTTTATGTTGTTGTTGTTGAGACCCAGACCGTCCGACCTACCAGAAAGGGGTAAGGTAACCGTTTGGACGGCCGGGAAGTGCCACCCAATTTGGACCGGAACCCAGTGGGGGAGGCATCCACAGGGACCGTACCCTCCTTCCCCTACCACGAACCTCTCGGAAGGACTTACGGACCCACATGTTTAACGTGATCGTACTCCGCATGAACACGGCGGCAGTTGTGGCAGCGTGCAAATCCAGCGCGCAAACCACCGGGCTACCGCGCTCGAAATGTGCCAATAGCACGCGGTGTTCCAGGTGGTCGCCCACCCAAGTACTAATCGCGCCCGATGCTGCTTGACTAATTATTTTATGTTGAAGACCCAGACCGTCCGACTCGTCCAAAGGACTAAGAGCAGCTATTTGGACGGCCGGAAAATAATGTGCCAACTGCACGCTTTCTTAATTAAAGTTATAATTTAATATGAGCTATACTTTTATTTTAATATTTATATTATATAGTAATTAATATACTTTGTATCTTCAAATTACTATTGTTCTGATTCTGATAGATAACAAAATTCGTATTGTTACTCAGACTTTGTTAAAAATTAACTGAAGCATAAGAATTAGTTGTTTAATAGTTATGACTGTTTAAACTAAAGCCAGTGAGTTATTTTATTGTATCCTTTTTCATGTTCTGCATAGTATTAACTAAAAAAGTATTTTACTAAAACAATACAAACTTAATAGCATACGTAACGAACACTCTTTAATGACAGTGGTGACGTTTGTTTACAATCTGGCTTCCTGCGCTTCACATAATTTGTCACAAAAAACATTTTTTGGCACAGATATAAATGTTTTATCTGAAGATGTAAAACTAGCAGTCGGGCACATTGGAGCGATACAATACTTATAACTATTCGGAAGTTTGGGACTGAAGAAACAATTATAATTATCCGAACTTTCCGAATATAACCAAACTTATGCATCAATTCTTCAATGACGGGAGCCGCGGAAGAACCTTGTGACGTCACA
This sequence comes from Amaurobius ferox, assembly GCA_951213105.1. Lineage (NCBI taxonomy): Eukaryota > Metazoa > Arthropoda > Arachnida > Araneae > Amaurobiidae > Amaurobius > Amaurobius ferox. Next base: position 45,281,492 of record OX578148.1, on the reverse strand, counting down.
TTCCGTGCGCGCCAAAATGGACCGTTTTCCCGCCACAGTCAGAAAGGCGAACTTTGACTGCTAATAAAACATGAAACACAGGTCGGGGAATAAAAAATTTTATACTGTTGTCCGTTTTGAAACATTTCGAATCGAATAAAAAAAATTAAAAAAGAGGTTGGAATTGTCCATTAAAAATTTAAAAGTGGGGTACAGGTGGCGAATTTCCAATTTTAGTGGGAAAATCTAATTAATATATACAAGTTAAAAAGAAGGAAGGTTCTTTCAGAAGGCTGCACTTTTTGCCAAGAAGGCCGCAGGTCTCCACTGTGCTAGATAAACAAAATTCGTTTACCATCATTATTTAGATAAAAAAAATTTTTTTCTAAAATTTCCTTATTAACTTTATTGGTGTACAACCACCTTTATTGATCTATTTTAATTTATAGTTATAACATACGATATAAAACTATACATTGCACCTGCTGCAACAGGTGCAGTGTTTCTGACAGCGATTTCCATGGACGCCAATATCTGCAAAGGGGGAGGGGTCGAACTGTTTGGGATAGAGTATGTCAAATACCTGTCTTTTTGGGAGGTTCTGCGTTTGGGATAGACGCTGTCCCACCCGTAAGCAAAAGGTTGAATGCATTTTTTTTTAAACAGAATTTTCAAAGGTTTTACATTTTAAAAACGCTCCATGCGTCTTAATTTTTGTTTGAGATGCATGGAATTTGGCAAGAAGATACTTCTCATATTTTTTAATGAAACTGGGTATGCATTTTATAATTGGGCTTTATTAAGGTAATTAAAAAAATTTATTAAGGTAAAACAAAATTGAAAAACAAAATTAATGGTTTTGTATAATGTTAAGAGGAATATTTATACAAATTTTCACATTTCTAAGTCAATAAATAAATAAAAAAAAATTTCAACGTCCACCGTCCCGTCCCATTAAATGAGTAGTCATTATATAGATACTTGTAATATAATTTTTAAATAAGGAGTGCATTTGTATAAAATGCTAACATTTTGAGATATTGCACGGTTTTATTTAAAACAGCGGAAATAATAAAAAATAAAATATCTTTATATTATTATGAAATGACTCGATACTAAGTACTTTTGATATCACATAAAATTTTATTTTAGATATATTTAAGAGGAAAAAATTCAGATTAATTTTCAGGATTTCTGTTTACGCGTAAGGGTCTTATAAAATTATGTATCGCGTAAATAGGGAACTAAGTGCATCTGTTTATCAACTTCTTTATTGTACATTTTATATCTTTTTACAATTTTATCCGCAGAGTGTAGTTAAGAGTGTTGTTTAATTTTCATTATATCAGATTAATTAGTTTCAATTTTATTTAGTTTGTAATAGAAATTGTGCATGTTGTATCTTTTTAGTAATTTTGCTATCGAAATATCTAAATTTCCTACTAGCCCGTCTTGGCTCAGCTATAGACTACAATACATACATTTTTCATACATTTATGTTAGTTACAAATAATAAAATGGGATATTTTAAAAAACTGTGCTTTTTTTTTGCTTTTATTTGTTTAAAAATATTTTATCATAATCATTTTTACTTTCCCATGCATAAAGTATAGAGAAAGTATTGTTTACACGAAAATTTTCGATTGAGGGATTGATACCAATATATGTTTTAGGACCATGTAAACACGTTTTGACTATTTTAGAGTGATATCCGTCTGTCTGTCTGTATGCGTGGGGTCGATTTCTTGTCGATTTATTGATAGCTGGCACAGATATTTATTGATTTTGACGAAACTTTGTATTCGATTTTGTTAACGGAAAACCTAGAACCAAATAGAAATTCGAGCAAAAACTTTCGAGAAATTTATTCGAAATTTCATATTTTCTTAACATGGCAGCATAGGACCCAATTTGACATAATTATGCGTAAAAAGGGTTATTTATGGTTTAATGATCACGAAGTGTAATAGTTGCAATCATTGTAGTGGAATAATAGCAGCAATATAATGTTCGTGGCGTCATTACACCCCCCCCCCATTACAGCTTATATAATACAGGCTGACTTATCAAGCATACTGAAGCCCAGTAAAGTTTCTGTAAATACATGGGTTACCAAAAATCCGGTCTTATTAAAATTAATGAAATGCTATTTATATTTATATTTCACATCTGTTGCAATTTCATTATTGTATAGAAAAAAATTATGGTTTTATTATGAGCTCAGAAAGACTTAATATATTTGAAACACCTGTAATTACCGATAACACCCGACTATTTATAAGTAATTTTTATATTCTCTCTTCGCTTCTGGGAAAGTGAAATAACGTAAAACCTTTTCTAGTATGTTAAGAGCAGCTTGGTACAGACCACCCACCAAAAATTATTTCAATGTTACTTCTTAAAGAGAAAATACGAATAGAGTTAATGTTAATGGATTACGCTTCCGGTCTCGGTGAGCTTCAATATGTTTGACGAGTCAGCTCGTATATAGAGGAGCCTTAGCCCCCATCGAGGGGGGGGGGGAGTTACACCCGGGATTACACATTGTCAACCTTAGTATCAATCGAAAGATTTTTTAAGCCCTTTAAAATGAAGGGTAACAAACATGCTGTAATTGTGATCATTTTGATCAACGATACAAATTTCTCAAAATTTGGAGAAGCAAAAAGAAAAAATCTGATGTGGGCAACACATGACTTTCCTTATATAATGTAATGAATTTACTATTTTTACAATAGAAAAAATAGGTTTTTCGTATAGTAGCTATTTACATTATTTCCAAGAAATTGAATTTTCGTCTATTAGTCGTCATTTTCACTGATTTAGTGTTATTTTTATCCATTTGGCGAGATTTCCGTTAATTTGGCAACTTTTTAAAAAGTCGCCAAGTTGGCGACATTCCGTCAAATTCGGCGCCAAAATCTCGCCAAGCGTTATGGACGGAGAAATAAGTTATTCTTATAGCAGATACTATATAGTGACTATTGGCGTTCAAATGCAAAAGTATTACTCAAAGTATCTTTTCTCATGAATGGAACGAGCTAGATCCACGAGAATGATGTCACCCAATTTATCGCATGATATTACATATGAGAAGTGAACATGTTTCTCAACGGTTAATATATTTTTTATAATTTATGGGATTTTTTGATACATTTATTTAAAAAATATGCAATATCTCGAGAACGGTTCATGCTAGCGTTCTAAAGTTAATGTCAATCGTTTTCTAAGGAAAAATTACATTAGAAATGTTTATTTTCGTAACTTTAGGTTTATTTTCGTAACTAACTAAAACAATAGGCTTCCAGTATTCACGGATTGTGATTTTTGTACAAAATTTGGTTCGAATCGGTCCATTCGTTCGTCAGTTATCGTCTCCACAGACTCACTGACACACACACACACACACACACAGACATCACTTCAAAAATGTTTGATTCGTGATCAGGGATGCTTGAAACGTGCTCTCCCGTCGAAAACTCGAATTCGAATTTTCGACCCCGTCACAATACTTTCCTTATACATTATGTATATAAGGAAAGTAAAAAGAAAAATCCCAATCTGCTTAACCACGAATTCTGCTATAAGAAAGTCCAGTAGATCGACACTTCACTTAATTCTATAAAGTTTTTCTAAGTTTCATAAATAAATGTTCCATTCATTCAGGGTCTTTCCCGGACCTGATCTGGCTGAAAATCACAGGTCTCGTTCTTTTACCGATTAAAATAACCGGTTTAAAAATGTTTGGAGGGCCCCAGCTACATATTGTTAATAGTCGGGGAAATACAAAAAATCTGATGTGGGCAACACATGACTTTCCTTGTATAATGTAATGAATTTACTACTTTTACAGTAAAATAAATAAGTTTTTCTTATAGTAGATACTAATATTCTTTCCAAGATATTCAATTTTCCACAATTAGTCGTCATTTTCATTGATTTAGTGTCATTTTTATCTATTTGGCGAGATTTTCGTTAATTTGGCAACATTTCAAAAAGTCGCCAAGTTGGCGATATTCCGCAAATTCGTCGTTAGAATCTCGCCAAGCATTATGGACAAAGAAATAAGTTATTCTTACAGCAGATAAATGACTATTGGCGTTCAAATACAAAAGTATTGTTCAAAGTATCTTTTTTTATGAATGGAACGAGCTAGATCCACGAGAATGATGTTATCCAATTTATCATATGGTATTACATATGAAAAGTGAACATGTTTCTCAATAGGAAATATATATTTTTTTATATGAGTTTTTGATATTTTTTTTGAAAAATGTGCAATATCTCGAGAACGATTCATGTTAGCGTTCTAAAATTTATGTCAATCGTTTTCTAATGAAAAATTACATAAGAAATGTCTATTTGCGTAACTGTATTAGTGGTTTTGATTTTTTGACGATTTTTTCAAAATTTCATTTGAAAATTTGGGGGGGTTCTGAGCAATCGATTACGTATAAAAACAATAAGCTTCCAGTGTTTATGGATTGTGATTTTTGTACCAAATTTGGTTCGAATCGGTTCATTCGTTCGTCAGTTATTGTCTCCACAGACTCACTGACACACACACACACACACACACACACACACACACACACACATACTTTCACACACACACACAGACATCACTTCAAATATGTTTGATTCGTGATCAAGGATGCTTGAAACGTGCTCTCTCGTCGAAAACTCGAATTCGAATTTTCGACCCCGTCACAATACTTTCCTTATACATTATGTATATAAGGAAAGTAAAAAGAAAAATCCCAATCTGCTTAACCACGAATTCTGCTATAAGAAAGTCCAGTAGATCGACACTTCACTTAATTCTATAAAGTTTTTCTAAGTTTCATAAATAAATGTTCCATTCATTCAGGGTCTTTCCCGGACCTGATCTGGCTGAAAATCACAGGTCTCGTTCTTTTACCGATTAAAATAACCGGTTTAAAAATGTTTGGAGGGCCCCAGCTACATATTGTTAATAGTCGGGGAAATACAAAAAATCTGATGTGGGCAACACATGACTTTCCTTGTATAATGTAATGAATTTACTACTTTTACAGTAAAATAAATAAGTTTTTCTTATAGTAGATACTAATATTCTTTCCAAGATATTCAATTTTCCACAATTAGTCGTCATTTTCATTGATTTAGTGTCATTTTTATCTATTTGGCGAGATTTTCGTTAATTTGGCAACATTTCAAAAAGTCGCCAAGTTGGCGATATTCCGCAAATTCGTCGTTAGAATCTCGCCAAGCATTATGGACAAAGAAATAAGTTATTCTTACAGCAGATAAATGACTATTGGCGTTCAAATACAAAAGTATTGTTCAAAGTATCTTTTTTTATGAATGGAACGAGCTAGATCCACGAGAATGATGTTATCCAATTTATCATATGGTATTACATATGAAAAGTGAACATGTTTCTCAATAGGAAATATATATTTTTTTATATGAGTTTTTGATATTTTTTTTGAAAAATGTGCAATATCTCGAGAACGATTCATGTTAGCGTTCTAAAATTTATGTCAATCGTTTTCTAATGAAAAATTACATAAGAAATGTCTATTTGCGTAACTGTATTAGTGGTTTTGATTTTTTGACGATTTTTTCAAAATTTCATTTGAAAATTTGGGGGGGTTCTGAGCAATCGATTACGTATAAAAACAATAAGCTTCCAGTGTTTATGGATTGTGATTTTTGTACCAAATTTGGTTCGAATCGGTTCATTCGTTCGTCAGTTATTGTCTCCACAGACTCACTGACACACACACACACACACACACACACACACACACACACACATACTTTCACACACACACACAGACATCACTTCAAATATGTTTGATTCGTGATCAAGGATGCTTGAAACGTGCTCTCTCGTCGAAAACTCGAATTCGAATTTTCGACCCCGTCACAATACTTTCCTTATACATTATGTATATAAGGAAAGTAAAAAGAAAAATCCCAATCTGCTTAACCACGAATTCTGCTATAAGAAAGTCCAGTAGATCGACACTTCACTTAATTCTATAAAGTTTTTCTAAGTTTCATAAATAAATGTTCCATTCATTCAGGGTCTTTCCCGGACCTGATCTGGCTGAAAATCACAGGTCTCGTTCTTTTACCGATTAAAATAACCGGTTTAAAAATGTTTGGAGGGCCCCAGCTACATATTGTTAATAGTCGGGGAAATACAAAAAATCTGATGTGGGCAACACATGACTTTCCTTGTATAATGTAATGAATTTACTACTTTTACAGTAAAATAAATAAGTTTTTCTTATAGTAGATACTAATATTCTTTCCAAGATATTCAATTTTCCACAATTAGTCGTCATTTTCATTGATTTAGTGTCATTTTTATCTATTTGGCGAGATTTTCGTTAATTTGGCAACATTTCAAAAAGTCGCCAAGTTGGCGATATTCCGCAAATTCGTCGTTAGAATCTCGCCAAGCATTATGGACAAAGAAATAAGTTATTCTTACAGCAGATAAATGACTATTGGCGTTCAAATACAAAAGTATTGTTCAAAGTATCTTTTTTTATGAATGGAACGAGCTAGATCCACGAGAATGATGTTATCCAATTTATCATATGGTATTACATATGAAAAGTGAACATGTTTCTCAATAGGAAATATATATTTTTTTATATGAGTTTTTGATATTTTTTTTTAAAAATGTGCAATATCTCGAGAACGATTCATGTTAGCGTTCTAAAATTTATGTCAATCGTTTTCTAATGAAAAATTACATAAGAAATGTCTATTTGCGTAACTGTATTAGTGGTTTTGATTTTTTGACGATTTTTTCAAAATTTCATTTGAAAATTTAGGGGGGTTCTGAACAATCGATTACGTATAAAAACAATAAGCTTCCAGTGTTTATGGATTGTGATTTTTGTACCAAATTTGGTTCGAATCGGTTCATTCGTTCGTCAGTTATTGTCTCCACAGACTCACTGACACACACACACACACACACACACACACATACTTTCACACACACACACAGACATCACTTCAAATATGTTTGATTCGTGATCAAGGATGCTTGAAACGTGCTCTCTCGTCGAAAACTCGAATTCGAATTTTCGACCCCGTCACAATACTTTCCTTATACATTATGTATATAAGGAAAGTAAAAATGCAACTCTTGTATGAAAACATTTTCATCTGATCCACAGTTTGATCGCGTGTCTTGCGTGACATGTAACGGAGACCAGTTTCCGCCCCCGCCTCCCTGTTTTTATATTATCCTGCTTTCAATGTGAATCTGTAACATTAAAGATAATGTGAACTGTAACAATATTGGCTCGCGAGTTTCTACATAATCTTACTATGAAACGTCAATGAGTAATATTTTTGATCTTATGTTTTTCTAATACGGCGATTAACAATATTCTTTGGAGAAGCCCTTTGAATATTACAGGCTGTCTTTTTGTTCTGAGGAAGAGGGCTATTGTGTAATGTGCAGGGCCATATTTAAAGGGGGGGAGGGGGCAAACTAAGCGGGTGCCCAATGTGACAGTTTTTAGAGGGCGGCAAATTTTTGGAAACATGTATTTAAAAAATATTTACTGGAGTGTTGCCTCAACTCGAATTTCTTATACCAGAATCCATTTTTTAAGTAGCGTGTTTTATGTATTTATTTTTATTTTTTTTCTATTTATTTATTTTTATTTTATTTATTTCGTTTTATTTATTTGTTTATTTATCTATTTATTTTTGTAAATTTTACAAGGAATTTTTTTTTTTAAATCTATGTTGTTGGTCTAAATGATCATAATTATAGCATGTTACCCTTTATTTTAAAGGTCTTGAAAAAATATTTCGATTGATGCCAGGTTTGTTAATGTACCTCTGGAGAGGCAACTCGTCCTCCCCCCCCCCCTCCCCCGAGGGGGTGCAAATAACGTCACGAATACAAAACATACATCACGACTTTTTTCACTATAATGTTTGATACTGTTAAGTTTTGTGATCATTGAGCCATAAATAACCCCTTTTATGCATGATTTTGTCAAATTTTGTCGTATTCTGCCATGCTACGAAATTATAAATTGTAGAATAAATAACAAAGTTTTCGCTCGATTTTCAAAATATTCTATCTCATTCTAGATTTTTTGTTAATAAAACCAAATACAAAGTTTTGTGAAAATTTGTGGTACACAAGAAACCGATTACAGACAGATGGACCTCTCTCCGAAAATGGTCAAAAAGTGTTCGGGATGCCCTAAAACACATATTGGCATCAAAATTTTTGTGAAAACAATACTTTTTCTGTACTGTATTATATTATATAGTGTGAGAAAGTAAAAATGATATAGCGGTAGAACTTCCTCTTGGACGCAGAATTTCGTCTCGGTGAGGTAAAGAAAACTTGCATGTTAACGCTGATCAAATTTGTATAAATCCACCGTATTCACCTGGACTAATTCATCATGTTGATGCGTTCAAAATAAAACAATAAAATAATAATTCTGAAAACGTTAATTAATTTCTACCAAAAATGGAAATTCAACTTTTCTTTAGAAGTAATAAAATGTTAACATTAAACCGGAAATTTAAATCTGTAGTATTTCGATTTAACTTTAAACCTTAAACTGGAATTTTAAATCTGTATTTCGATTTAACTTTAAACCTTAAACCGTTTAACTTTAAACCTTAAACTGGAATTTTAAATCTGTAGTATTTCGATTTAACTTTAAACCTTAAACTAGAATTTTAACTCTGTATTTTGATTTAACTTTAAACTTTAAACCGTTTAACTTTAAACCTTAAACTGTTTAACTATAAACATTAAACTGGAATTTTAAATCTGTATTTCGATTTAACTTTAAACCTTAAACCGTTTAACTTTGAACCTTAAACTGGAATTTTGAATCTGTAGTATTTCGATTTAACTTTTAACCTTAACCGTTTAACTTTAAACCTTAAACCGTAAACTGGAATTTTAAATCTGTAGTATTTCGATTTAACTTTAAACCTTAAACCGTTTAACTTTAAACCTTAAACTGGAATTTTAAATCTGTAGTATAACCTTAAACCGTTTAACTTTAAACCTTAAACCGTAAACTGGAATTTTAAATCTGTAGTATTTCGATTTAACTTTAAACCGTAAACCATTTAACTTTAAACCTTAAACTGGAATTTTAAAGAAACCGGAAAGAGTGGCCAATTTCTTGTGTATACAATAGCTGCCCCAAATATTAATGGGTTTCCAACTTTATATCTGGCTTTGTTATATAGGGAAATCTGGAACTAGATAAATGTTTTTGAAATTCGAGAGAAAACTTTCGAAATTTATTCAAAATTTTACGCTTTCTTGACTTTGTAGAATAGGACAAAATTTGATATAATTATGCATAAAAAGGGTTATTTATGTCTCGGTCACGAAACTTGACAGTTTTAATCATCGTAGTGAAAAATAGCTGCAATACATTTTTGTGTTCGCTATGTCATTAGCTACACCTCGGAAGGGGGGGGGGATGAAGTTACCCTAAGGGGGTACATTGTCAAACTTGGGGTTAATATTGTCAAACATCGTCAAACTTGGGGTTAATATTGTCAAACATCGTCAAACTTGGGGTTAATATTGTCAAACATCGTCAAACTTGGGGTTAATATTGTCAAACTTGTTAAAAATGAAGGGTGACATGTTATAATCATGATCATTTGGATCAACGATACAGATTTTTCAAAATTTTTCTTGCAAAATTTGCAAAAATAAGAAAAACAGACAAACAAATAATAAGCTCATTATAAATGGATTTTGGTATAAGGACATCGAGTTGAACCACGCTCTAGTTAATTTTTATAAGAAGGGCGCCAAAAGTGTTTTGTCCATACAGGTTTGGAATCATATGCCTTATACTAAGTTTTCTGAATTTTTTAGATATATATACGTCACGCCAAAACAGCTGATTCGTAAAAGTAAGAAAGTGCTCGAGTGATAATTTAGCACTATGTATGCAGTGAGATGTTTGGTGTATACAAAACTTCTTAAAGCAAGGATTTTAATTTTTTTCTGGTAGAAGTAAACGTACTTCAAATATAGTAAAAAAACAAAAAATTATTTTAACCCCGACCATCACTAGTAAAATTTTAAGTGCTCAGGATTACCTTAACGCGCAGTACAAGCACTTTAAATCTGCGGGCCCGAAAGTGCTCCCTAGAGTTTAGTGGCTGGAAAAATCGAGTACGATCCCTGTGGATGTTCTTCCCCCTCACAGGGTTTTGATCTAAATTGGTTGGCACTGTACTTGCCATCTAAACAGATTTCTTACACATTCGGGTAGGTCTGGGTCGAAAGAAAAACCTTTATTTTATAATATACAACTGGAAATTATTTTTAGGATTTATTTTTTTAACATGCAAGTTTTATTTCATTGCGTGTTTCAGCTGATACTTTTATTTAAGCAGATATATAACCTTCTCTCAAACCATTTCCACATTTTCCTCCTCAAACAAATTCAAGAGCAAACTTGCCAAACAATTTCAGGAGTAACCAAAAAGTAATTTTCAACCTTTTCAACCGACGCAAACTGTATAACCAAAATTTCGGAGAAAACAAAAAGTAGCTTTAATCGTCGATGGATGGACACGATTTCACAAAGGTACCAGCGAATACCAGCGAATGTTCAAACACCACAGTTTCGTATGTGTAAAAAATGTTAAAATGAAGTCCTCTATACGTTCTGCACCTGGGTTTTTTTTTTTTTTTTTTTATTTGACCACGTGTAAACAGCTTGGCGTCGTTTGCTTCCGAGGGTACGAAAATCGTGATTCAGATTTCTTGTTCGTTCCGTGTTTTGGAGGAGACTCGGGAGAAAGAGTCGCAGCTGGCATCATGGTTTCCGATTTTTCGCCGCGCTCTTTTTACGACCTACCTTAGGGTCGTAACTTAGCCGCACATCGACGAGGCAGAGATGGGAAAGATGTGATACATAATTCAATGATGTGACGTTTTCTTTCTGAAAAGCTGGTTTCCCCGTATCGAGGCGTATCTGCAATTATGTTTTCCGAATTATGTTTAACATTGTAGTGCATTCAAACTGTTTGTCATGAAATATTATAGAGGAGGTTTTCTCATCGGTTTTCTCACACATTTGTATTCCATATTTTGACACATTTGTATTCCATATTTTTAGTTTGTTTGTGCCACAATCAGTAACGATGTGTACTAAAATGAAACGTTTTGTGCGCTTTCGTTCCAATTTTTACTTTCCCTGCAATACATGGTAATGTATAGGGAAAGTATTGGAATCATACCGAAAATCACAACTGGAGTTTTCGACGGATCTACACGTTTCGAGACCTCTAGAATACGAAAAAACCATTTTTAGCGTGACGTCTGTGTGTGTGTCTGTCTGTCTGTCTGTGTGTCTGTCTGTCTGTGTGTCTGTCTGTCTGTCTGTCTGTGTGTCTGTCTGTGCAGATTTTGTATCCACTCTAATTAAAAAACTAATGGTCCGAATTTCACAAAATTTTGTAGGTAAGTCACTTGTGGGCGGGGCTAATGCTGATTAGTTTTGGGTACGATTCGGAATAAAAGAACCCGCCTTTTTTGCGAAATGGCCCGCAAAAGCTTGTATCCACTCTAACTGAAAAACTAATGGACCGAATTTCACAAAATTTGGTGGATAAGTCGCTTGTAGGCTAACCTGGTGCTGATTAGATTTTGGTACGATTCGGAATAAAATGACCTGCCTTTTTTTGCAAAATGGCCCGCAAAAATCGTCCAAATCTAAACTAAAGAACTAGTTATACTCAAATATAAACATTAAATGCTGATTTAATACGTAATTTTTAACGACGAAAAGAATAAGACCAACCCCATTACACTAGGTCTAGCCGTTCTCGAGATATTTTAGTTTTTCGTACTTTCCCTACGCCACCTTTGAAAATAAGCCCGGTTACCGCATGAGAACGAAAATTGAATTTAAAGTGAAATAAATTTAGTTAAAATAAAGAGAACGTTAATATAAGTCTGCAGGGAAAGTCATGTGCTGCTCACATCAGATTTTTACTTTCCCTGCAATACATGGTAATGTATAGGGAAAGTATTGGAATCATACCGAAAATCACAACTGGAGTTTTCGACGGATCTACACGTTTCGAGACCTCTAGAATACGAAAAAACCATTTTTAGCGTGACGTCTGTGTGTGTGTCTGTCTGTCTGTCTGTGTGTCTGTCTGTCTGTCTGTGTGTCTGTCTGTGCAGATTTTGTATCCACTCTAATTAAAAAACTAATGGTCCGAATTTCACAAAATTTTGTAGGTAAGTCACTTGTGGACGGGGCTAATGCTGATTAGTTTTGGGTACGATTCGGAATAAAAGAACCCGCCTTTTTTGCGAAATGGCCCGCAAAAGCTTGTATCCACTCTAACTGAAAAACTAATGGACCGAATTTCACAAAATTTGGTGGATAAGTCGCTTGTAGGCTAACCTGGTGCTGATTAGATTTTGGTACGATTCGGAATAAAATGACCTGCCTTTTTTTGCAAAATGGCCCGCAAAAATCGTCCAAATCTAAACTAAAGAACTAGTTATACTCAAATATAAACATTAAATGCTGATTTAATACGTAATTTTTAACGACGAAAAGAATAAGACCAACCCCATTACACTAGGTCTAGCCGTTCTCGAGATATTTTAGTTTTTCGTACTTTCCCTACGCCACCTTTGAAAATAAGCCCGGTTACCGCATGAGAACGAAAATTGAATTTAAAGTGAAATAAATTTAGTTAAAATAAAGAGAACGTTAATATAAGTCTGCAGGGAAAGTCATGTGCTGCTCACATCAGATTTTTACTTTCCCTGCAATACATGGTAATGTATAGGGAAAGTATTGGAATCGTGTCGAAAATCGCAACTCCAGTTTTCGACGGATCTACACGTTTCGAGACCTATAGAATACGAAAAAACTATTTTTAGCGTGACGTGTGTGTGTGTGTGTGTGTGTGTCTGTCTGTCTGTCTGTCTGTCTGTGCGATGTATGTATCCACTCTAACTCAAAAACTAATGGACCGAATTCGTAAAAACAGAACCCGCCTTTTTTTGCGAAATGGCCCGTAAAAATTTCATTTATCCGTTCTAGCTAAAATACTAATTGACCAAATTTCACAAAATTTGGTATATAAGTTACTTTTTGGATACTCTGGTGCTAATTAGAATTTGGTACGATTCGGAAAAGAAAAACCCGCCTTTTTTTACGAAATTACCCGCAAACATTTCATGTATCCACCTAGCTAAAATACTAATTGACCAAATTTCACAATATTCGGTAGATAAGTTACTTGTGAGATACTCTGGTGCTGATTAGCTTTCGGTACGATTCAAAAAAGAACAACCTACTTCTTTTTACGAAATGATCCGCAAAAATCGCCAAAATCTAAAAAAAAAAAAAGACTATGTATACTGAAATGCATCAATAATATTCTTGTTTAATACGCAATTTTTGACGAGGAAATGAATATAACACACTCCATTATACTTTAGGACTAACCGTTCTCAAGGTATTTGAGATTTCTTGTATTTTTGTTACGCTTCTATCGGGAAAATGTCCAATTAGCAAATAAAAACAAAAATTGAATTAAAAATGCAAATTTAGTGTTATTTGGGGCAATAAATTTATTTTTTGTTATAAAATTTTAATTCATTAAGATGTATAAAAGTTTCTTAATTTTTTAAAACGTAATGAATTTTAATTCTTTAATAAGTATCATTTTTTTTAATTCCTAAGGAAGTTTAATACATTTTAATTCTTTAAAATGTATAAAATTTTCTTAATTCTTAAAGAAGTTTAAAAATCTTTAAATCTTCAATTCTTTAAAAATATTAATTTTGTATTATTCATTAAGCGAAAATATTAAAATAGCGAGAAATAGCATGACGGTTTTTGGGTTGATAGAAAAAATATAATTTCTCGGAATTGGCAACACGCAGAATATAATGAAAACGTGCCCAGTGTTTGAATAGCACTTGGTTACCTAAATCCACTGAAAACTAATTCTTTTGAATTATTTTGTTTGTTATGGATGCTTTACTATACCTCTTCAATTTTTCTACTTTAATACATGTATTTAACTTATTAATTTCATCTTATTTAATATGTTGCAAATGGCGCAATAAGTAGATATAATATTAATGTCTGTGTGTCTGTCTGTGCAGATATTGTATCCACTCTAACTAAAAAACTAATAGACCGAATTTCACAAAATTTGGTAGGTAAGTCACTTGTGGGCGAGTCTGGTACTGATTAGTTTTGGGTACGATTCGGGATGAAAGAACCCGCCTTTTTTTGCGAAATGACCCGCAAAAGCTTGTATCCACTCTAGCTGGAAAACTAATGGACCGAATTTCACAAAATTCGGTAGATGAGTTACTTATAGGTCACCCTGGTGCTGATTAGATTTTGGTACGATTCGGAAAAAAATAACCTGCCTTTTTTTGCAAAATGGCCCGCAAAAATTGTTAAAATCTAAACTAAAAAGCTACGTATGCTCAAATATATCCATTAAATGCTTGTTTAATACGTAATTTTTAACGAAGAAAAGAATAAGACCAACCCCATTACACTAGGACTAGCCATTCTCGAGATATATTAGTTTTTTTCATATTTTCTCCACATCACCTTTGGAAATAAGTCCAGTTATCAAAAGAGAACGAAAATTGAATTAAAAGTGAATTAAATTTAATTAAAATAAAGAGAACGTGGATATAAGTTTGCAGGGAAAGTCATGTGCTGCCCACATAAGATTTTTACTTTCCCTGCAATACATGGTAATGTATAGGGAAAGTATTGGAATCATATCGAAAATCGCAACTCGAGTTTTCAACGGATCTACGCGTTTCAAGACCTCTAGAATACGAAAAAAACATTTTTAGCGTGACGTATGTATGTTTGTCTGTGTGTCTGTGCAATGTATGTATCCACTGTAACTCAAAAACTAATGGACCGAATTTCATAAAATTTGGTAAGTAAGTCACTTGGGTGTGACCCTGGTGCTAATTAGTTTTTGGTATAATTCGGAAAAAAAGAACCCACCTTTTTTTGCGAAATGGTCCTCAAAAATCTCATGTATTTCACTTTAGCTGAAACACAAATTGACTAAATTTCACAAAATTTGGTAGATAAATCACATGTGGGATACTCTGGTGCTGATTAGATTTTGGTACGATTTGCAAAAGAACAACCTGCCTTTTTCTATGAAATGACCCGCACAAAAATCGCCAATATCTAAAAAAAGACTATGTTCAAATGTATCAATTAAATGCTTGTTTTATACGTAATTTTCGCATTTTTTTATGCCGCCTTTAGAAGAATGTCCAATTACCGAATAAAAGCAGAAGTTAATTAAAAATGCAAATTTAGTGTCATTTTGGGCAATTAAACTCAATTTAATGAGTTCTTAAAGAATTAAAGAAAACATGAATATGAGTCTGCAGCGAAAGTCATGTGCTGCCCACATCAGATTTTTACTTTTCCTGTAATACATGTATAGGGAAAAAATGCAATACATGTATAGGTAATGTATAGGGAAAGTATTGGAATCATATCAAAAATCGCAATTCGAGTTTTCGACGCATCTACACGTTTCGAGACCTCTAGAATACGGAAAAACTATTTTTAACGTGACATCTGTGTGTCTGTCTGTCTGTCTGTGGGTCTGTGCAATGTATGTATCCACTCTAACTCAAAAACTAATGGGCCGAATTTCATAAAATTTAGTAGGTAAGTCACTTGTATGTGACCCTGGTACTGATTAGTTTTTGGTACAATTCGTAAAATCAGAACCCGCCTTTTGCGAAATGGCCCGTAAAAAATCCATTTACCCGCTCTAGCTAAAATACTAATTTGCCAAATTTCATAAAATTTGGTAGATAAGTTACTTGTTGGATACTCTGGTGCTGATTAGAATTTGGTACGATTCGGAAAAGAAGAACCCGCCTTTTTTTACGAAATGACCCGCAAAAATCGCTGAAATGTATCAATTAAATTCTTGTTTTATATGCAATTTTTGACGAGGAAAAGAATATAACACACTCCATTATACTTTAGGATTAACCGTTCTCAAGATATTTGAGATTTTTTGCATTTTTGTTACGCCGCTATCAGAAAAATGTCCAATTACCAAATAAAAAAAACATTGAATTAAAAATTCAAATTTAGTGTTATTTGGTGCAATTAAACTCAATCTAATGAATTTAAAGAAATAAAGAAAATATGAATTTGAGTATGCAGGGAAAGTCATCTGCTGCCCACATCAGATTTTTACTTTCCCTGTAATACATGGCAATGCATAGGGAAAGTATTGGAATCGTGTCGAAAATAGCAACTCGAGTTTTCGACGGATCTACACGTTTTAAGACCTCTAGAACACGAAAAAGCTATTTTTAGTGTGACGTCTGTGTGTGTGTGTGTGTGTGTGTGTGTCCACTCTAACTTGAAACCTAATTGACCGAATTTCATAAAATTTTATAGGTAAGCACTTGTGGGTGACCCTGGTGCTGATTAGGTTTTGGTACAATTCGGGATTAAAGAACGTACTGGTTTTTTTGTTTGCCGAATGATCCGCAAAAATTGTCTGTATCCACTCTAACTGAAAAACTAATTGACCAAAAGTTACAAAATTTGGTAGATAAGTCACTTGTGGATGACCCTGGTGCTGATTAGATTTTGGTATGATTCGGAAAATAAAAACCAGCTTCTCTTGCGAAAAAACCTGCAAAATTCATCACAATCTAAAATAAAGACTAAGTATGCTCAAATGCATCAATTAAATATTATACATGCAATTTCCGACGGTGAAAAGAATAAGACCGACCCCATCACTCTAGGACCAACCGTTCTTGAGATATTTTAAATTTTTTTTTTTTTCGAATTTTTGCTACGCCGGTTTTAAGAATAAATGCAGTTACAAAATGAAATCGAAAGCTGAATTAATAGTGTAAATTCAGTGCAATTTGAATTATGAATGAAATAAAGAAAAAATGAATTTGAGTCTGCAGAGTCATGTTCTGCTCACATCAGAAATTTTGAATTTTTTTTTTTCACTGTCCATCCAAATTATCGTTTGTTTTATTCCCAGTGTGTTCGAATAAAAGAAAAAAACCTAATATTTATCGTTTTGAACGAAATCAAATATTCTTAGTTTGTAGAACAAGTGATGCTTTAGACACATAAGATTTTTTCTTTATCCTCCTGCCCGAAATGAAAAATCCTCATAACCACCGTATTCCGTGTACTACACCTACCTTTTAAAAGCAAATACACGCTGTGTGTAAAAGCTATGCAAGTTATTAAATAGAGAATTAATTATGTAGCAACTTGGAATCTGGAGTCCTTTGGCCCCTCGCCAGTGTTCGGGCACGCACTAAAATCTATTGGAATAATGTTGCCATTTTAACGCATGGCGTACGAAATACGGGAAATTATTATTATAATTCCAGTCGTCTGACAATTACGGAATTAGGAGGGAGGGTGTGGGGGTAATTAGGTATAGAACGTTTGTCGGGCATGATTTGAATGGAGTTGAAAGTACGGTTTGCGGTTTTATCGCTGTATAAACAGCAGGCATTGAGACTGTTGCCGAAAGATTATGTTCATTCATTGCATGCGTAGATTTTAAATAACTAACTCAAAAATTAAAAATTTGTGATGGATAAGTTTATTTGAAACATTATCAGTCACAATTATCGCCTACTAACCATTGTATTGTATTATTAATTTTGTTAGAAATTTTGAATTTGTTTATTCGTATACTTAGAAACGTAACTTGAGAGCAGAGTTATAAGAAAATCGCTAAGCCTCCGATAAAGAATACAGTCCAATGTGTTTAACATTATAAATAGTTAAACATTTCAAATATTTTTTACATGTCTTAAATATACGGTATTGCATATAATATACTTTATTACATATAATATACTTTACTACATACATATCTTCTATATAATATACTTCATTCCATATCTTAAATATTTCGTATAAATACGATGATTTTAGTCAATTGATTTGTAGAACCAATCAATTTAAAACTGCATTTCAAATTCTAACCATCTATGATAATAAAGGAGGAAGTCTGTCTGTTTGTGTCGTCTGCAGCGAAACATCTAAGCGTTGTATGGTCATGAAATGTGGTACTCAGGTACTTCAGGGCCCGGGACGATGCGCCTCGGCGAGATTTTTTTTAATTCGAATTAGATATTTAGTTATCCTATGTTTTAACACTATTTAGCTGGAATTAGAGCGATTTTCACACAAATCGGTTCCTTGGTAACCGAAAATATTATCACAGAGTTTTTTCTTAACACCATTGGAAAGACCGAAAATTTCTCTTTCAAACAAATTTTAAATGGAATCTATACTAGTAATGGACGGATTTTCTTGAATTTTTAAATATATATACTTTTTGGGTGTTGAAGTCCTAATCTCCGGATATAGGAGGCACCCTGGATGCAACGGTTTCGTTTTGGTTGCTGTTATGCGGGCGTATTATCAAAGTGTTCTTTGGTTTTCGAGAATTCGCTGCGAGTTCGGGAGTAATTTTAATTTTAAAGATTTACATTTCAAAACCCGGGCAACGGCGGGTACATTTTCTAGTATTTCAATAAAACATGTCTTTATCATTTTCAAAATCTACAGCCGTTCGAATCTTTAGTTCGATTGCCATTATTTGGCCAATCTAATTCTATAACAACCAAATCCCAGATTTAAAACAATCGTTTTAGAGGATAATTTCCATAACACTTTTTAAGATATAAAATATTATAAACAATTTGAAACTATTTTATTTTATAATTATATTTTTGCTGATCTGTGGCAAAAAAACAACACTCTTTAAAACCTTTTGTTTATTTTAGTATTTTTATCGCAAATACGTTTCTTGTAAGTACGTTTCTTTCATGCAGGTAGTAAAATTAGGATCATCAAGATGGTTAAAAAAATATTTCTGACCATGATAGCCTCTATAATCATATTTCTTATACGCTTTTTCTTTCATATATGTTTTTTAAATCTCTTCGGCAAATTTTGCTACACATAGTTTAATCTAGCAGTCGTAAGCACTGAATTTTGCCAAATTTGCGTATTGAATAAGTAAAACCGGAAGTTGGGTTTACCTCAAGCAAAAATGTGGATACAAATTATCGTCTGAGAAACAAACATTTATTACGTTCATATATATTGTAAATTTTATGTCAGACATTGAAATCCTTTCTACACATTCGACATTCAAATTTTCGTTTGCTTATCCACTATGAATTGTTATACCATGGATTCCAAAATGAAATAATTTTTTTTTATTGTTTATATAATTTTGACATATCTTGTTGCATTACAAGCCACGTAAGCTATTTTTAAATAGACAGAGGGCAACGGGTTTTCTATATTAAAAAAATCTGATGTGGGCAACACATGACTTTCCTTATATAATGCAATGAATTTACTACTTTTACAGTTAAAAAAAATGTTATTCTTATAGTAGATCTTTATATTCTTTCCAAGATATTGAATTTTCTTCAATTAGTCGTCATTTTCATTGATTTAGCGTCATTTTTATCCATTTGGCGAGATTTTGTTAATTTGGCAACAATTAAAAATGTCGCCAAGTTGGCGACATTCCGCCAAATTCGTCGCCAAAATCTCGCCAAGCGTTATGGACGGAGAAATAAGTTATTCTTACAGCAAATAAATGACTATTGGTGTTCAAATACAAAAGTATTACTCAAAGTATCTTTTTTCATGAATGGAACGAGCTAGATCCACGAGAATGATGTTACCCAATTTATCGCATGGTATTACATATGAAAAGTGAACATGTTTCTCAATAGGAAATATTCTTTTTTTATTTTATATAACTTTTTGAGAATTTTTTTGAAAAATGTGCAATATCTCGAGAACGGTTCATGTTAGCGTTCTAAAATTTATGTCAATCGTTTTCTAATGAAAAATTACATAAGAAATATCTATTTGCTTAACTTTATTAGCGGTTTTGATTTTTTGACGATTTTTTCAAAATTTCACTTGAAAATTTAGGGGTGTTATGAACATTCGATTGCGCATAAAAACAATAGGGTTCCAGTGTTTACGGATTGTGATTTTTGTACCAAATTTCGTTCGAATCGGTCCATTCGTTCGTCAGTTATCGTCTCCACATACTCACTGACACACACACACACACACACACAGACATCATCTCAAAAATGTTTGATTCGTGATCAGGGATGCTTGAAACGTGCTCTCCTGTCGAAAACTCGAATTCGAATTTTCGACCCCGTCACAATACTTTCCTTATACATTATGTATATAAGGAAAGTAAAAAAGTAAAATATGATTTTTAGAAAAATGCGTTTTGTTTATACATAGTTTGTGTGAGAAATAGACGATATTTATATATGGTAAACGTTATTTTATTTATAAAAAAATGAATTTTAATGCTTAAATTTAGAACCATTTTGCGGTATTTATCTATAAAAAAATAGAAACAGAAACTACAAAAAATAAACAATAAAATGGCAAATTATTATTATATTATATTTCAGAAGACATTTGGCATCCACAAGACAAATCATAAAATTTTTGTTGAATGTCTTCAGCTGACGCAGTTTTCAAAATTGATAATAAATACTGATCGAGTGATATTGATCTTTCTGGAGTTTGGAATTACCGAAATGCAAAATTCGAACTAAATTACGTGCATATAAAAATTTATATGCTTCAAAATAATTGATATTTTTTTTTTCCATTTTTAAATTAAATATCTTTTTTTTCTAACAGGCCTCAGTCGTACGCAGCCTTTTTGTTAGCGGGTCCCGTATTTGACTTACGTAATATAAAATATCGTCTGATTTTCCATTATGTTCGTATTTATTATGTATTTTATGGCAGAAATTGAAATTCCTTTTGAAAATTCGGCATTCAAATATTTGAATGCAAACTTATTGTATAAATTTCAAATTAATTAGTTTTTTTAATTGTCCATCTAGATTATCGTCTGCTCATCCATTGCGTTCAAATTTTTTTGCATTTTCTGTCAAAAATTGAAATTTGTCTGCTTATATACTGTATACGTGTCTTATATGAGAGGTTGCATTAGAAATTGAAGTTCATTTTGAAAAATTGCTGTTTGGAAAAATGTATATTTGTTTAGAAAATTTGTCAAGCCTGTATTTGACTGCAGATAAATGAACTTTTTGAGGATCTATAGCTGCGTAAACAGCAGACTTTGAAACTGTTTGCCTAAATGCTCTGCTCGTTTTTATGAGTATGCCTTCCATCTTTAGTGCACGATTTACTCTGCAGGAAGAGTAAAAACAACTTCTGTAGAATGAAAAACATACCAGTAGATTCTTGTAAATTGCAGTTGTATATCAGCGCAAAAATTATTTTAAAATGAATTTACTTAAAAATATTGTTTTCCCGATGGGTGTCAAAAATTTTCGTTTTATTCATCCCTGAGCACAAATCAATAATTCCCTGAAGGGTATCTGTATATCTTTAAGAATTTGTATTGAATGAATGAATGAATGAATGAATGAATGGATGGATGAATATATATATATATAAAGAATTTTTATTTTATTTTACTTGTATTATATATACCTGAGATTGATCATTAATAGAAAATATTTTATATAGCATAAGTGAAACGAAGATGAACTGAAATGTAAACATACCAGTGGATTCCTGTAAATTGCAGTTGTATATCAGCGCAAAAATTATTTTAAAATGAATTTAATGAAAAATATTGTTTTCCCGAAGGGTGTCAAAAATTTTCGTTTTGTTCATCCCTGAGCACAAATCAACAATTTCCTGAAGGGTATATCTCTAAGAAATCTGTATATCTCTAATCTGTATATCTCTAAGAAATTACATTGAATGAATGAATGAATATATATATATATATATAAAGAATTTTTATTTTATTTTACTTGTATTATATATACCTGAGATTGATCATTAATAGAAAATGTTCTGTATAGCATAAGTGAAAGGAAAATGGACTGAAATGTAAATGTGACATCAAAAGTACTATACGACAAGCCGTTGAATATTTAAAAAAAAACATGATAAGAAAACAACATGATTAAACAACTTATTATTAAAAACAACATGATAAGATTTAAAAAAAAAACATGATAATATTATAAATAAAACAAGTACTAAATTGGTATAAGAATTACATATATATATATATATATATATGCCCATGTATGTATATATATATATATATATATATATATATATATATATATATATATATATATATATATATATATATATATATATATATATATATATATATATATATAATAAAAGGGTTTGACGGTCCAATGAAGGAAAGTGAGAAGCTGTAACTCGAATTAACTTTCTAACACGCTTACAAAATAAAAGTATAAATCAGCAAATCTTCAAGCAAATGAAAAAAAAATACAAATTTCGAATCATCAAGTCAAAGAAAAGTATCAAAAAACAATGGTATGGAATCGATAAAAGAAAAACAGACGAAATCCAAGCACAAACGTGGACAAGGGCTAAGCCTAAATCAGGTCCAAGTGTCTTGTAGATGCAAACACAAAAATGTATGTTTCTGAAGAAATAGATAGATTATATCTATAAACTATTTCTATTAATTAAATGAATTACTAATTAAATGAATTTTGCATTGTCATTCCTATTTACACTTTTTTACATTTGCATATTTGCGAAGTAACCTTAATTTTTTAAGTTTGCTACGGTATTTATAAAATTATATATATATATATATATATATATATATATACATTTGCATATTTGCAAAGTAACCTTAATTTTTTAAGTTTGCTACGGTATTTATAAAATTATATATATATATGTGTGTGTGTGTGTGTGTGTGTGTTATGATTTATTTTGTAAAATGATTAATTATTACTGTTTATAGTACTTAATGCAGCTACAAATAGAATGGAAAATGATCAAAGAAACAGACATACCGGATACAAAAGCTTCAGGCTTAAGTCAATAATAAGTACCAATTCAATCATAAAGAATTGCTGAAATTGACTATTCGCTTTAAGCCGTTATCAAGCCTAATCCCAAAGCAAATAGTCCCAAGCAATTTCTGGAGTTGACAAATATATATTAATATGAATTAATATAAATTATCGGCCAGCCATTGAACAATACATTTTGATTGAAGTGTTCGATTCAAAAAAGAATATTATGTAATATCAACAACATATAATATGATGTTAACTTCCATAGATTTCAGTAGGAGAAATCAATAAATTCGATCTGTGTATTATGTATTTTGGATATTATGTAATTTAACAAAAAGTCTAGAAATTATTTAGAAATAAATGCAAAAGTTTTTTAATAGAACTTTCTTTGGATTTAAAAAAAAAAAAAATATCTGATGATCAATCGTATGATTTATATTTTATAGCATTAACTAATTATTGTTTTAAACTTATTTGCACATACAGTTATTAATTAACTACTTATTTATTTCTGTTATATATTTATAATCAATAGAGAGTAATGAAGGTTATGTAAAATTAATATTTATTGAAATGATTTTTGTTGTTTATTAAAAATTCTTGGATGTGCTTACACATGAAAGCTTTTTGTTTAGTTTTATAAACCTGTGTAATCTATATGTCGAAATAACCCATTTTTCTATTTTCTTGCAGGTTTAAAATGCACTTCCTTGTTAAAAGGACAATGGAGGATGCGTACATGGACTCTTAAATGCTTTTGAAACATAACAAGCAAACGAAGATGCAACAAGGCTGTTGTGATATGTTCGGAATCAGTGTTGAAAAGTCAATGGTTATGAGAATGAGCTCTGATATCATGGAGCCCATTGAGCTTATACATCATAGCAGCTCAAATGAACATTCATCGCCCCCTCCTTTGGAAATCCAAACTTGTTCGGGGGATGAAGATGGCAACAGTAGCGAGAATCAAAACAGAAGCCCTCCAACGAGTTGCGAAAACAGCGCAATGGAAGAGCCCAAAACAAAGAAACGCCGCAAGCAAAGCAACCCTTTGAGATATCAAACAACACCTGTGATGCCTTTGCTAGAAAGCGAGGATGGCAACCCTATCATCGAAGAACCTAGTGAAGAAGCACTTGATCTTCAGAACAAGCCTGAAAGCAAAGCTGAAGATAATCAGGTGATGCCATCTTTGAGATGTCATCACTGCAATGATTCCTTCGAGACGGAAGATATGCTCAGGGTTCATGTGGAAGAAGAACATGTTCAAAAAGTACTGGAAAGGCAGCTCCAGCAGCAATCATACAACAAAACTACCTCAGGTAACAACAGGGAAGGAAGTAGTGAGACAGCCAAATTAAACTCCCCCAAATCCTGCAGCGAGATGGCACTGCAGTCTATAGTTTCCGTTGACCAAACAAGAAACAGTCCCTCAGAAGGACTCATGCCAGAAAGTAGGGACTACAAAAGTCCTCATTTTCCATTTCCGCCTATTCCGCCGTTCATTCCATTCAGCAGAAATGACGATTCAAAGCCAGGAAATATGCCAGTCCCACCCTCTATGTTCCATAATCCAATGATGCCATTCCTATTTCCAGTCATTCCTCAGGGACAGACGCCACCAGTATCCAACGGCAATTCACATTCCGGACAGGGTGTGAGAATCTTCAACTTGGAAGCCTACTGTGAATTATGCAATAAGGAGTTTTGCAACAAATACTTCCTTAAAACGCATAAGGCTAACAAGCACGGTATCTACTCTGTTGAATCAATTGTCAGTTCTCCATACGGTGGCCCCTTTCTATCACCTAGTTTAAACAGCCCTATTCCATTACCTCATATGATCCCGACTTCGACGGCTGAACCACTTCCATCAAGAACT
The DNA here is from genome assembly GCA_951213105.1 of Amaurobius ferox. Classification (NCBI taxonomy): domain Eukaryota; kingdom Metazoa; phylum Arthropoda; class Arachnida; order Araneae; family Amaurobiidae; genus Amaurobius; species Amaurobius ferox. The sequence continues at coordinate 45,256,644 of OX578148.1, read as the reverse complement.
AACCTCTTTAACATGGAATCTTACTGTGAAATATGTCAAAAAGAGTTTTGCAATAAGTATTTTCTTAAGAAACATAGACAAAAGATACATGGTATTATAGAACCTGGACAAAATACGTCCCCTTGTACAACACCGCAAGACACCAAAAGTAATTCTCCCGTTTTGACCACATCTGCTCTATCACTGACATCTGCACCCAGTTTTCCTGACAAAATCATCCAGGATGAAAACAGAGATCCTCCAACAACAAAATTGGAATTTTCTTCCATTTTCAGCTTGCATAATCACAAACAAAGTACGCCTGTTTCATCTTCCGCTGGGGTTGTTCCGAATTCATCTTCCAATTCCTGTCCTCCAGTCACTTCCAGTGCTATGGTCGTGAGTCTCCTCTCCCCGGGGCAGCAAGTGTCATCCAATGAAAATTCTGTGTCTCATGTTTTTACTCCGGAGAAGCTTCGAGAAATGGGAGTGATCAATGCTGATGCATTTTGTGAGTTATGTTGCAAAGAATTTTGCAATAAGTATTTTCTACGAACCCACAAATTGAATAAGCATGGCATCAATATGCCTGAAATTTCTCCAGGTAGAGGACCTTCGGGACAATCGCTATCTAGTCAGAGTCAAGGCAGCCATTCGAATGAAAAAGGTGAGATTGACTTAGAGTGTCGTATTCCTGAAGAATTTCTTCACGATCCTTCACCTGGTTTGACTTTTGAAGGAATGAGTGGGGAACTCTCATGTGACTTCTGCAACAGGCCATTCTCTAGTCTATATTTGTTGAAAATGCATAAGTTTTATACTCACAACATTCCTTACATCAAAGAAGAAAGTAAGTCAAAACCAAATTCTCCAACTGGTGACAATAATCAAGAAAACAAAGAAAACGAATTTTTGAAACCACATTTGCCACTCTCTCTTCCTCCTACGTCATTAATGTCAGATAATTCCCCTACTTCCTTACAAGAAGATGCAGCTAGTCAGGATTTGCAAAAACTGCAAAGTATGATCAGGGAATTAAATGCTTCAGCAGGCTCTGAGAGCAGTAAGATTATTTGTAATCTCTGTAGACTTGAGTTTGACAATAAGTATTTTTTGCGTGCTCATATGATGAATGAGCATGGAGTACTTCCAAATGAGGATGGCCATGTTACAGGTCATAATAATTCCGATTTCAATGGGCAGCCAAAAGTATCTGAGAATGGTTCCGATTTTCCGAGGCTAAACTTCAATAACACTTCTCCTTCAGTAGATTCAGAAGCTTACTGTGAAATTTGCCAGAAGGAGTTTTGTAGCAAATATTTCCTTAAAACACATAAACAAAATATTCATGGACTTCCAGTGGACATGAGTTCAACTCCAAAAAAATCTCTTGCCGAAGAAGTGTGTCAAATAAAGACAATTGTAAATAACACTTTGTCAACTTCTCTTGTTCCTTTCGTACCTAATAGTTCTTCAGCACCTATCACTGGTGTTTCAACATCATCTTTGTTCACTGGAAGTCAGCCACCAATTTTTACACCTTTTTCTTCTGTAAATTCTCATATACCTGTAATCACCTCAAGCAACACACCAGCTGTATCTCTTAACTTAGTTTCTAGTCCTTCTACATCCTTACCTTTACCTGCATCTCAACCATCTTCCACTTCTATTCCTAATTCATTAGGAAGTACAGTGCTTACTCCCACATCATCCCGAGCTCTTAGTCTGATACCCAGTTCAACTATGAATCATATAACTAATGTTGGACATTTGCACAGCAACCTCGCAATCCCCAAAATACCACCAATACCCACCATGAACCATAATCTGAGCTTGCCCATTTCAACAACTAGCGCTCCTTCCTCTAATTTATCAAGCATCGCACAGATAGCAGCTCACACTGCTCATCTTCCAAATCTGCATTCATCAACTAATGCGCTATCTGCTTTAGATAAACCACGCAATCTGACCGGTCGCAATTACTGCAATATCTGCAATAAAGAATTGTGCAACAAGTACTTTATGAAAACGCACATGCTTAAAATGCATGGCATAAATCTCGATAGTCAGCCTCACGAAGCAGCCCGCATTAGCACCATTGGAGGTGTACAGTGCGATATTTGCCAGAAAGAATTGTGCAGTAAATATTTTCTAAAAGTTCACAAACAAAACACTCATGGAATTTTTGAGGAAGGTTCCCAGGGAAAGGATATGAGAGACCATCCTCCTTTCTTGGAAAAGGAACAACCTCTGCAAGGACTGGATCTGAGCGACCCCAGTGGAAGATACTTCAGCCACTATCCAGAAATTTGCCCGGTATGCAATTGCCGATTCAAAAGTATCAAGTGGTTAAAGGCTCACATGATCAGTGATCATGGCAATATACTTAAAGAGAATTTCCCTCATAACGCTCTTCCTTCTACACCGGACAACAATGGCCTGGACGACAACAACTGCCTCTGCGTCTTGTGCGGCCAGGGATTTGCGGACAAGGTTGCGCTTCACGTTCACCTGATTAAGGACCACCAGTCGGCGTCAGATGAGATCGTCGCCGCCAACAACAACTCAGGGATTATCAAAACGTCGACGGCGGCGGATTCGTCGACGACGGCGCTGGCACTTGTTCCGGTTAACGGTAACGTCTCACCGATCAGCGGGAACAACCATCCGAGACCTCCTCACCCGAAGCCTCATGGCGGCAGCCGGATATACCACTGCTCCTTCTGTGTCTACTCTACGCGGTGGCTGTCCAATTTGTACGCACACGAGAAGCGACACACCGGAGTGATTACGGAAGGGGAGAAGAAATTTGTCTGCCGGGTCTGCCATAGGGCGTATCGATACAACCACTCGCTGCAGCGCCATTTCCTGAGCCACAGAGCCGCAGGTCTAAATGTCAAAGACATGGCCCAGCCATTGATCATGACCTCGCAGCTGTCCTCATCGCTGAGCAGGCCCTGGAATTTCCACAAAAAACCCGGAGAACTCCAGGGTAAGGGCAAAATTAAGCGATACAGATGTAGCAAATGCAGCAAAAAGTTTCGAAGTCGGGAACTTTGTCTTGCCCACATTCACGCGACACACAAGAGAGGCTCGATGCTCCAGAAGAGTGTGAAGCCTTTCAGGTGTCGATTTTGTGGATTCTTGACGAGGGTCTGGAACGTGCTGAGAATACATATCAACAGGCAACATCACAACGAGATCTTAGAATCTAAACAACAGCAGTTTGACAACCTATCTGGAGATGAGAAATCCGTTCATTCCGAATTGTCAAACTCAGCAGAACCTCCTACGATTTCATCGCCGCCTGAAGCCCCTTCGCCCAAGATGACGGTGTCGGTTCCAGATGGTTTTCCTCCTGGTCTACCTCCTCCTCCCCCAAACAGTCCTCACCTGCCGATGACCTTTGCCATGCCACAAAATCCGCCAACGGCCGGATCTTTCATCATGCAGCCGTTCTTACTCGCCCAGCCGGACTGCGACGGCGTAACACGGAACGGCACATTTGTACCGTCACTAGTCTACCTCCCTGTGTGCCAGAAGGTGTCGCAGCCTATGACTGTCGCGTTTACTCTCACCCCCGCATGAAGACGGAAGACGAACAGAGTAAAAGACTATTGCAATGGTTACGTCTCATCGTGGCTTAACTTCGTTGTAATATATTTTCTGTGAGCCCGAAGTTCAGGTCTCGATGAGTACGGTTAACCGTACCTAAAATCAAAATGTAATTTGAAAAATAAGCCACTGTAGTAGTATTTAAGTTTTTATTCATTGTTGCTTTAATATCTTATTCTATAGATTTTAAGAAAAATTGATTAATAATACTTGAAGCTGACGCGAAAAATCAAAATGGTTGACAGTTTTTTGAACTATTTCTTCTGCAATGTGTGTAAATGTATTGTAAGTCATATCACTCTAAGGTTGAACTCCGGTACTGTTAGGACTGTTTTATTTCTACACACAGAAAACGTAGGTTTTTAGTGAGCCCATGATTGAATTGCTCTTTAATATTGATGGGAAAAATCTGAATGTTAAGAAACAAAGATGTGAAAGGACTTGCTCAAGACATAAATATCCCCTGCTTACGGCTTCTTGAGTGCTCGCCAACAGTATTCGTCTCATGAGGCTGCGGGTGATCTTTGATATATGAAACCTGGAACTCTTTGGTGACTGTCCTTCTTTACTCAGGGTCTTTTTAGAAAATAAACAAAAGAGAGAACAAAGTACAATGTTGCCTAGGAGATTCAAGACCAGAAGATCTCCCCAGGTGTCTTAGAGGACGAACTGGTGTATTTTGACGTCAGAGACGTATGTGCGCCTGTGAGGCCAAGCAGGAAGGATGATTTGCAATACGAGGTAAAATAATTATAGACGGATGTCCGGAGTTCCCACTGGTAAGGTGATTTTTGTTGCATCAGGTGGGCCTTCATCCCCTCAAAAGAGGATAAATAAATACAAAAATTAATGTTTATTCCGAGCCTGGAGATTTTCAGGTTAGTTAAAATAATTAATAGACTCCATTTTTTTTTCACTTTCTCTCTTCCAACGATTGGAAGATTTGTCCCAATAATCAATCAAAAATACGGGAAGGCTTTTTTGAAAAACCTTCTCAAATGCATTCAGGGAGTAAGATTGTAGACAATAATAATATTGCTTCGAGTCTATTTATTATTCACCAGAAAGATATTATCTTGTATTATTCTTAGCTTAGATGTCAGATGTATGTAGATGTGTCGTTATTTATTTGTGAGATGACTGTATGCAGGTTTTTAAACCCGCTCCAGAAAAAAAAAATTACTTCTACTTTAGTTTTTTAGTTTAAATCGAGGAAGATTTCTTCCTTAAAGTCACGCCATACATAGACATGCTCTGCTTGGCAACAGTGCAATATTAAAAAAAAACTAGTCATATTTGTTTAGTATCTTTAGTATTTTTTATTTCTGAAAATTAATATCTTAAATTTCAATTTTTTACTTTTAAGTTATTTATTTCCAGACATGTATTTATGACTGACAACGAATCAAAATAATAATTTATAATAATTAGTAATTTATAATATCAAAAGATTAATTTACAATAATTAATATGCATTATAATAACTTATAATAATGTATGCATGATTATTTGCATAACAATATTGATTGCTAATTATTTGAGATAGATTTTTTTTTAATTATGTTCAGAGCATCGGAAAAGATGACTTGCACCTGAAGATATATATGAAAAAAAAATTAGAACTATTTTTGCACTTCAAAATCTATGTAAATATTTGAATAGATCAGAGGTTCGTGAACTATTACTTCTGAGCACCACCATAATCCCATGAGAGTAAAAATGTATATCATTTTAATTCCTTTATTTGGTTCTCTCTGGAAAAAATGTATTATATTCCGGTGCTCCCTGATTATAAAAAGTTGCAGACTCCTGGAATAGATAGATATATGAAATTTTGGAGTTGCAAAGGCTCTTATGCCATTGGCTCCATATCAAATACATTACTGGTAGTCTTTTTTTTTAGTAACTAATCTTTAAATACTCGTTTCATAAAGTAAATGTATTGCTTTAATCTTTTGAATCATATTAATTTTTATATGATTCAATTTATTGTCATTATTACTTTCACGAGTACTACTTTTTCAAAATATTTTTTGTCTCAGAAGTCAAATTGAGAATAAAATTAATTTTGTGATATGATCTAAATTTAATATCTTTAAATTCCAGTAAATGCATTACTTGCATTTGTTGTTGGTTATATTAGCATTTATTGTTTATTGGATAAAACATCCTATTAAATTACCATTTTTAAAAGTATTTTTTATCATTCCCAACATTTTAACGCATTCTTAGTTTGGTTTTATACCAAAGGTTGTGGCTATTTTACTGACTAATAATTTAATACATTTTATTACCATTCATTTTAACTTCAATTATATGTATATATATATATATATATATAATATAAAACATCAATTGAGGCAGTTTGCATGTCTATGTCTTACGTGATCTTTGTAAGGCTTTAGTTAAGTGAAATATTTTTCTATCGTAGTCGTATTTTTTTCTGGCAAAACTGCTTCACTTGAACGCAAAGATACAGATTTGAAAATCGTGCTGCAATCCACATGCCACAAGGCATCTGATGGCGATATGTTGGATGCTCTTTGAACAAAAAATATCCACAGAAAGTCTAATGGATGTCTTGCGGTATGTGAGAGATACAATTGCGATGTTGGAATTTTTCACTTAAAGCAAGCCAGTATTGTCATTTTTTCTTTGTTTATTAACGTTTTACTTGTTGTCTGATGGCCATTAAACAGTTATACTCTACCCACTATGGGGTTTGTGGGACCATCGTCATTAAATCTAACAAAAAGATATAAAAAATAATGTTTGTTCTAATTTTTCTGAGTGGGGAAAAAACGAAAGCATATCTCCAACTGTTTTAGTATAAAATCAAAATACGAGGAGTTTTCATCCTCTTGCACAGTATTTGAACGGGTAACTAGTATTGTACACTGTTAAATCGTAAATATCTGAAATGACAAATTTCGAAGTATTTAGTGATAGTGTCGCTTTTTCGTTATTTTAAGGAATGTTGCCTCTATTGTAAATATACAACTTAGATGTTTTCCTGTGGCTGCACTAGCTGTTTTTGCTACTTTTTTTAGTGATGTGATTTTTTCTCATCAAAGAACTTGACCAGTGTCTTTTGAACCATCCCTTAAAATATTCTCCTTTATGCCTTAACCTCCTAGTCGTTTTTCCACCCCGTTTCTTGTACGTTCGCCGTTCTGCTGTAAACTAGTATTGCTGATACAAGCTGTAAACTAGTATTGCTGATACAAGCAGAGAAAAAAATACAGGTATTTTATGAGCATGTTCTGTGTTTGTTTCAATGCAGCTTCTGTTAAATGATTTACCTGCGCCTGGTGCCATTTGCAGCGTTTTTATTGCTTGTCTTGAGTACGAACACGTTTTCACATTTTTGTTTGTTTTCTTAACTTTTTGTCCTTTAAAGCTATTTATACATCGCAGCATTTAATAGGCTTATAGATATCATTTTTAAATTTGACATTTCCATTGGAAATTATAATGACATTCCCATTTTTTACACTGTGAATCATCAGTCGAGTTTTATTTTATATTGAAAAAGCAATGTGTAAAAATAAAAATTTATTTTTGATCTGAAATTTTATTTTAAAATTGAATATTTAATTAAACAAAAACTTATTACTTACTTGTTCATTTCATACTTTTCGTAGAGTTTGAACAGGATTCCTGCGCTATTTTAAAATTCCTTTAAAAAAAAAAGAAAAAAAATTCACATTAAAAATATATGTATATTGTATTCAGTCATTAAAATAATTTTATTTCTTGAGTGACCATAAATGAGGAAATTAATTGGCAAAGTATCAAGAAAAATGTTTCAAATCATAATTTTTAATAAATTCATTAAATAATCTTAATAAATAAACAATTATAAAAAAAATGTAACCATACATTTTAATATTTTCATTTTGAAAAAATTATAATTAAAGACAAACCTTTATTCTAATCTTCGAATTAAACGGAAGTGGGTGGATATTTCGCTCACTTCTACTTCAGTAAATACGACGATCAAAAGGAAAAATTTTATTTGTTTAAAACAGAACTACAGAAATTTTATTTTAAATATTTTGAAAAACATAATAGTATGTTAGTAGTTTAAAAACTTTAAATAATTTAGAAAAAAGGATTAATTTCAAATTTATTTGAATTTTTGAAACCGATTTTGAAAATTTTTTTCAAACAATTCTGCAAGTTTAGATATAAGTTGCCTGAAGCCCTATAAAGTATGAAATATTTTTTGTGCAATGCCAAAATAGTTCATTTTATTCTGAAATACTTAAAGTCTTTATTTTTAACTGGTAAAAATGCGCTGGAATCCTGCGAAGAGTTTATTTATTTCATTTCTTTGTTCAAAGAATACTTTTTTTTTTGTTTCCATTTCTGTAAAGTTATTTCACATCTTTTGATTGGAAATTGAAGTAAAGTGTATGTAATAACTTTTATCTTTTGTTATTCTTTAAGAAAAAATATTTTTATTGTTAAATTGAAAATTAATTATTTAAATTTTCAAATTGTTCAATAGTAGTGAAAAAAGTTAAATGTCCCAAATGTTATACTTTTCCCGAAAGTTTCCGAAAATCAAAATTCCATTTTTTGGAAAAAAATAAACATTGTTAATTTTATAAATGTATTTAAGACTTTCTTCCAAAATCAAAATTTATTGTTGTATATTGTTGCATTTCTGTACAATCAAAATTACTTTATTTAAACACAATTTCTCAAAATCAAAATCAAAGTTGTTACAGTGTTGTATTACCTTCAAGGATTTATTCTAACCGGTGTAGTAGAAATCAAAATGAATTTTTTTCAACCCCATCACTTTTTTATCCCTATAATCAAATTTTAAATGCATTTTTGATCTGTTGAAATGCTAGTTTTATGAACATGACAATGCATGGTGTGATGTTTTCTGATTAATAAATTTTGTGAATGAATTTAGTTTTACACTTTTATGCATTTTGGTGATGTTTTATTTATATTTTGTTTCATTACATTTTTATAAGGTTACCGCTTCCAGTAGTAAACCATATTGTCATACAATATTGTTCCAAAAATGGCATATAGAATTTTTCGTAGTCGTGCCAATATATTATCCAACATATGCAATACTAGCAATTATACACGCCGTTGCTCGTGATTTATTATATGCGCAAATGTTTACATTATATTGTTCTTCCAAAAATGTCATTACAAATATTCATCTTCTTCGTCAAGTTTAAATTATTAAAAAAATAAACAAAAAAATTTCAAATTTAAATTATAATTTTTATTATAACTAAAGTAAATGACATTTTTTTATGATTTTAACTGTTGAAAAATAACCAAAACCTTTTTAAAGGTCATAATACTAAAAATAAATACAACAAGTTTGTTTTAAATTTTAATTGTCGAAAATGAAACATATTATGTTTATAATATGTTGTTGTTGAGACTCAGACCGTTCGACCTACCAGAAAGGTGTAAGATGTTTATAATATGTGAAATAATAAAGAGTAAACATAATTTTTCAAATTTAAATTATTGAAAAGTAAACAAATTTTGTTAAAAATAATTAAGAAAGAGTAAAAGAAATATTTTTGAAATTTAAAGCTTTTTTATATGGCTTTACAATATTATAAATTTAAATACAATATTCTAAATTTAAATTATTGAAAATTAATTATTTACAATATTCTAAATTTAAATTATTGAAAATTAATTATTTACAATATTCTAAATTTAAATTATTGAAAATTAATTATTTACAATATTCTAAATTTAAATTATTGAAAATTAATTATTTACAATATTCTAAATTTAAGTTATTGAAAAGTAAACAAATTTTGCTAAAAATATAAATTAAGAGTAAAATAAATATTTTTGAAAATTGAAGTTTTTTTTTTTTTCATGACTTTACAATATTCTGAAAATGACCCAATTTTGCTATGTATTTAAATCTGTATCATAATTTTTTATGATTATTTTTATGATTTTGTATCACCATCATTTTGTGTTTCGTTATTGTTCACAATGTGTTTCGTCGCGTTTTTCTGGCAACCATGTACTTTAAGATTCAGAGAAAGAGATAATGTTAAAATGCGGCTATTTTGCGCGGCATTGAAATATTATACAGATTGAAATTGATTATTGGTCCAATATATACGCATTATTGGTGATATTTTATAAGGTTCGTATGCCAATATTGGAGCTGCATTGTATCCCAATAAAAGTTTGTTATACCGAATGGTCATGATCTGATATCATTTATTTTAACTAATCTTTTTGCTGCACGTGTAACTTGTAGAAAAAAAAAGCTATTTATCTCTATTTTGTGTTTTCCATTCATTATTTATTTTTTCATTGTTTTTGGCTTCAGATCTTTTAATGTATTTTGTTATTGCTTCAATGAAAATCAAAAGCAAACCTGCATGTTTGTCACATCCCAACTCCTTCCCGTGACTGCAATATATTGTATCCATGTATCCCCTGTTTTGTAGTTATGTTTTATTTCATTGCATGATGACAAATTGTTTGCCACTGCTTTAAAAATGCATTATGTACAAATACAAAGTTATTTTCGTAACATTTTCTAGTCCTGAGAATTACCAAAGTTGTGAAATAAAAACATTTTTTTGGTATTATCTGCTTGGTGAAAATCTTTTGTCTTTGTTTCCTTTTTTGTTTATTTTCGCGTTCTATGATTCAGATTCTATTAAAGCTTTGCCATGGTTTTAATGGTCATCAGATTCCAGCGATGTTATGACTGTTAACTGTCAACATCTATAGCTCCCCGTAGTTGGCAGTGCTTGAAATGATAGTTTGAACTGTAAACATGAATGTTTCTTACGAACCCATCTAAATAGGCGATAATATTGCGCTTCCAATGCAGATATCTACATCCGTTGACCAGTTTCGCACTTCTTATTCGCTGTTCAGCATCGAAAAGTAGATTCAAAGGCAGCAAGAGAATTGCTATGTGTTGCAATTTTGCGAATTTACATGGAAACCAACAAAAAATGAAATGAGATTTAATTTCGTCAAGCATTTTTTAAGCTACTATATTGCTATAGTTTACGGGCTGTTTCATCATAGTTGACCTCGCTGTTTGAGTTTCGGCAATTGGTTTTAGACCCATAAAACCAATTGAAAGTTTGTTAAAATTAAATGCGAAATTATTTCACATATTTTTTCTTTCTGATGAGTGGTGTTTGCTTAAAAATGTGGGCCTAACTTTTTATACGGTCTCTTGAACAAAAAAGTTCAATTAGAAAAGGTTGCCCTGTACAGCAACTAATCAAGAGCAAAAAAAAAACTGCACATATCTGCAATATTCATACAGATAGTTTCAGTCTAAATAACGAAAAAACTACCAAAGTAGACTAAAGTTTTATTTGCAGATTCATTTACAGATAATTGCACAGTTTGTTTTTTTCTTTGGATTAGTTACTGTACAGCGTAACTTTTCTAATTGAACTTTTTGGATCAAGTGAGCATATAAAAATTTGAACCCCGAATTTCACGAAAATGCAGTCCACCGTGTAAAATTATATAAAATAATTTTGCATTTAATTTTAATAAACTTTCAAATCAGAAGGATGTGTATAAAACAAGTTGTGGAAGCTCAAAAAGGGAGGTGACTTATCTATGCTGAATTATTATTATTTATGATTATGCTGGATGTATCAACTATGCTGAAACAAACAGTATAATTAATGATATATAATATATTATATATATAATGATATATATAATGATATATAATATATTATATATATAATGATATATATAATGATGTATAATATATTATATATATAATGATATATAATTGGTGCAGCATTGTTAGGCTTTATAAAATTTGATCTTATCAAATTTTATAAAACAATGCTTGTAAAAATCAATTAAATAATTTGATTTTATCAAAGTTAATAAAGCATAATAGGCGTGGTCGGATTTAATTTGGACTCCATATAGGTTCATAAAATGTGTAACATCGTAAGTTTTCTTGCTGTAAATGCAGGTAGCGACTATTCCATAGTGCGCACAAAAAGACATGGATGCTGTTAACTGCAATGGAAGCGCGATTCTAATCCGTTGAAAGCTAATTTATTTTAAAAGTCATACTTTTCATTTAATCGGTACATAAAACAAATCTTCAAATACATTTGGTAACTGTAAACAAGCACAACAATTAGATTTATTTCGTGCTGTTTAAAATTAAAATTATTTATTTTCTTCCTCTTATTACTGTGAGATAAAGATAAAACAAATAAAAAAGAGTGGTTTTTACATTTCTACAATTTAAAATAGTTTACACATTTTATATTTATCCGACCATATAATTTATTTCAATAATATTCTAATAATTGTTATTCTTTTCTCTTTATGATCTAAGTATATGTTATGCTATCTTAAGACTATTTTATTCATTAATGATATTTCTACTTTTAATGATATATTTTTTCTCTTTCTAATATCTTTGCTTTGCATCTCTCGTGGAATTTGGTGAGTACTTATTTGAATTTAGATTTAGATTTAAATTTAAAGTTCTTATTCTAGTTTGAAGGAAATTTACCATGAAATGTATTTAAAGTCATTGGCTCCAGTTTGAATACTTTAATGATAAAATATTAAGTGGGTAACGGAGTGAGATATTTGAAATGAATAATTGAATAGATAATTAAAAAGATTATCGTAATTAACAATTTACAAATTAAAAAGTGTACAAAAATCGTCAAAAAAAGGTAGGCGCTCTCCTTTTTGGCTGGCTCTATATGAACATGATAACTGTAGATCGAGTTAACTCATCAATCTTATTTTTTTTTAATTTTGATAGACTTTAAAAAACCATAATTGGAATTTGGAATTTTTGAATTATCTATAATACATACAAATTGGAAAATTAATACTTTGTTAGTATAACAGCATTAAAAGTTTATTAAAAGTATTAATAGTTTAAAGACATATTACAGTCTTCATTTTTAGAATTAAAATACAGAGCACTTACATCAATGAAGACAAGAACTCTTCTGTCACATTGGTGCTGGTGCTAATCTCATAACCGTGGCTGTATAGTATAATCCAAAATGTAATACCGTTCATTTATTAAATTTATATTGCTATCAATTAATTTATTACTTAAATCCTATAAATTGAATGAAAATCGTCTGCTGCATAAACACATTTGTTTTAATTCCATTACATAATTTTTAATTTTATTCAAAAAATTTTTATTCATTTCATTTTAGACAAAGTTTTTGGAAAATATCGTCTGCACCATTATGAACGTTAATTTTTTTTATCAATATCTCGGCAACCCCTGGGCCTAGAATGTTGAAACATGGACGGGATTTTCCGTAATCACGTACAGAATGGCGATGCCAAATTTGAAAACAATCCGTCAAAACTGTACATTTGTATACAGAATATACAGACAAACTTTCAATTAGTTGTTTTATGAAAATGGTTTTATTCAGCATTTCATTTCTTACTCAAAAGAAATTGTGGCTAATACAACTTTGACAAAATATTATTTATCTGCGATTATATCTAATGATTAAATTATGCCACACTTTATGTATGAAACATTTATACATTCTAGTATTATATCATTTAAAATGCTCCCATTTGCTTTTGAAAACATACCAGAGGAGCTATTTATTGGGTCAGACACAGACCTTAGATTAAAAAGGCAGATTAAGAAAAGAAATTCGGTTATTCAATGGACGGACTTCAAATGCATTTACTAAATTATGTTAATGGTTCCATTACCATCCAGGTATGAAATGCTGTTGTAAATGGTTCCGTAACGCATTACCATTATCAAAGTCCCAAATAGCGAGGATATTTTTATTTCTCGTCTGCGCTTGTCTCACCTGAGTTATGATATAAAGTTCTTGTGCTATTGGTATGTGTTGAAACAGTCAGAAATTTTCCCTTTTATCGTTGCTTCGAGAGTGGCATACCACAGAGATAATCCACATTAGAAAAACCAGTTTTATTATTTTTGACAATGGCAATGTAAATAAAAGAAATGGTTTTCGTAATTTTTCATTTGACACATATCGCAAAACTGTTTCTATTTTATATGTATTTCGTGCGTTACAGGTCGATTGAAATTTGTCTGAAAGAGATTTAAGCATATACTTTCATTGTATAGATCAAAGGCATAGCTAGGATTTTGAAATAGAAGTTGGCAACCGAATGGAGGTATGGGTGCCCATGGGGGAGGGCAAGGAGCTAACATTCAAGGTGACAAAGGCGGGCATTAATTTAGTCGATTTCGTAGGTCTTATCCTTGAATTTTCGCCCATCTGAAATCAGTTCTATGCATGCCTGTGGGGGGGGGGGGTTACTAATGGATTGCATATTCCAATATATAATGTATATTGTCACGACAGCTGCTAAATATGTTCTAACATTTATAATTTAAGAAAAACTTTGAGATAAATTTTCCAAAGGAGAGAATGAGCAGACTAAAATAATTGTTTGATTTGGGCAAGTACGTAATGTGGGTTTATCTCTGTTTATGAATAATATTTTGATTATGTGTCATTATGAGATTGCACATTTATAGCTGATTCGGATCCTGACATTTTGTTCCCATGTTGTAGCATCAACTTTATTCCCATAAATATAATGATCCTTTTGATCCCCCTATGAAGTTCTATGCAAGCATAGTTGACACAAAATTTTGGGTTTTACATTCCAAGCAATGCGGGTTTATCTCTGTTTATGAATAATATTTTGATTATGTGTCATTATGAGATTTCACATTTATAGCTGATTCGGATCCTGACATTTTGTTCCCATGTTGTAGCATCAACTTTATTCCCATAAATATAATGATCCTTTTGATCCCTCTATGAAGTTCTATGCAAGCATAGTTGACACAAAATTTTGGGTTTTACATTCCAAGCAATGCGGGTTTATCTCTGTTTATGAATAATATTTTGATTATGTGTCATTATGAGATTGCACATTTATAGCTGATTCGGATCCTGACATTTTGTTCCTATGTTGTAGCATCAACTTTATTCCTATAAATATAATGATCCTTTTGATCCCTCTATGAAGTTCTATGCAAGCATAGTTGACACAAAATTTTGGGTTTTACATTCCAAGCAATGTGGTTTTATCTATGTTTATGAATAATATTTTGAATATGTATTATTATGTTTGAGGTTGCACATTTATAGCTGATTCAGATCCTGACATTTTGTTCCCATGTTGTAGCATCAACTTTATTCTCATAAATATAATGATCCTTTTGATCCCTCTATGAAGTTCTATGCAAGCATGATTGACACAAAATTGCGGGTTTTACATTCCAAGCAAACATTTGTGATCTAATTCCGTCATTTTGTTCATAAAATAGATATTCCTGTTCAGTCTAACCCTGAAACTTTTCCGAATCTAATGTAATAAGACATTAACAATCATTCACATAGAACTTTAAACTCTTGTTTTAAAGCTGTCCATTTTAAACAATTAACAGATCGGGCAAATAGAAGGATATTTATCCATTATTTATCTTCAAAATTTCTTATAAACAAACAGCTCATAAAGCTGAAATTTTTAAACTTTAAATCCTGCACAATAAAATGCAGCTCTCATCACTCTTACGTTTTGCTTATTTTGGTTTATTCATACAAAACATTTCACATTCGTTGACAACTGAACAGATATCCTTCTGTTCAAATTGTGCCACACAATAAGCATAAATACTCTTCTTCTAATTATTGCCTTTGTGCCGTCAGCCGCATTGTTTGGAGATAGAAATATTGTGCTGTCCAAATATTCTATTGTTGAAAAGGTGAATAATTATGCCAAATCAATTTAATGCTGAACATTTTTATTTTATATCCTGTTGTCCAGAATATTTATATGCAACCATATACAACTTTATACCTCGCTTTAAAATACAAGCTATCCATTTCAAGCATCAACAAATTGAGCATGTAGAAATGTACTGTTTGCATTAGAACGATAACATTTTCGCGATGAACAAATAGCTGACAAAATTGGGAGATTTTAAACTCTAAATCTAATGCAATCAAGTGCCATCCATCTTCACTACTATCAGGTTTTAAATATTTCAGGTTATTCCAAACTTTCAACATTTCGCAAAATCGTCTGCTTTTTCGCTCATTGCCAACCGATCAGATACCATTCTGTTCAAATTATGCCACACGACCAGCACTAACACTCTTCTAATTACTGCCTCCTAACCCTTGTCCGCATCGTTTGGAGACAGAGACATGTGTTCTGCATCCTCTCGTCTGCCATTCGATCTCTGGTCCTCTCCAAATCCTGGAGCGGACATTCTAACTGGTGTTCTGGTCACGTGTGGTAAGGGGAATCCTCTTTCTCTTTGTGATGGTCAAGTGGTTTTAATGCCCTCTCCAACTGCGAAGGGGATGGAGGGTGTTGAGCAGCCAGAGCTGAAGATCCTGTAGCCGGTCATAGGGGATGCTGATTCTCTTCTCTCTCTTTTCTCTTTGCTTTCATAGAGAATGTCGTACGTGTTCATCGTTGCTATTGTGAGGTTGGGATCCTTTGGATTAAGGAAAAGACGGGATATTGTTTTGGCCAGCGGGTCGGATAAGGGCTGTGTTTTTCTTTCTCTCATAAAGGAATGAAATTAAAAACTAATTTTTGTCTCTGTTTGGCGAAAAATTTGACGTTCTAATATAAACAGTGCATTTCTGCGTAATTTATTTATGCTTAGAAAGGGTGGCTTGTATTTTAAAGCAGGGTATAAAGTGACATGTGATTGCGTATAATTTTGACAACTGGGTTCTGAAAATTTGATTTACTTGGTTTTCTCCAAGGTTGTCTGTTGAACAGGTGTTACTGTGAACCACGTCTCACAGCGAAGATATTTTTGTAGGCTAACATTCAGGCATGATTTAAACAAATTATTTTTAATAATTTTAAATTAATTGATTTTTTTTAATTGTTAAATGCCAGTTTTTAATCATAATGAAACACTGAATATTATAATATGGTTTAGAAAATATTGTAAAACAGTATATAGTAGAATAATAGCCTTTAGTGAATTCGGGATGATCAGGTAAGCATTTAAGTAAAAATCAATGTTATTGGTGTGAAGATCCAATAATAAGATATTTGTGTGTGTGTGAGTACAGAAAAGGGAATCTTAAGCGAGCTACACGGAAACAAAATTCTATTTTTAGTTTCTGTTTAAATATGTTCATTTTATAATGACTATCAAATTATGTAGCATTATCAGATCTAAATAATAGCTTAATTCTCTGGGTACTGATATAATGCTTTTCTTATTTAGAAATTAAAAATTTGTAATTTAAAACAATATAATATGCATATCAAAACAAATTAAAGCGAACCAACACGTGTTAGAATAGTATTTGAAATAAATTAAAAAAATAAATTAATAGCTAATAACATATTAGCATCATATAGGGTGGAAAATACATGTACCATTTTGATAACAATTATACATTTACATCCTTTCATTTAATTTACATAATCTCCACATACTAACACCATACAGGAGAAAACATAAAAATTCAAGATGACATCACTATTTATCGCATGACGTCAGCCGCTCCGTCGGAGCACGACGTAATTTGGGAAAAGGTAACCCTTTACGTTGATCTGTCCTGCACTACAATGAAGCTGCGCGGGGAAAAAAAATATATATATAATGGAACAACGGGGTAGGGGGAAATAAAAAAAAATACATAAAAGGGGGGGGTCTTCATTTTCTGCTACAGTCAGATGGCAGGAGACGTGATTTATATCGTGACACCGCTTTTGGTCAGATCTCTCTCATTTTCTGTCTGTCTGTCTTTTCCTCCCCCTCTACCTTTTCCTCCTTTCTGTTCTTCTTGGCAGTTCATCTGTTCTTGGTTTCGTGTTTTTCGCAGCGATTGCACGGCGTTTGGCGATTTTTCTTTCCTCTGGCTTTGGCAAAAGATGAGAAAGTGAGAAGTTTGATATAATTGGGTGTCATTTGATGTGAAAAGAAATGGCTTGGCGTTAATTTTTGTGATCATTAATTACTGCTTTTTTTATTTTTGGTAGGTTAGAAATATCAAAACTTACAGATGCAATTTCATGTAGTTTGATTATACTTTTAGAAACAGTTACTCAACGTAGTTACTAATGTAGATTTTTTTTTAATTTAATTGCATATTGCGATGTAAAAGACTTAACATCATGCGATTTTGAATAAAATTCTTCAAAAATTAGAAAAAAATCCGTAATAATAACATTGATAATATTGCTACTCTACTGCTACTACAACTAATAATAATAAAAATATTAATAAATCACAGTTTTCCAGAATGTTTTCTTTTACCTTTCTTACTTTTCTGTTACTTTTCAGGTGGTTAGTGGAAATAATCGGATGGTTAGTTGGTTAAAGCTGTTTGGCTCAAAGTTTTCATTTAACAGTTCTGAATATCGCAGGACGAAGCTAAATAACTAATAGAGGAAGAAACCGAGGAAAGTTGATCAATATGTAAATATACACATATTAGGAAAACAAAAATTGGCAGTGGCTCTGATCCGATGGAGCCGAAATGGTTTTGCATGAATAACATCTTTCTGTGGGTGGGTTGTCTTCTTTAAGACATTTTTGAAACAGTTCAAAACATTAAAATATCGAACTTAGAACCAATCATATTTTAGAAATAGTTCAAAATATTAAAATATCGAAATTATAACCATTATATTTCAAAAACTAATAGATGCAACAACTATATATGTTATGCACATCAAAATGAAAAGGGATAAGGAAAAACTCAGCAACGGGAATTATAATGGAATGTGAATACCTCTCTCTATTAATATAAATATAACAATAAATTCCCCTTTTAAGATCATTTTTAAACAATGTCGAAAATGTAAATAAGATTATTTTTAGACATTTTATCTGAAGTTAATTTAGTTTAGGATCTCAAATTTAATTAAGACAAAAAAAAATACGTACAGCTCAAACTGCTGCTAAAGTATAAAATTCAAATAACTTCTTTAAAGCTATTTTAATATGCGCTGCTTTTAACAAAAGTTATTTGATTTTTTTTTTTAATTTAGTTTAAAATTATTTTATTTTTAATATTTTCTAATCGGTTACTCTTACATATCTGCTATTCATAGGTAAGTTTAACTTTGAATATCAAACGTTTAGTATCTTGTCTCCTGATTTTGAAGCTATTTTGGAGAAAACACACTTTTTACTTCAAGACAATTTACTTATAACGGTGGAAAAATCAATTGGAATAGAATACAGACCTAAGAATGATAGGTGAATATTATTGCGTTGAGCTAAACATATCTCCAATTTAAAGAATGTATTTACTTAAGAAAAAGGCTATATAGAATAAAGTACAGGGGAAATGTATAACATTTATTTTATTTTGCTGTTCTAAATTTGAAAGTTTTAGAAATATTTTAAGTATATCTTACAAATTAAGTAATATGAAAGCCATAACTTAGAATTACATTTTGAGAATAAAAATGAAATGGAAAAATACTTTTTCGTTTTTTCTTATAATTTCTGAACGGGAGTATGACATAATTTGAGGGGGGAAACCCTATTCTGTCCTTGGATTTCGCTCAAACATCCTATACCATCTACTCCATACAATTAAATCCTTAGAGATATTTTAATTTTTTTTCACTTTGAAAGAAGGCGGGGGGGGGGGGGAAGCATCCCTCTGATCATAGCAATGAATTATAGAATTCTTTATTCTGACCACAGAATTACCCTGTACGATTTATAGTAAAATATACATAAAAACTCATGTGAATTTGAAATTTACCAAATATATGCCATATGGTACCGTCACAAAATGCCATTTTTACGATTAAATCCGGCAAAGACGTTGTATTGTATTCATGACACTAACCATTACAGAAAATGCAACTTTTCTCTGCGGATAATAAAGGCCACCATTTATGACACATCGGACCGTGGTGCTGTAAAATAATGGACAATGCCGGACAAGACAAAAAGCGGACATTATTTATGACCTACCTCGCACCCAATTCGTCATCTTGGACATACACAGAAGAGCCAGGGCTGTGATTGGGTCTACGGTCTCCATCCTTTAATTTTCTCTTCTCCCGTCTTTATCATTCCTTTGCCCCTCTTTTTCCTTGCTGTTTCTATCCGTTTCCACTTCTTCGGGCTTAAAGGAGTTTTGCTTCCGAATCCTGCGCCCCAGCCGCCCCCCTTTTCTTATCTCCGTTACTTTGGGGGGCGGGGGATCATATTTCAGTTGGGATGACGCCTCCAGATTGGAAAGGCGGCTTTAGCACTCTTTGGATGGGCCCCGGACAGCACTCTGATTAACTGTGCCCTGTCTAAAAAATGATGGCTCACACAAGACAACCGTCTAGATCGTTAATGGAATAAAAAAAAAAAAAGAAGAAGAAGAAGCCAAGGTGGGATGGAGTTCTAGATAATACTTCCCTCTTGTCATGTTCAGTGTTTGCTAATCAAGTATATTTGGAAAATTTTTGCAGATAGGGAGTGACCCAAAAAAGTCATAACCGCTTATCTGAGAAAATATGTTCCAAGAAATGCGGAGATGTGGTATTTCGAATGTGCTTGCTGTGCATTTGCCTTTGTAACCTATAATCTATAAAAGGTCTAAATTTTTCTCATTATTGACAGACATATTTGAACCAAAACATTTTTACTAAATTTGAATGTTTTATTTCTTTTATATCGGAGGCTCTAAATCAGTGAAGAGCGCCTCCCCAGGGAAGGTGGGAAGTGTCTCAGGTAAAGTACAAAAATAGGGGTGGGGTGGGTGGGTATAAAAATAAGAAGGCTAAGAATCCCTGTTTAAATTATGGATTATCACGCACATGATTTTATTTTAATGCACAACTGAAATATGTAATACTCTTTATCTTGAAATCATTATTTTTCTGATATCACAATGCAGGGGGTAGCTTTGAAATGAGAAATACGAGCAATTGCTCTTTTTAAATATAATAGATCCCAAAATGTCTTTATCCAAATCACTAATCAAAAATTTTAGTGTGGGAGACATGAATGTTTCTTTCTACATACAAATAATTTTATCTGTTAAAAATCTAATGTAGACTTCCTGAATAGACTTAAAGGATGTTTTCTTCATTTTATTATTGAAACGAAGCGAATTCCGAACGTAGAACACCGGTTAAAATCTGAACACCGACTAAATTCTTGAAACACAGGCTAAAATCTGATTGTGTGAGAAATTTTTGTTGACATAGTAAAACTCAATCGATTTGAATATGATATTGCTATACTGAATAAGACACACAGCTTGGACTAATTATGTTTCAGGTCATGGCGAAGCCCGAATTTTAAATTTTGATTTATGCACTGAGACATCTGGGGGTCAAAGATCAGATAATGTTAAGTCTTAAGAAAAATTATCTTAAAACAATTTACATGCCAAACAGAATTTTCTATTTGTTTAGTGTAACTTTTCAATGGTGCAAGTTACTAGACTGTCTTGTACATTAATTATTTAATATTTTGAGTTTTTACTACTTTCATGATATAAAAGTCTCAGTTATAATTATGTTTCAGGTCATGGCGAAGCCCGAATTTTAAATTTTGATTTATGCACTGAGACATCTGGGGGTCAAAGATCAGATAATGTTAAGTCTTAAGAAAAATTATCTTAAAACAATTTACATGCCAAACAGAATTTTCTATTTGTTTAGTGTAACTTTTCAATGGTGCAAGTTACTAGACTGTCTTGTACATTAATTATTTAATATTTTGAGTTTTTACTACTTTCATGATATAAAAGTCTCAGTTATAATTATGTTTCAGGTCATGGCGAAGCCCGAATTTTAAATTTTGATTTATGCACTGAGACATCTGGGGGTCAAAGATCAGATAATGTTAAGTCTTAAGAAAAATTATCTTAAAACAATTTACATGCCAAACAGAATTTTCTATTTGTTTAGTGTAACTTTTCAATGGTGCAAGTTACTAGACTGTCTTGTACATTAATTATTTAATATTTTGAGTTTTTACTACTTTCATGATATAAAAGTCTCAGTTATAATTATGTTTCAGGTCATGGCGAAGCCCGAATTTTAAATTTTGATTTATGCACTGAGACATCTGGGGGTCAAAGATCAGATAATGTTAAGTCTTAAGAAAAATTATCTTAAAACAATTTACATGCCAAACAGAATTTTCTATTTGTTTAGTGTAACTTTTCAATGGTGCAAGTTACTAGACTGTCTTGTACATTAATTATTTAATATTTTGAGTTTTTACTACTTTCATGATATAAAAGTCTCAGTTATAATTATGTTTCAGGTCATGGCGAAGCCCGAATTTTAAATTTTGATTTATGCACTGAGACATCTGGGGGTCAAAGATCAGATAATGTTAAGTCTTAAGAAAAATTATCTTAAAACAATTTACATGCCAAACAGAATTTTCTATTTGTTTAGTGTAACTTTTCAATGGTGCAAGTTACTAGACTGTCTTGTACATTAATTATTTAATATTTTGAGTTTTTACTACTTTCATGATATAAAAGTCTCAGTTATAATTATGTTTCAGGTCATGGCGAAGCCCGAATTTTAAATTTTGATTTATGCACTGAGACATCTGGGGGTCAAAGATCAGATAATGTTAAGTCTTAAGAAAAATTATCTTAAAACAATTTACATGCCAAACAGAATTTTCTATTTGTTTAGTGTAACTTTTCAATGGTGCAAGTTACTAGACTGTCTTGTACATTAATTATTTAATATTTTGAGTTTTTACTACTTTCATGATATAAAAGTCTCAGTTATAAACATGTTTCAGGTCATGGCGAAGCCCGAATTTTAAATTTTGATTTATGCACTGAGACATCTGGGGGTCAAAGATCAGATAATGTTAAGTCTTAAGAAAAATTATCTTAAAACAATTTACATGCCAAACAGAATTTTCTATTTGTTTAGTGTAACTTTTCAATGGTGCAAGTTACTAGACTGTCTTGTACATTAATTATTTAATATTTTGAGTTTTTACTACTTTCATGATATAAAAGTCTCAGTTATAAACATGTTTCAGGTCATGGCGAAGCCCGAATTTTAAATTTTGATTTATGCACTGAGACATCTGGGGGTCAAAGATCAGATAATGTTAAGTCTTAAGAAAAATTATCTTAAAACAATTTACATGCCAAACAGAATTTTCTATTTGTTTAGTGTAACTTTTCAATGGTGCAAGTTACTAGACTGTCTTGTACATTAATTATTTAATATTTTGAGTTTTTACTACTTTCATGATATAAAAGTCTCAGTTATAATTATGTTTCAGGTCATGGCGAAGCCCGAATTTTAAATTTTGATTTATGCACTGAGACATCTGGGGGTCAAAGATCAGATAATGTTAAGTCTTAAGAAAAATTATCTTAAAACAATTTACATGCCAAACAGAATTTTCTATTTGTTTAGTGTAACTTTTCAATGGTGCAAGTTACTAGACTGTCTTGTACATTAATTATTTAATATTTTGAGTTTTTACTACTTTCATGATATAAAAGTCTCAGTTATAAACATGTTTCAGGTCATGGCGAAGCCCGAATTTTAAATTTTGATTTATGCACTGAGACATCTGGGGGTCAAAGATCAGATAATGTTAAGTCTTAAGAAAAATTATCTTAAAACAATTTACATGCCAAACAGAATTTTCTATTTGTTTAGTGTAACTTTTCAATGGTGCAAGTTACTAGACTGTCTTGTACATTAATTATTTAATATTTTGAGTTTTTACTACTTTCATGATATAAAAGTCTCAGTTATAATTATGTTTCAGGTCATGGCGAAGCCCGAATTTTAAATTTTGATTTATGCACTGAGACATCTGGGGGTCAAAGATCAGATAATGTTAAGTCTTAAGAAAAATTATCTTAAAACAATTTACATGCCAAACAGAATTTTCTATTTGTTTAGTGTAACTTTTCAATGGTGCAAGTTACTAGACTGTCTTGTACATTAATTATTTAATATTTTGAGTTTTTACTACTTTCATGATATAAAAGTCTCAGTTATAATTATGTTTCAGGTCATGGCGAAGCCCGAATTTTAAATTTTGATTTATGCACTGAGACATCTGGGGGTCAAAGATCAGATAATGTTAAGTCTTAAGAAAAATTATCTTAAAACAATTTACATGCCAAACAGAATTTTCTATTTGTTTAGTGTAACTTTTCAATGGTGCAAGTTACTAGACTGTCTTGTACATTAATTATTTAATATTTTGAGTTTTTACTACTTTCATGATATAAAAGTCTCAGTTATAAACATGTAGTTAGATATGGTACTTCGATTGAGTTTGGGGTCGCAAGAGAATGCCCGGTTTATATCTTTGAAGTTAAGTTTCAAAGTACAAGCTATCTGTAAAAGTGAAAATTTAAATGGGAGCTGTAAAAATAAAAAGTTAAAAGTGAACTGCAAAAATTAAAAGTTAAAAAGTAAACCGTAAAAATTAAAAGTTAAAAGTGAACTGTAAAAATTAAAAGTTAAAAATTACAAGTTAACTGTTTTAAGATATAAGTCAAAAGTAAATTAAATGTTTGCTTCAAATGAGACAGAATCAGATTTTTAAATGTTTGGCATTTCAAGGCATGGTGCATTTTTTAATATGATACTGAATCGTCAAAATTTCAAAATAACGAAAAAAATATCTGGAAAACGTGTTTGACTTACTGTAATACTTTTGATCTAATGCAATACTCTAATACAATAAATTTCCTACGCATAAATCGTGCATTAGAGGAAGTAATTAATCGAATTAATATCCAAGCTTCTTTATTAACACATAAACAATATGCTGCTGCCATTTCTCTGGATAAAACAATCGCAAAGACATCATAACACCTATGTTGAAGGTCTCATTCTAACCTACCTCGTATTTTAGCCAGGGTGACATCGTCGACACTTCGGCTGGCCAGCAGTGAACAAGGGCCACTTTTTCTTGCACTGTGCCTGCCTGATTTATGGGGCCCGGCCCCTCTTTCCCCCGGACTGATGATGTTGGGGCCCCGTTGAAAGAATAAGGATTGCTACATTAGGTTAATGGTGTTACAGATTTGTCTCTTTTTATATATATGTGCGCATATAGGATATAATGAAAAACCTTTAGCTGTACTTTTGCGGGTAAAGGTCTCTGTATTCTGTAGAGGCTCACGTCGAGGAGAAAGGGATATTATTGCGTAAGGAGAATCGACTAAAGTGTTTTAATGCGCCACTGGTTTTAATTAGTGTTTAATTTTATTAAAAACATTTCCCTTGGATTTGTAATTAATTTTTTTGAGACAATTTATTTAGTAAACAGATTGTATTATCGCATAACCATACATCATTATCATTTTTTTAGGGGGTAAACATACAATTAATTTAATACACAGTTTTCATTATCACATAATTGGTTTTAGTGTGTATCAGTGCAAAATGGTTATTGCTCTAAATAATTAAAGAAATTAGAAATTGAATATTTTTATTTATATTTGCAAATTTTTCGTTGCACTCGGGATTTTCAATCCGGATCTTCATATTATTTTATAACACCTACTTGCAGAATTTCACTTCTCATTTGGCTCACCAAACATCGTTCATATTCTTCGGATATTTGTTTAAGTTCAAATGCAATCGAAAGATTGTGGTGAAAATATTTAAATACCGGATATTTTAAACTTAATCTTATGGTCATCGGTATAATATTTGTATCCGTAATCGGCAGATTGAAATTTCGCTTAGCACCGGAGTTAGTAATGGCCGGAAATCATCTTCATGTTCCAAGCTTAAAATTAAAGATTAATAAATGTCAACAAACCCATTTATTTTAAAATTTCTTACAGAATAAACTCTTATTAAATACTGAACGTTTGAGGCTTACCTACATACATAAGAAGCTTATTAATAATGAAATTTAAGTATTCATTTAAATTTTTTGACTTATGCTGCAACTAGCCATAAGATTGAGCAACACTTTAGACCTACTTGTATGTAATAATTCAAAGTACGTTTAAAGTCGACAGTAAAAATTATAGTTCAATTCAGGAATACCAAAAGAGCTTGTGGAACCAGGGCCCCGAATTTAAACATATCCAACTGGCATTTTAAATTCAATTGATGCTACTATTCTAAGGGCGCCCCAATCAAGTTGGATGAATAATTAATATTAAAATATTCAGATAATTTTATTGGAGATCTGGGTACCTTAAAACTTGTGAACCAGGCTGTTTAAATCAATCACCAGTTTGTGTTTGTATCTTACCTTGAATCCTCTTTTGATTCAATTTTTTAACTATGATCCCTGCTTCAATCCAAACTCCCAATTTTGAATCCTATTTTGGTTCAATTTTATGAATGTCTGTTTAGAATCAACAGGTTTAGATCAACTTTTAGATGTTGAACCCTCTTTTGGCTCAACCTTTTAACTCAGAGCTTCGTTTTGGTCCAATCTAATGTATGCCCAAGAATCTCAGATGGCATTTCGAGGCATCTGAGGGAGAATCTTCGCATCCCCACGTTGAATGTATTGTTGTTCTTTTTAGTACTTGAAAAAATAGCAATGCGATGTCTGAGCATTCCATTCCACCCATGCTTGTTGTTGATTGGTTGAATCTATGGCTTGTAGGCGTGGTCTGCATTACCTTGGCCGATGGCCGTCGAATGTCAAGCCTGTTTAGAATCAACAGGTTTGGATCAACTTTTAGACTTTGAACCCTCTTTTGGCTCAACCTTTTAATTTAGAACTCCGTTTTGGTTCAATCATGAATGTGAAGTCTGTTTAAAATCAACAGGTTTGGATCAACTTTTTAACCCTATTTTGGCTCAACTTTTTAACTTAGAATTCCGTTTCGCTTTAAACACATTTTTTTCTGTAAATTTCTGGAAATGCTATGTAATTTTTTGAGCCAGACAACGAATTCTACAGGATTTGAGAAAGATGTGAGCATAAAATAACCACATACAGGCTAATTACTATCTCCTCCATAAAACTATTACAAACGTGAACACTGTATTAACACTGTACATACCAACTTTCGAAACACAGGAAAACGCTTTCTCCAACATATCTCCATCAACCTAACATAGGAATCTCATCATTTAAGTCACAGGTCTCTCTGGCATCTTTCTTCCCAATCACGGAACGAGCTAGCAGCAGAAAAATCGATGTATTGAGAAAGTATAGAATCTTCTTAATCCTACCTCCAGCCATAGCCGTGCTCCTCGATATTATTATTGCTATTATTATTAGTATTTGGATGGCAACGGTGGTTCGCTCATCAAAGCTCTACCCTTGAGCGGTTGCTTGCATAACAGGATTCTGCATGTGTTTGTATGGATGCATACTCTGCTTTGATTCCATATTTGAAGTCTGTGGAGATTTCTCGATTTTTGTTTGTTTATTTTTTATTCATTATTATGTTCTTGGCTATCTTTTTTGGATTCTGTAGTTTAGTGCTTTACGTGTATGTTTTTTTGGTTCAAGTGACAACAAGTCGTGTTCGATACTGTGAAACCATATTTATGCAGGTGGCTTCAGTTTTAGTGGTACAGGTGCATGAGCGATTTTGTGGAAAATAGTAAGCAATGTATTTCCCTGGTTATATTGAAATGGCGTAACACAAGCAGTATATTAATTTTATAGGCGTGCTGCATTAAAGAAGTAAATAAATAAAAGAAAAGAAGACATATCGATAAACTTGCATTGTTTTTTTGGTATCTGGTTTATTTTTATTTATTTTGAAAGCAGTTTTGAGCTTGATATCGTGTCTTGTTTTCTGTTATTTCGTTTCATTAACTATACTTGTTTTGCATTTTTAACTATTGATCTATTTACTTTGCCTACAGTACATGGGAATTTATATGAAAAGCGTTGGGATCGCGTCGAACTTAGGAACTCGAGTTTTTGACGGATCTGCACATTTCGGACATTGTAGAACATGAATGTACAATTTTTAGCATGTGTGTGCGTGTTGTTGTTGTTGTTGTTGAGACCCAGACCGTCCGACCTACCAGAAAGGTGTAAGGTAACTGTTTGGACGGCCGGGAAGTGCCACCCAATTTAGATCGGAACCCAGTGGGGGCGGCATCCACAAGGACCGTACCCTCCTTCCCCTACCACCAACCTCTCGGAAGGATGTGTGTGCGTGTGTGATTGTCTGCGCAATGTATGCATTCACGCATCCACTCTAACTCGAAAACTATTCGGCAGAATTTTTTAAAATTTGGTAGGGGAGTTGCTTGTTAGTTATCATGGTGCTGATTAGATCTTGACACCATTTAGAAAAAAAAATAGAATCAATTTTTTTTTTATTTATTTTCGAAATGGTCCACAGACTCCTTTAAAATATAAAATTGAATATAAATGCGCTGAAATGTATTGCTTGTAATATACTTAATTTTTGACGATGAAAAAAAATGGAATCAACCGCATGACTGTTAGACTAACCGCTCTCAAGATAATTAATTTTTTTTTTCGCTGTTTTGGGACGCCATCTTTTTAAAATGCGAGGGCGACGAATGAAAACAAAAATTTGATTTAAACTTCCGATTCAGTGACATTTCATTCAAGCATCTGTGTCATTTTGTGCAATTAAACCTCAATTTAGTGTTTTACGAATCAAAGAAAGAGAACATGAATGAGTCTGCATGGAAAGTTTTGTGCTGCCCACATCAGATTTTCATTATTAAACATCTAATAAAAATTTTAAATATATATAATCTTCGTTCGTTACTGCTAAGTTTAGCTTCCATTGTTTAATCGCACCTTACCATTCAGTAATCGTATTTTAAAATTAAATAAAATTTTAACCGTCGGATTCAAAGTTGTGTAGTCCTGAAAAAATTTATCCTGGATATCATAAGTCTAGACAAATTACCACCAGCAACTCACAGTTGGGTTTCCTCTGTGGGCTACCGCCTCTTAAATATCTATGTTAATAAGTAAGAAACAATTTGCGCAAATCATGGGGAGAACTTGAACAACGTATTCAAGCACAAATAAAATAAAAATGCAGTATACAACTGTTTCGAGGATACGCTGGATACCCTTCGTCAGTGCTAGAGAACCTATAAACCCGTAGTCAGTAAGACGAAATGAGCATAAGCAGAAGAAACAGGGGGTATATATACCCAAGTCATTTACATTCCCCTATATTTGGGTATATATATATCCCTCTGTTTCTTCTGAGGGATATATATACCCAAATATAGGGTCATGTAAATGACTTGCGTATATATACCCTCTGTTTCTTTTATTTGTGTCCATGTCTCCTTCTAACTACGGGCTTGTTGGCTCTCGAAAGCACTGATGGGGGAGATCTTGCGCATCCTCGACACAGCTGTGCGCTGCATTTTTATTCTATTTGTGCTTGAATACGTTGCTCAAGTTTTTGTATTCTTTGTCGATGTTAAAGTTGGTATATGAAATTTTAAAGATTGTATGTGGGGAATGACATAATATGTGAGATATTTTTTTCTTTTGCATTCGTGGAAGGATCAAATAAGAGCCTCGGCCTTCAACGAGGAGATAGAAAATTCGATGTATCTCGCCCTGCCCACACAGCTCAGTTGGTATAAAGTTTTTACTCAAAAGTTCCGAGTCCTTCTATGCAAAATACCCCATAAAGTATTTTGAGTGAGTTTTTTTTATCTAAGACGAAATATCCCGATGAGATAGATATAAGAAATTTAATTAATTAAAAAAAATATGTTATTTTAGAGGAAAATTTGAATTGATTGAAAAATCGGACCTTTACTTTTTGTAAAATCGATTTCTAATTATACTGAATAATTCGACTGTAATCCAGCCATTAATGATTTAGATGACTCTGCGCTAAATCTTGTTTGGGGCTTTTATGACATCACAATTCTGATGTCACAAATTATAGGATTTCAAGCGTTGGCATATATTGTGACGTCATGAATCGGTTATAATTGATTTGACAGTTTGCTTATTTGTAATGCGAAAATTCTCTACATTTCTCTTAAAATTGATGTTTTATATTTTAGTTTAAACAAGGATTAGAAATATTAAACTACGAACAGAGAATCATCAGATAGAGAATTAGCAGCGTGTAAATTTGTAGTAAATGTAAACATATCTATAAATTGCAGAAATGTTTTCATTCTCTTCGATAATCCGGATACCTGCGACCCAAGGTTCAAGCTTCATTACTTTCATAGTAAATACGCCACTGAATTCAGCAATGCTATTTCGGAAATAATGACCATGGTTTGCGGAAGCCAAGGTCACAGCTCTCTAATTGAATTCTCGGTCGTAACTTTAATCGTTTTGTACAACAGCATCATTTTATTCCCGCGTCCTCTACAATTTACATTTTGTAATTAAGAAAAAGGATGTTGCCAATCTGCATTTAATAATTCTTCTTCCGCTGCATTATCTCTCCAATCGCCTACCTCTACTTAACATCCTGGCCATTGAACCCGAATTATAAAACTCAATAACCTTTTTTTATTTTCTTTTTTAGAACATCCTTCCACGCTTTGAAATAGGATATTGAAAAATTCGCAGCCTGCTTTTCCCTATTTTTAAATGATAAAAAGCGCCATGTTTCCGTTTTTGATAAAAATGGCGAGTTTAATTTAAGGACGGAAGCGGATGTTTGGCATCGCGCTATATATGTGCTCGTTAAAGCGAAGTGTTTGACTTCCTCCCAGTTTTAACGCTAAATTCGAGTCGTAAGGTTAATGATTTTTGTTTCTGATTTTTGTGCTGGTTTTGTTATGTAAAACGGGCGTAGCTAAGTGGGGAGGATTGACAAACATGCGTGTCGTAGTTGTAGGCCACACACATCGTTGAGTTATAGTAGTAAGGGTGGCATTGGAAATGAAATTGGGTCCATACTTAGTTATAAACATAACATTTGAGTTTGTAAATTTATTTGTTTACGTTTCTAGTAGATATGTCGCAAGTATTGTGGCAAAAATACCGCAGCTACATGCTTTTTTTTAGATTCTGGCTACAGATAATTATGCTACATAATTTTAAAGAGAAAACAATTGTGAATTAAACTTTTAATAATTAATCATATCTCATTAATTTTTTATTTGTATTAAAACTAGCAAAATATCAGGTTTTGAATGGACTCATGCATATGAAGTATGTGAGATCTGAAAGATTAAAAAAAAAACAAACTAAATTTAACAAATAATTCTGAAATTCGAAGTATAAAAAAATTTAATTTTAATATTTGAGAATCCTAATACAAAAGAGCATATACGTTTTTAGAATTTATATATTAAATTAAAAAAATTAGAATACAAGAAAACAATGAAATCAACGTAACACTTTTTAAATCGCAAAAACGTATTTAATATACAAGAGCACGTTTGAATCACAATGCATATAAATTCACACGATTTGATTAGAAGTTGTTTACTTGTTATTTGTACGAAGCATAGAGAGCATGCGCGGTTTTAAAATGGGCGTTTCACCTTGCAACAGTTCGTTTTAATTATCAAAATTGTGATTATGTACATCTGTATGCAATTTTACGTATGCGTGACAATTTTCATCTACCTACCTATTGCAGTTTTCGAATAAAGGGAATGACAAAAATCAGTTAAATATTGATTTTGCTTCGTTAGGAATAGAGAGAATGGACTTCTCTTCGGTCATTCGCAGTAAATTAGTAATAAACTTTTATTGGAATTAATTCTTTTTAAAATACTTTCCTTATTGGAATAATTTATTTTTATTTATTTATTTTCAAGGTTGCAAACTATAGGACAAAGTCCCAGTAACAGCTTGCAAGATAAAAAAATCTGATGTGGGCAACACATGACTTTCCTTATATAATGTAATGAATTTACTACTTTTACAATAAAAAAATAGGTTTTTCTTATAGTAGATACTAATATTCTTTCCAAGATATTGAATTTTCGACAATTAGTCGTCATTTTCATTGATTTAGCATCATTTTTATCCATTTGGCGAGATTTTCATTAATTTGGCAACATTTCACAAAAGTCGCCAAATTGGCGACATTCCGCCAAATTCGTCGCCAAAATCTCGCCAAGCGTTATGCACTAAGAAAAAAGTTATTCTTACAGCAGATAAATGACTATTGGCGTTTAAATACAAAAGTATTATTCAAAGTATATTTTTTCATGAATGGAACAAGCTAGATCCACGAGAATGATGTCACTCAATTTATCGCATGGTATTACATATGAAAAGTGAACATGTTTCTCAATAGGAATTTTTTTATGTGACTTTTTCATAATTTTTTTGAAAAATGTACAATATCTCGAGAACGGTTCATGTTAGCGTTCTAAAATTTATGTCAATCGTTTTCTAATGAAAAATTACATAAGAAATGTCTATTTGCGTAACTTTATCAGTGGTTTTGATTTTTTGACGGATTTTTCAAAATTTTATTCGAAAGTTTAGGGGGGTTCTGAACATTCGAATATGCATAAAAACAATAGGCTTCCAGTGTTTACGGATTGTGATTTTTGTTCCCAATTTGGTTCGAATCGGTCCATTCGTTCGTCAGTTATCGTCTCCACAGACTCACTGACCCCCCCCCACACACACACACACACACGCACACACACACAAACACACACAGACATACTTTCCCACATACACAGACATCACTTCAAAAATGTTTGATTCGTGATCAGGGATGCTTGAAACGTGCTCTCCCGTCGAAAACTCGAATTCGAATTTTCGACCCCGTCACAATACTTTCCTTATACATTATGTATATAAGGAAAGTAATACAATACAAAAAAATCTGATGTGGGCAGCACATGGCTTTCCTTATATAATGCAATAGATTTACTACTTTTACAGTAAAAAAAAATAGATTATTATTATAGTAGGTATTTATATTCTTTCCAAGATATTGAATTTTCTTCAATTAGTCGTCATTTTCATTGATTTAGCGTCTTTTTTATCTATTTGGCGAGTTTTTCGTTAATTTAGCAACATTGAAAAAAATCGCCAAGTTGGCGACATTCCGCCAAATTCGTCGCCAAAACCTCGCCAAGCGTTATGGACGAAGAAATAAGTTAGTCTTACAGCAGATAAATGACTATTGGTGTTCAAATACAAAAGTATTACTTAAAGTATCCTTTTTCATGAATGGAACGAGCTAGATTCACGAGAATGATGTCAACCAATTTATCGCATGGTATTACATATGAAAAGTGAACATGTTTCTCAATAGGAAATATTTTTATTTTATTTTATATGACTTTTTGATAATTTTTTTGAAAAATGTGCAATTTCTCGAGAACGGTTCATGTTAACGTTCTAAAATTTATGTCAATCGTTTTCTAATGAAAAATTACATAAGAAATGTCTAGTTGCGTAACTTTATTAGCGGTTTTGATTTTTTGACGATTTTTTCAAAATTTCACTCAAAAATTTAGGGGGTTCTGAACATTCGATTGCGTATAAAAACAATAGGCTTCCAGTGTTTACGGATTGTGATTTTTGTACCAAATTTTGTTCGAATCGGTCCATTCGTTCGTCAGTTATCGTCTCCACAGACTCACTGACACACACACACACACACATACTCTCACACACACATACTCTCACACATACTCTCACACAGACATCACCTCAAAAATGTTTGATTCGTGATCAGGGATGCTTGAAAGGTGCTCTCCCGTCGAAAACTTGAATTCGAATTTTCGACCCCGTCACAATACTTTCCTTATACATTATGTATATAAGAAAGTAATATTTACAGATGAAATATAAGAAAAATTAAATAAAGTATTTACAACAAGTGATTTTTACAATTCCTTAACTATTAGAATCCCTTAACTAAAACGACAATATTTTCCTAACTATTAATTAGAGTTAAAAATCGTTTTGATTCGATTAAATTTCTCAGAAGGAAAAATATCAATTTCACTGGCTTGCTTTAGAACATTTGTAAAATTTACCTGTCAGCTGTTAAAAATTTAGGATGCGTTTTGGTTTGAAGACTACCGTTTGACTGTTCAGTACAGACTTTTCACTCAAATTTGCAAAATTTTTCCTTGATTTTCTGCTACGATACATACAATAAAATCAGTCCAAACTTTTCAAAGTCTTGTTAAAAATGTTCCATCTAATACAGCAGCGAAGTCTTTATGCTGAATCGGACAGACAAGAAGTCGAGCCCCGACAGCATCCATTTGCCACCATTAGTCGGGCCGGAGCCCCCCTTCTCTGTCAGGGCCAATTTCACGCAGCCCGGCTTCTACGCCCTCTCCGGAGGGCGGCGGTTACGGGCCGGCGGACCGCTTCCGTTAAGGAAATTCTGTCCAGCTTAATTACGACAAGTCTTTTCGCCAGTGTCACATAACACAATGGGTCTCTTCGCCATTTTTTCCCCACTTTAGTCCTGATTTCTTCGTCGATTTTGCGAACCAATTGATTGGCAATACTTAGAATAAACTATAATATGAAACTTGGGCATAGGCTAGGAAGTTACGTAGTTGACAATTAAACGGTTTTATGAATAAAAGCAAAAATGCGCCCCACTAAAATAGGCACTTTCTTTTGATTAAAACTGTGAGAAGCTAATAGGTGTCGTTTTAGTAGCTTAGCATAAAGAACTGAAGTCAAGGCCAACTGGAACAGATTCGATTTCT
Organism: Amaurobius ferox; assembly: GCA_951213105.1. Taxonomy (NCBI): domain Eukaryota; kingdom Metazoa; phylum Arthropoda; class Arachnida; order Araneae; family Amaurobiidae; genus Amaurobius; species Amaurobius ferox. Next base: position 45,222,441 of record OX578148.1, on the reverse strand, counting down.
GTAGAATGTGGATACAGTTCTTAATTACCGATACAGTTCTTAATTGCTGATAATAGTCGGTAGCGGAACATAATATCTTTAGGATTTCTATCTCATGGATAAGATATCGAGTGCATTTTATGAAAGAAAGAAAAAATAAATAAATAAATAAAATATATATTTTGGGGCTGAAATAAGATATTGTACCACACTTCTGTCTAGCCTATAATTACGATAAAAAATTTCTCCCATATCACACACTACAATGAGTCTTCTTTTCACTTATTTCGCTTTAGCCGTGATTTTTAATTTCCTGCATAACATTGATTTGCTTCAATTCATAAATTTTTTAATGCAAATTCATAATTTTTTAGTTAATATTTTGCAGTCAAATGAGTTTTTCATCATTACTACAATGAATCTTATATCAATTAAGTTTAAAAATATATGAAAATAATTCAATTGTTCGTTTTGCACTTCACTGACATAGAATTTAATTAGTTTTAGTCTTATATCAAACCCCCCCCCCCTCTCTCTCCTTTCTCTTTCATTTCAATATTTTTATTTTAGTTAAGAATTCCAAAGTGTAGTTTCTTAGTGTAGGGGATAATCGCAAAAACATTCGAATTTTCTTGTGATTTAAAAAACATTCCATAGTGGTGAAAAAATAAGTCTCTATAATCTTACCCACAATGTAAAAGCAGCAACCAATTAAAATTCCAGGGCTAAATTTTAAAAGAATTAAAAAAAAAATGATAATTAAATACCAAAATTATCCAACTACTGCGTAGCTTTTGGACATTTAAATATACCACATAAATCTCATGAAATAATTCTAGAAAATATCTAATAATTTTTCCTACTAAGCATTTTTTTTTAATACCAACCCCACCCTTCAAAATACCTTCAATGCAAACTGCTAAGTTGCCAATAAAATCCTGAACAAAAGATCAGATGGACTTTTATCACAATGCGAAAATGAAAGAATTGACCACGCCAACAGACATTAATACTAAAAAAAGGTTTCGGTGTCAGGCCTAGTCAGCTTATGGCCACGTTTGTTAGCCCAGTGGGTCCAAATTCAATTCCCCCTGGAGCTGACGGGGGTACATTCTAATCCTCTTTGGTGACCCCCCTCTCTTCTACCCTGCATTCGATATGTACCAAAGGTTTAGTTCTTAGATATTGATTTGTGGCTTTCTGTCAAATAATCAAGAAGTCAGGGAGAAAATGCCCAAGAAGCTGTATTATTTGTATATATATTTGTAAAGTAATTAATTAGAATTGGCAACAATCTATGTCCTAAATTCTGCTAACAAACTGAAATTTCCATTCGCCCTACATACATAGAGCATGTAAAAGAGAAAGTATTGTGGTCGAGTCCAAATACTTGATTCTCGAACACTGATGGATTTAGAGTGTCCTTGATTATGAATCAACCATTTTTGTTAATGATGTCAGTGGGTCACGATAGGTTTGGTAAGCGTATTCTAATCCTGTAAAGTAAAATGCAAATTATCGGTTTTAGGGAGATAGGACAAAATAAAGACTCGATTTTTTTAAAAATTGAAAATTATAAAAAGAAATAATTATTTTAAAAACGCTAAAGAAATACCCATTTTATAAGTATTTTTTTTTTTTTTTAAAGCGAACATCACAATTTATTGGACGCTAATATCGCTGATCAAAAAGTTGATGGTATATAAATTGTTGACTTTCAGATAGATCTACAATAGATTTTAAAGATTTTTTATTACTAGCCATTTTTACCCGCCCTTTGCTTGTTCGCAATGGCTAGTAATCATTCAATGTGACACCTACAGATTAAATAAAAGTTGTGGATAACTTTCCCAAATATCAAAAACCCTTTTGGATTCAAGCATGAAAATGGCGCAATTCTGTTTACATATTAAATGGAAAAATATATTGAATTTTATTTTCGCGCGCGACGAAATGATTTAATTAGTTTATCCCGATTTGCAGCGAAAGGATATTACATTGTGTTTCTATTTCTTCTGAGAGGCAAAGTGGTGTAAGGTTTTGAAAATGTATTTGTATATCGCCACTCTTAATTCAAATTTTCCAGTTTTCCGTTGATCTGGAAGCTGAGACGCATCGAATGAGAACGTCTAGCTAGAGTGGAAATTCTCAATAATTAAGCAAAATGATTTTGAGCTTTAGATTATTCCTTTGTATAGTTACATCTAATTCGAATTTTCGAAACATTAGATTTTTCCGTTGATCTGGAAGCTGAGACGAATCGAATGAGACCAAAGCCGAGATTCTGACTCAAGTGGAAATGCTCCATAATTTTGAAAAGTGGTTTTCAGTATCTTGATCATCTATCTCTTCGCACCGTCACCTTTAATTCGAAATTTCGAATTTTTAGATTTTTATTTTATTCTCGAAGCTGAGACGGATCGAATGACACTAGGATTATAGTCAATGTGGAAGTGTTCGATAATTTTTATATGTCACCCAATCAGTCAGTCGTTCAATGCATATTATTATGTTTATCAAATATAATTTTAGCACAACTTTACTTATTAGTCACGAAATCCTTCCGAAATGAATGTTCCACACTTTTTTATCATGCTCCTTGTGCAGCATCGAACATAGGTGGAACGGTTTTGCTCTTGTGAGCGCCCTTTAGCACCGAATAGCCGTTAATTGTACTGGCAGTAAGAAAGCTTGCCGCAACTTTGCGAACGCAGTTTTTCTTATTACATCGAGATAAAAATGCAATGGATGAAACTCGATGTAAGCTATACATTACCGCACAAGTCTCGTTTTTTCTCGGGCCGTTTTTCTCAAAACGAAGCATTCAATAAAAGCAATAACTAATAAAACCCCCCGAACAAAATACACCCCTGCTTCCAGAAAAAAGCTGCAATGGCTCCTATGATTCACCCGTCATAACACCAATTCTAGCATTGCTCCCCCCCCCCTCGAAAAAGATTCCAAAAACACGTGATGCCACCCCCGCAGTAGCCAGCCCCACCCCCCCACCCCCTCAAATACAAATATACATTGGAAACGGGAAAAATGCGAAAACTGCGAATGAACCATGCTTTTTCCATGCTTCAACTGACCCAGGGACAAAATGGAAAAAAGATTTTATGGGAGTTTTTCCGAATTTGGAACCGGGATGAGGGGGGAGGGGGGATCGGAATGGATGGCCCTGACGTCACGTGACCAAGGGACATGCTGTTATTATGTTCTTGGGCGGAGTCTCCTTTTTTTTTTCTTTTTTTGGGTAGTTAGAGATATAATAGAATTTAGTGAAGGTAAGGGGGGGGGGGGCATTAGGGTGTTTCCCAGAAACTAGATGTTGTGGGGTGAAGGGGGGTGTTTGTTTATGTATCCAGTATAATGAAAGAGATGTGCGACTGGGCAAAATGTCCATTTTGACGATGAGGTTTACTAGGTTTTGTGGATTATTTTTCGCAAAGTCGACATGTCTATTTAATTGGGATTTATGCGGGTGAGAAGAAGTATACGAGATTCATAGGGCCACACTTTAACCATAAATATGAGTATTTTGAACTCACATTAAGTGATGCATTTTTCCGGGATCTAGCTGTTCCTCGCGGAGAGAAAGTATTTATCAGGAAATTCAAAGGAATCCATTACATGGCCAGAGTGGTGCAAGTGCTAGAACAATTGGTAAGAACAAACGAGGAGTCTCGGGTTTATTTCTAGATTCCAGTTTATTTAGTTTTATTTAAAGGAATTGAAGTTAATGATCTACAATTGGCGTCTGAGCAATAATAGAATATGGTAGCGACCGGATGGAGGTGTAGCTGCCTTCCGGTCTTGTTTCGCAGGATGAGAATGTAAGATAATTCACAGTGACATCTTAAATGGTTAAAATTTTATAGCTGGTATCATAACCCAGCGATTGCAGAAGGCAATAGTTTGATTGTAGAAGGCAATAGTTGAGGTGAAATTATGTCTACAACTTTTCAAATTTACGGTTTCAGAATTTCTATCCATCTCTAGTTTTTATCCATCCTTGAACCTATGAATTGTCATTTTTATTCGTCAGTCTATAGAGTCTAAGGTGCATCTATACTAATTTCTGCATCGTAAATAGAATTCTTCATGAGAAAATATTTAAAATTGTGTCAAATTTTAAAGAAAAGGAATTACTGATGCTATTTCCAAATCCCCAAAGCCAATATCCATATTCACAAAAGAGAGAATTCCTGACAACATTGTTCTCCAATGCTTTGAATTAAAAAAATCTAAATAAACCATAGAACAATGAACTAACTCCGACCAAACTTTGAAAGTGCTTGTAACTTTTTCCTCGTATTGGAAAGCACTGTATTTCATTAAAAAAAAAAATCGAATATATTTCGAAAGTCGAAGTTATTCTGACCAAATGTGTATTTCTTATGTTTCTTTTCAAAGAACTTTTCATTCTGTATTAAAGACGAACATTCCACGGATATTTTCAAATTCGTCACCTGATTGAAAATGACAGCCACTGTCGGAGAACTTAAATCGCAATAAGAAAAAATAAAAATAAATAAAATGCCCACACCTTTTCATTAATACTCGACTTAAACCTATCAGCGTCAGCCATCCCAATTTCTCCCAATCGGCAAAAAAAAAAAAAAAGGAGGAACGGGGGGAAAAAAAAGACAGACAGCTAATCGAAGCCCAATTTTCTTTCCTAAACAATTATGAAGCTTTCTAGCCTCCTGTGTATCAGAAATCAATAACAAGCTGATAAACGTAATTATATAAGCTACGATTGCGACAAAGGGAAAAATAATATAATGCTTCCAGTATTTTTAGCCATGAGTATTAACAAGAAAATGGCTAAAACAATAACAGCCCCAGCCAGGGGTAATAGGCATTAGGCGTTCAGTGTTGAGGTGATAATAAATCTCTAAAAAAAAAAAAAAAAAAAAAACTTGACGTGGGTATATATTTCTTTTGGGAAAACTATATGGCAATAATTTCAGTTCTATGTGTTCAAAATTTTTAAAACTATTTTTAAATAAAGTTAAAGATAATACGGAAGTTTTTAGTACATTTGAAAATTTACGTTTATTAGTATGCAGTAATCTCTTTATTAATTGAAATTTTTATCATTCGAAATTAGAATTTAGAATACACTTTGCTTGCACATTTTGCCATTACTTTAAGGAGCCCAATATAAATAAAAAAATTATAATCTTGACAAAAATATAAATACAGTAGCTCTTTATATATATATATACATATATATATATGTGTGTGTGTGTTTTATTGAGATTTTAAAATAAAATTAATGGTAATACAAAAGTTTTAAATATATTTGAAAATTTACATTCATTAGTATGCAGTAATCTCTTCATGAATTAAAATTTTTATTATTCGAAAATGGAATTTGCTGGTGAATTTTAAAATTGGAACAATAAGCGATGTTATATATTTTGTACTTTTAATATCTGCTAATAAAAGGGATAAAATATCTTAACAATGTATCTACGATATTTCAACTTATCATATAAAATGCTTTTATTTTATAAATATTCTCGGATATAATGGATTTTTATTATATTTATAAATAATGGTACATAATGATCTATAATGGTACATAAGATTATGGCCAAGTATCTTAAGACAAATTTTTTTTTTTCCTCGAAAGTTATTGTAAAACATGAGTAAGCATGTTATTTTACAATTTTTATTGGAAATTGTTTTCTGAAATTAAAAAAAATGGTCAAATTTGCGTTGTAAAGGTAAAGGTGTGGAAAAATAGATAGTTATAACTTTTTAAGTATTTTAAAACATTAGATGGTATTTTAATTTAACTGCATTGCTTTAAACTCAGGTAAAAACTAAACTCATTCAATTTGTTACAAATATTACGACAAAAGAATATCGTATTTCAATTTTTACGCATATGTATTACAGTTTTTCATGTAAAGTGTAAAAATCGTAAATTTTTAAATTAATTAAAAAAGAATTCTGAAACATTTAAGAAACTTTATTTGAAAAGAAAGTAAAGATACCCATAAATAACGAAAAAAATAATTCTATGCATATAGAAAAAAAAATGTTGGTAGATAAGACATTGTGGAGGAATAAAATACATGTATTAGCAAGGATGAAAATGTGAAAATGCATGTAAGATATGAAACAACAACAACAACAAAACAAAAATCTATGCCTAAACTTAAATAAAAGTTGCGAAATAAATGAAGAGGGCTTACAAATTAAAAGAAAAGTGAAGATAAATGAAGAAAGCGTACGAATTAAAACAGAAAAGTAGACGAACAAATAACAGTTGCATGAAATAAACAAAAAAGTGACAGAAGAACGATATAGAAATCAAATTATTCAAAAACATCTGCCAAACAATGTTCTCGCAAAAAACAACGAATTACAAATCAATCAGCCTTTCAACATGGCAAATAATGTCTGAAACATAATAGTTCCAACGCCATTTTAGTGTTGACAGTTGGGGCATGCGCAGTGAATTACCTATGGAGAGAGCGGGCTAGAATAAAGAAAGTCTGAAGCTTTGTAGCCCCATTTATTCTAGTGCAGAAAAAGGGTTGTTCCCGATTAATCCATAGCAGGCGTGTTAGAGAATCGAAATGGGGTCTTACGTTAACTGATGCCCAGGGTTTAGTACTAGTGGGGTAATAAATAATTTCAAACTAAGACAATGAGGGTATATAGTTCTGACAATATATAAGAGTCATAACAAATTAAATATCCAGAAAGTGCGATGCACCTTGAATATCTTCACTGAGTAAGTAGGGAAAATTTTTGCTACTAGAAAAGTGAAAAACTTCGAGGACCGTATTATAAATCGCGTGCAATGAGGATACTATTTTGAGGACACTTTATTGAGGATAAGAGGATAATATTAATTCATTATAATAACGTTCAAACTGCTGCTGCTCAAAAGGCAGTTATAATATAGAAAGCTTCGTATAAAATAGCAAACGGTAACCTTTCTTCACTTCTGTTATCTTCTTAATTTCGCACGCTTTTATTTACTTACATATTTTACAGTTTGTTTGATAGTATGCTTTAAAATTTTGTTGATGAATTTAGCTCATATAGCACCCGAAACCGATTGTTTGGCCGCATTTTTGAATAGTTTTTACTTGTTATCGTAATTATTTATAAACTGTTATTCTTTACAGCTGTTTTGACTCATCACAGCTTCTGAAACAGGTTGATTTGAAAACAATTAATCTTTAGGTACATAAGTTCGTAGTCTCATTCATTGAACAAGTGATTTGAATCATTTTGCTTTTTTTTTTCACATTCTTCTTTAGTTTTACTTTCCATTCATAGTATCCTTATTTTGTTCTTCCACCTCTTGTTTAATTTTAATCTTTCATGTCACTGTTTGGTAAACATTTTTCTCCTACGTCACGGAACCTGCTTGCTCTCTTTCGATAGAAGCCATTTCTCTTATTTGCGAACTTTCTTGCGCTGCATTTTTATCCTGAAGAAGCAGGCTGCTTTATGCCTCCGCAACCGGCTGACACTTTTATTTTTTTATATACTATTTTACAGCAAGCTTTCTATATATTTTGGATGCCAATAACCTAAGCGTGTATATAGATGTCCATACCATTATAATAAGGGATATTACATGCTATGGCACGTTCCCATTGATTTTGAATATCTTTAATTTCTAATAATATTTTAGAACATGTATTTCTTATCCTGAGAAAAATATTGTTTTGATAAATGAAAGAAAATGTTTAAAAAAATATCTATAAATTTTTCTACCAGGAATCATTATATTATTTTACGGCATCCGGCAAGCCACATAAAATCATGATGTGGGTCACACTGGCTGCACCTACTGTAAATTGTTAATTTAAAAATTTGTTGTGGATACAAATACTTTTAAAGCAAACAGTGCGTCTTTTAAATGCTTTTAAAGCTAATAGCTGACAGTACGTCAACTATCTCGAACTAAAAATAAAGAAAACAAAAATTGAGATATAAAAATTCAAAATATTAAAAATATTTTTAAATTTGTTTATCGTATTTATGAAATGTCAGAAACCTTTAAATATGTCTAATTAGTATCAGAAAAAAAAAAGTTTCGAATTCATGTTCTTATTATAGTCAAAAACTCCCTAATGTTTTAACATTTCTAATCTCCTTCTTTTTTATTTTTTTTACGGCTAATTCAGTTATTACAGTTATAATTTAGCATACAAACGCGAGAACTTCGGACTTGATTTCCTTCTTAACGCCCTTCGTTGACTTTTTAAAAGAAAGAAGATTCTGTATTCACAACAAATTTCTTCTTGTAAACAGTTTGCATGATAATTTATTGCCAAAGGTTAAAAGTTGCAGTTTATAAAATTATTTATAAAGACTCCACAAGAAAAATAAAATGAAAACATTTGGGTGACTCTGAGGCTTCAGGTACACATATTAATAGTAAATTCACAAGAAATTAATTTAATATTCGAGATATTGGGTTATCGTTATCAAAGTTCAAGACACCAATAAATATGACGGTTTTTGACAGAGCGATATGAGCGTATATTTTAATACTGGATTTCATTGCATAATCAGCTTTCAGTGAGGTATTAATAACTTACTCATTTTATAAAATTGAAAATATTTCTTAAAATTTTCTGGTAGATATTCTTTTTCCTCTAATTTTCCAAATTTTGATAAATATCTGTTATCTTCAAGATAATTTAAAAATATAAGCTATCTTTCTCTTCTTTGGCTACGGGCCTGGGCGTAAAATATGCGGTTTTCTATAAATCTTTTCCGGTTGTCATCCGTACAGCTGCGCACACGTGCTTCTACATCGTGCGCGCAGATGGAAAATGGCGATCAAACGTCTCAATGGCCATCAATAAAGGGGAACTTTTGTGTCCCCCTTTGTAGAGAACCCCCTGTAATACTATCACGTGACAGCTATAACTTTTGTAGTTCTTAAGCTTGGCTGTGTAAGTGTATTGAAGATGTACGTTTTATTAGGTTCTAGGGATATTGCGTTGTTATTCATTGTTGTTCAGAAGCTCAGTGAACTAAATTATTAAATTATAAAAGCCAATGTTTATCTCTAGCAATATACTGTCGTAATGAATCCTAACAAAATAAATATCTGCATTGCAATATACCTTGTTGAATATCTTTATGATGCAAATCTTTAATAAATAAACATTATTGTTTACTCTTATATAATCTAAACTCATTTTGTAACAGAAAACCAATTGAGTACCCGGAATTTAAAAAAAAAAAATTAAAAGCAAGGATGAAATATTTAATTTTAAGATCATCTTGTGGTCACATTTTTGTTTGTTTTGTTTATATTAAAACTGAAATCCTTATTGTTTGCTTATATTAAAACTATAATAATTCCTGTTTATTTATATTAAAATCGAAAGTAATTCTTGTTTATTTGTATATAAACTAAAATCACATTCATGTTTATTCATGTAAAAACTTCAATATTTCTCTGTTTATTTGTGTAAAAAGTGATTTCATTTTAGTTTACTGTTATAGAACAAATTAAATATCTTCAGAACAAGGTACATTTAAAAATGCTTCGATATCTTCTGATTCAAAATTAAACGAGTTTCTCCAATGTTTCAGTGTCAAGTTTAAGAACAATAAAAGAGATACTTGTCACGAAATAGTATAATAGGTATATTCTACTAATGAGGATATATAAATTCCCCATAATTTATTATTTTATTTACAAACTAAACTTTCTGGTAGATGTTTAGGACGCAAACTTTCTATTTCAAAGTCATAAGAGTTTTTGTACATAGTTTGCTTTTACTAAAAACAATTAACAAACGCAGAAGGCACATAAAATTTGCGACTATAGTATGTTACTAAAACATTTTGAATGAACTCTGCGAAAATTGATTTTATTTACAAAAATTCTATTGTAATATTCATATTAACACGTTATGAGGACGTCTTTATGGATTGGATATTTAGCCAATAGTATACGCAAAGTACTAAAAGCTCTTGATCCACACTGGATATAAAGTGCTATTTCAAAAACTTTTGAGTAAACTTTCTGTAACTTTAAATAATTTTTTTTATATGAAAATAAATAAATAAATATATATATTTTTTTCTTCTTCGACCTAGACCATCCGACTTACCAGAAGATGTAAGGCATCTGCTTGACGGCCGGGAAGTGACACCCAATTTAGAGTGGGGGGGGGGGGGCATCCACATGGACCGTACCCTCCTCCCCCTACTATCAACCTCACGGAAGGACTTACGGATCCACATGTTTAACGTGACCGTACTTCACGTAAGCACGGCGAAAGTTTGGGCAGAGGCGGAAAGCGAACTCGTGTCGTTCGAGTGCATTTCCCGCGTGCTAACCACTGGGCTATCACGCCCCTTCTCCTTTTTCTTGTATGTTTACATTTTAATCTTTAGTTTAAATTATCTGATCTAGTGTTGCAAAATCACAGATTGATATTTCAAAACAATTTACAAAACCACGTCTTAGATTCATTCAAAATCTAAAATTAATCAATGTCTGTAATGCTAGTCTGATCTCATTATTATTGTTTTAAGTTTAAAGCTATTTAATATGTGTGCATTTTAAGGTGTGTAAACTAAGCACAAACTTTTCAATCATGCCCTAAAACCCTTTCAAAAGTCACTTGGCACTTTTAATGTGAATTGTATGTTTTCTTTCTGTTTTAAACGTTAAAAGTTCTTACTGTTTTAAACGTTAAATTTCATGACGAGTAGCTTAAATTTATCCTTAAGTAGATGATGTCTAATATAAAGTTATAATTTTTCCTTTTAATGATTTTAATTTATGTTCATTAACATTTATATTCAGCTTACTAATTTGTAGATAAAGTGGGAATAAACGTAAATGTGGCTTTTACCTTGAGTTGAAATTAGCCGAAACTCTATATTCTGTTCATCCATCATTAACATCCGTGTTGATCATTAAGATCCGTGTTGGTCCATATTTATTAAGATCCATATTCATCATTATGATCTGTTATTTATGAGGAAATGATCCTTTACTTGAGACAAAAAGAAGTTTAGATTCTGCTATAAGCATTAAAATATTATTTATTAACGCCAATCAGTTTAGGATCCAGTCAGTTTTAATAACCTACTTGGCTGATCCCTTGGCATTAACTTCTAAAAAGACACTTTCAAACCGATTTTCATAAGGATAATTAATTTTTTCAACATTATACTTATTACGATATTAGTTGTCTCGAACAATATGGAATATACATGTAGAAGAATGCCAAATAAATGATTTGAATGCAGATAATTTTTATGATGATTTCATAAACATAAATATAAAATGTGGAGACAGCTGAAAATAATAATCGTCAAAAGTAGAAAATAATATTTAAACCGTCAATAAGTGCGTCATATGGACGTATGGGAGAGAGGAAATGTTAAACGGAGGTGTTAGTTCACAAACAACAGCTGCAACGTTAGTTACAGAACCAAATTACTTCCAATTTCCAATCCTCCACTGAGTACGCCTGCTATACTTTTCTTTTTACCATCATTATGTTATTCATTTTATTTGCCCCCTCCTCCCACCACGAAAATTGTTTGCGCCGGTCAGTCGAACGTGCCACCCCCTATTTCAATTCATCCCCTAAACCCTTGAACTGTCGGTCTCCTTTCGGGGTCTACCCCCCTCTGTGACCTTATGCCACAAGAACGTTAAAATAAACAGGAACAACTTCAGTTGAAACCGTTATTTATTGAGGATTTTGGAATTCTCTTTAGAACTTTTTTTTTTCTTGGTGAAAAATAATGTGAATGTAAATAGCAAAAAACTGTGCAGCTGGTGGGGATGTGTTAGTTAGGAATGAGCAAAACGTGCCGGCAAATACTAAATAAAAATAGAAAAATGGGGGAAATTCTCACTTTTTCCCAGACTCGGAATCGTAAATCCAGAAATAAATTCTGCTGGGGAGTGAATTCCGTATTTTTCGGAGTTCGTTGTAATCGTCACATGGCAGATGATCGATGAAACGTTTCGATTCAGAGAACAAATCGATAAATATAGGACGCCGAACCTCGAATCCATAAATTAGGCTGTTGATTGCTCAATAAAATTGCGTCGAATCATTGGCTATTTATAGGTGCTTCATCATAACACTCGCTAAACCGACAAAAGCTAACGAAATTTTATTATTTTATAGGCGAATCTACCACAAAATTAATATTATTAGTTTATTAATAAGTAATATCAACGTTCGTAAAACTAAAGGTTTTAATTTATTATTAAATTATCTCATTACGTATTGAAACGATAAAAGCAAATGCAATCTATTTTACTACAACACGAAATTATTAGTATTTTATATTTAACAAATAATTTCAATTTTTAAATCATATGTATGTATGTCTTCTGATGAAATGAAAAGTCAAACAAAATATCATTATTTCATAAATATTTCTACTAAAAAATTAATAATATTCTTTATAATAGTAACGTGTTTAAAATATGTGCTTTAACATTTTAACGTGTTTATGTAATTTTCTAATGCACCTCACACTACACGCAAAAAACAAACTACAAATAATTGCCATAAAAACAATTCACTGCTTTTAAATTTCCGTTGTTCAAATTCACTCAGTCGGCGAAGTTCGAAGCCTGTAAGTGGCGAATAAAAAGCTTACAACGTAAAAGAGTAAAGTCATTTATTTTTTTTTACCAAATTGCACAAATAGCATTGGTTAATTTCTTAATAATATTTTTGACAGATTTTCATTTAGAGTATATGCGCAAAATCAGTTTTTTGTTTGAAAGGTTTTAATACCTTTAATTTTAGGTGATATAGTTGATGCCTCAGTAACTTTAATATGGCTATGTTGTAAATTATTTTTATGTAGAACATTTGAAAGGAATATAAGCGGATGTTTTTCTGGGATGGGGGGGGGGGGGATAATCAGGGCAAGCGATAATTTATTGCCAAAATTTTGTCACACTTTTTGCCAAAGTTTCCAAATTGATCATTAAACGTAACAGACAGTTCTTCTTGTATAGCATTTGCAAAATATTTAACATTGGCTCCTTTAAATTTCTTAGAAGGTGTTCCATCTTTTATGATCATATATCTACTACATTGTTTTAAACATTTTTAAAAACGGTGTGATTGCAATGTGCATCTGTATCTGAGTTTCTAATAATACATTTTTAAAGGGGAAATATATGTTTTTTCACACTTTTAAAAGTAGAGCTACGAAAAGTCTGAAAATTTATTCTATAGTTTTAGAAAAGAGTCGCAATTCAAAAATTTTCATTTTTTGAGTTAAACGTATGGGGGGTTCGCTATTACAAACATTGCTGACTTTGGGGGCAAAGTTAAAAGACCTTATCTGCAAGCCTTCACTACGAACTACACACTTAATTTACACTTTATTTAACAAAACCCATCCATCGAGCAATTGGTTTTCTATAATTTTCTCGAAATTAACTTAAGTGCAGTTAGGGTCCCTTTGGTAAGGATGGCAGGCTTTCTGTTCTATAAAAACAAGAAAAAATTATTTGTTTGGCATATTTCCTCAAAGTTAATCCTTGTTTGCAAGAAATTTCAGTATCAATGTCAATAGGAAGAATGGATTTATTTCATTACGATTCGTAGAAATTAAAATATAAAAATTATAATATTAATATTAGTTTTTGTCTCGGTCTGTGTATCATGCTTAAAATCGACAACTAAAAAAAATAAAACAAAAAATGGAAATAGTTTCAAATTGGTGTGCATACACATCTAAACAATCCTCTTGTCTATGCAAGTGGTGTGAATAATATTATTAACACACGGTCATAAAAATTATGTTATGGATTGCAAAGGGTCATTGGTCCGCACTCCAGAGCCTCTTCAACCCTTATCGGGGCTCCCCTAGGCAAAACTAAATTCTAAGACCCCCCCCCTCCCCCCATGAAACTTTTATAGTAAAAATTGTACATTGAGTACAAAAGATTGGACCACAGAGCACTTACCTGCTTTTTCCATGGTTAAAAACGATCCTGTAGCTCCAGCTCTATAGACACTATCATGAAAACTGTAGAATTTCATTTCTTTTAGGGATTTTCGAATAAAAAAATTAACACATGTTTTAACTCAATATTTTTTAACTGCTTTGAAATATTGTTTTTGAGAATTTTTACATGATTTATAATGGTGAAAATAATTATCGAACATTTCTAAAATTTAAAGGAGGGTTAGGTTTTATTTACCCAGTACAATAAATAAATAAATAAATAAATAGATGAAATAAAGTCAATCCCCCAAAGTGTTGTAAACAAGTGTTATAATAAACTATTCAGTTTAAAGCGTTTTGTGCTTCAATGTTAATAATAATTATATCGTTTGCAATCATGCCAAGAATATTATACATTGGGTCAGTGGTTCCAAGAGTGGAGACCGTGACAAACTCTAAAGGGTCCGCGAATGACGCAAAAAGTATGTTATAACTAATAAAATGTTCGTAAAATCTTGTTGTACAAGTTAATTTTTCTGAAATTCTGATATCAAGGTGTCCGCAAAATTCTTTTTAAATATTAAAGTGTCCTTGAGTTGAAAAGCTTGAGAACCGCTGCTTTAGATCATAAGTAAAAAAAAAAAGCCGCAAATCGTACGGTTCTATCTTCACATCAGTGAATGAAAAAGCAAGTGTGGTTATCATATTTGGATGAGCAATGGAACTGTAAGATTTTCGCGGAATTTTAAGAGAAAGAATGAAAAAAAAAGTTTAACGACAGCTATTATCGTTCTACAATTCTCCTTTTCTACTCTCCAACTATAATAATAACAGCCTGTAAAAATAAAATTTGAGCATTACTCACAACCCGGACAAAACTCAGCCTAACCACTCCAGACAGGAAAGGGACCCTCATCTCCTCTCAGTAATTTTGCTAAATTAACCAATAGTTATTTCCTCTGTAAAATGACCTCACCGGGGCGCGCACCGTCATCTTCTCCGATTCCCCAACTTCACGGATCCCCCGTTCCATCTGTAGACGTAAAGTGCATGAAATAAACAGGAAGTTGAATTTGTCAGTTATTTATTATTCAGAATCATTTTACGTAAAACCCCTTTTTGTATGTGGGGGGGGGGGGGGGGGCGGAGAAAGACCCTTCAGGGATAGGGACTTTTGATTTTGAGAGAAAGAAATAGGGTGAGTTATCCTCAGGGATGGTTAGAATATATAAAGAACGCACTGTATGTTGTCCTAAACTTCTGTTCTTTTGATTTTTAGATTTCCTGTTGAAGGGCGTGTATAAGGGTTTCGTTATTTTCTGGATAGCAATTTTAAGCGCTACTTCTGGGAGACATCCAACAATTTTACTCGGAGGATGAATAATATTTCAATAAATATCATTATATATTCATAATAAAGTTATTAGTGTGGTTAATGCTTTCTAGAGAGAAATTACAAGTGATTTAATAAATATTGCAAATAATTAAATAGTGATGATGATGAAATGAATTATTCTAAAGCACAAATGGATTCATCATCAGGGTATAAGCTTAGCCATAAGTGTAGTCAGAATCTCAGAAAGGGGAGAAAGGGGGATACGACCAAATGAGGGAAGGGTTACTGTGCTGAGTTTTGTTTTTCGATGTAAGCTTCCAAGCCTCCCGGGCTTCTATGCAATGTATCCCTTTGCACCTTCCTGTCGGCGGCAATGTGTGGCATCTATGGAGCACTAATGTAATTTTTATTTTACCAATAGGGGAAGGAAGGGGGTTTATGACCCTCCTGTGTAGGTAGGTTACTGATGGTATAAACGAGTTAAATTTAACGAATTTGCTGAAAAAAACCTAAATTTTCTAAAAACTGTGCATGATTTGCATAAAGCTATTTTTGTTCTCTATAAAGTTACGAGCAAACTGTGTAATGAATTCCTTTTTAAAAACACACAAATGGCTACAAAAAATTGACTACGCGCGTATAAACGCCCCCAAATTGTTTTTGCTTATATTCTTGCCTTAAATACAAAGGAATTATATGACTTTTGTAAAAATCACCAACTACCTTCAATGCATATTTCAAAAATCATTCATTCACTTAATACGATTTTTTCCAATTATAATTTCTGATTTTTTTCACTTCTATGAAAAGTAATTGTGGGGAAGGGGCTCTAAAAATTCATTTTCATCATTATTTTTCATTCGAGAGATCAGATATGACTCCAAGGAAGATTAATTTATGTTCAGGGACTTCCCAAGCGGGTAAATGCATCACAATTTGGTATTCGAACTTTCGTGCCCATTACATTAGTCTTTCATATTTTGGGTATTGCAGGAAAAGTATAACTACAGCAAGAGAAATCAATATTATTCTTACTGACCATTCTCTCCCCACACGCAAAAAACGCAACTTTTAGAAACAAAGTGAAATATAGATTAATGCCCGCACCCAACCTTCCAATCAGTGACTACACCCAGTCTGACCCCCCTTGGAATATACACATAAATAAAAGAGGGGTGCACCCCCTAACTATATCCCCCTATTTCAGTATCGGTTCCCTTGATGCAGCCAGACGATAATGAGCAACTCGAACGGCATGTCATAAATGACTGCGACTTCTACGATTAATGGTACTGGAGAGGGCCCAGTCCACACTAATGAAGACTACGATGACATTATTTATTTTTGTTTGGGGAAGGGGGGGGGATCCCCTCTAAAGTCCAGTTATACAAAACATAAGTGAAAGGTATACAAAAGTACGTTTTTGAAAATGCATTTGTAACTTAAGATTAATTGCGCACATCATCTATAGATATTTTATTTGGATATTTGCAGTAAGTTTTGTAATGTTTTATTTGACTACAGCTTAAACATAGATGTATTTAAGAGTCGAATTTACAACGTTCAAGAGCGAAGCCACGCTGTTCTAATAATATTACAATTTAAGCGAACGTTTGTGTTAACGGATTAAAAATTGCAGTTCCAATTTCTTGTATTTCGAATAATATTAAAATTCAAGGGAATGTTTGTGTTAATGGATAAAAAACTGCAGTTCTAAAGTCTTGTAATTTGAAACAATACATGGCATAATATTGAACTCAATATGGAAATGTTACCTGTAAGATAAATTAAAAAAAAATTGATATGTGAAACACACAACTTTTATCAAATCAAAATTCATCTTTTCTTTTCTCTCTTAAGAACATTAATTGGTGTTTTGTGCACGAAATTGTAGACGTAATAGGGATATATATTTTAAATTCCACCCATTTGCATTTAAAAAAATAATTTACATTTTGATTGGGCAATTTCGCGCGTTTTAAAACGACGCAAGTCGCTAAAAAAATGTTTTCAAAGGTGAAGGTTAGATTACGATGATAAATTTTTATCATGTATTCCGATCATCCGTTATTTCTTTAATTTAGATTTATTAAACGTCTTATTATAAAATTTATACTCAATTTCGTCCCTTGAAACTTTTATATTTAAATCACCATTTATATATGTTTGTTGTTGCCATTTACATTACATATATATTTATGAAACAATAAAATTCCGTGGAGATAATAAATCTTTTAATGCCATAGACATATTAAATTACAATTTTACTAGATATACTGTAGAATACATATGATAAAGAATACGTCTATATGATAAAGAATATGATAAAACTATATCGAACAGGACCCATTTAAATGCAGCTTAAAAATAAATTTTTACAGCTTTTTTAATAGCATTTTAAATAGATTTTTAATATCTTTTAAAAAGCTTTGCAATAGCTTTTCTCAGCAGAATTTTTAACAGATTTTATTTAATGTCTTTTTTAAAAGTTTCTCAGAAAAATCAAGAATTTTTATTATTGTTTACTTTCCGTCGCAGAGAGATGTAGTTATTTAGAGCTCCCTCTCCCTTGTCAAGCTTTTTGGGGTTCTTTGGAATATGGGTATTGAACCCGTGTCCCAAGTGCGCCTCCCAAAATGTAGCTCTGACTAAACACCAAGAGTGCATTCTCAGATACTGTATTTGTTCTAAACAAAAATATATCTCTGCTTTTCCATATTCCGCTAAAGGCCGAACCTTCATAAGTAAGGTCTGGGGGAGATGGCAGATAACAGCATATTCTGGAAAAAGCTGTAACACTAAATTCCCCTAAATTTCTCATAATGTTGTCTAGCGATGTGTAAACAATAAATCACTCGAATCACATATATTTTCGGACCTTTTTCCTCTTTCCAGAACCGCCCTGATCCTGAATCAACCGGATTTTTCCCCGGCGCAAGCCGTAGATATTAATGGATTGTGCGCTTTTTCCCGTTTTTATAGCCTCAAGAGCCATTGATATTGTAATGGTACGGAATTTCATGACGTGGCTTGATAATAATGGCTGATATATGAAGTATTTATTCAAATAATTTCTATTTTCCATGCCTTTTTTTCAAGTCTGAGTTTTAGTGTCGGACGGTGGGGCGGCCGGAAAACCATAGTGGTGTTATGTTCGACGAGGGAGGGGGTGGTGCGTTTAATTTCGTGAGGTCGCCACGAATTTTTTTTTTATAATAAAGAGAAACTCAGTTTTACTTTGGCTAATTCGTAAGCACGCTTTTGATTGAAAATATCTTGACATAGGGTGTATAAATTTCAGGATTTATACAATATTTAAATATTAAAACATTTAAATATTTAGAGCATTTAAATTGTCAAAAATAGGTATTAAAATGTGAAATATGTTTAATAAACAATATTTTAAATATTCGCCTCGCACGCATAAAATCTCTTAAATTTTTAAAGATTGCAAACAATTAATATTTTTTCCCAAACACCCTTTACATTTAAAATATATAAACATTTCAAAATATACCAATAACAAATTTTTATACTGTTTACAAGTATCCAAATACTTTAAAATATTTCAAAAGTATCTTAAATATTTAATCAATGTAAATATTTAAACGCCTATTTTACTTTTAAAGTATTTAATGGTGTACTGTAAAATGTTTAAATATTTTAAATTTATTTATATTTTTTTACATAACACACTTTTGAATTGAGGCTAAAATATTAAGAAAAACTTTTGAATTAAGTGTAGGAAAATTAAGTTCTCCAATTTAATTTTTATCCAATTTTTATGAATGCGCAATTATATTTTGCATTTAGCTTCATTTTAACTAACTAAAAAAAATTGTTCAAATTTTTTTGGTTAAAATTGAATATAATTACTAGTAAGTTATTTTGTCAAATTATTGCTTATTAGAATGTAAACTTATTTATAATCAGAAATAAAACCCGTCATATGACAACTTGCATAAAGTTATGCAAATAAGCTACACACAAACCATATCCATGAGCGTAAGAATAAGGACATCCCTTATTAGTGGAAAAAATTACAATAGTTTCTAATAAGGTCTATGGTAAGCAAACTTGGTGAACAAAACAACCAGGTCTTGGTAAACAAAAATTTAGCATTATAACACCTCCCTCTCCTTTTCGAGGGTCGGACTAAACCCAGTGGCAAAGACAGGAATGTATTTCCATAGGGCCTATATTATAAAAACAAATTTGCATTGGACCCCTTCCCCCCCATTCGATCGTAATCCCCTCTTTCCAATATTCTGGCTTCATTTATTGCTGAGTCTATGCCTAAACCTTATTGAATTTGACCGAGTTGTGTTCTAGGAGTAATAATTTCATTATCATTTACACCATTTGTGTTCTAACATGCAAATAATTGAAATTAGGCTTTATTTACAAAATGGATTGGATTTGAGCTTCAATATTATCTCTATGTTGTGTTGAAAAAGCTAACAAAAATAAAAATATTTTGATGTAAAATAACTCACAAAAATTCGTAAACTTGCCATTGCTGAGGGTGTAGGTGTGAACAACGGATAGGAAATTGGCCTGTATTGTCACTTCTAAATTTCGCCCAAGTTACATAAACAATATAAAACATAAGTCTTCTTTTCCCATTTTTCGTATTTTTTAATGCTTCATCAGTTTATTAATTAGTTACAAAAGATAAAAGTTTTATATAACAATTCCCTTATCACATCTCAAACATTTAATAGCTCAAAAGTGCATTTGTTGCTGTTCGCCCAATTCCTTCAACTTTCTTCCGATTTTCAATACTTTTGAAACTAGATAGTTTGTTATCAAACAGACTGACCGTAATAACTGGCAGAACATATATTTTGAAACTTATTTTTCTAAAAAGCCATAAAGCTACAATAAAGGGGGGGGGGCTTGACGGAGACTGTCGAAAACGAAACATTACAGATGTTATTAAAGTTAAGCTATTTCCAATAGACTCAAGATCATAAAGTAAATTTAAGAAACATGTTCACGCCAGGAATTCATCTTGTAATAGACAGAAGACACATCACAACAAAGTAAAAAATATATACTATAATAAAAAAAAAAATATTCCAAGAATTTGATGAGCCCATTTCTGTAATTGAATTTTTCTAATAAAAGTTAGAAGAAAAAAGATGAAGCCCGTAAAAACATGTAATAAAAATCAAATTTACAGTACACGCTATCTCTATAAAAATAAATAAAAAGTAAGGAGAAACAAAAACTGAACACAGTTTTCCCATTGAGGTCTAATTTCATTTGGACGGACGTATTAAAGAAGAAAATTGCGCCTGTTTTGGCCGTTGGATGTTTTTAAACGGACTAGAATCAATGGTTTGGTCATTTAATGGCATAAAGCTTGATATAAAAGCATGGCTTTGAAATTGTTGAATTGATCTGAGACAAGTTTTGCTGCACGTTTGCTGCGTTTGCATTTATCTTCATTAGCAGTTATTGAGAATTGACAGCACGCCCTTTTGTAATCATGAATAAGTCTAGACGGGTATAATAGTAATCAATTTTGTCTTTGGAACAAACGCAAAAGTAATCAAATAGAGGAAAGATGTTTGGTGGCTTGATTGTGAAAAATATGCTACATTTAAAGTATGGTATTTAAAGATTCAGCTCTTCTTAATTGAACTTTAAAAGATTTTGTTGAATTGATCTCAAACTAGTTTTGTTGCACGTTTGTTGCAATTGCATTTTTCTTCATTGAAAGTCATTGGAAAGTGGCAGTGGAAGATGTTTGGTGGCATGATTGTGAAAAATATACTACATTCAAAGGATGGTATTTTTAAAGATTCAGTTCTTTTTAATTGAACTTTAAAAGATTTTGTTGAATTGATCTCAAACTAGTTTTGTTGCACGCTTGTTGCAATTGCATTTTTCTACATTGAAAGTCATTGGAAAGTGGCAGTATGTTCTTTTCAATAATAAATATAGCAAAACTACTGGGATAGTTAGTATTCAACTTTGTCGCTGTAACAAGTCGAAAAGTAATTAGAAGGAAAATGCTTAGTAGCTGGATTGTGAAAAAAACAAAACAAAAAACATCGAAATTGTAAGGATGGTACAGAAAATTTTCTTTTTAATTGAACTTTAAAAAATATTATTCGATTAAATCGTAGCAAGTTTATTTTTCACTAATGTTACTTTTGCATTTTTATTCATTAAGTTATTGGAAAGTGGCAGAATACTTCTTTATAATTATGAATTGTTAGTCAATAATCAATTTTGTCCTTGAAATATACACAAAAGTAATCAAGTGAAGGAGGAAAATTTAGTTGCTTGAATGTGTGAAAAATATACTGTTCTCTTAGGTTGGTGTTGAAGATTCTGTTTCTTTAAATTAAACTTTGAAAACTTTTGTTGTATTGATGCGATACAAGTTTTGTTGCATGTTTGTTGTGTTTGAATTTGCCTTCAACAAGTTAATGAAGAGGCAGCATTTTTTTTTTAATCATGAATACATGAAGACGGCTATGATAGTAATCAGTTTTGTCTTTGGAACATACAAAACAATAATAATGAAAGAGGTGAGAAAAGTTTGGAAGCTTATTTGTGAAATATATGCTAGATTCTTTGGGTTATATTAGATATTCAGTTCTTTCAAATTGATCTTAAAAGTATAGAAAAAACTCCTTTTAAATTCTATAAACAATTATTAAACTTTTAGTGTTCTATAGATAAAACTAAATTAAAAATTAAAATAAATGATAAAAACTAATGAAACTAAATAATAAAAACTAAAATTTAAATAAAACTAAATCGTGAGCGTCTTTTTTATGAGTGAAATCAAAGGTAATGCATTTTTAAATTGATAAATAAAATAACTTTTTAGATTATATTTTGAGATTTTATTTCATTTCAAAACGACTATCAAATATTTTCATATGTAATAAAAAATAATGCAATCAAGTAAAAATATAGTTTTCAACTAAAAGTTTTTCGAAAAATATATATATTTTTTTCATTTTATTTTAATAGTTTTGTGCAGCTCATTTTAGCAACATGCGAATGCTATAGGAAATAATTGAGCTTGAACTTTACTTGATAGTATGATGTTAAATCAGTTTTCGTATGCAAATCTATAAAGAAAGAAGGAAAAAAAAATAAAAATATTGCAGACAAATTCTTAGAAAAAAAATCCCATTTATCCCAAAATTTTAGTTAATTTTATAAATTCAACTATGAATACCATGATCAATTTCCACTTCTTCACTATCTCTCTCTATAAATACAGAAAAATTCGTCCAAATTGCTGTCTAATTAAAAAATAAAATTAATTTCATAACATATCATTAACTGCATATACAGTGGATTTTTAAATTAGCAGTTGATTATTTAATCAACTGTTTCAAATCAACAGTTATTTAATCATTTATTCAAAACAAAATATGAAAATAAAGATATTTCATCCTTAACAGTATAAACAGTTCAGTAAATTAATAGTCAATTATTTAAACAACTGTTTTAATCAATAATCAATAATTATTTAATCAGTGATTTAAACAAAATTCTGGAAATAAAAATACTTCGTCATTAACAGTATAAACAGCTTATTACATTAACAGTCAATTATTTAACCAACTGTTTCAATCAATAATCAATAATTCGTTAATTAATAATTCAATTATAATTTGAGAATAAAATATTTCGTCATTAATAGCATAAATAGTTGATTAAATTAAGTCGGTTATTTAATCAATTATTTCAATTTATTTAATCAATAATACAAACACAAATTTGAAAATTAAATTACTTCGTTATTAACAGCATAAACAGTTGATTAAATTACTTCGTTATTAACAGCATAAACAGTTGATTAAATTACTTCGTTATTAACAGCATAAACAGTTGATTCAATCAATTGTTTATGATATTACTGACGAATTAAATTTATTTTCAGATTATCTCTCTCTAATAACTTCGTGGAATTTTTGATCTAATTCTAAACAGACAAAAGGTATTTTACTCCAACAAAACCTTTCCCGAAAACAACCAATTTCACTGCTCTTTACTCTAAATTACAGCTTTAAACGATCCTTTAAAACCAAATAAAACCCCATTTTCTACATTCTAAAATACTAAAACTCTCAATTAACTTCAACTTCAATCATTAGCGAAACTTTCTTTCAAATCTCGGCTTTAAAGCTTAAAAAAAAAAAATCTTCACTCTATCGGAAGAGGTTAAAAGGCGAAGTTCTACCATGGGCCTCGGTCTAACCCTAGACTTAATACCCTGAAAGTGCTATTTCATTCTCCTAGTAACCGTTAACGTAGCATTAATGACCTATAGTTTTTCTCCCTGGTGTAGCCTGATGGGGAAGACTGGATTTCATTAATAACAAATGTGCCGTAAATGAAGTTTGCAATGAGTTTCGTTTCTGAAGCGCGAGTTTTTTTACGACGGAGAGGCCGTACGTTTAAACAGGAACGCCAGTTCTATTGTAGCTTATTTTCGTGCTTATATAATTATAACTTGATGATATGTTGAGAGAACTATACCCGAGGGTAAGAAAAAAAAATATCTTATTATTTGCTTTGTCTTATTTAAGGTACTGGAAAAGGTATAAAAAGTATATTATTTTTAGGGTAATTAATTGATTTATATATTATATCATACAGCGGAGTTTATACTGACTAAGGGATAACATACAATATTTGGGCTCATTCTGTACAGAAAAAATATCCTAAATTTTCTTAATTAACTTTATTGGTATACAATCAACCATTCTTGATATAATATTTGCAGCAGATGATTTTTTTTCATTATATTTTATCAATGACTTTTTTTTTACAATTTTTGATTCCATTGTTACAATCAATCATTATACAATCAACCATTCTTGATATAATATTTGTAACAGACGATTTTTTTCATTATATTTTATCAATGACTTTTTTTTTTACAATTTTTGATTCCATTGTTACAATCAACCATTATAAAATCAACCATTCTTGATATAATATTTGCAGCAGACGATTTTTTTTCATTGTATTTTATCAATGACTTTTTTTTTTACAATTTTTGATTCCATTGTAGTAACTATGGTAACCGAGTTACGTTTTACATACAGAAATCTTTTATTGGCCAAGCTTCAAATCAAACTGTTGAAAAAGAATGTTATAATTAATTGATATTTAGTTTGAAATGCCCGAAAACGTTGAAAATGAGGCAGTATACAAGGTTTGGAGATGGAGTATTGTTTTATACATGTCGTAATTTTCATGTTAATAGAGCAATAAAATGCGTGAAACATTTTTCTTGAATTTGGAACTATTTTATATATTCGGAATTTTTATGAACTATGTTGGTGTTCCATTTATTGACCACAAATAATTTTATTCGTTCGAAACGTGGGTGGAAATAGCCAGTGTTTAATAGAGCATGGGCGCGTGACTTCAAACGGAGAATTTTGCCGTTAAGTTTCCAAAGCAAATTACTCGTATGCTTAGCAGTATGGAAATTTTCATTATTTCTGTATTTAAAACGGCTACTTTAGAAATTTACAATCATTTAATCTCTCATTTTAGTAGGATGCATTTAAATTTATCTTCTTTGATAATTATGTTTAATTTACTGGAAAATAAATTATTCACTTTTAATCAAATATATACACAATTTGTTTTTAAAAGAAAATTCGTTATGTACCTTTCCCTTCTTGCTCGCATATACACTGGAGAATTTGCTAGTAAGATTTCTTTTAGAACGCTAGCTAGTGACTACGGTAAAAATGAGGCGTAGTGTACATTCACTTAAAATAACTTAAAGTACACTTTAGCAAGTGAAAATTTAAAACATTTATTGTTACTCATAAAAATTTAAAACATATACTGTTACTTATACTGTTTAAAACATATGCTGTTATATATATTGTTATTGTAACAATATATGTTTAGCTATTCCAAATAACTTATTTTCAGCACAGAGATAAGTTTCGATGTTTAATGAGTTTAGTTTTAATTTTTATATACCATCATTGTCAGTTTCCCATTACCCGCTATGGTAAAAATAACGCCCTTTTGCCTTTACGCTTCTGCGCATTCTACTACGCAGGCTGTTTATTTACGCTCGTGCCCAAGCTCTATATTCCTGGTTCTAATTTCAGTCTGTCACAATAAGTGTTATCTTTCTGAATACGTCACAGAAATGGAAAATTAAATAAATATTCTAGAAATAGCGTTATGTATAATTTTACATGGAAAACAAATGACACACTTATCCCCTCCTCTCATTTTAGAGGAGCGCAACCAGAAGAAAAGGGTTATAACCTTATTGGCTGAACAATTCCGGTCGTCCAATTTGTTGTTCTAAGTCCTTTGGACGAGCCGGACGGCCTGGGGCTTTCACTGACGTTATATTAAGCCAACGGCCCTACCGTGCTGAAAACACCGGTTCTCGTTAGATCACCGAAGTCAAGCAGCATCGGGCGCGGTTAGTACTTGGGTGGGTGACCACCTGGGAACACCGCGTGCTGTTGGCACATTTCGGGCGCGGTAGCCCGGTGGTTTGCACGCTGGATTTCCACGCTGCCACAACTGCCGCCATGTTCATGCGGAGTACGATCACGTTAAACATGTGGGTCCGTAAGTCCTTCCGAGAGGTTGGTGGTAGGGGAAGGAAGGTACGGTCCCTGTGGATGCCTCCCCCACTGGGTTCCGGTCTAAATTGGGTGGCACTTTCCGGCCGTCCAAACGGTTACCCTACACTTTTCTGGTAGGTCGGACGGTCTGGGTCTCAACAACAACAACTGCACGTTATAAAGAATTAAGATAGATCATTAAAGATCATTAAATGGCTACGCTTATGGCTATTAAAATCTGGCTACGCTTATGATATGGCATATTGGATGGCATAACTTTTTGATTTAACTTTTAACGAAATATATAGTGATTTGGTGCTATGCAGCACCATACTAAATACACTAAACAGTTAATTACGTATACTTTTAATTATTTATTCCCTTTTATCACAATAGACGGATGGGTTTTATTTTGTTTTTTAGCAGAGAAAGTTATACATTGGTGGAAATTAGATTTTTAAAATTAAATTTGTGTTGCGTTTAATTATATTTTACTTTTCCTCCCATACTGGGTAATGTATAGGGAAAGTATTGGAATCGTGCCGAAAATAATAACTTGTTCAACGGATCTACTTGTTTCGAGCACTCTAGAATACGAAAAAACTATTTCTGACGTAACGCCTGTGTGTGTGTCTGTATAATGTATCTATCCACTCTAGTTGAAAAGCTAATTGACCAAATGCCACAAAACTTGGTAGATATATTACTTGTGGGTTGCCTTGGTGCTGGTTATACTTTGGTACGATTTAGAAAAATAGAACCTGATTTTTTTACAAAATGGCCCTCAAAAATCATCAAAATCTAAAATAAAAGACTACGTATACTCAAATGTGCAAATAAATGCTTGTTTTATACGTAATTTTTGATGTCGAATATAATAAGACCAACCTCATATCTCTAGGACTAGACGCCCTCAAAATATTTCAATTTTTCGCATTTCTGCTTTATCTTTTTTGAAAATATATCCAGTCGCCAAATGAAAACGACAATTGAATTAAAACTACAAATTCGGTGAAATTTCAAATGATTGTCCATGTTATTATGTGCAATTAAACTCAATTTAATGAATCGTGAAAGAAAGGAGAGAAAATTAGTGTCTCTTGGGAAAGTCACGTGTTACCCACATTAGATTTCTTTTATGTGAGAGAAATTTAGAGGATAGAGCAAGATAAAATACCTTGGCATGGCATAAATAAATAACAATTTATTACACAGTGAAAGGAATAGAAAAGGAACGGGTTCTATAGGCGTGCTCAGGTATATAATTTTAATGGGATATCCCTTTATAATTTTATAATTTTCACTTTATAATTTTAATGGGATATCACTTAATGGGAAATCTATAATTTTCACTTTATAATTTTAATAGGATATCACTTTATCAAATCCTTTCATCATTTACTTACATAAACTAAAAAAAAAATGTCATTGTAACTTTCTCTAAAGAAACACATTTTTTTATCGTATATCACTGAATAAATTCCCTATACCAAACAATGTAAAAGCAGCTTCCGTGGGAAAAAACATTAAAAGTTTGTAATACATTATGAAAAACATTAACATAGGCAGCGCCCTAATAAAGAAAAAAAAATTCAGAGCTACTATCTTTATATCCTCCTATAAACTCCGTGCCCACAACTTTTTACCTAAGATTTTTTTTTTTTTCATTTTCTTTTGTCTTTAAGCAAGCAGGCCCATACACGAATAATTGCTACTAATGTAAATGTGGGTTAATATAAGCTTACTGCATAAGAGAGAGGGCGTATTTTTTTTTTTTTTTTTTTTTTTTATCTTTTCCTAACGGCAAGGTCCGTTTTTTTTTCTATTTTTTGCTATACTTCCTCTAGTTTGTTAAGGGCTTAATTTTATTAGCCGCCTAAAATGAGAAGTTAATTATTGCAATTGCTTGCTGTGGGGCAAGATGGGTGGTAGCGTAAGGCGGGAAAGTTGAAGTTTTTTTTTTAAATCTTGATTAGTTTTTTTATGTGTTGATGTATAGTAAATTAGAAGGGAATTTGCGAAAATTGTTAACTTTTATTGTTATTACCTGTTCTGAATGCTAAGAGTACGGCACTGGATTTAGGATAAGAAAGTGATTTTTTTCTTCATGTTTTTTGTTTTCTGTGCATTTGCTTTTAGAAGATGCTTTCATTTTGTAGAAAGTTGTGATTTTGTGTTCGATTAATTATACATTCAGAATTCTTAAATTTTTACAAATAATTTGCAGTTTTAGTAATTTGTAAGTAATTAGTTAATTTGTAGTTTTTTTTAAAAAATAATTTGCAGATGCATTTTTCTTTTTGATAAATTGGTGATTTTGTATTTGCTTGATATAAAATATTTTCATAATTACTGCAGTTTGATACTTTTCTCAGTATTTGACATTCCCGATAACTCCCGAGTGTATGTTTGTTTCAATTATTTCCACACCCTGTGTGTGCTGAATCTGTTTAATTTTAATATAAGCACAATGATCGTAATACGAAAATAATGTGTTTAGATAACTTCATCCTTTGCACATATGGTTTTCTATTTCATACAGAATTACATGACATACGTCACTTATACAGAAAGTGAATCAAATCACGTTTTTACTGTTTTGCCTTTGAAAAATAAAATCTGATAGAGGCAGTGCATGACTTTCCAACAAGTTCAAATTATTTTTTCTTTCTTCTTTTCATAATGCATTAAATTGATTCAATTGCACAAAATAACATCGGTACTTATTTGAAATCATATCCAATTTGCCACTTTAATACATCTTCCTTTTCATTTGCCAACTTTATAAAACATCTCCAGCTCCTCAAAATTCCAAAAACACTGAAATATCTAAAGAACGGTTCGATTTAGTAATAGGGTTGATCTTACACGATTTGATATCAAATTACCTATAAACCAAGCATTTAAATATTATATTTAAGCATATTTAGTCTTTAATTTCAGATTTTATCTATTTTAGTCGGCCACTTCGCAAAAAAAAGCCAGTTTTATTGTTTTCGAATAGTATCAAAATCTAATCAGCACCAGGGTAACCTACAAGTGACTCACGTATTAATTTTTAAGAAATGTCATCGAATAATTTTTTAAGTAAAGTGAAAAACATCGTTAGCTCATCAAAATTCTGAAAACCTTATATCTCTCGAATAGTTAGTTACTCCTAGAGTAAGGATATTAATCTTTTTCGTTTTGTAGTTAAAAGTTACGTACAAAATAAGAATTTAATTAATACATTTCAGTATATTTAGTTTTAATTACTTCAGGTTACTGAGTTTTACTTAGTTTACTTAGTATTACTTAGTTTTAGTTACTTCAGGTTTGGACAATTTTTGCCGGCAATTTTGAAAATAAAAAAAGGCAGGTTCTATTTCTCCAAATTATTTTTTTTAATTGCAACGTTAATAAAATGAAGCAAGTTCCCAACAACAGCTTCCTTAACACCGAGTCAAGTTTGATTGTGTGAGGAATCTGATCTGTTCGTTGTTATGGTAAACCTCAACAGATTCGAATAAAATTTTGTACATAGCTTGAACTAATGATGTTTTAGGTCATGATGGAGCACGAGATTTAAATTTTAAACTATGTACTGAGATAACTGAGATCAAATGCCAAATAACGTTAAGTCTATGGGAAAAATTTTATTTAAAAAAATTCTTTCGCCAAACAGCATTTTGTATTTGTTCGGTATAACTTATTTAGTTATTATTAAGCTATTAGGCTGTCTTGTACATTATTTATTTAATAGTAATTATTTTAAATTTTTTACCGCTTTCATGAAATAAGCGTCTTTGTTATTATGCAGCTGGATACACTATACCACTTTAGTTTTGGGTCACGTGATTAGTTACTATTATCCGATATGAAATTTTCAAACCATTTATTATTTCTTTTTCGTCTTAAGCAGGATTCATTTTGCTCATCATACATTTAAATCAGATCCATATTCTCATCCTTAACGCTGCTCAAATAATTCATCCCCAAAAAATAAAGACATCCCATTGCAATGTTACTGAATACTTAATACCTCTTGGCCCCGGGGCGGGGGGGAAAAAGCAAGCCCTCTGTAGAAGAAAAAGGATAGTTTTCGAATGGCTAGGATTACTTGGAATAATGCAACTGAGATGGACATCGGTCAGTGCTGGGCAAAAAATGTTTGCAGGGCGCAAACGTGGCGTAGAAAATTATTCATCGTGCTGTATCTGTGTAATGTATCTGTTTCTTATCCAATCATCGGCAGGCAAAAAGTGTATGTGTGTGTGGGGGGAGGGGGGAGTTGGAGTGCAAGAGGGAGGTGGGGAGATATTCGTAATGTTTGAAGAAGAAATGGATAGGTTGGAAAGGAAAGTGGCTTTTTAGCTAATCACAGGTGTAAGTCCGAAATAACTTATTCTTTAGATGAAATATTTGGAATAAACTTATATATAACACTAAATTTATATTCCTAGTTATTAATACGTATCCCTAAAATTTTTTTTTATTACTTTAACAGTGAGTAAAGCTATTCACCATCAAAGTTTTGATGGTGCTTAAGCTTTATTCACCATCAAAATTTTTACTTAACATTTTGATGATGAGTAAATTCCTAGTTATTATTAAAACGTATCTCTAAGAAAATACTTTATTACTTTGATGGTGTATATGGATAAAGGTATTATGCGATGAATTCTAATTTTCTAAATAGAGCCCTTAAATACTACATTACTATTATCTGATATTATTACTTTTTTTCGGAAATTTTGCGTTTATTAGATAACATTTTCATCCGACTCACCTTTACAATTTTATAACGGAGATTTTGCAGAATTCAATAGAATTATGATTCATTATAACGCTTCAAAGAAATTATAACGCTTTGAAAATATTTGATATAGCTCTTCTAGGCAATATGTGATTTAATAAACTACTTATTGAATCAATAGATTTCTGTCAATTCGTCAGCATACCACAGTGAGGAAAATACTACCTTAAGAGGATTTCTAAAGAATATTAATATTTAAAATTAGTCAAAGTGAAGTACTACTATACTATAATTAAGATTGAGCCACCTTTCCAGTCTATGCAGTTTTTATAGAAATCATAATTTTCCTTGATAGAATTTTATAAAACAGTTATATAAAACTGGTAACAATTCGATTTTATTTTAGAAAAAATGGCAAGAACTTTGCATTTAACATAATATGTTTAAGATGTCACAATTTAAAACCTATTATTAAGAATTTTTGAAAAAAAAACATTTCATTAATTGAAAAAATCCGTTTAAAAATACTTTTCGCCAAATGTTCAATTCAATGTTCCTTTTTTGTCCAATTATAGTCAGTCTTGTAGTCATATATGCATTTTCCCTTTTTAAAGTGAAAAACGCATAACTTATTAAAATTTATATTTCAAATTTTACGTTAGCCACAGATAACTGGTGTACGCACATCATGTTCAGACAAACTAAAAATAAACATATCACAATTTCACTTTTTATTGCTTTTGAAACATTTTGTTTGGATGCGCAGACGACAAAACAAAACATTTATCATTTCTCAATTTAACATCAAAAGTGCCATTAAACTTATCGGTAAAAATATCAGTGTTTTTCTAGCTCAAAATTAAATATAAACAATATTTCTGGTTTTAGGTATGGGGCACTTAAATAGTATTTACTTAACTTTGACTCATTTGAAACTTTAATATCCTAGTGGTATTTGGATCGATTGAGAGAGATTTACTGTTGAAAGTAGTTTATGAAATCATAGTAAATTAAGCAGTATCAAATAGATTTGCTATTGTAAACATGCATTCATACACGCCGTAGGAATGGTGCTTGGAGGAGGGGGTTTGGTGTTGGCTGTTTATCTCACCAAATGTTTGAGATTTTATAGAGCATATAGAAGATACAACTGATATACGGAATAAAACTTCGGTTTATAAATGTCAAACTCCTTCCCAGGTAAAACGTTTCCTGACTACGGCATTGCTCAAGACAGCGCTTTCTTTGTACCCAGAAATCAAACCCATTACCCAGTAAATTATGTAAGGAATATTTCTTTAAAATATCCTAAGACCAGAAAAGCCCCAAGACCGGGAAAAGTTTCTTTGGTAAAGAGGAAATAAAGAGAAAAATGGATGCGAATATGTAAAAATTTGATTTTGTAGAATAATACTTGCATTAAACAAGTGCTCTTTATCTTTACTTTGATTAAATATTTTATAAAATATATATATATTTTTTTTAGTCTCCCATGATGTATTTATTTTTTCAATACTAGATTTTAAATTTTTCTTGAGAAATAAAATCTCATTCAAACATTATATTCCAACATTCCATCACTGTCCACAAATCAATAATTTATTCCTCAAGCACTAACTTACCCATGTCTCTAAAAAATCTAAATTATTAAACTATCTCTAACCAACAGCGAACCGATTAAACAGATCAAAACCCGCCTCTTTAAATCCCAATCTTTAACTTGGTGGGAAAAACTGACGTAGCACCACCCATGAGAACCATGGCGCATGCGTGTAAAGGGGGGAAAGCATCCCGTGGACCAATAATGCATTTCAATCATTTGAGACGAGCAACCTGCCTTTGGAAAAATGACGTCTTCGGCCGTTACCATGGTAACAGTATTTTCTGGATCTTGTTTTACCTGCCTTTACGATGTCCAGATACATCCGAGCCGCGGATCATCCGTTATAAGTCCGAGGGGTTATTTATTTATTGTTCATGGCTGTAGTTGGGGCTGTTTTTCGACGTCAAACTCGACGGTTTGAACAGATTTTTTTTTTTTCAAGTTTGGGGCGTCGATTTTGTATTAAAAAAAAAGTGCTATTCCAATTGCTGAAATATTTACTTTTCCACATTTGACAAATAGAAAAAAATAAAAAATAATTCTTTTTATGCACAGTAAAATGCTATTTATCTTGATCATATGGGATAGGAGGTAAAGTGGGTAAGAAACATGATGATTTTGAAAATTGAATGATAATTTATAAATAACATAATATTTCGGATTTTGCATTGTTGTCCCAATACCTTGATAATTTATTTGGGAATGCGAAAATGTCCTCTTTTTTTACATCTGTAGTCTAGTTTAAAAATAGCCTCTTTCTTGAGGCTGGTCTTAAATTTTTCCGTTTCTTTTCCAGTTCATAGCAATCTAAGTGTTGTTGCATTTTTTTTTTAACATAACTATTATTTATTAGAACAAAATCGAATTTAAATGGTTCCACAGAAATTTACACGCTCCTTTATTCTCTAAAGTTTTAAAAAATATGAACTTTCATTTTATTCTAAGTTTTTAAATCTTTAAATTTGTAACTGGTTATTAAAATTTTACTTCGTATATTATTGATACATGTAATTCCGTTAATATATAGAGCAGAAAAATTAAATTCCATAAATGATGGCAAACTATTTAAGAAAAAAATTAAAAATATTTGTTTGAGAAGTTCGTATAAAATTTTTTTGTCCCATAGTTTTTGTAATATGAAATTGGGACATGCTTCCTCTTTCTCTAATGCAAGTCTGTACATTTTAGGCATGGGGGAACGTAGTAAAATTCGCCTGTTAAGCTAAACGAGGATAATCGATTTCGTATAATTATTTAATAAAACGATTAAGATTAAAGTCTGAACAAAATCCCTATTATTAATATAATTAAATTCCCTAGTGGGTAATCTGATTAAAATCTCCAGTAGCAATCTGAACAAAATATTCAGTGTCAATCTGATTTAAAATTTCATTCGCAACCTGATTAAAATCTCCGGTGGTAATCTGACTAAAATCTCAAGTGATCTTAATCTCCAGTGATCCTAAAATCTCCATCTGATTGAAATCTCCAGTAGTGACCTGATTAAAATTCTCAATGCTTAAAATCAAGTTAAAATCATCATTGATTAAAATCAGATGAAAATCTTAAGTGGTACTAAGACACTTTTGCGTATGTAGAAATAAATTGCCACTAGAGTGATTTATTGTAGATTTGACATATAACTTCTTGAAATATATATTTTTTTACTTTTTTGATAGTGTTATTAAAATTTCTAAAGCTGTTAAAAATAGAAATTTTCAGTTTAATACTGATGGATGGGCTTGATATGCTGTGAAATAATAAAATATTCATGTTTTCAGTTTCGAATTGAAGCCAATGATTTTATA
This sequence comes from Amaurobius ferox, assembly GCA_951213105.1. Classification (NCBI taxonomy): domain Eukaryota; kingdom Metazoa; phylum Arthropoda; class Arachnida; order Araneae; family Amaurobiidae; genus Amaurobius; species Amaurobius ferox. The sequence continues at coordinate 45,188,432 of OX578148.1, read as the reverse complement.
CATTTCATGTGATATAAATCCTTTGATCCACTAATAGCCAATTGCACGGGAAATTGATAACTTTTAAATTGCAGTACAACTATAATTATATTAATAATAGAAATATAATTAATTTTCATAAATATATTTTGCATATTTAGTAATAATTGTTAATGGTCCCAAGTTAAATTTTTAGTAATCAACTGCATGTAATTCTTTCATAAGTTAAGTAAGATGTATTTTATGCACTAGTTATGCAAAAATAATTTTACACAAAATTAAATGTTATATATATCTATAGGTGTTTGTTCTTTTGCAAACAATATGTTCTTTTGCAAACAATATGCTGGAGTTCATTTTATTAATGGAAGAATAATTTAAAATTATTTCTTTTTTATTTGTTTTCAAAATCTACACAGGGAATTCATCTTAAGTTTTCAGAATTTTGATACATTACGCAGCATTTGCAGCTGTTTAATGACTTTTATTAATTTTTATATCTTGTTGTCTTGCTTTTGCATATAGACTATTGTAACATTTTTAGTTTTAAGTGCATGCTGTGAGCATATTAACGATATGTTTAATTAACTGTTTTATACATTTTTGAAATGCTTAACATTCGGTTGATTTATTACAATTTAAGTTGCTAATATTTAAGTTTCTCTATAAAAATATTAGATATTTCTTGAAAAATTAAATTTGTATATTTAATTATTCTGATTGTTAAACCATTGATAGGTAACTTTAAGTAAGCTAAAGTTAAATATCAACTAAGAGCAATCTGTAGCGCATTATTTCAAGAATAATTTTAATGCAATAGTCACAAATAGCACAATATTTAATATCGTATACACAAATAATACATTATGCTATTAAATATAAATTGCATTCAGAAATAAACTATATCTGTCATGCATATAAATACAAGCTAATTTATTTATAAATATTTATTAAAAGGTGGAATTAATAATAATTTTTTTGTTAATGTTTACAGTTCAAGCTAAGTTAGATTTTGTATATAATGTAGCCCCCTTTCCTTCCAAATCCTTTAAAATGGCGTAGCAAAATTATTGCAAATCATATTGGTAAATATCAGAGCAAATTTGAAAGCAACAAGCTACTGTTGAGTTTAATGGATTTTTCCTACTGTTAAATATCAGTTTATCAATATGTACAATACGGCTCATACATTGTGTCATATATAAGTTATTTTAAAATTATAAACAATTTATATTTGCTCTTTGTGTAGTTGTATGAACAAGAACAATTTTATTACATTCCTTTATGTGAAAGCTTTGTAAAACATATTTATAGTTGAATGTGACTATTAGTTATCTTTAAATATTCTATGATTTTGTTATTTTGAGACTCTGTTAAACATTATTCACTTGTAATGTTTGACGAATCCGGACAAGAAGTTCTCAACAATCTGGCGCTGTTTTAGTTACTAAAATTTTCAATATTTTAAAGAAAATGTTAATATTTTAAATAAAAATAATATAAAAATTTTTAATTTTTATAATTTCAAATTTAAATAAAAATAATATAAAACATTTATAATTTCGAATTTAAACAAAAATAATAGAAACATTTTAAATATTTTAAATAAAAATAATATAATTTTTTTTTAAAGGAAATTTTAATATTTTAAATAAAAATAATATAAAAATAATATAAAAATTTTCAATATTTTATAGAAATTTTTAAAGAAATTTTCAATATTTTAGGGAAAAGCTTCGTTAAAATATTAGTCTGTTTAGTTCAGTTAATAGTTAAAGAAATGAGTAATAAGTTAATTTTGCTATTATATAACGGATAATATATTTAATATCCTGCATGTAAGTTTTATTGTAAACTGTTCATTTTCTTGGCCATTCCCTATAATTTCGGATATCTTTCATAATAATGAGTTGGAAATAAATATATTTATCTGGAAAATTCCTGCATTGTGTAACTTTTAATATATATACATTTTTATTAGTGTATTGTAAAGAAAGACAATTTCTTAAGTAGTAAACTACATTAAAGCGCCATCTTAGATATATATATCTAAATTAGGTGAAACACAGATATATATTTAAAATAAAATTATAGCGTATTTAAAATGATAGAGCTAAACTTGAAAAGCTGGAATGTTAAGTTTTCATGAAATCTAAACATTTTTGTTGAGAATTTCTTGCCAGGTAAATGCCAAGTTCTTCAATTTAAATTCGCTTGACTTCATTTTCTATGCACCTCTTCATTGCATTCTATGTTTTTAAACATATCGTACAAAAGTATTACTATGCAAGACATTTTCAAATATATTTTTTTATTTCATTTCAAATTTGAATGAAATTTTCTCTTTTTTATTACAGTTCCATATTTAAATGTTATTTATTTTGAATTTCTTACGATATTTGTTTTAGTGTTACCTATTCCATGTAAAACAATGTATATTTTAATTCTTCTGTTATATTTCCAGCCATAAGTAATTATTATAGAGGATATACTGTATATATAAGTATGTATTTTTTGCTTTATTAATAACTTAATTGATGTTTTACGTGTGAATATATTTTACACATGAATGCATGTTATGCACATGAATTCATGCTCTACATGTGTATTTATGGTTTGTATGTACAAGAGGTAATTAACTTTATTTTTCTTGTTTTAAAAATAGATAATTCCAACGCGTTTACAGAAATTGTGTTTCAAGTTTGTAGCATTTCTCTGATATATTGCAAATATGGATGCAGCTCGATTTAACACTTCTTCGTGTGTAAAATTCCTGTATTTATTCCCCGCTATTGTCACTTATGCATTTTTAATGTTTGAGTTTTTTCTGCCTTTCCGTTTTCATTTATACTATCTGTGGTCCATATTTTAAAAGGACTGTTTAACTAGTAGAAGGCGAAAGTATAAGATGTAAAAAGTTACGAAAAATCACAAAAATATTTGAAAAAAATCTCAGGGTTTACTTGTTTTATGTGAATGTGTTGAATTGCCCCATCGTCATGCCTTCAACTATGATCCTCTCTGTTGGACCGGACGTCAAATCACGTGATTCTGAGTCACATGACACGCTGTACATTGGATGGAGTTGTAAAAGTAGTACGTAATTTAACCAATAGTTATTATTATAAATTTATATTTCTAAATATTTAGTTTTAAAAGCGGTGGTTGTTTTAAATATATTTTTTCTTCTCTCGTATTGACGAAAGATCCAGACTTAAAATTGAAAACAAAATTTCTTTGAATCACATGTAATCTTACATAAAATTTGTTTTAGAACATGCGTAATTTTAAGGTTTATAACAAATATTAATGTACAATGTTAGGTACGTTTTTAATTATCATTTTTTATCCCTTCATTTTTTATCTTTTCATCATTTTCCCTTCTTTTAATCAAGGTAAAATTTAAAAACTAATTTATTGAATCCTGAAACAATACCTTGAAATTCGCTTTCTGAAAAATTCATAGAACATTTGAAATTGATGCTAATATTTTGTGATTGTAATTACACAGAAAATTCTATCAAATAATGTAAATGTTTGAAGTATGAAATAAAATAACTTAATAAACCAAAATTATTAATACATTTTTGCAATTTAAAAATTTTTACCAGGTATAATTTTCGGAACAAAACGATAATAATTCATTCTTTTCTTTTTCTAAGTCGTTCGGTCCATCAGTGTAGGGAATTGTTACATTAGTAGCTTGTGGGTCCTCGAGGGGGATAACTCCCAACAGATGTGATATTTCAACCCCTCTTCCCCTCAGAGGGCAAACCCCACACATATTCTCCTTTCTATATTTGTCTCTTCTTTTGCACAATGCATATTTCTTACGAATGGTGCGTATCAGTGATGGATTGACGATTTCGTAATTTTTTTTTTAGTATTTCTAAATTTTTTAGTTTTTGGGATGTATTTGAAAATTTATCATAAATTGCTTTGCAATCGGTGTAACAAAATTATGGTACATAACTTAATATTTTTTATTTAAAAACTCTTGAATATCTTAATCCTATAATAATAGTTTTTTTTTTAAACTCTGAAATTGTACGTTATATTGAAAATTGAATTTGTTATATTGAATCAAATTGAAAATTATTTAATTAACTTCTTATTTATTTTTTTGTTTGCTTGTATATTAATTCAATTATCAATACACATAATTTATTTATTACATTTTATTTTTTAAATTTATCTTTTTAATTAGAAAGTAAACTTTGGAGGAAGTAAATTTATATAGCATTAGAAAATTGCTTTCATAAGTTGATAATTAGACTATTTTAAATTTACTGATGTAATTAATAGATGCAATACAACAATTGAAGATAGTATTCATTTAAGTACATTAATTGTGCATCATTTAAGTACATTAATTCATTTAATGCGCTCAACTAGCTGTATCAACACATTAGCATTGTCCCATAATATATATGCATTACAAGATATTTTTTTTCTATTTTTTATGATGTACGAATATTCCATATCAGAGCCGTTCTATTTAAAACAAAATACAAATTAAACATTTTTAGTAATTGAAATTTTAATGAAATATTTTAAATTTTTTTTCAACGATGAAACCGTTTTATAATATACAACTAAGTATAAAAACACTGTAAATGAGTGAAATTTCATTTAAATATTGGCAACTTTGTTCAAGCAAATATAAATTATTCGAAACAATGGTGTAATTCATGTAGTTTTAATTCTAACATCGGTTTCTTAAGATTATTCTGAACATTTCAGTAATATTAAAAATAAAAATTAGTAATTTTTGAATTTTTATTGTAATTGAAACGCGTATATTTTCTTCTTTCGATTTCGAGGTTGCAGTTTCTTTTTCCAATTATTTAAATTTGTGTCAATCAAAATAAATACAATTTTTTAAAAATAAAAATGCTGCTAAATTTAATTAAATGCAAAACATTATAAAACAGTGAGAATATATAATGTAATTTACGGATTATTCATTATTGAATTAAGAATTTGATTTTCTTTTCTCAATCCACACTGACGCATCAACTTTATATTATTCTTTTTTAAAATCCTACCGATCTAACGTGCCCCCCCCCCCCCCCCAATCTCCTTCCTATAAAAAAAAATCCCTATTAAAACTATCTCAGCCTCGCTCACAAGGTTATTATAGGTGTGTGACTTCTCGACCTTGGCGATCGCCAAACTGCGCCACATTTGAGGAACTACTTGCTCTTACTGTTCCTACGGGTGATAAGTGGTCGCCGTTGTGTCGCCAAAAGGTCAAGAGCCACAACTGTGGGGAAGGTGAAAAAGGAATTTTTTAATTCTGTGTTGCATTTATACTACTAAACTTCATAATGTCCTTATATATATGACGTAAATATTATACATATTATATAAAAGGTGAATTTTCAAGTTATACGGGATCACATATTATCGAGCAATTTCTAACTTTTTTATTTTTAATTATTTGAGTCCATTACCTCGCTGTTTCTAGTTGCTGTGTATTCTATTAATTATCGGCTGACGTATTTTCCTATTAATCCTCCGCAAAATATTTTATATTTTTTTACATATTTTGCTGTTACCGAGATAAATTAAAAATAAGTTTTGTCGCCAATTTTCCATGGATGGTTGTTTCTAAAACTGTACTTTGTTAAAAGTGTGTAATACAGAAAACACAGAATTTTAAGAGCAGTATAAAGCCGAATTTATATATTTTCAGTTCATTTTCCTTGATCTAATATTTCGAATATTATTTTTATGTAGAAATTTAAAACAAAATATTTAAAATTCTGATACATTTTAACATAGGACAAGAATTATGAGCTTGATTTTATAATTTAAAGTTGATAATGTTATTATCTTCCTAAACTAATCACATTGATGTTACTAATTGAAATGGAAATATTAATATGAGCAATTTAACCATAATAATGTTATCTCTGGGCTTACCTTAATACTTTTACCTCTGAATAATGCTTACATGCAGTACAGCATCCCGTGAATCTATACAAATATCTAGGTGAATGTAAAGATGCACTTTTTTTCATGGCTCTGAAAGGTTCTTATAAGTACTTAAGAAATCGATTAAAAAAAACATTAAAAAAAGATTAAAGCCTCATTTTCTTTGTAATTAAACTATTTATAGCCCAACTGTTTCATAGATAATATTTCAGGCACAGTTTCTTATATATTACAATAAATTAATAAACTAAAATTCGAAATTTTTCATTTATATCTTTTCAAATTAAAAATATATAAAATAAACTTAATAAACACCACTAATTTCTTAAAATTATTTTAAAACCTTATTATGATTACGATTCTTCCATATTTATGTAACTAATCGTAGCTAGATACAGCGAGATATAAAATTGATAATTTAAAAAGGAATTGCTCGGCAAGTTCTCTAGTTCAGATAGGAAGTCGTCTGTCAGTTCTGTATGTTAAGTGTGATATAAAGGAAATTAAACTTGTCTGTTAGTAATTAAATTTCGATAATTCACAAGTGAATTTGATAAGATTAGAAGTTGAAAAAAAATTCGTCTTCCCCGTGCTTTGAAGGTGAAAATATGATTTAAATTCCTTATGTATAATCATTAAATGAATTAATATATTTCAGCTTTAACATTTTTTCATATCTTATTAATTTGTTTTGATTATCTATACTGGTGTTCCGGATATTTTTTATTATTTATTTTTATTTTTTTCATAATAATAACTTTTTAGATTTGAAGTATAATTTCGATGCCAGAAATGGGGAAATATTTCCCTTGCAGTTATATTACGAAGTCTTCTTAATGGAAATTAAAAAAGTGTGGTTTTTCATGCCGTTGCGTTTTGACAACACTTGAGTTCTGAATTTCACTTGTTTTTTCTGAGCGTAAACTCCATTAACTTCACTAAGAGGTAATATAATAGGAAAATTTAAATCATACAAAATAATGTAGGAATAGTTGAAGTGTATTAATTGACCATTACTGATTTATTATTATTATTATTATTAATATTTATTTTGAACAAATCTGAAAAGCACGAGGGAAGAACTTTTATTGGCATTTAACAGTGTTACAAAAATTTAACAATAGTACAACATTGAAAGTACGTGGTATAACTAAGCCTTAACCTGGCCAGTAGTTAAATACTTCTTTCTTTTTCACCATAGTAAATGACCGGCAACTTTTCTTGACCTTTCTTGTAAATACTGTACAGAATTTGGCGTCTATTTCGTCTTCCACTTGATCCCTGTCCTTGCCTCATCTTGTAAATTGTTGTTTCAAGGGGTCAGTGGGGACAAAAAAGGGGTCAAGAGTGTCGTCGGCCATTTTTATTCTTACTTTAAAAAAGGAATCGAAGCCTCGCCGAAATCATCACTTACGTCCTAGAACGTGATTTAGAATAAACTATCTATTGTGGTGTAGAAAAGTTCTATTATGGAGGACGAATTCAGAAAACGCTTTTGGAAAAGCACGCAGCGCCATCTATATTAGACCCTGGAAAGGGTTTTTTTTACTGAGTGATAATAATGTTCAGCGCTCCGTGCTTTCACCTGAGCGTGCTTTCGACTTTGCGTTTTGTACTTTATTTGTATTTTACGGGTTTTGGAAAACTTGCATTCACCAATCCTTGCGTAGGACTATGATACTTTACTTACGCTTGGAGTATGGTGAACTACGTAACCATAATTCAAGAAATAGCATTCGTGATACTATAACTAATGTGATCAGGAGACGTGGCCACTTAAACTATAAATGCTCATTCAAAGTACGATCGGTGTAAGCAAAGCACAGTACATCCTACTTGTAAAAATGGAGCTATTTTTGTACTGTACTAATCAAAACTTGAGTGGATGTACTGCGTACGTGCGTGCATCGCATTCGAATTTGAATCTTATGTTTGCATGGATTGGTGAATTCATAGTTATCTGCATAATATTCACTGTTTTGTATACTGTGTATACCCTAACAACAAAATTATACTGTACATTCTTGAGAAGTATTTTGTACTGGATACACCAAAATAAAGTTCAATTCTGCCGACTGTGCGACAGTAATATTTTGACTACTGAAGGGAGAATGTTGAAAACTTTTGCACTGTCGGCAGTTTAGCAGAATTCTTCCTACCTCTTAAAATTCTCAGAATTTCGGCAGAAATTTCAATGGGCACATATCAAAAAAGACCTCACGAATATATATTATATTTATAACGAAGTATTGCATTGATTAAATTCAAGAGCGAATAGCATGTAAAATTGATCTTTTTTACTTTAAGTAGTAGGGAAATAATTAAATTGTCATTAAATGCAATAAATGCATTGCTAAAAATTTAAAATAATTGAAATAAAATTTCACACATTTTTAAAGTTTTATATTTAAATTTATTTACATAATTGTAAAATGGCAATCCCTGAAATAACAAATAATTGGTAATGTTTGAATATATTTAATTTTATAAAGAAATTCTTCCAAGAATTCTAATTTTTGCTTATTTTCTCTTGAGATGTATATATTTTTAATTTTTATTTGAAAATGTAGGCCATATTATTAATAAATAAAATGAATTCACTGGGCTTCCTAAAATGTGCTATAATTTATCCGGGGAAAATTACTTTTAGTTATAAATTTTGAGAAACTATCTAAAAGTTTTATGATCTGTTTCAGTGCATCGTAGCAGAATAATTTAACTGAGGTTAGAGATTCATTAAATCAAAATTTGTTCGTGAGGCCTTTTTTGCGTGCTATAGAGTGAGCCTTATGTAAGGCAACCTTCGGGCCTTTTAAAATTGTAAATAATTGTACCTGCACGTTGTGGCAGCTGAAGTGCCAAGGCCTAGGAGGTTGCTTAAATATTTAGGTGTTGTATCTAACTAGGGAACTTGTTTATTGCTATTTCGTTTCATTTATTACTATTACCATTATTATAAATATGAATATATAAATGTCGTCACCACCCATCCTTATATTATGTATTGAAGATGGATACAAATGAAAATAAGTAAAATGACACCTTTGGGTTTGCTGAAAAAAGACGTGTGCGTGCGGTTTTATATAAACTGTTGCTGTACCTTTTTAACTGCTTCTGCTAATTTGAAATATTTTTATGTAAGGCGGAAGTTACCAAAGAAAACAATCAAAATGCTAGTTTTTTCTTCACATTGCAATTGCTTTGAAGATATATATATAAATAATATATATTATATAAATATATATAGTGTTCTGTTACGAATTTTTTAGATGACTGTGTTGTAATGGTCTGGAAAAAATGTGCTTCTGTTTTTTCAGAACATTAATGCTATTATGTATATCATGTTCTTTGTAAGTTGAGGTTTTTTAAATGATTAAGTCGATGATCAAAGGTGAAAATTTTTTCAAATCAAACAGGATCCAATCAATTTTACTAGCATCAACTGACTCGTTGTGTTCCACTGCGACAAATTGATGTCATTTGGATGGTTTGAGGTAAATATCTTTTTAGCAATGTCCTTTAGACAGAGAACTAAAGTCAAAGCATTACCTGTCTGTCTTGTGTCCAGGCCTCTTATTCCCAGTGTTTAGTATTCGTCGTGGTATCTTACCTTTGTGTTAACGCCAATAAAAAATGTGTACAACAATAAAAATATCTCTGTTTTATTTATCTTACACTATTCACATATTTACGGTAATACAGTGCAACTTGGATAAAACGAACGTCTCTAATTCGAAATCGTCGTTAATTCGAAGATTTCTCTTGGTCCCTTGAACTTTGTATTAAATCAATGTTAAAAAATCGTGGATAATTCGAAGTTCAACTTCCTTAATTCGAAGTTTTTTTGTCGAAAGCCCAGACCATCCGACTCGTCCGTGGACTTAGAGTAGCTTTTTGGATGGCCGGGAAGAAGTTTTTTTGTAAAACTTTCGAACCATAACAACTTTTCGGCTTTTCATCGTTAAGAAATCATCGCTGGAATACCCCCACCTGTTCGACACGTGACAGCTGAAACCCCCCCTTCCCGCTACCTGTTCGATCGATTCGAGCTTTCAACCTTCAGAGGGTGTTGGTTCTACCGGCTTCAGACGTCATTTGAGCTTCCTACTGTCAGTATGTCTGTAGTGTTGTGAGAGTTTCGCTAGTGAGCATTCACGACGTCTTTGAGTAAACTATGCGTTCAATACAAGAATTTACCGTTTGCTGAAAAGGTCGCCGTCATTCTCGATGTGGAAAAGAGTGTGAAGAGGAAATGCCAAATCGCCAACGATTACGAGATAGTGCCGAACACTTTGTCTACTTTTTTGAAAAATACAAACATGCTTGATGATTTTGCTAACCTTAAAAGACTGAACTCTACAAAACAATCAGACATTGCACAACTTTTTCTAAAACTATAATTTTCTGTATTGAATGTAATAAGTAAATGTATGTAGCTTACGTAAATCTTATTTTGTTTACATACATATAGTGTTTAAGTCCTTCATACCATGATATTTCTCAATAAATATTTACTTATTGACCGAATAACATTTTCAAGCATTCAGTCGACCTGAAACTAAAGTTAAAAGATGTAACTTTCTTAACTCGAAGTTTTGAATAATTCGAATTTTTTTAGTGGTCCCTTCAGCTTCGAATTATCCAAGTTGCACTGTATATGTATTATTTAATGTGTGGTTTACAATGTGATACGAAATTTACTCTACTATTAAGGGCATTGAAGAAAATATCAGATATTATGATACATAGCGTATTACAAGGTACAATATGGTGCTGTAAAAAATACACATTATAATATTAATAGAAATTATACAAGGTACAATAAAATACAAAATATTACAATGATATAAAATATTACAAATTACATACATAGTCGGAGAAGTAAAATGTAAATAATTACTATAATATCTATACATATAATGTGTGGTGCAGTAAAATGTTGATTATCACTATAGTATGAAATAATGGAAATAATGCACAGTATGGACATGATACATCAAAATTTAAATTATAAAAATAATAATATAAAATAATACAAATATTCCATGGTTCATAATAAAAATAGATATTATATAAACATAAAATAATGCAAATTATACACAGTGCAGTAAAATTAAGGTATGAAATTATATAAAATTATAGAGATAATACATGGTTGATACTGTATTGTAGAATTACAATAAAATATTATGCATATTTCATCCTTAGTGCACAAATATACAAAGTATTGTATAAATACAATATAGTATAATTAATAAAACCCAATAAAAGCATAAGGGTTGCCAGATATATGTTAGATGCATTAAAATGTAAATTGTACAATAATATAAAATAATGAAGATAATAATACGTGACTAATTAAAATACAAATAATTACTAATAAATCATATACTGATGAAGGAATCTACGAGACGTTTCTATAATATAAAATATTAAAAATAATGCTTGAATGGTGCTGTAAAACACGAAATTTTACAAATATGTATAATTATGCAAATATTACCTGGTGGAATAAAGAATAAAATATTACAATAATGTGCAACGACACAAATAATACCCAGTATGGTACAGCAAAATACAAATATTCCAATGACACAAAATAGTACAGAAAAAATAAACATAGTATAAACATGGCTCAGTAAAATACAAAATATCACATTAATGCATAATATTACTAATAAAAATTAGTGTAAGATACAAATTAATACAATTAATCACCAATAAATCATATACGGTTGAAGGAAACTACAAAATGTTTCTATAATATAAAATATTATAAATAATGCTTGAATGGTGCTGTAAAACACGAAATGTTACAAATATGCATAAATATGCAAATATTACCTGGTAGAATAAAGAATAAAATATTACAATAATGTGCAACGACACAAATAATACCCAGTATGGTACAGTAAAATACAAATATTCCAATGACACAAAATAGTACAGAAAAAATAAACATAGTTTAAACATGGCTCAGTAAAATACACAATATCACATTAATGCATAATATTGCTAATAAAAATTAGTGTAAGATACAAATTAATACAAATAATCACTAATAAATCATATACAGCTGAAGGAAACTACAAAATGTTTCTATAATATAAAATATTATAAATAATGCTTGAATGGTGCTGTAAAACACGAAATGTTACAAATATCTATAATTATGCAAATATTACCTGGTAAAATAAAGAATAAAATATTACAATAAAGTGCAACGACACAAATAATACCCAGTATGGTACAGCAAAATACAAATATTCCAATGATATAAAATAGTACAGAAAAATAAACATAGTATAAACATGGCTCAGTAAAATACAAAATATCATATTAATGCATAATATTACTAATAAAAATTAGTGTAAGATATTGTAAAATGCTAAATACTGTAATAATATAAAATAATATGAATTATACGTGGTACATTCCTTATAAAAAGGAATCTAAAAATTTTTTTGGTTTATTGAGCAATTTCCAAGATAGTAAATTTTAACAGGATTGTTTAGATAATTTGAATTACTGTAAAATTTTAATTACTCTAAAATTAAACGCTTAAATTACTTAAAACAATTTAGACCTTGAATATTAAAATATAATATACATAACATTCAGTTGATTTCAACTACTGTATTAGTTGAAATCACCATTCCTTAAAATCTATAATCTATTTATACAGATTAGCTAATTCAAATTTCAAATAACTCGAATGTTTTTAATTATTCGTGGAAGTTGGCATCCAAATCCACTATACTATTATTTTCTTCAGCATTAATAATGCATTTTCATAAAAGCTAGAAATAGCTTAACTGATCCAACACGTTGCAAACAATGAGAAGACTGCGAGCAAACAAAAATTTCTTTAAAGCCAGGATTTTAAAATATTTCTGGAAGAAGAATCGTAATTTCGATTCCATGCTTTATAATGTTTATTTGACTTTACTACACTAGAACTGTGTTTTTCAGTGTTCCGCTGAACTTTTGGGGTTCCTCGATAGTATTACAGGGGTTCCACGGCGGGATAGTTTCGTGTAAATTTTCTTAAAAATTAAGAAATCGCGTAAAATGTGAATACATAGTTAGGACTATAATGGACATTTTCCCATTTTGGGGTTCCGCCATTAAATTGAATTTCAATAGGGTTATACGACCCAAAAAGTTTGAAAAACACTGCATTAGAATAATGTAATGGCAATTTTCGAAAAAAAATCGTCTGACACAATTCCATTACTACATATTTTATCATATAACAATAGCACGATTACAATTTCAAACGATATCTAAAAGAACTATATATGTATATTGTGAAGCACATAGAATCCCTAGTTTTAAACATGCATTTATATATTATGCACTGAATTAATTCAGTAGCTGACCAAGTGAGTAAGTAAGGGGATGGGGTACTAAAATTATTGAGCACTTTCACAGTACCTAGAATCTTGGTTTTGGTGCCATTCGACCCCTCTCAGCTTCGAGGCAAACTGAAAAATCTAAAATTTCAAAAAATCGAAATTGATGTGAATGTGCAAAGGAATAATAATAAAAAAAAACTCAAAACCAGTTTGTTTAATTATCGAATATTTTCACCCTTGCTAGAATCTTGATTTTTAGTCTTATTCGATCCGTCTCAGCTTCCAGGTCAACAATAAAAAAAATGAAAAATAAAATGATAATAATAATAATATTTCGAAAATTCAAACGAGCGGTTTCTAAATAAATTAAAAATAGGACGATCTCCGCTTGTGTTCGAAGTACGGACACGTTAAATCTGTGGGTTCGCAAGTCTTTCCATTAGGTTGGTGGCAGGGGAAGGCGGGTACGGTACCTGTTGTTGTTGAGACCCAGACCGTCCGACCTACCAGATAGACGTAAGGTAACTGTTTGGACGGCCGGGAAGAGCCACCCAATTTAGACCGGAACCCAGAGGGGGAGGCATCCACAGGGACCGTACCCTTCTTCCCCTACCACCAACCTCTCGGAAGGACTTACGGACCCACATGCTTAAAGTAATCGTACTCCACGGGGTTACGGTACCTGCGGATGTAACCCTCACTGGGTTATAGTCTAAATTGGTTGAAACTGTTCCAGTTATCCAAAAAGAAACCTCACATCTTCGGGTAGATCAGACGGTCGAAAGAAAGAAGTTATGCCAGAATACAAGCAGAGAGACACGAATATCTTTGAGGAAATGTTTGATTGGTATTCAGGGATTCTCAAAATGTGCGTACCAATTAGAATTTATGAGTGGAATCATAATGAGTGGAATCATTTATGAGTGGAATCACAGTGGTGAGTTTGGTCATATCGTAATAATTTCCATTTGCATATACGTGCTGTGTATCGCGGAGGGAGTAAGAATTATTATATTTTATATTAGGATATGGAATATGTTGCAAACAATACGAGTGAATCACAATAAACAAAACCTACAATACTTCCTACCTTAAGGAAGTTCATTCTTAACGGTTGTTAAGAGCATTTTGGGCTGAGGAATGGGTCTAAAAACGCGCTTGAAATAATTGCAGTCAGTTAACTGACATACGCCTGTTACATTCAAGGAAGTATTGTAAGTTTTATTAACACGAATGGAATTCAATCACAGATGAAATTTTACATATATGAATTATTAGCCATTTTTATCCACGTTACGAAATGGCTAGCAGGCGCTAAATGTATCACATATACACTTAACAAAAGCTCTGAATATCAACAACCATTTCAAATTATTGCATAAAAGTGGAGCACATTTTATAATTCTGTTAACTTATTGCGGTATATAAAACAATATTTTACCTCCGATTTCTCAGTTGCCTTATTTTCAAAGTTTTCAAACATTTTAATCTAAAACTCGATTAATATATGTATGTATATATTAGTTTGTTTAGAAGAACAGCCCGCAGACGATTCCGGCATTTGAAGCTTAATTCTGTTTCTATGGTCACAAATGGAACAAGAAAAAACCTGCATAAAAATTTGAATTATAAAATATAATAAAATATCGCTTGCTATAACTATAAATTTAAAAAAATCTGATGAGCACATGACTTTCCCTGCAGACTTAAATTCATATGTTCTTCATTTCTTTAATAATTCATTAGATAGAGTTTAATTTCACCAAATAACACGAAATTTGCATTTTTAATTCAATTTTCGTTTTTATTTGGTATTTGGACATTTTCCCGACATCAGCGTAACAAAAATGCAAGAAATCTCAAATATCTTGAAAACGGTTAGTCCTACAGTATAATGGAGTGTGTTATATTCTTTTCCTCTTTAAAAATTGCGTATAAAACAAAAATTCATTTGATATATTTGAGCATATATAGTCCTTTGCTTTCGATTTTTGCGGGCCATTTCCTAAAAAAAGGCAGGTTGTTCTTTTCCGAATCGTACTAAAATCTAATCAGCACCAGGGTCGACCACAACTGACTTATCTACCAAATTTTATGAAATTTAGTCTATTAGTTGAATTAGTGTGTAAATATACAATTTTTGCGGGCCATTTCGCAAAAAAAAGGCAGGTTGTTCTTTTCCGAATCGTACCAAAATCCAATCAACACCAGGATGGACCACAAGTGACTTACCTACCAAATTTTATGAAATTTAGTCGATTAGTTGAGTTAGAGTCGAAATATACAATTTTTGCGGGCCATTTCGTAAAAAAGACAGGTTGTTCTTTTCCGAATCGTATCAAAATTTAATCAGCACCAGGATGACCTACAAGTGACTTATGTACCAAATTTTGTAAAATTTGTTCAATTAGTTTTTTAGTTACAGTGGATACATGCACTTTTTGAGGGCCATTTCGCAATAAAAGGCGGGTTGGTTTATTCCGAATAGTACCCAAAACTAATCAGCACCAGGGTCACATCCAAGTGACTTACCTACCAAATTTTATGAAATTCGGCCCATTGGTTTTTGAGTTAGAGTGGATACATGCATTGCACAGACAGACACACAGACGTCACGCTAAAATAGTTTTTTCGTATTCTAGAGGTCTTGAAACGTGTGGATCCGTCGAAAACTCGAGTTGCGATTTCCGACATGATTCCAATACTTTCCCTATACATTACCATGTATTGCAGGGAAAGTAATATCTTAAGAACAGGTAATTATACATAACAAGAAAGATCAATCATGCTTAAAGCATTGATTATGAAACACTTTCCAACTTCAATGCAATTTTATTTAAAAAAGTCGAAAATGCAATACATTCCTCGGTAATATTTTAAAACTTATCACAATACTACATTGATTTATTATATTTGAAAACTTAAACCTTCATTGAAAAAAATGAACTTCATTCAAATGACAGCATTGAAATATAAATTGCCTGGTTTAAATATCTCTAAAATGCAATACATTCCACGGTAATATTTTTAAAACTATCATAATACTACGATCATTTATTATATTTGAAAACTTCTTCGAAAACAACTGAAATAAATTCAAATGACGTCATAGAAAAAATAACACGCCTGGATCTCTCTATAAAAGCAGAATTTCATTCATTTCATTCATCACAATACTATAATAATTTATTTTATTTAAAAATTAAGACCATGGAGCTACAATTCATAAACCTATGCTTAAAACTTCATCGAAAAAAATCGTCCTTCTGTTTATAAAATCAATTAATATTTCATTCATATCAGCCATGCAGACTCCATGGACTGAATTATTTTGTGTTAAAGAAATACAGTAATTCTAATACAACTCATTCTACATATTTTGCTGTTTACATTTTACATAGGTGAAAAATAGGCTTAGTTGTAGAAATAATCAAATTTGAATGAGAATTTAAACTCAAATATATTGTCATTGTGTTGTTTTAGTATGTAGATGCACAGAATTTAAGCAAAAATAAAGTAGTTTTAGGACGGATACAACACTCAATATGAATTAAAAAGAACTTTAAAAAATCACGATTTTGAAACAAGATGGATGCCATACATCATTTTGAAGTGGGTCATGTGATCGTTTCATATCATGGTCACGTGATCGTTTCATATAAGAGGTGTAATTATTATTTTAATTTTTATTTAAAAAACTACTGAATATATTTCGCTGAATTTTTTTTTATATATTTTATGGAACAATTTGATTATTACCTAAAATATTCGAAGCAATTTGTGAATTTTAAATCAGCTTAAAAAATGTTTAAAAAATTAGGTCCCATAGGGCTCAATGTATTTCATTTTTTCAACCCGGGTTCAATCCAAAACTAATTGGGTGATATCATTCATTTATATTCCCATAGGTCCTACAGACCGTCTGAACAACATACAAAAATTTCATTTTGATTAAGTCATTTTTACGGCAGTTATCGTGCTAACGGACAGACAGACAGACAGACAGACAGAATGAACAAAGTCATAAACACTTTTCAACTTTGTTGTAAAGTGTTAAAAAGATACAATTAAGAAAATTTAGTATATATTTTCGGGCATGGTGGTATAAAAATGCATTTTCTGTGTCAAGCTGTTTGTTCTTGGTTGTAGTTGGAAGAATTTTGAAACTAAAACATCCGAAACAAAAATTTTTGGAATAAAATTCCACAATTTTATCATTTTCTCGCTATTTATAGTGGGACTACTTATAGGTCAATCCCACGTGTGTATGGGAAGTTATAATTAAAGCTCTAAAGTTTAGGCAGCAAAAGAATAGTAAAATGGGCAAGCAAATAAGCAAAATAAATGCTAAAATAGGTATTTATTAAGCGCATAGTGTTTGAAAAAATTTATATTATATAGAGATATTTAGCTAATTTTGCAAAATTATTTATTAAATCACTTATTTACTTTTACGGTTACACATTATGTATTTTTTACTTTCCCTTAAATACATGGTAACGTATAGGGAAAGTATTGGAATCATGCCGAAAATCGCAACTCGAGTTTTCGACGGATCTACGCATTTTGGGACCTCTAGAACACGAGAAAACTATTTTTAGCTTGACGACGGTGTGTGTGTGTGTGTGTGTGTGTCTGTGCAATGTATGTATCCATTCTACCTCAAAAACTAATTGGCCGAATTTCATAAAATTTTATAGGTAAGTTATTTGCAGGTTACGCTGGTGCTGATTAGATTTTGGTACGATTCGTAATAAAAGAACCTGCCTTTTTTGCGAAATGGCCCGCAAAAATTGCTTGTATCCACTTTAGCTAAAAAACGAATTGACCAAATTCACAAAATTTGGTATATAAGTCACTTGTGGGTAAGCCTGGCGCTGATTAGATTTTGGTACGATTCGGAAAAAACCCTGTATTTTTTTGCTAAATAGTCCCCCCAAAATCATCAAAATCCAAAAAAGAGTCTACTTAGATGTATCAAATTTTGACAATGAAAAGAATAAGACTTGCTCTAGGACTAGCCGTTCTCGAGATATTTTATTTTTTTCGCATCTTTGCTACGAATCTTTGCTTCGATCGCATCTTCGCATCTTTGCTACGATCTTTGCTACGGTTTTGAAAATACGTCCAGTTATCCAATGAAAACGAAAGTTGAATTATAAGTGTAAGTTCAGTGTTATGTCAAATAAGTATGCGTGGTCTTTAATGCAATTAAACTCTATTTAATGAAATATTAAAGAAATAAAGAGAAAATGAATTAGAGTCTGTAGGAAAAGTCATGTGCTGCTCACATCAGATTTTTTTTTTTAAATTGTGAAAGTTAAACTTTAACTTCTATCACTTATAATGCGTTTTAGTATTGAAAATAATCTTTCGATAGCTACAGAGGTAATAGGGGCTTATTACTTTCCTTATATACATAATGTATAAGGAAAGTATTGTGACGGGGTCTAAAATTCGAAATCGAGTTTTCGACGGGAGAGTACGTTTCAAGCATCCCTGATCACGAATCAAACATTTTTGTAGTGATGTCTGTGTGTGTGTATGTGTGTGTGTGTGTGTGTGTGTGTGTGTGTGTGTGTGTGTGTGAAAGTATGTGTGTGTGTCAGTGAGTCTGTGGAGACGATAACTGACGAACGAATGGACCGATTCGAACCAAATTTGGTACAAAAATCACAATCCGTAAACACTGGAAGCCTATTGTTTTTATGCGTAATCGAATGTTCAGAACCCCCCTAAATTTTCGAATAAAATTTTGAAAAAATCGTCAAAAAATCAAAACCACTAATAAAGTTACGCAAATAGACATTTCTTATGTAATTTTTCATTAGAAAACGATTGACATAAATTTTAGAACGCTAACATGAACCGTTCTCTAGATATTGCACATTTTTCAAAAAAATTATTAAAATGTCATATAAAATGAAAAAAAAAATATTTCCTATTGAGAAACATGTTCACTTTTCATATGTAATACCATGCGATAAATTGGGTGACATCATTCTTGTGTATCTATCTCGTTCCATTCATGAAAAAAGATACTTTGAGTAATACTTTTGTATTTGAACGCCAATAGTCATTTATCTGCTGTATGAACAACTTATTTCTTCGTCCATAACGGTTGGCGAGATTTTGGCAACGAATTTGGCGGAATGTCGCCAACTTGGCGACTTTTTGAAATGTTGCCAAATTAACGAAAATCTCGCCAAATGGATAAAAATGACGCTAAATTAATGAAAATGGTGACTAATTGTCGAAAATTCAATATCTTGGAAAGAATATTAGTATCTACTATAAGAAAAACCTATTTTTTTACTGTAAAAGTAGTAAATTCATTACATTATATAAGGAAAGTCATGTGTTGCCCACATCAGATTTTTTAAAACTTGTGATTGATTGTGATAAATTTAAAACTTGTGATTGATTGTGATAAATTTAAAACTTGTGATTGACTTTACATGTGTAAGCATCCCTTTTAATAAAAGCTGAACTATCAGTTGTCATTGAGTATGCTAGTGATTTTTTTAATTTTTTTTATTTCCAAGACATTATCTGCTAAAAGAACTAGCTTGTAATATTTAGCTTACGACGTGACCCTTTCGTTTGAAAACGTATTTCACTAAATTCGAAATTCACTAAAACGAAGTTTCACTAATTTCACTAAAACGGTGTTCACTAAATTCATCAATGGTAAATTCATCAGTGGTTCAACATTTTTACTTTCCCTACAATACATGGTAATGTATAGGGGAAGTATTGGAATCGTATCGAAAATCGCAACTCGAGTTTTCGACGGATCTACTCGTTTCGAGACCTCTAGAATACGAAAAAACAATTTTTAGCGTGACGTCTGTGTGTGCGTCTGTGTGGCTGTCTGTCTGCGCAGATTTTGATTCCACTCTAACTAAAAAACTAATGGAGCGAATTTCATAAAATTTGGTAGGTAAATCACTTGTGGGCGAATCTGGTGCTGATTAGTTTTAGGTACGATTCGGGATGAAAGAATCCGTCTTTTTTTTGCGAAATGGCCCGCAAAAGTTTGTATCCACTCTAACTGAAAAACTAATGGACCGAATTTCACAAAATTCGGTAAATAAGTTATTTGTGGGTCACCCTGGTGCTGATTAGATTTTTAGTACGATTCGGAAAAACATAACCTTCCTTTTTTTGCAAAATGGCCCGCAAAAATTGTAAAAATCTTAAATAAAAAACTACGTATGCTCAAATATATCCATTAAAAGCTTGTTTTATACGTAATTTTTAACGAAGAAAAGAATAAGATCAACCTCATTACACTAGGTCTAGCCGTTCTCGAGATATTTTAGTTTTTTCGTATTTTCTCTACGCCATTTTTGAAAATAAGTCCAGTTACCAAATGAGAACGAAAATTGAATTAAAAGTGAATTAAATTTAATTAAAATAAAGAGAACGTGGATATAAGTCTGCAGAGAAAGTCATGTGCTGCCCACATCAGATTTTTACTTTTCCTACAATACATGGTAATGTATAGGAAAAGTATTGGAATCGTGTCGAAAACTGCAATTCGAGTTTTCGATAGATCTACACGTTTCCGGACCTCTAGAATATGGAAAAAACCATGTTTAACAACGTCTCAGTGTGTGTATGTGCAATGCATGTATCCAGTTTAATTCAAAAACTAATTGACCACATTTTATAAAATTTAATAGGTAAGTCAGTTGTGGGTGACTCTGCTGTTGATTAGATTTTGGTACGATTCGAGATAAAAGAACCTACCTTTTTTGCGAAATGGTCAGCAAAACTCGCATGTACCCACTTTAGCTAAAAAGCTAATAATTGGCCAAATTTCACAAACTTTGGTTGATAAGACACTTGCAGATTACTCTGGTGCTGATTAGATTTTGGCACGCTTCGGAAAAACAGATCGTGCTTATTTTACTAAATGACTCGCAAAAATCGTCGAAAAAACTACGACTACAAAAGGCTACCTACGTATTCTCAAATGCATCAATTAAGTGCTTGTTTTATACGTAATTTTGGACGATGAAACGAATAAGATCAATTCCATCACTTTGGGGCTAACCGTTCTCGAGGTATTTTAGTTTTTATGTATTTTTTCTACGTCGCCTTTAAAAATATGACCAGTGTCCATATGAAAACGAAAATCGAGTTAAAAGTTCAAATACAGTGTAATTTCAAATAATTATATGTGTTATATTGTGCAATATAAACAAACAAACAAACGAAAAAAAATCTGTACTTATTTGTGTTTCATTACGTCGTTTAAGATTTTACGTAATAAGTCTGAGTATGTTTTTTCCAAGATTCTTTAGCATAAGGTTGGACACTCATCCCGGCAACGAATCAAATTGCTGTCAGTTTGACGCCATGAGGATTAAGTTTCGTCATTCTTGATACCACGGTCTAGAGAGTAAACTTTGAGAGAAATTACCAAAACAGAAAATGTTTTCGCATTATTACAGTTAAAATTATTTGTTAATTTTGAAGTGGCGTAAAGAACTTTCGCCAAGATTTAAATTGTGCTTCTGTACACCGGACCTAGTGACGTCCAAGGAAATTTAGTGACGTCGTGGGGTAAGATGACAGTCGCAGTTCACGAGTTCAGCCGCGCTTGAGAACAAAATACACGCACAACCAGGTAAAAGTTATTACGCCAGTTGTGTCTGGGATAAGCAGCTCTTTGATTGATGCAGAATTTTGAAAGTACTGTCAATAGTTCCGCAACAAGGAAACGAAAACATTATTTATATAAAATGTGTTATTAAAATATTATTGGTGACTATTTACGACCGGAATAAATATAAAGATTTCATTTTATGTTTATTTAGTAATTCCATGTTCTGTAGGACGATAGAATACCGTTATATATTTAGGGCTTAACGAATAACTGTACAAATGACGGCTGTTGAATAAAATTGGCCCATTCTCTTGGCCCATGTTCGATTCCCGGTTGGGGTAGCAAGACATTTAAACTTTACAATGGGCCCGAACAGATCAACTCTGTAGGTTAGTGCAAAGATATTGGAGGTCTGAAAATGACCCTAGTACGACTAGTAAGGATTCAGTTGGCTCGAGGAAATTGAGCCCCGATTTCAAATTGAGAGGATGACGACCCCGTAGGATACTTACCTGGGTAAAAATAGTAGCAGCAGGAGGTTAACCTGGGGTAAAAATAACATGAGGCGGAAGTTAGTTTGTCCGTTGCCCGCCAATCTGGCATTAGAGGGTGGAGAATGCAGAGTTCACTTCGACGATAAGAGCATGCAATTTCATCCCAGTAGCTCAACGGTAGAGGGTCGGTTGGCCAGTTCGGAGATCTAGGGTTCGATTCTCGGTTGTGGCAGCAAGGCCCTTTAAAATGTAAAAATTTATTTTTCATCAAGATGGTGTTTTTCAAAAACACTTTATAGATCTTGTAGTCTTTGATTGAAAATAGATTAAAATGGGATGATATTTTAGTACCATTCTGTACTTACTTTAGAAATTGCATGTTTATACATTAAAGACCACTCTTTACAGGTTACAATGTATCCATGTACCTGTCATTGAAATCGTATGTTCAAGAATTTCATTATTTTTCTCCATCTGCATACATTGCTCAGGACTCTTAACGATACGAGCATTGTTTGTAAAAGTGATTTGTTCCGCTCAGATCAGACATTTTCTTGACCTTCCGTTGCCGTATTAGTGTATTTCTCCATTATTTTATTTCTTACCTCTTTTTCCTCGACGAGTGACAGGGTGCGCGTTACCTAGGGGTGGACTGAACGGAAATCGTCCTTTTGTCTATCGCGACCTGACTCGAAGAGAAACTGCTTATCGTCTGCTCCTGAGGCAAAGCGAGAAAGGTAGTTGAGGATGAGGAAGCTTTTCGCCGTTTGGACTTTTCCTATTTTGGTAAGGAATATGTTCTATAAGGAGTATGCTTTGTAAAAAATGTTTCATGGAACTTTGTATTACAAAGGAAAAGTTCATGTTTTGTATTGGGGAACACTATTTTCGAACAAGGAAATCTCTTTACAATATATTTCTTGGGAACCACAAATACAGACATTCTATCTATTTGATGGTTGTACCGATACTGCTGTATTAACACATCAATGTATGATCTTGCTATACATCAATATTGTGTATCGATGCAGTTATATACGATACTTTCTGTACATTGATACAATAGCTTTCAATGGATATCATATCAAAAATGTATTCCTAACTTCATTTTGTGAGTACATTTTCTATTCAGTGATTTTAGTTTTTTTTTTATAATACAGTGATTCCCAAACTGGAGTATGTGTACCCTGGGGGTTTATAAAAAATTTTAAGGATTACTCGGCACTTGGCATATTGCTTAATTTATTATAATATTACGAAAAAATATTTATAATTGCATAAATTTAATAATTTTTTTAATGAAATAAATATAAGTCAACTAGTAAGAATATCCGATGTAATTTAAGATGTGAATCGCTGAATAAACGCCCGCTGAGTAAATAATACTTATAACAACATTCAGTTAAATAAAATTTCGCATCTGCAATCATAGGAATCATATTTTGCCCGCATCTGAAACCACATTATGTCTATCTTTGAAAATCTGCATAAATCCACTGAAATTTTTTTTATATTTCAACTGCAACTTGTAGTTTTCCACACATTTAGCTTTCGTTAAAAAAGAAAAAAAACAAGATTCAAGGTTAAAAACTAATAGAGGAGATAATGTTTTGAGGATGTGTTAGTTTTTGTCGATTTCTAGGCGATTTCTGATTTTATTAGGAGTTTTTTTTGCAAATATTTTAAAATTCATTTCATTTTTCGAACTTTCGAATGCTTTACGTAATTTCTCAAATAATTAGTAAAGTTAAAAAGAAAAGAGACAGTCGAGATTTTAGGCCAAGTATTAGTTCTGGAATAAGCGAGATATATATACATATAGTCACATAGAAACATGGTTTGACAGTAATTATGTATGATTAATAAAACAATATATAATAGCTAATTTTTTCATGTAAACTCTAAAATCTGAGATCACAGCTAATAAAATATTTTTTAGATGATAAATGTATTCGTTTTGGGACATTGTTTTCTCTAAGATCATCTTGAAGCCATTATACAGTTATCTTGTATCATGATTCATGTGCTGTTGATCTTTTATAGCAAGATGGATTTATTTTCCCTCGAAATGACAGGATGGGAACATACACTTTCACAGCGATTTCCACCAATGTAAAGTTCTCCTTGGTGCTAAAGGAAGATTTTAATGAAATGTGCGTTAAATGGATAATTACTCTTACGTATTATCCCCACGTTAGCCTGTCAAATTATATAAGGATTAGGTAACACTCAAAGTAAGGAAACAGTCAGAAAACATGAAGACAGACAGACAGAAAAACAGGCGGAACAAATATACATGCTCTTATAATGGGCGCGGTAGCCCATTGGTTAGCGCGCTGGAGTTGCACTCGATAGGCCCGGGTTCAATTCTAGCCACTGCCAAAACTGCCGCCGTGTTCACGCGGAGTACGATCACGTTAAACATGTGGGTCCGTAAGTCCTTCCGAGAGGTTGGTGGTAGGGGAAGGAGGGTACGGTCCCTGTGGATGCCTTCCCCACTGGGTTCCTGTCTAAATTGGGTGGCACTTCCCGGCCGTCCAAACAGTTACCTTACACCTTTCTGGTAGGTCGGACGGTCTGGGTCTCAACAACAACATGCTCTTATAATAACAAAATACGAAACTATAGATTACAAGACAGACACACAACAGAAAGAAAAGTAACAATATTTGTAATAAGCGAAATTATATGGGCATATTCCATACTCTCACATAAGACGAAAATAACGTTATCCTATAGACTCCAATGTTTGTTGTTGTCGTACAAACTGTACATGTTGATAATGGTATAAGGGGGTTGTATGAGACGGTCCACATACGTATAGTTTGGCCTACCGACAGGTAGTCTTTCAAGATTTTTTGGTCGGGGGGGGGGGGGCAAATGGAACTTTGGGAGGGCAAGTTTTCTAGTTGCACTATATACATATATCTAAATGTTGTCACATAAGTAAAAACTAAGTTAATATAAAATATCTCCGGGGGGGGGGGGACTTCGCCCCCCGGATGTATGCCTGAAAGAAATACTGCCTGTCGATCGACTGTCTGGACAGTCCACGTTTGGCTGAACTGATGTGTGTGTGGGGCAGCATTTGACTGTGGGAGTTCTCACAGTTCTGCTGGCCGGCCGAATCGGTTTTGTTGTCAAATTGACTTGAATGGTGATGGTGTGACTTTCCAGCGTAGTCTTCAGTTCATATGTTTGAATGAGCTGCTCAGCATCATCTATGGTTGCATTATTTTCGTCAGACTGATGACCAAAATGGACTGAAGGTGTTGAACCAACAGTCGGATATGTGAATGTGTGGGCGCGGAACAATTAAGCATAACTTTCAAAGTTTGGCTTGTCCGTTCTAACTGAAGGTCAAACTGTAGTGTACGGAGGATCTTAGGAGAGGAAACGGAATTTTGGTCCCAGACCATACCTTTTTCTGAACGTACATCTATTTTATTAAAAAAAAAATGTCTGATACAAAAATTTGGAACATGCGTTGACTGTGGAATTCGAGAAAAAAATCCACTATACACATACAATTTTTCGTGATGAAAGTAGTTGAACTTTAAAAAATTAATTTTAAGCTTTCACTTATACTCAATTTTCTTACATGATGTTCTTATCCATGTCTCTACATATGACCATGCTGCATAATTATCTGTAGTAGGCGCATGATTATAACTTTGGAAGCGGCCCTTTTTGATGGGTTCTGTGGGTAGTAATTTTTCGATTAGTACCCACAGGGATGATTTTGAAATCACAAAAGAGATTTCAGTAAAAGTGTATGCTCCCTTTTGTTTCATTCAGTGTTGATTAAATATTCCCTTGACCTTCCGTTACGCGTTATTATTAGTATCTCGTTCTCTATTATTTAATACCCGCTCTATTTTTCTCCGCGGAGTGACAGAGCGCGCGTAACACCGGGGTGGACGGAACGGAAATCGTTCTCTTGTCTACCGCAACCTCACTCGAAGAAAATCTGCTTATCGTCTGCTCCTGAGGTAAGGTGAGATCAGGAGTCGGGGAAGAGATTTTTTGTCTTTACACTTATGGTGTTTGTTATCTGCGTGTATAGTATATGAAAAGATGCAGAGCAATTGATACTAATAGTATGAAGAATCATTATTAAAGAATTAAAATAAGTTGGAATAATATTAATACTATTGTTAGTTCGCAGATAAAGGAAAATATGATGTAGCTTTTGTTACAGTCTTGAAACCTCTATAGGAACATTTCAAAACATTTAAAAGGTCCATATACAAGGCTCCTAGGAAAGTTCTTGATCATCCAATAACTTTGTAAGGAAAGGTTCTTGAGTGTACAGTATACATTAAGTCTGTCTATAGTAAAGTGGCCATGCTCGATTGAATAAAAGTGATTTCAGCGCGCCTACGGAGATTTAAAAAATTAATACAGCTAACTTAGTAACAAAACGAGGTAGAATAAAATAAGAGAACTACAAATTTGTACAGCATTGTGTAATGAGTAGGTATCGACAGGAAGAACGAACAAAACGCGTATATGAAAGTCAATAAAATAAATGTCAAAAACTCATTTCATCAGGGCCTGTAACACGGTGACGCCTGCAATGATTGTCAATGTACGCGGTCATATTCTTTCTCGATTTTAAATGGGCATTGATGCTAACGAACGTCATTTTGAACCGACTGTACATTAGACTTCTGTGCTGTTTGTTTATTTTATCTGTATTGTTTATTTTATGTATTGTTTATGTGCTGTATTGTTTATTTTATCATTTTTGAATAGGGTAGGCATTCGTTAATAAACGTATTGTGTCAAATAAATGCTTTTGTAACAGTTTGCTGTCCATTCATATTAATAATACAATGCTCTATAATTTTTTATTGGTTTTTTTTCGGCTCTCTCGCTTTGTCGAGTTCGTCATTTTAACTTTTAAATTCTCCACTAGAGGCGCTGCAATTATTTATATTCACTCGTAAATGGCTACTTTACTATACATAGACTAAACGTGTACACTCATATAAAACCGTGTATTTTTTTTTTTTAATGTATGTTCTTCAAATATAGAAGTTATATCCATCGTTCAGCTCAGTAGAGCGTCAGCATCTGAATATCCGTTAGAACTAATTTGTTTTGGACACGGGTTCTTTGCAATGGTACCCCAGAAACTTAGATCTGCAGATTAGATGCAGAGGGGTGGGACAGCCCATTGGTTAGATTGGTCCCCCATCGGTGATTGCTCTCGCATGAGAGGAGTTCGAGTCCCAGCTCTGCCCAAATTGTACTCCCGCGTTCACGTGGAGTACGGTCACGTTAAATAAGTGGTTCCGTAAGTACTTCCGAGAGGTTGGTGGTAGGGGGAGGAGTGTACGGTCCCTGTGGGTGCTTCCCCACTGCGTTCCGCTCCAAATTTGGTGGTATCCCCAACTGTCCAAACAAACAACAGTAAACCCCGCAATAATACAAAAGTATCCAAATACTATTGTCTTAATATTTAAATATTTTTAAATTAAATATGTAAATAAATTGATCATCAGTATAACCATAAATTCAGCTAAATTAAGTAATCTTTAAAACAAAGTAATTTGTAAAAATATATCATAAAGAAATTTTTTATGCAAAATTTGAATGACATGTGGGATGAAATTTCATATCACTGTAAATATTTAATATTTTTATAGGGGGGGGGGGGTTTAGCCCCCTCTGGTCTCTGCCTGACTGCGACATTGAGTTACATGCAGTGGATTATTGACATCACAAGAATGAGTTTTGATTGTTTCAAGGAACTTAATGGCAGTGATTTACAATTATGAGTGTAACAAGAAACATGTTGATAGGCTGTAAAAAAGCAGATACATAAAGAGGTCGATCAGATATGACTTTTCATATCGATATGAAATGTGAATTAGGAGAATGTAAGGTTTACTGTCATTATGGAAGAATAGAAAACTGTCACAGTAGTTCAATAGATGATGGTCTGTCCAGTCGAATATTAAGGTCTATATCAAGCATGAGTTTTTACGCGTCTAATATTTTGAGAGGAAATAAATTACTGGCTTAGTGGAAACCATGATATTTCAGTAATTAAAATTCAAAAAATATATCGTAGACGCCACCTTAAATATAAAAGTATAGATAATCGTCTCAGTACCTCAAAGGATGAAATGCCGTCTGACCAGCAAAAGACCAGTCGTCTGACCATTGGTGATTTGATTCACTGCTGAAATATATGTTCTCTATAGAACTACATCCCATATAAACAAAAATACAGTTGCCTAAATACATACAAGTAGATCGACAAATGTGATAAAATCGTTTGCTACTTTAAACTTTTTTCAGGGTTAAAGCACTGAATTTGGACTGGCAAGAAAAGTTGGTTTTTGCTTTAAATAGCTAAAATTAAGATTTAAAGTATTAAATATTTGAAAATTCAGGAAAAATATTTGTAGAAGCGTATAAATATTTAAATATCTTTTACAAGTAATGTTGTTGGAGGCCACATGTAGCAAAGCAGTACATTTAGTCAAATTTATTTCTTTGTACATAAGGAGGACATTTCTTAAATATATTGTCAAAACGATTGAAAAGATAGATACTTTTCATTTTTTACTTTCTAATATTATGTAATATTGTATAGAGCAAGTATTGTTTTCTCGAAAATCTTTTAATTCGAGATATTATGCCAATACATATTTTAAGACCTCCTGAACATGTTTCGACTATTTTTTGATTAATGCCCATCTGTCTGTCTAATAGTTTCAATCATTGTTGTGCAAAATAGCCGTAATTGTTCGTGATATCATAAGTCCCTCTAGGAGTGCAACTTACCCCCCCCCCTCCCTTGGGTAGATTGTCAAGTATGGTATCAATCGAAATATTTTCAAGCCCTTTAAAGTGAATTGTAAAACGCTATAGTTGTAAAAATTTGCACCCACGGTACCGATTTTTAAAATTTTTTCTTGCAAAATCTGGAAAGAAAATAAATGCATGAGAAAGTCGAGTAAACTTTTTATCTAATATACAAGAAATGATAGATGTTTAGATTATAGTACCTATAATCTTTTTAGTTTTGATTGTATTAATGCGTGCAACATATTTATTTCTATAAAATAAAATGTTCTTATCACAGATGAGATAGATTATTCATTTGCTTGAATTCCACACCATCATGAAACCTTTTAAACTTTTCACTTGGTACCACATGTATTGAACTCATAGAATTTGGAGATCTAGCTGTACTTACACTAAACTATGAAGTAATCAAATATAGGGTTTGCAGAGCATTGCCATAATCAATTAGCATTTAGAAAAATGAAGATCAAAGGAGACGATTTCAATTTAGGGGATATACGGTATTCCAAGTTCGTGGTTTCCAAATATCTTTCTACTGTGACTGCAATTGGATTACATTGAGACTGCAAATGCATTAGACGGGGTAAAACGGCATCACAAGAAATGCAGTTTTTTTGTCCATCACGGTGTTTTTACGGATGAGTTTTTTTTTTTTTTAACATTGAATACGTTGCAAATCAGTAGATTTCTGTTTATCAATTGAATTAATCGTATTAAATGCCAAAAAAATCAATTATATTTAAATATATCGTGATATAGTGTATAAAACTCAAAGACAAACAGACAGACAAGCGTGTGCAAAGAGAGAGGGGGAGGAGAGAAGGAGTGTAGGAGTGTGTGGGACTGAAAGACAGACACAATCCATTCTAGAAAAATATGATTCATGCTAAGGCAGTGTTTCTTTTAGGACTTTTTGGCCGAGGGGCGGGCGAATAAAATTTTAAGGGGGCAAGTTTTCTATTTTCCTTATATAAATTTATCACAAAAATATAAATTAGGTTAACATATAATGTCTCCTGGGGGGGCATTGCCCCCCGGAAGTATGCCTGAAAGAAACACTGTGTTGAGGGATACTTAAAACATGTAGATCGATCAAAATGTGAGAGTTCAGGTCCTGGTCCTGTTTAATTTTTTTCTCTGCGTAGAATTCCGTTAATCCTTCTTAAATACCACAGAAAATTGGGGTTTTTAAAATGTAGGGGGGGGGGGGCATTCACTGTGAATTTTCTGTTAAAAGAAACAAGTAAAACTACCCTTTTTCTACTGCATCGGAAAAAAGTGAAGTACGTAAGGGTTAGGAGGCTTAGTCAAAATTTTATTTTACAGTATATGCATGATCATTAGTAAATTAAAACTTTCATTTGGTGGCAAATGGTGTCTACACTAGACACTTCATTTTTGACCTAACTATTACGCCTTTTAATTCTTTTTGCATACATATTCTTTACAGTTATACGATTTTTCGGGAAAATTGAAAGTGACATCTCCGGATAAATCGGAAATGAAAAATCTTAGTGAACCCTCCTGTTCTCTTTAGAATTCGATACTGAATCCATATCAATCATCATTTAAGCTCTATTTATAGCCAATCCTGAGAACTAGATATTGAAAGGACATTTTTTTGAACCAGTAGGATAAAAAATCCAGACATAGAAATCTTAAAGGAACCCACAACCTCCTCCAGAATTTAATGTTGAGTTAATATCAGTCGTCATCTAAGCCTAATTAATCTATTGCCAGTCTTAAGAAATAAATGGTCCAAGAAATTTTTTTTACTCGGAAGTGGGAAAAGAACCGGAACTAAAAATCCTTAGTGACCCCTCCCTAACGGCATTTTTTTTCACAGTGACGTAAGATTTACGTCACACTGTGACTTTGGGACGTCACAGGACGTCGCAGTACGTCTCGGCAATGTCATGTTGAGGTCACATCGAAGTCGTTTTGGTCATTTTCATGGTCGTTTGTGACGTCGCATATTAACTTGCTTGTGACGTCACATTGCAATTGCCAATGTAATGCCGTCACATTGTTACGTGTTAATTAAATTGTGGAAACGTCACAGAATATAGTCACAATGAAGTTACAAAGTTACTAATACGTAACGTCGCATAGAACTCACAAATATGATGTTACATTGTGACCCAGGTGTCACGTGACTACAACGTCACTGTCACACATGTGACGATCTTTGCTGTGAGGGACCTCATTGGAATTTGATTTTGAATTCATATCAGTCACTATCCCAGCTATATTTACAGACGCAGATTCTGAGAAATATATGTTTCAACGAAAGTGCAAATTTTTGAATTGCAAGTGATATATCTACAGAACTGGAATCTTAGTGAGTATCTTGATTCGCCTTCAGAATTTGATGCTAATTTCATATAAGTCACTATCTAAGCTTTATCTATAACCAATCTTATCTTGAGAAATAGATGTTTAAAGTCATAATTTTTAATCTGAAGTAGAAATTCTTCGTGAAACATTCTACCTGCTTCAGAATTTGATGCTGAATCCATATCAATTATAACCTAACCTCTATCTATAGCCAATTTTGAGCTATAGACATTTCAAGTAAAATGGAAAAAAAATTCAACTGGAAATGGAAAAGGAGCCGGAAGTGGAAAATTTTAGTAGACCCTATTACCTCCTTCATACTTTGATGCTAAATTTATATCATTTATCATCTAAGCGCTATTTATAGCCAATCTAAGAAAAAAATATTTTTCAAGGAAATTGAATTGTTTTGAATAGGAAATGGAAAATTAATGGGAAAGGGCAAATTTTTTTTAGGGAACCTCCTTCCTCTATCCGAATTTTATGCTGAATCGATATCAGTCATTGTATCTGTAGCAGATTCTGAGAAAAACATGTTTCAAGGAATCGTTTTAGTAAAAATAATGACATTTTTGCCATCCAAAACCAATGAAAACATCATATACTGAAGACTTTTTTGTTTAAAGTAGAGTAAACAGTACTAAAGTTTCGGAACTTGTGATCTAAGATTAAAATGTATAAAGAACTCTACTGCTCCAACCGGGAATCGTACTCTGGGTCTTCAAATTACCCAGCCGACGCTCTACCATTAAGCTTCTGGGACAAAATTGCAAGCTCTTATTGTCAAAGTGGACTCTACATTCTCCACACTCTAATATAAGATTGGCGTATAACTTACAATCTGACTGACCACCTCCTGCTATTTTTACTTCAGGTTAGGTTCCTAATGCTATTTTTATTTTTCAGATTAGCGTGGTCTTTATCCTTACTCTCAATTTGAAATCGGTGCTCAATATCCCTGAGTCCACTGAATCTGTTCTAGTCGTACTATAGTCACTTTCAGACCTCCGACATCTATGCACTAACCTACAGGGCATATTTGCTCTGGCGCCATTGCAAAGAACCTTGCTGCCCCAACTGGGAATCGAACCCTGGATCTTCGAATTGACTAACTGACGCTCTATCATTGAGCTACTGGGACGAAATTGCAGACGCTTATTGCCGAAGTGGACTCTACATTCTTTTTATGTCTTTTTGATATTGCCTTTTTTGCAAATGAAGTGTTATCAGTTTTTGGTGCGCAGTATTTTAATATTTTTTGTTTAAGATCTAGTACAGGGTTTTGAATTGCATACACAATATAAGTGCATAAGAATGATCTTATGCTTTATTTTCCCATGTACCAATATTTCATTTAGTGAAACCTTTTATATTGAAGCCAAAGAACAACGAAGCTCACCTCTTTCTTTGTACGAAACCATCAATAAATGTAATGTCAGAGTTTGCAGCGCATTGCCATAACCAATTAGCTTTCATAAAAATGAAGGCCAGCAGACGATTTTCTTCATGAATATTATTTCATATGATTTGGCTTCCTTTTATGCTGATCGGTGGCGGTTATTTTTCGTAGGGCGTCATAGGAATTCCTTCGTAGAATAGAGATGGTTTAAAAGTAAAATAATATTTCGAAAGAAAATTGTTTTACCTTTTATTTAACTTGCAAAAAATAGTATATGCAAAGGGAAAAACATCGAAAAATGGATACACTGATAATATAGAGTGGTTAATACAGAATTATTTCTATACATATCCTCTAACTCATATCATTCGAAAGTTATATATGAAAAATTACCACAATTTCAAAATATGTGAATTATAAGGAAATATAGTATCTTCACATTTTTTTGCGTATTAAATTATTGATTTTAAAATTGCTAATAGGTAAGTTACTTGTGGATTACCCAGGTGCTGATTAGATTTTAGTAAAATTCGGAATAAAAGAACCTGTTTTTTTTCCGAACTGACCCGCAAAAATTATCTGTATCCACTCTAACTGAAACATTAACTGACTAAATATCACAAAATTTGGCAGATAAGTCACTTGTGGGTTACCCTGGTGCTGATTAGATTTTGGTACGATTCGGATAAAAGAACCTGCTTTTTATGCAAAACGGCTCGCAAAAATCGTCAAAATCTAAAATAAAAGACTACGTATGCTCAAATGTAGACGATGAAAAGAATAAGACAACCTCTATTACTCTAGGTTAGCCATTCTAGAGATATATTTTTTTGCATTTTTCTATGCCGGTTTTGAGAAAAAGTCTAGCAATTTAAAAGTCGATTTTTATCACTTTTACTTTGATTATGTTTTCTTTTAACTGCAATTAAAAATCGATTTTTAGCACTTTTACTTCGATTATGTTTTCTTTTAACTGCAATTTAAAAATCGGTTTTTAGAACTTTTACTTCGATTATGTTTTCTTTCATCTGTAACTAAAATCGATTTTTAGCACTTTCATTTCGATTATGTTTTCCTTTAACTGCAATTTTAAAATCGATTTTTAGCACATTTACTTCATGTTTTCTTTTAACTACTATTTAACGAGACACTTTTTGAGTAATACAGTATGTTATTCAGCCAAATAAACTTTCTTATACTATTTCCTCCATCTTTATGAAACCTTGTTACATTTTCCCTTATTTATCTATATATTTAATTCTCAAAATAACGAAAATATTTCTTTTCCTTATACGTAACTAGCAAGAAATCGAATATGGATTTTGCAGCACATTGCCATAACCAATTAGTGTATAGAAAAATGAAGGTCAGAGCAGACGATTTTCTTTATGAATATTATTTCATATTATTTGGCTTCCTTTTATGGTGGATGTTGACTGTTATTTTTCGCCATTTTATGCGTTTTAGGAATTCCTCATGAATACAAAGAGGTTTTAAAAGAATTATATCTGGGAAATAAAGCTGTTATATTTCTTAAGAAGATCGGAGTAGACAAGAGAAAGGATAAAAAAAATTAATGTGAGAGTTTTCAGTTTAGTGATATTGTGCAAAATTTGTCACAAAGGTCACAAAATTTTTACCAAGGGTAACAGACAGACAGTTCGAAATAAGGTTTTTTCTTTATAGTGCCACACTACGGACTCCACTTTATGCTTGTCATTTACGGCTCTATTTCATGGTTTTCCTCAATTCGTCATGAGTGCTGAGAGGTGTCAAAGGTAAAATCACATTTAGATATAAAACGTTTTTATTTTTTAAAAATAAGATAAGAGGTGATAAGAGGAAACACATTTTGTGAAAATCATCTACTACTATCAATTGATTTCTCCCTCAAGTTTTTGAGTCTAAATAGCAGTAGTGTAAAGTAGGGGGTTCCGGCTCACCTTTTGCAATACTTTAACATGGACATATTCGAGTGCTATACTTCCCCATGTTAAAACATAGCTGCACCTGATGGAGAGAAGGCGGAGCTTCTATATGATACATGATTTTTCTATGAATGGAGATTTTATCAGTCAGATAAGAGTAAAAAGATTGTTATTAATCAGTAGGTAGATATTAAGTTTTTTTTTCTAATACAGTATAAATCTTTCTTTTACAGTATAAATTTTTCTTTTACAGTATAAATCTAATCTTTGCTTGCAAATTTCATTTAGTTTTGTATATATATTTAATGTGTATATAGATATATATTTCTTTTCAGTCGTTCCAGTTTTTTTATCTATAGACATCTTTACCATGTTGGAATCTTTTTAATTAAATTGGATTCTGTCAGTGTATGTGTAAAAAGTAATGTATCTTACTATAATTCAACATGCTTCTACCTAATCATAGCTTCTTGCAATGTATGTAAATGAATTCACTTTCTCTAAAGAATAAATTTTCATTTTATTAATTAACTTAAATAATTTTTTTTTTTAATTTGTAGTCCCACCTCTACCCGATGTAGACAATACACCGCTACAATTCAATTTAGCATGACTTAGTCATTCAAATTTGATAACGACCATATTCTAAGCTCTTAACACCACCATTTAAAATATAACGTTCATCATCATAGGGGATAACCCCATTTTAATTTGCTTCACATTATAAATCTTCTGATCTTTACATCTTTGCTTGCAATTTTAATTCGCTCAACTCTATTATATCTACGTCTTGTTAGGTAGTTATAGTAATCTTGATGATGAATGAATCTTTTCACAGCATTCTTATTAACACCTTTAGCAGTTTTCTTTTCCAAGAAGGGTGTTTTTAGACTATACATTTTTGATATTAACCCTACAAACTCCAGGGCAGGAGTCCCATTCAACTCATCTTTCATTTTCCCAATCATTCTTTATTTTTGTTGGAATGAAGTGGATGATCGCATGGATAATCCGAAAAGTCGAAAAAATCTTGATAACCTTCAAAATCTTTATAAATGTCTCCCGTTTCAATTTCATAGCACAGGGAATCCGTGTCTGTGAAAAGTAATTCAGCTCCACTTCCATACATCTTTTTAATAAAATTATAACGAAACTCATACATGAGTGTTTTACTCGAGTCCAGTACTGAAAAACCAACATAGATGGGTCTATTCAATTTTACATTAGTCTTATGCATATGACCTGCAACCAGATCTTCATTAAATACTCTGAAAGAGTGAAAAGCTGGTGATGCAAGAAATTTTTTCAATCTCTTCTCAGTCTGTACTAGTTTAACATCCATTCTTTTTCTCAAGTTTTCCATAGTCTTACCCAAGACTGCATTGTTCATAAGTTTGAACAGATCTTTTTCGAAAGAATTTTTCGCTAGCATTCTCTTTTCTGTGTTAAATTGTACATAAGGCTTCAACCAAGGCTCTTGCTTGAAAATTAAAGCTCGATGGATTTTCACAAGTTTCATTCCTAGCTTCAGATACTGCTTTAAATTTCTATAATACAGAGCATATTTACCCTTATGATTCAAATTAGGTGTTAATTTAATATGATCCTTGCATATTTTCAAATTCATTTTTTCAGATAAATTCCGGTTATACTCCGAAATCAGAGATGGGGTGCTATGCATCCTTTCATGTGCTAGAGGATAATCATTATATTCATCGTCCATATCACCAGGATAGTCAATATCTGCCTTGATAATATACCCCACAGGTGAGTCATCTTCGACAACAAGTAGATCAAAATTCTGGATTTCTTTAGAATCAAGCCATCTAAAATCCGATATAGGGGGTGATTGGCTTAGAACCCATCCATATAAATTATTAGCATCCAGGTAAATTATATACTTGCTAGGTTTTGCAGAATCACAACGTTCCAAATACTTATTATTAGCTTGGCTTAGACGTTTACTATTAACACTAACACCATCTCTTATACCTTCTTCTAAAAATAATTACATATCACAGGATCTGTAATCATATCTAATGGTACACCACTAGTCTGTAGGGCTGCATTCCAAGCAAGAGATGGTAATGTTAGACAGTGAGCAGCATCTATTCCATCATAATTCAATGACAAATCACGGAAAACTTTAAAAATGTCTGCTAGCAGAAGAATATCAGTTTTTATGTACAAGTCATGATATTCCCCCATATTCTCTATCTTTAAGGATGATGAAACATGTTGGACATAAGCATAGGCCTCATCAGAGACTTCCTCCTGATTTAAATCATCGAAGAAGTCCTCTTTAGATGGTAGACTCGTTTCTTCAAACTTCTTAGCGCAATTTATATAAGAATAGGGGTAAACACCCTTTATAGTCAGCAAATTCACTTGACAGTTTGTAAAATGTTCTTTTATGATACGAAACTGGTCGGACTCCAAACTAGAGCTTAGTTTCTCAATAGAGGTAGGTAAAAACTGGAAGGAGTCTATAAACTGTAGACTTCCAAGGCTGAATGTAATATAATTCTGCATATTACTGGAAATGCATTTAATTCTATTTTCTTTAAATTGACCGATTCCGTGCATAATTTAATGTCCATCATACCCTTTTAAATTGTGGAACACAACACGTATGCGCTGTCTCATCTTGTAATAAATATTACAATTTGGATGAGCAGCACCTCTAAACTTAGAAGTTAATTGACCGTGATCTCTTACACGTTCATCCCCTAAAGCCTTGTTACAGATATTACAGATAACAGTATTTCCAAAGTTTTCACGATCTGCAAAAGTGAAACTGATTTTCATATTTTCTTTCAATATTCTTTGAATTTCCTCTTCTTCGTGAATAAGGGCCTTCAAAAATGAGTAATCGCATCTTCACCCCTATAGATAACAGAACCTTTGAAGGTTTTCCCATCTGGACTAATAATAATGTATGTAAAGCTACAAGGAATATAGTGAGATAAAATGTTCTCATGTGAAATGAAAGGGGAATTTTCACACATATCCGTTTCTATTATAAAAGACTAAAAGTGCGCATATGCCACAAATGGTACACACATTTGCATATAAACTCTTTTAAATTTCAAAATTGTATCATCACTACTCGCTAGTTCCACTCGCTGCAGGCTATACTGTTTACATAATTCAATATGATTCTTTGAACGAGTTTCAGATGAAAACCGCTGTAAACAATGGTCTCAAAAATGTTGCTTCTCTTTATGCTTTCTTGCACTGTATAGAAGTTTATTCACACTTTTAATACAGCAGTAATGATAATGCACATCATTACTGATAAGCAGTAAATTACAGTGTTGATCCCGTCTATCAGATTACATATAGAGCAGAAACACCTTCTTATCTTTATACCCAAATACATTCACACTCATATTGTTATTTCGCTCAAACAATTTAACTTGGTGTAAAGGGGTAGGAAACTCAATTTCCATCCATATTTAGCTTGCCTCATACTCAATATATTTACCAACGCGGGATGCATTCTTATTAACTGGATAAAGCCCTGCTAAGATGGACCACATTGTTGTTGTTGTTGTTGTCGTGTCCATTACAATTAAGGAAGAATGAGTGCAGTGCTTCTGTTTAGTCTAATGACACGGGGCACCCGAAGGTAGAAGTCTGACTTCTGCCTCAAATAAGACATTACAACATCCTTGCCAGCAGGCGGGACTCGAACCCGCAATCTGGCAGCCGAGCCATCACGAGGAAACGCTTGCCTCTTTGACCGCTCGGCCACCACATCGGCGGACCACATTGTGAAATAGGTTTTTGGTTTCGATTTCGGTGTACCGTATAAATGGTAAAGTATGAAATTAACACCGTACCAATATTGGTATCGGTTTAGGATTTACCAAAGTGATCATATAAGCGTTGTGTTGACACAGATCCAAATTCCCTGGCCGGTTCAAGAACCGGTTGGCCAGCCGAACTACGAAACTAAAAGTAAGAGCATACATTACTATACAACTAGTGGAAAGCAATACAAGTCAAATTATTTAAATATAAACATGTTTATTATAAAACGAAATTATATCTCATTGAAAATACAAATGTTTTAAGTCTATCGATGAAGACTTTGATCGAAAATCAAACATATTATCATCTCGCAATTATAGGAAAATCGTACTTACAAATTATTCGATGATACATCATTAATATTTCCGGATAGAGACACGGAGAGAACAGGTCGATACAGTTTATTCTAAACACTCCAGAGGGGTCCAGAATGACCAAGGATGAAGTAGAACATTCCTAATTTTCGGCATAACTCCAGTTGGAGATAAATCTTTGCTCACACTGAAACATTACGTAAACTGGAGTAGAACTCGATAGTTCGTACTCCGCATTCAGCTCATCCAGCAGAACATTCCAACGCGAAATTACAATTGATAATCCACATTTTCGAAGCCGTAGAATTAAATCACAAATTTCAATCAACAAATATTTCTAAATTTTTTTTCTCCTACTCCATATTTAGTCACACATTTCCAGTAAACATCAATCGCATTTCGATATTTTAATTTCAACGCGCCGTGCACTTCGGACATATGTCCCCACCGAAATTGTAATCGAGAAAGCCCGGAGCGTCCTTCGACAGCTCCGACGATACAAAACTATCGAACCCTCATTAGCTAAGCAATTACTGCAAACGTGACGTAGCGTAATTAAACTCTGCAGTGTACGTCATCTCTAGACAGCACTGGCGTCAGCTCATAACGGTCTCCGAACAAACACCGAAATATACGTGTATTCTAATGGAAAAAATAATTATTTCCACAAAATGGCTCGGAAATAGAAGTGCTTGGGAAGTCTAAAAGTCGATAAGACACCCCCCTCCCCTTAGGCGTAAAATTTTTCGAACACAGAGAGAAAAATTTTCTCTCACATAACATACTAGGAAACTTTAAGCGTAACGGTGTATGTCAGGAACCATGGATACTGACATCAACAATTTCTGTGAAATTTAGAAAAGAGGCAGTGTGTTCTAGACACACCTGCAAGATTCAAATGTATGGCCAGTACACTCATCACTCACGGGGCAAGGTCCAAAAGAAACCAAAAGATGGCAAAGATGTCACAACTACAGAAAGGATCCTTTACAAAGAAAACATAAAGGAACATACATAAAACACAATAACACTTTACAAAAACTACGATGAAGACAGCTTTACAAACATTGAAGACAATATCACAAGTAGTGTAGAAATGGGATTTAAACACCAGCAGGTAGCACTGCCCCTGTGACTGACGTCATGAGTGCGGAGTGCTTATCGGAGGAGTGTTGTTATCCGAATAGAGTTTCGTCCAGAACAGAGTGGATAAGAAACATTACTTGAAGAATTATGAATCTTTATATGCCGTACTATGCTTCGCTTCTTCGTAAAGATTTTCATGCAGGTATGTCAAACTTGTGAAAGATAAAAATACAAGATTTCAGTATAAGCATGCTATAAATTTTCTTTAGTATTGTAATACATTTCTCAAAACTTACGTAAGATAATCATAGATTCCTTATACCACCCCCAATAAGAATCATTAAAAAAGAGTAATGATAAAATCACTATGTTAAAGAATATTTATAAATATAAAAACACTAATCAGCTACATTAAATTCATAAAAGTTCTAATTAAATAAAATAATTAAGTTATCACATTTTGTAAAAATGACAAGTTTAATAAAATCATAAAATAAAATCGTATTAAAACAAGTACATACATGGCCACTCATGCTTAAAGGCATAACATCAAGCACATCATCATCACTAATGTTAGAGACAGTATCTCCAATATCACTACTTGAACAAGACAGCATGATTTAAGAATATGAGATAGTACCGTAAGCACAACCTACTGCTATGAAGTATTCACGTCGAATGACAAAATTACAAAAATTACAGTCTGCAAGTTACCCTAACTCAACTGTAAGTAAGAAAAATAATTCTAGAGATATCACAGTTACAGTTAAACTGAGTACAAGTTATCATAATTACATACACTAACTCCATGAAAATAAACAACCCATTCATAATCATAATCAATAGTATCTTTTTAATAATCGTAGTCAATACATAAAATAGCTTCTCGTAGAATTAAAATTTAAAATATATTAAAACCCTATCTCATCTGCTATAATTACTAGATTTTAATGAAATAATTTTCTCCCCACCCTTTAAAAAATTCACTCAGTATAGCAGAAAATTCCCTTTCGCACGCAAAGAACCTCCACTCCCTCCCTTAACATAGGCAAACATACATTAAAAATCCCTATACACCGACTGAAAACCAATATAACTTACATAAGATCATCTTCAAATACATTTTAAACGAACTCCTAATCATAAATGTTCACATTAAGTCTATAGAAGAAAATCCCTTTATAGGGAAAAATGTCTTAGAACCCGCAATCATTAGATCCTTATGCAATACATCATCTTAGCAAACAACTTATTATACAACATACTCTCCCTTGCAGGCGTGACAACACTTAATTTAACACCCTCCGAACAGTACATAACCTTTCAAGGTAACACTTTCACCCCTCCCCTCCCTACCCCGAGAAACCGGTAATTACCATCATTGCTTCCTCAATATACTGTTTATACACACTAAATATTTTCCTCAACACCTAAAATCCATAAAAAACCTTCATTTTCATCTCAAAGTCTAAAATACCTGAAATCCTACACGAAAGCATACTTTACAGGAATTTTTAAAATGAGCATAGAAAACCACAAAATTAACCTAGGAACTAGTTAATACCCTCAAATTACCCAGAGTTATCCTTTGCATATACTCTATAACCATATCAATCCATTTACTCTACCGAAAAACATTCCCTTTATTCAAATTCCTACTAAAGTCAACATTCACTCCTAACATCTCACCAACTCGTCGTGGTGTAGTAGATAGCTTGTTCACCCACCACACTACAGCCCCCCAGATCGAATCCACTTCATTCCCAACCAATATATCCTTTTAAATTCGGAATTCAAAAAAAAATCCCGATAGTTGGCGTCACTCCCATCGAGTTTCAAATATTCTTTTAGATAACAACTCAAAATCACCTCATAACGTTATCGGCCAAATTATCAGACTATCTATTCAAATATTTCTCCTCATTGCGTCATCGTCCAAAGTTTAACTCACTTGGCCAGATTATCTATTTCATTATCAGTCCACAATCTGTGTCCAAATATTTATCAACACAGTAG
Source organism: Amaurobius ferox (assembly GCA_951213105.1). Taxonomy (NCBI): domain Eukaryota; kingdom Metazoa; phylum Arthropoda; class Arachnida; order Araneae; family Amaurobiidae; genus Amaurobius; species Amaurobius ferox. The sequence continues at coordinate 45,146,323 of OX578148.1, read as the reverse complement.
AGATAAAATAGGGGTTGAGCCTGTAGCACCGCCTCAGATGACGTCATGGGGTTGGCGCCCTTTGAACGTGTGACGCCATGAGGTGTGACCTTCGTTTTATCTCTCTCTGTAATATCTGTAATAAGGCTTTAGGGGATGAACGTGTATGAGATCACCGTCATTTAACTTCTAAATTTAGAGGTGCTGCTCATCCTAATTGTAATCTGAATTACAAAATAAGACTGCGCCTACTTGTTGTGTTCTACAGTTTCAGACTCCTCCCAATTTTTACCTACCTCTATTGAGAAACAAAGCTCTAGTTTGGAATCCGGCCAGTTTCGTATCATAAAAGAACATTTTACAAACGATCAAGTGAATTTGCTGACTAGAAAGGGTGTTTATCCCTATTCTTATATAGATTGTGCTAAGAAGTTTGAAGAAACGAATCTACCCTCTAAAGAGGACTTCTTCGATAATTTAAATCAGGAGAAAGTCTCTGATGAGGCCTATGCTTATGCCCAACATGTTTCATCATCCTTAAAGATAAAGAATATGGGGGAATATCATGACTTTTACATAAAAACTGATATTCTTCTGCTAGCAGACATTTTTGAAAATTTCCGTGATTTGTCACTGAATTATTATGGAATAGATGCTGCTCACTGTCTAACATTACCATCTCTTGCTTGGAATGCACCCTAAAGACTAGTGGTGTATCATTAGAAATGATTACAGATCCTGATATGTACCTATTTTAAGAAGAAGGTATAAGAGGGGGTATTAGTGTTATTAGTAAACGTCTAAGCCAAGCTAATAATAAGTATTTTGAACATTATGATTCTGCAAAACCTAGCAAGTATATAATTTACCTAGATGCTAATAATTTATATGAATGGGCCCTACGCCTATCACCCCCTGTATCGGATTTTAGATGGCTTGATTCTAAAGAAATCCAGAATTTTGATCTACTTGTTGTAGAAGATGACTCACCTGTGGGGTATATTATTAAGGTGGATATTGACTATCCTAAGGATTTACACGATGAATATAATGATTATCCTCTAGCACCTGAAAGGATGCTTATCACCCCATCTCTGATTTCGGAGTATAGCCGGAATTTATATGAAGAAATGATTTGAAAATATGCTAGTATCTGATTAAATTAACACCTAATTAAATCATAAGGGTAAATATGCTCTGCATTATAGAAATTTAAAGCAGTATATGAAGCTAGTATAGGTAGTATAGAGGTCAGTATATAGCAGCTGAAACTTGTGAAAATCCATCGAGTATTCATTTTCAAGCAAGAGCCTTGGTTGAAGCTGTATGTACAATTTAGCACTAAGAAGAGAATGCTGGCAAAAAATTCTTTTGAAAAAGATCTGTTCAAACTTATGAACAACGCAGTTTTTGGAAAAACTATGGAAAATTTGAGAAAAAGAATGGATGTTAAGCTAGTACAGACTGAGAAGAGATTAAAAAATTGTCTTACATCACCAGCCTTTCACACTTTCAAAGTATTTAATGAAGATCTATTTGCAGTTCATATGCATAAGCCAAATTTAAAATTGAATTGACCTATCTATGCTGGTTTTTTAGTACTAGATTTGAGTAAAACACGCATGTATGAGTTTCATTATAATTTTGTTAAAAAGGTGTATGGAAATCGAGCTGAATTACCTTTCACAGATAGGGATTCCCTGTGTTATGAAGTTGAAACAGAAGTCATTTATAAAGATTTTGAAATTTATCAAAATTTTTTTGACTTTTCGGATTATCCATGCGATCATCCACTTCATTCCAACAAAATCAGAAAAATGAAAGATGAGTTGAATGGGACTCCTGCTCTAGAGTTTGTAGGGTTAAGATAAAAAATGTATAGTCTAGAAACACCCTTCATGGAAAAGAAAACTTCTAAAGGTGTTAATAAGAATGCTGTGAAAAGATTCATTCATCATGAAGATTACTATAACTACCTAACAAGACGAAGATATAATAGAGTTGCAAGCTAAGAGCAGAAGATTGAAGAGCAGAATTGAAAGCTAAGAACAGAAGATTTATACTATGAAGCAGATTAAAATGGGGTTATCCCCCTATGATGATAAACGTTATATTTTAAATGATGGTGTTAAGAGCTTAGCATATGGTCATTATCAAATTTTAATAAGTCATGCTAAATTAAATTGTCGGGGTGTATTGTATACATCGGGTGGAGGTGGGACTACAATACAATTAAAAAAAATAATTAAGTTAATTAATAAAATGAAGATTTATTCTTTAGAGAACGTGAATTCATTTACAGACATTGCAAGAAGCTATGATGAGGTAGAATCATGTTGAAAAATATTAAGAAAATATTAAAAAATATTAAAAATATTACGTTTTACACATATACTGACAAAATCCAATTTAATTAAAAGGATTCCAGTATGGTAAAGATGCCTATGGATAAAAAAACTGGAACGATTGAATATATATATATACACATTAAATGTATATATAGAACGAAATGAAATTTGCAGCAAAGATTAGATTTATACTGTGAAGAAAAAAAAAACTTAATATCTACCTACTGATTAATAACATTCTTCTTACTCTTATCTGACTGATAAAATCTCCATTCATTAAAAAATCATGTGTCATGTAGAAGCTCCGCCATCTCACCATCAGGTGCACCTATGTTTTAACATGGGAAGTATAGCACCTGAATATGCCCATGTTAAAGTATAGCACCTGAATATGCCCATGTTAAAGTATAGCACCTGAATATGCCCATGTTAAAGTATAGCACCTGAATATGCCCATGTTAAAGTATAGCACCTGAATATGCCCATGTTAAAGTATAGCACCTGAATATGCCCATGTTAAAGTATAGCACCTGAATATGCCCATGTTAAAGTATAGCACCTGAATATGCCCATGTTAAAGTATAGCACCAGACGAGCCAGAACCCCCTACTTTAAACCACTGATAGCCAATAAACTTTGTTACTTTTGCCAAGTTTATATAGTATTAAGATAGTTTTCTAATAAAAATGTTTGACAGGTCTGGCCAATTGCTTTCCCTTTTGGAATATTTTATAGTGTCCACAAAATCTTCTGTTCTTATTTCTGTAAAGCGAATGTTCTAATTTACAGTAAAAAACAGCAGTCGGATTAAGCAAAGGATTGAACTCAGACTTCCTTGATTGTACCATGACGTTCTAATAAATAAACCACTCTGGCCGTATAAAACATTTCTAGAATTAGCCTCTTTTGCGGCATGGTCGGCGACAACTTTCGTATTTTGAGCTGTCTCATTATATTTTAGATTGGGTGGCAATTGTAGACTATTAAACTAAATTTTAACCACGCCTCTTGTATTGAGCTCGGACTTGCTACATGCTACACCACTCTAATCATAAAAGAAACTACTATAATTACCATATACAGTAAATTTCCTTTAATCCGATTTTTCCTTATCCAATGAATCGGCATACCCGATAGTCCGACATGCCTTTCAAACGGCATTTAGATTCGTTCGGCTGTACTGAGGTACATTTACTGTAATAGACTAAATGAGTTTGTATTTTGTATTCAGATTTCTGTTCATTAAAATTACCTTATAATTTAAAAAGTAAGTAAAATGTTTTTCATATACTGTGGATTATTCCAGTCTATGCAATATTTTAAGCAAATAAATATCATATATATTGTCCATTATTTTAATTTAAATTAATTTTACACATTTTTTACCACATTTTAGTTTGACAATCGATAATCTGGCAAATTTGATTTTTCGTCACCTCTGAAGTCCCGAATATGTTGGATTATCGAAAATTAAATTATAGCTCCGATAATACGAGTATTATTTTGTTTTTGACTAGTTAATGCAGCAATTGATACTGAACGAGCTATATTTTGCAACAATAAGTTATCTTATGCTTTTTTCATATCCGCATCCACCTATCAAAGGAATCTTTTAACCTTTTCCCTTCTTTCGACGTTAAAGTCAAAGCATAACGAAGATATCTTCTTTCCTTATAGGAAGCTATCAAGAAGTCTAATGACAGAGTTTGCAGCATATTGCCACAACCAATTAGTGTCCAGAAAAATGAAGATCAGAGCAGACGATTTTCTTTATGAATATTATTTCATATCATTTGGTCTTACTTTTTTATTGGTCATCGGGAGTTCTTTTTGGTTACTTTCAACAATCAACAATGTCTTAGGAATACCACCTGATTACGACAGTCCTTCAAAGTTTATTTCGTATTTAGAGGAAGAACTGCTTTAATTTTTTAAATATAAATAGACAAGCAATACATGAGAGAAAAATGCAATGTAGGAAAAGACTTGTGCCTACGCGATATAAGAGGGAAAATGCAGGATAAAAAAGAACGTGTCTAAAATACAATATAAGAAAAGATCACGTCCAAGTGAAATATAAGCACGATAGTACTGTAGATACGGAAGTTCATCTGAGAGGTGATGAGTCAAGGAGAAGATTGAACGGTCCCTTTGGCTGTCACCCTCAATGGGTTCCAATCTGGGTTTCAATTTGGGTTCCAAACTAAGTTGGATGGTTTGGTTTTAAACAACAACAAATTCTGGTCAAAAATAAAAGAAAATCAAAATACCTATCTACAAAATTCAAATCACAAGTAGGACCTGTAGAAAAACATTCTGCAACCGAAATGTTTTCTTCCCAGGGCAATTTCAACTATTCTTCCTTCTGCACGATGCCAGGACAGCAAGACTTTGGTCCCAAGGTTTGGCTCACGGTAAACAGCCTGAGCAGCTTCTGCTTCATGCAACTTTCCTACCAATGTATGGTGTGATGTAGTGTCAATTTGTGGGAACTTCATCCCAACAATAGTGTAAACATTAAACATTCGTTTAGCCCAACATCGTCTTGTCAAGATTTAGATAGTCATTCTCAGAATTAACTGTCTGATAATCAGAACATACATTTAAAGGACTGTAAACATTATATATAAAGCCATTGTATAAAACAGAAATTAAGAATGTGGAAACATTTTTGTAATATGAACATCGAAAGTGAATATTTGACTATTACATTCTTCTTCATGAGTAAACTGAATTCAAGAGTCAATGGAAATAATTAAATTAAGCAAATTATAAATATTAGCATTGATATCAACCATCACGTAAGTATCATTCACATATTTGTTGCAGTTATTCATAAATTGTCATTTTTACGGTTGATTTGAACTACTTGTGTAACTTCCGAAAGTAGTTAGTTTCTTACTTTAATTTATAGCAGGACACTTTACAATTTTTGAAATTTTATTAACTCAGCAGGTGCTTTCAATCCTTTTGCTGGACGTTCACATAAATATATGGCTTTTTGTTGTTCATTGATAATATCCCTCTACCTGCTTTATTTACTGTGATTTTTACCATCTTTCTCTCATCTGGCTGTTGGCAACGGTTTTCCTACATTCAATCGCGCGTGTTGTCATCGGATAGTTGACGATATTGCTGTGCTAAGTGTAGGTCATATTTCTTGCTTGATGTGAAGGCTGTTTTTAACATTTTACAACATAGTTGAAAAGTGTTTATGACTTTTTAACACTTTACAACATAGTTGAAAAGTGTTTATGACTTTGTTCATTTTGTCTGTCTGTCTGTTAGCACGATAACTGCCGTAAAAATGACTTTATCAAAATGAAATTTTAGTATGTTGTTCAGACGGTCTGTGGGATCTATGAGAATATAAATAAATAATATCACTCAATTAATTTTGGATTGAACCCGGGTTGAAAAAATGAAATACATTGAACCCTATGGGACCTAATTATTCAAACATTTTTTAAGCAAATTTAAAATTCATAAATTGCTTCGAAAATTTTAGAAAATATTCAAATTATCCCATAAAATATATAAAAAAATTTCAGTAAAATATGTAAGGTAGTATTTTAAATAAAAATTATTTAATAATATAGGGAGAAAAACAAATTCAATTAAATTCTGACTCTTGTTATATCCTCCAGAAAGAAAAAGATATATAAAAAAGATATAGCTCTCAAAAAGTCATTGTCATTTTGTCCTAGAGTAGGCCCCATATACTACTTAAATATCTTTCCAAGACTTTAATTATTTTATATATGAGAGAGATTTCGCATTTTAAAATAAATATGGTTGATAACAATTTTTCGAATTTTTAAATAAAATTAAATTATTATGGTATTATGATGAATGAAACAATTAAAAAAATGTTTATAAAAGAAATGCTGCTTTTATATAGAGGCGATTTATATTTCGATGACGTCATTTGAATAAAGTTCATTTGTTTTCGATGAAGTTTTCAAATATAATAAATTATTGTAGTATAACGATAATTTAAAAAATATTATCGAGGAATGTATCGCATTTTAGAGATTGTTAAACCAAGCAATTTATATTTCAATGCCATCATTTGAATGAAGTTCATTTTCATCGATGAAGTTTTCAATTATAATAAATTAATGTAGTATTGTGATAATTTTTAAAATATTACCGAGGAATGTATCGTATTTTAGAAATGTTTATATTAAATTGCATTGAAGTTGGAAAGTGTTTCATAATCAATGCTTTATGCATGATTGATCTTTCTTGTTTACATTTGAAATCGGTTGATGTAATTAATTTTGTGAGTTGTGCTACTCTATATGATGTTTTATTACTTTTGAGTTTAGAACTGTTCATTACCAATACGAGTTTGAGACAGTTCAGTACTGAGTAAACAAATGTAGAAAACAATTGTACTGACTAAATTAACATAGAACTATTCAGCAAAGCTGTAAAATTGTACTTTTTTTAAGGAGAAAAGTCGTTTCAAAGAGGTTAAAAATGTTTTCAACATTTGCTTTATAACGAAAGAAATAGTACAAATATTATAACTGTTCAAATATTATAACTGTACATATATTCAAATATTATAACTGTTAAAAATATAACTGTTCAATTTCAGGATCATTTCAACCTACGAAGGACCTTCACTACCTTCCTTATGTTTCAGAGTTCTTACCCCTAACACACAAATTTCTTTTTTTGGAACTAACTTATGCTCTCATGTTTTGACAGAATTATGTGATCGTTTAGCACATTATGGTGAAGTTACCATCTATCAATTATCTTCTACAACAGAATTATATGTATTTATTGCGAGACCAGAAACAGATCTCACACGTGTTTTAGTGAGACAGTTTTATGCCAATTATTTATTGATCTGAAACTTCGGACAATACCTCCAGGCTGAATGATGCCAAGGTTTACGACACGTGAACCCAGAGGTCAGAAAACCCTAAATTTAGGGGCGTCAAGATAGAGGTGGCCGAGCGAACTCTTACGAAAATGTGAAGTAACGACAGTGGATGGAAAGGCAAGGCAATGGAGAAGGTGCTTGTTGCGTCATCCTGAATGCTACAAATCAGAGAAAAGGGGGAGTGACAGTCCCGAGGCAAAAAGAGCCACAACCTGTGACTTGATAACGACAGACACTTGTGGAATAACAGTTTGATGGCGATATAGAAGCACGATGACTTGGTTAATGAGAACTACAATACTCGTGCGACATGATGATATAACGATGATGATACTCAGTTAAAGATATATACGTATGACTTGGCGAATACAGATATAACTACGAGAATGACATAAGTGCGAGTGTTTGAGTTAGCAGTACAATATGATCGACGAATTTACGTGTCGATGCATTACACCACGAGTTACTGCTAGTAATAAGGACGACATCAAGTACGTGCTGCTAACAAAGTCCAAGACAGGCTTGAAGGTATGTGTTCCTCAAATATGATATCCGGTCTTAACCACATTTTAGGCATTTTTATATTGGTCTCACATGGTCCCTCCGCCGAAATAATTAATGAGAAGAATAAGTGTTGTAATTAAATAATTAAGTATTTTATATTGTTAATAAATGCTTTATTGTTAAAGTTAAAATGGTGTGATCCATTCAGTATTATAATAAGTAATTATTCTTTTACAGAACTCGCTCGAAAGATAATAATTGGAGGGTTAATAGCGGCACACATGCAATGTGCAATAATAATAAGTCCACTATGTACTAGTTTACGGCCATGTTAAAAAGATATAGAAATTATGTTGATGATAATTAAGCTAAAAGTTTAAGTTCCTGTTTTCTAACGGTTTCCCACATTTATTAATTGTCCATTTTGGCTTTGGAACAACTGAAAATAATAAAAATAAACAAATAAAACAGTAGCACTGTCCATTTGAGCAACTTGTTAGGCAAGTAAAATGCACACAATATTAAAAAAAAAAGCTAATATTTATAAAAATTTAAGCGGTTAGTAAAGGGAATAAATTACAACCTTAAATATCAGCAACGTAATCGAAATCAATCATATGGCTCTAATGAGGATGTTCTTATTAAATTTAGGCCTGAAATTATGTTTCATGATTTGCGCAAAATAACTGTCATCTTTGATCTTTCACAATTCAACTACTAAACTATGTAGCCAACTTTTCATTGCCAACATCTTGAATATAATGTTTGAAATGAAAACATTCGTGGGCACTTTTTTTTTCTTGTGAACACCAGGAGAAGGTGGCAGCTTACTAAATGCGGTATCAGCTGACATCAGTGTCACGAATTCGCATGCCCGGCCTCAGAACGATATCAGCAATTTTTTTTTTCGTTCCCGGGTGAGATTTTATTCGACTGGAATCGGACCCTATCAGCAAATTACATACCGAGAGAAGATTATGACTGTATTGTTTCATAGTGAGTGTCACCAACGTAAGTAATGAGTAAAAATACGATGTAATAAGAATGTGGTACGTAGAACTCAAACTGTTGTTAATGTAATAAACTAAAATAACTTTATTAAAAGCAACATACAACTCAAAATTAATGAGCATATTATCTTTAAGATATGTGCCTGAAGTTACGCTTCATTTTATTTAAACATCTGCCATCTCTGATATTTCACAATTAAATTATTAAACTGAGTTAATACAGCCAACTCAGGAGCTACTTAGATACATGCTGACTGATTTCGATTCAGCGTCAAATTTCAAAGGAGTTCAGAGGGTTCATTAAGGATTTCCATTTCCGTGTTTTTTCCATTTTCAGTTCAAAAATTTTATTTTTCTTAAAATTGTTCACAGATAGAACTTAGATGGTAACTGGTACTTAGATGGATTCAGAATAAAATTCTAGAGGAGGTTGGTAAGTTTACTAAGAATTTTTGCTTTCGGCCCTTTTTCCACTTCCGCTTCAAAACATTTCTATCAAACTTCAGGATTAGCTATAGATAGAGCTTAGATGATGACTGATATGGATTCAGAAATAAATTCTGAAGGGGCGGGGGTGACTCACTAAGGATTTCCCTTTCCGATTCTGGAGATGTCACTTTCAATTCAAAAATTTATATTTTTCTTTCAACATCCATTTCTCAATATCGGTTATAGAAATAGTTTAGATAAAAATTGATATGGATTCAGAATCAAATTTCAGAGGAGTTTGGAGGGTTCCCTAAGGAATTTCACCTGTTTTTTTCCCACTTCCGGTTTAAAAATATTCATTTTCATTGAAACATTTATTTCTTTGATCCAGCTATAGATATAGCTTTGGTGACTGATATGGATTTAGCATTAAGTTTCTTGGGTGGTAAGTGGATTCCCTAAAGATTTCAATTTCCGGCTCTTTTTTACTTTCTTTGAAACATCTAGTTTCTTTCAGAATCGGTTATAGACAGAGCTTAGATAATGAGTGATATGGATTCAGCATTAAATTTTGGTGGGAGTATTGGCTAGGGGGTCTCACCAAAGACCACTAGAAATATTAATTCGTTTAATGATATTTTCCTTACAACTATTTATCAGGATTAGCTATAGATAGGGCTTAGATGATATTAAATATGAATTCATAATGGAACTTTGGAAGAGGTAGGGTACGTCCACTTTCTGTTCTGGAGATGAAATTTTCGTTCTTTTCGTAAATTCGTATGACTGTGCAAAAGAGTAAAAAAAATTCTTAACAGTTCTATTGAAAACGTACACATCACTTACCACCATATGAGAGCTTCTTCGTAAATTCATTATGTTGCATGCTGCCTTTAACAAATTTTTGTAGTTTTAAAAAGTGGTAGTTTACACGAATTTTCTTTTTAAAAAAAAAGGCACGAACGAGTATGAAACATTTTTTTCGTATATATGTCAGGAAAAAAAAGCGAAACTGCAAATTACTTTAAAAATACCTCAAAATTATATATAATTTTCGTATATTTGAACCATTAAGTAGTTGTACATAACTATGTAAATTTAACTATTAATTTTTCATAATTTGAACAATTATCTTATTATTGGTAGTAAAGAATATGAATTTCAATTATCATTTCATACTGATGTTAATTAAGAAAGACATGTGTATTGTTATTTTCGAAAAATGTGCGCCAGAAAAAAAGATTTCGCATTTCAATGCATTGAAATGTGGATTTTCCGGAAAATTTTGAAACGGACCATTTTTCTAGAAAGCTTTCTACAGCGGAAAATTTTGAAATTGTTCTCAATATTGAATTTCAGCTGGAGTAATAAGTCTAGTGATTTTTATAAGTATTTAGTTTTATATTACATCTACAGTCAAACATATATTATATAACAATTGATAAAGAAGGGTTTAAATTTAGAAATATATAAACAGTTCTATGTATGAAATTTTCTTATACCTGTACTTTGCAGTCAGTAGCTATAATTTCATATTTTTCATACACGTGCTTTAGAAAAGTTATAAAATAATTCTATTTTATCTATGGCAAGAAATGTTTTTACTAAATCACAAATTTAAAGCATGACACAGAAGGAATAGTATGAAAAATAATTTTAAATTGTTTGGGCTATTCGAGATCATAAATAATTTACTGTTTATTATAAACATAAATTAATAAATATAATATTATGAGGAGAAATTAAAAACTGCTTATAATTGAAAAAATAATTATTAAATAGATATTAAATATTTAAAAAACATATTTACTGAAAATTTTCTATTAGTTTCTTTAAAAATTAATAAAAAGAAATATAAATTACTTCATTTATTATATGTATACCAAATAAATTTTTAAAATGCTTATATTTAAACCCTTTTTAAAAATAAATCATTATATATAATATTAAAAAATGTTCAAAAGTAACTGCCAGTAAATAAGTGGGTGTGTATCATGAGATAAAAGGGATGATTTTCTGGAAGATGAGCTAAGAATATATTTAGTACTATTAAAGCACTTAATTCAGTAGAATAACTTTGGAAATATATATATTTAGTTTTAATATTTCTATAAATTTTACGAAACTTAACTCTGAAAAAGTGGGCCTTTTAAAACTTCACCTACTTTTTTCTAGGAACGAGTAAAATGTTATTTGTACCTTTCTGATTATCATCCATCCTTTTTCTTCAAAATAAAGCACACACACACACACATTCTTCTCCCCCTTCTCAAAATTGCAAAACTCATGACCAAAGACATCTTTATACTTGCTTTTCGAAAGAAACAAAAATGCAGTTAGGAAAAATTACATTCTATTTTCAAATTATGCGGTGTTTTAATGGCCAATTTCCAAATGAGCAAACCAAACAACACAAAATTAACTTTATTTAATCTCAGAAACGCACAAAATGTCATAATTTATCTCCCAGTATTATTTATTGTTTGATTTCATTTTAAGAAATTTATTAGTTATTTATTTAAAAAAAAATATTTATACGTAAAATAAAATAATCAATTTAATCCATTCATTATCCATTTAAAAAATTCAATTTGGTATTTAAAAATATGTAATGTTCAATATTTTATTTTTAACTCAATTCATTTATTTTTTTTAATATATCTTTTATTTCGAATTCCCTCATTAATATTTATTTTTAAGAATGTGTAATTTACGTAAAATTCCCTCATCTTTAAAGTGCACACTTCAAATACCATATTGAGTAAAATCATTTACCTTTTTGTTGCCAACATCTCGGATACGAAACAACATCACGTAAAATAAAATAATCAATTTAATCTATTCAATATCCACTTAAAAAATTCAATTTGGTATTTAAAAAAAATATAATGTTCAATATTTTATTTTTAACTCAATTCATGTATTTTTTTTAATATATCTTTTATTTCGAATTCCCTCATTAATATTTATGTTTAAGAATGTGTAATTTACGTAAAATTCCCTCATCTTTTTTTAAAGTGCACACTTCAAATACCATATTGAGTAAAATCATTCACCTTCTTGTTGCCAACATCTCGGATGAAATATCAGAAAATAAAACATTCTAGTGCTGACAATGACTACCGTTGTATTCTTTCGACGTTTTCTTTCCGTGCAGGCACCAGAAGTGGATGACGTCTCACCAGACATCATGTCACCTGACATCAGTGTCACGGATTCGCACTCCCGCCCTCCGGACGTTATCGGCCATTTTTTCCCGTTTCTCCGGGAGTGTTTTTATTCGATTGGGACCCTATCAGCTTATTGTCTAGCGAGTAAAGATTATGAATTTCTTCTGTAGTTCTTTACTGAATGACAATCACGACACTGCCCGTGTGCACAAGTGAGCAAAGCTGCAGCCAGAAACAGAATTCAAGAAAGGATGGAATGAAATTCAAAGGTTGAGGGGGACTTTACAGTCTTGAAGAAGGGACTTATTATAAAAATTGGGGTGGGAGGGAAATGTACTAAAATAAGAATATTTAAATAAATTGCTTTATTAAATGAATATATAAATTAATTATAACTAAATAGGGTACTTTAATTGGAGACCACTATTATTGTGTGTTATTGAGTTAAAGTTTATGTGCAACAAAGCCTCTATTAATCATTAGTATCTGTAAAGTCTAAAAGTTATTATTATAATATTTCGAGTCATATACATTACTTTCTAAATTATTATCAAATTATTCACATTATATATATATATATATATATATATATATATATATATATATATATATATATATATATATATATATACATAATATGTTTATAACTTATGTTTAGAACTTTGGTGATTTTAATATTTCATAATTACTTGGAATAGGTTATTACTATTATATCTTTCTAATATATATGTATATATATATATATATATATATATATATATATATATATATATATATATATATATATATATATATATATATATCCAGCTTAGACTCACTGGACGGGTCTGGGAGTATTACCGTGAACGTTCGTACTGCCTCCCTGGTAGAATTTCGACTTGTTCATTCCGGTGCTTCTAGATTAAGCTGTTGAGGTTGATCGTGTATACACGTGGTGGAAGAAGAAGGGTTCATGCCGCATGGTGATACAAATTTTCTTAATGTGTCCTATTTTCATTTTTTCAATTTTTGTTGCCTGTAGTCTGAGTTTCAGCATTTATAGTGATGTGCTATTGCTTAATCTGAAACAGGCATTTGTTTGGGTTAATTAGAATTAAATACTCAGACCTGAAGATGAATTTAGTTCTGATTAATCATCGAATTTGGGACGGTGCTGTTCTTTTCTCTTATCGGCATTGTGGCCGTGAATTTGCTTCTATGGTGATGTTAATATTACTGGAATTGTTTTTTTCTTTTATTTTTTTTTCTTTACATAATTCTTATTATTACATATTTCAAATATATATATATATATATATATATATATATATATATATATATATATATATACACAGGGTGTCCAGTGCTATCCGGGCCCATTGGCTATTTCCTCAACCGTTAGTCACAGAGATACACTTCCAATTGCAAAAATGTTTTAAATTTTAAAATCTATTATCTTAGAAACAGTTTAAATCATCAAATGAATTTCTGAAAGAAATACGAAATATAAATTTTTATACAGTCCCCCGGTACTACCAATTATATTCAGCAAAATCATCCACATACAATTTTATGCAAAATAAAAAAAAGTCATCTTTTTACGACCAAAATTGACCGACTTATGGCTGTTTAAAGTTGAAGCACTTTTTGTTCTGAGAAGTGGGCAATACGGTCCCTGATTGGTTGGTTGCTTAAAACGGCAAATTTTTATGCGTGGAAAAGCGACTTAAGTCATAAAGTTTAATGCTGCATAATTCGGTGAATTTTGGTCGTAAAAGGAAGATTTATTTTAATTTTACATGGAATTGTATGAGGATGATTTTCCTAAATATAATTGGTAGGACCGGGGGACCGTATAAAAATTTATATTTTGTATTTCTTTCAGAAATGTATTTATTGATTTAAACTGTTTCTAAGATAATAGATTTTAAAATTTAAAACATTTTTGCAATTGGAAGTATATCTCTGGGACTAACGGTTGAGGAAATAGTCATTGGGCACCGATAGCTCTGCACAACCTTTATATATATATATATATATATATATATATATGTGTGTGTGTGTGTGTGTGTGTGTGTGTGTGTGTGTGTGTGTCTGTGTGTGTAAAGACTACTTGATAGTTTGGCTTCTTCGTATACAAATTAACAGTTTTAGACGAAATTCCATACGATTATTTTCTACTTCACTGCTGTTAGCCCCGTTCATGTTTTGAGTTCTAGATTCAGATGTTGTCAAGTTATCAATAAAAAACGCTCCCATAGAAATAGAACATAGTGAAGGCATATTTCCCTCCGAAACTTTATTCGAAGAAAATTAAATCATGTTGCTTAGCAACGGAATTATTTCAAATCTGTTTATACGAGTACGGCAGACGATATTCATTCAATCGATACAATGTAAATAATAAAGAAATTGATATAAAAATAAATTTTATAAAGAAACGATATTATATATTTTTGATTTGGATTATATCAGCTACGTCTTTGAGATACAGGATTATAAAAGTTATTGATATTTTCTATTTCTTAAGTCATCTGTTTTATTTAGGCAATGATTTTTCAAATTTATATATTTTCTATTGTGTGAACCGACTGCTACAAGAAGATAAAATGACCCGGGTATAACTTTTGCTATCATTTCATAGTTTTCATTGTAGCGTATGTTGGTCAAATGTTCATTCTTTTGCAAATTTGTTTTCAAACAGGATCAGGATGTTTTATTTTTTACGTTTGCCTGTGCCGATAATTTTCCTATCAAGAAGAAAGAATCTTCATCACATTTAAGGGAATTAAATTGTATTTTTTTTAATATAATTTTTTGAAGAACAGTATAATTTAGAATACTTCTAGACTTTGCATATTTTACATGCCAGGAAGCAGAAAATGTTTTCATTACACAAGGAATTAAATAAGGAATTTTTACACGGCAAATTCTTGCATCTCTCAAATTTGATTGAATTAGATAAACTTAGAGCTCTACAGTTCTTTAATGCACACTAGAATTGCTTTGGACCTACAGTTATAATAAATAAATAAATTGGCATCACGTCCATCGGTGGTAACTTTAAATTTTATATTGGCAGTATAAAACGTACTATTGGTATCCGTTTGGCAGAACATACTAGGGATGTCAAAGGCGGTAAATTTTCTACGCCCCTTGCTCAATTTGTTGTCAAAGAAAATTTCCGTCCCATTTTTTAAAGAACTTTCCTTCTTATGCGTTGTAATAACCCTCGTAATATTTTCCTTTTTGAATCTCTTTTTATTTATATTTACCGCGAGTCGATTTGTAATTTTGATCCGGTTCAGATTTTAAGTTATGCTTGGCGACTTATTCTCGACTCCATGCAATTCAAGTCTCTTCATAGTTATCTTTGGCGTCATCCTCTTGGGGATTGGGCTTGGCTGCCCCCTATTTTTATAAGAAAAAATTTTGAATTTGAAATTTCCGTAATAAAATTGTAAGGATTTTTTACTGTGCTTTTCGTGATTTATGTTCAATAGTCTTTTGAATTTGTGCAAAATGTTTTGTATTTTTGGATTCTCCTTAGCTAAACATATGTTTTCTGATAATTGTATTTATGCAAATTTGTCACCTTTTCTTTTCTGTATATGAACGATTATTTCTATTTCCATGTAGCCACTGATGAAGAGCGTATTTACGCTCGAAAGCGCTCTGGCCTTTTTTAAATTTTGTACGTCTTATAAGAAGTGAAATAAAGTCCTTCTATTATAGTTGTGTGCTTGTTGTTTCTGCTACAGTTATAAGTTGATTAAAAAATTATTACAAAGATGTAAGCATATACAGAGCTCGTTACCCGTACCCAGAAATCAAACACGAATTCTATGAATTTAAAGATTAGGGGCAGACTGTTTAACAACAGATGGGTCATTTAATCCGCGGAAAATCTTCTATGTGTAGAATGTCCATGTTAACTAGTATGTAGTAACAACAATGACGTAGTAATTACAGTGACTGTAGTAATTACAGTGACTGTAGAAATAGCAGTTCAGTTTGTATGTTAGTTTCTTTATGTGTTGTGTGTGTGGATCGCATTAGATCAATAGAAAAATTCTTGGACATACACCATAGCCTTCTTGTAAGCAGATGCAACTATTATACACACATAAAGTGATCTCCGAATTAGAATGGAACGCATCTTTACGATATGATCATTTTTGGTTTTGAAAGCATATTTTTGTGATAATTTTTAATATCATTTTCTTAATGTAATAATATGTAATATTTTTAGCATCTTTTCTACATTGGAGATGTAACTTTTGGATGGTAAGTTTGTAAAGTCTCGAGGAAAGGAAACTTTCTCTAAACCGAAAGTGACTTAATTATGTCCTACTGGAATGAAAATAATCAAAACTCCAAATATTCAGGGAATCCACTGAAATAAAGCAATGCGAAAAGTAAAGAACATATTTATTTACTAATTACATGTCTTCTTGCTTGAATAAGCAAACTTAAAGCGTACGACTTGTACATAGGTCAATATACAGAAATTACACATATATACATGCAATTACCAGTGGTATTAATACTCAAACCTTTTCATATTTGGTCAACCCATATGGAACATCGTATAAGAAAGTAAAGTTACAACCCTACCTTTATTGGGTTACTTGAAACGTATTTGCATTTTTTGTTACTGCAAGTTTAAGTAGATATCTATTTTGCAGTGCGAATTTAAAATGACACGATGTGCTTTGGATTTGAAATGAATTGAAGCATGTATATTGTATTATTTGTATCATTTGTATATTGTATGTATTGTATATTGTATATTTGTATATTGTATGTACATAGTAATGTATAGGGAATCCAAAATAATCTGTTCGAATTTTTTGAAATGTGACAGTCAAGTGCACAAAAGGCTATTGATTAGATTTTGGTACGACTTAAAAAAGAAAACTAGAATTTTTTTCGAAATGGCTTTCAAAAATTGAAAACACAAACAGAAGTAAGCGAATAAATATGAAAATATGTTAATTATTAATTCACTAATTTAGCGCCATTTTGTAACTTTAGCATCAGTTTTGCCAATTTTGAACCATATGAAAAAGTTGCCAACTTGGCAATATTTCGCCAAATAAATCGCAAAGTGTTATATGTTTGATGATACTCATTTTTATACAATTTTTAGATAAGTTTATTTATAAAACGAATAATATCTCGAGAACGATTCTAAGTTTGTGTTATTCGTTTTAGAATATAAAATTACGTGTATCATTATTTATTCAACATTATTAATTGCGCTAATTTTTTTTCAAGACTTTTACAAAAAAATTATTAGAAAATTTGAGGAACTTTTGATGGCGTTTAAAATCACTAGGGCTTCAGTATTGATGAATAGTAATAATCGTATTAAATTATGCTCAAAACGTCCCATTCGTTCGTGAGATATCGCATCTACAGACTCAAGGACACACACACACACACACACGCATATATATATATATATATACATACATACAAACATCATCTCAAAAACATTCGATTCTAGTTCAAGGATGCTTGAAACTTGATCCTCCGTCGAAAACTCGAATTCAAATTTTCGACGATATTGGAACAATACTTTCCCTATACATTACTATGTATGGAGGGAATGTAATATTGGACTATCTTCCCTGGTTGCGTCGGGCGTCGCACTAAACACAATAATTTCTTGTGCCTCTCGAATAGTACATAATTTCATTCGAATCGACCAATTTTATCGAGCTGTCAAAAACAGGGAATTTAACACTCTTCAAACATAAAGTTATAACCCCTTCACTAATAAATTTAACTTTGTTCAACAATGTATGGTACTTAGACAGGAAAATAGTCGTTTTAATCGAAAATTGGTTCTATCGCGTTGTCGATACTCGTGTACAAAATATTGACTCCGTTATGTTTAACCTTTTACTTACGGGTGGTACAGCGTCAATCCCAAATGAAGAACCTCTCAAATACCTGCATTTCTGCGAGGTTCTTCGTTTGAGATTGACGCTGCGTTAGTAGACATTTTCAGCCTTCTAGGTCACTGGATGAGAAGGGCTTTTGGAGGGTCTGGAAAAATATTTTTGACCTCCTCCCATTTTGTCTACCTCCGGGAAAGAAGCTGCAAATACAGCTCTGTAAGATTCTATCCCGCGATCGAGACTATAAGTGACTCAAATAATATCCAGCCTTATAAGTCACCTGGAGCTTCTGGTGGAAGTCTTTTAAAAAAATCCATTTTCTCCATCTCTGGAAAAGGTTATCAAATATATCTGGCTCCGTTAGGTTCTGTTCCGTATTCGGAACTATAAGTACGTAAAACATTACAGGGGGCTGCTGGAGGGTATGGAAAGAAACAAATACCTTAGACAATCATTAAATGAATATTGTATCCTTTTGCTATCATTAACAAAGGACGATTTCAGTTAAGGTATGCTGATAACATGTAGATCTATCGAAATCCAAAAGTCAAATTTTTTACTTCATCGTAATACATTCTTTTAAATATTCTGTGTATTGTAAGGAATGTAAAGATGGAATAAAGGTTACAAATAATTATGTGACACTAAATAATGTAAAACGTACGTTCATGAAACATGAAAATGACACAAAGAAGAGATTTCATATACGCATGACTAAAATGAATGAAAATAAAAGCGTGGATGCTTATTTTAATTAAATTTTATTACTGTTATTTTCTATGTTATCGAAAATTTTTTGTAAACAATTTTGTAAAAGGGAAATAAATAGCTGTAATACTGTGTAAAAGGGAAATAAATTGTTGTAGTACTGAATTAAAGGGAAAATGATAAGTGGGAATATAATGTTACAATTTGTGTAGCAACAGCCTTCTTTGTCAAATTACACATTGCATTTACATATTGTTTCGAATATTCTGCTGAATATTTTATCGGTATGTCGCAAGTGCAACTGCGTATTTGTTTTTATAAACCCATCATGGAATATTTATCACTGTGACAAAAGAATTCCTTCGCAGTATATTTCAGGACTCCTAAGATCATTGGAAACCAACGATGATCTACGTTAAGACTTCGTACAAGTTAAGACTTCAGTAGTTAAGGGAACTAGCGAAAATCGCTTTATTTTTTAGTTATGAAGATGTTTTGGTAACTGAAGGAAAATTTATTTTTTACGTTTCAGTGCATTTTAAAATAAAAGCGTGTTTTTAAAAGTTTTTTTTAATATATTTTAATTTGCCAAGGTTTTCTGACACTGTGAAAAACAGGCAGCGGGGATGGGGGTAAACTCAAATTGAATATTATGTAGTCATCAGGAATACGCAATTATGCAAAGTTTTAAGTCTATTAAACATCGGGAATTGGGTTATAAATTGATCACAAGATTTGAATGTAACAGAAAAACTGAAAAAATAGAAACAAAAACTAAAAACAAAAGCAAACAAACAAAAAAGGAAGTATCTTTACGTACAATTTACATTAAAAGCAATGCATATAGCACAAAATATACAGTACACTCAATAAACCGTGCATACAAACAAATACAAAATAACACTTTCCTAACCAAACCCTCTTTTTTCTTTTGAACTTCCATCCGGCGCTCCGCTAACATAAAACAAAACACGAATATTCCCTTTTATCAACTTCAAGACTCCGTTCAACAGGCCACTTGTTCGAGTCATGTGATATAAAACTGAAATAAAAAATATTCCCCAGCTTCTCTAAAATCCCTTTTGAAATCCTCAATTGATCCCTCGGTGGGGACTTCCGTGGGAATTTCAATTCTCAATCCGCGGTTACAGGGCATAAAGACAGTTAAACGAGCCATTTCAACCGGGCTGTTAAAATTGATTCGAAAGTAAATCTTTCTGAAAACCCCCTCCGGACTCACCCCTGTTGTAAAATAAAAAAGAAGAGATGAAAAAGATCAAATTGAGCAGACTTTTTTTCCCCGCTCTCAGTTTCTTTTAAAGCCGGCGTTTTATTTTTTAAAGGCCATTTAGTTTTTTAAAGCCAAACAATTGATGGCGAGTTAAACGTTTTCCGGGGACTTAGGCCACTTTTAAAGTGAATGGCTGTGTAAATATTTTGAAATCTTGACGATTTCGGAGTAATGTCTTTTGAAATATGAGTTATGTTGGCATACTTCTTTTTTATTAACAATTTAATGTACTGTATGTAAAAAATATATGCTTGTACTTACTTCGTATTTGTGTTAAAAAACTTGAAAATTAAGAAGCGAGAAAAGAAGACATCCGTTATGATAGTGTTGTTATGTGTTTCTTTGTTAAGTTATTTTGTCATTATTAAGTCTTTACATTTAACATTTTAAAAATTTCAGAGTTTCTGTGATGATATAACTTTTTCATTGCATATGTATTATATAAAAAATAAGTAAGAAAAAAGTAATTGTTCTTTTATACTACGAAGATAAACAGTTTTAAACACAATTTTATATTTAATAAGCTAGCTGTATAATTTCCATTAGTTAGCATTGCTCTATATAATAATAATTATAAAAATAATAACAATGATTTATAATAACATTAGAAAATAATAACAATACTCTAATTCTACAACGTTATACTTGTAAATATGATTTTTATAAATGTATGTTCGTTTTTATGCGAAAACAATGCAAGATAATTTAAGGTTATTCCTTACATAGTCAGAGTAGTGTAGCTGGTAGCATAATCGGATGCTACCTTCAAGACCTGGTTTAAGTTTTCTCTGTTGATCGATTATTATCTTGAGATGGAATTAAGTCCAATGCTGGGATTACACGTTCCAACATATTGATACAACAATCGTCAAAGAAGAAAAATAATTTTCTATGAAGTTTATTCCACTCTATAAATCGTTGCCTTGTCTATGAAAGGTGAAGAGCGCATGCAATATGGATAAAAATGTAAAATCTCTAGCTGGTTAGATTTTAATTAAAACAAAAAGAAAGATAATGATGCTGATGCAGCCAGAGATACATCACCATCACTTGCTTTGTACTTGTTTTGTACTCCTTCTTTACAAAGTACTTGAGATGCTTAATGACTTTCATAAAAATCATGTGCAAAAGTCTATATTCCATATTTTTACAAGGCCTCTAAATATAATTTGTACAGTCAAACCCCGATATGTCGAATTTGAAGGGAGTAGAAAAAAAAATCGAGATATCGAAAATTTGAAAAATTTTAAGGAATTCATAAAAGAATATATACATACTAGTTCTATATTTTACACATTTTAAAAAAAAATCACTTACTTTATTTTGCCGGAAGAGAATTGAGTATTACCCAAGAAAATGCTGACAACAAATAAAGCGAAGCTTGAAATGATTGGATACACATTTAATGTAATACTATATTCGTACATACATTGTTAAAATTTAATTTTGCATTTCTTTACTTTGCAAAATAGTCATCTATGATAGTTTGGTTACAGCCTACTGAATCCTTCAAAATCTATCACATTTTCCAAATGAGCTAGGCGGATCCAAATGAACTTAATTTTGTGGTGATAGTTTACTTTAAAACTGTGAGTAATACCTTGGTTCAAAGGCTGTAACTTAGAAGTTGTGTTTGGTGGCATGAAATGAACTTTCACGGATTTTAATTTCGGCACTCTATTTTGCGCTGTACAGTTGTCCAAGAAGAGAACACTATAGCGATTTTCACGGGACATTTTTCTGTCTAGTTCCTTCAACCAATTAGTAAAAATTTCGGCAGTCATCCAAGCTTTATTTTCGCAAAATAAGTCATTGGAAAAGATTTCATTCCTGAAAAACATCGAGGTTTAGCAGATTTACTTATCATAAGAGATTTGAACCTTTCTGAACCATCCATATTAGTGCAAAATAGCACAGTTAATTTTCTTTGCTCCTTTTCCCGTCATGACATGCTTCACCTTTAATGGCCATAGTTTTATCAGGCATACACTTAAAAAATAGTCCTGTTTCATCTGCATTAAACATATTTTTTGGATTGTATTTTACCAAATGAAAAGATGAAAATTGTAAAACGATCCAAATGGTAAGATGAAAAAATTCAAGATATCGAGAGTTTGATTAGAAAATTTTCGAGTTAAGGAGTTTGGTTTACATTAGTTTTATACCGTGCGTGACGGGAGATGAAAATATTTCGAGATATCGACAATTTCGAGTTACCAAGGTTCGACATATCGAGGTTCACCTGCGTAAATATTTTTATTAAACTTTTTGAGATGACAGCTTTAATCTATCCTTTTTTCTTGCTATCAAACTATTTATAAAAACAAAAATCTGATGTGGGCAGCACATGACTTTTCTTATATAATGCAATGAATTTACTACTTTTACAGTAAAAGAAAATGGGTTACTCTTATAGTAGATACTTATTTTCTTTCTAAGATATTGACATTTCGTCAATTAGTCGTCATTTTTATTGATTTAGCGTTATTTTTATCCATTTGGTCAGATTTTCGTTAATTTGGCAACATTTAAAAAAGTCGCCAAGTTGGCGACTTTCCGCCAAACTCTTAGCCAAAATCTCGCCACTCGTTATGGACGGAGAAATAAGTTATTCTTGTGACAGATTGCCGTTCAAATACAAAAGTATTACTCAAAGTAGCTTTTCTCGTGAAAAGGAACGAGCTAGATCCACGAGAACGATGTCACCAAATTTATTGCATGATATTACATATGAAAAGTGAACATGTTTCTCAACAGTTAATATTTTTTTTTAATTTATGGGATTTAAAAAAAAAATATTTGAAAAATGTGCAATATCTCGAGAACGGTTCATGTTAGCGTTCTAAAGTTTATGTCAATCGTTTTCTAAGGAAAAATAATAAGAAATGTCAATTTGCGTAACTTTAGTAAAGGTTTTAATTTATTGATGAATTTTTCAAAATTTCACTCGAAAATATAGGGGGTTCTGAACATTCGATTGTGTTTAAAAATAATAGGTTTCTAGTATTCACGAATTGTAATATTTGTACCAAATTTCATTCGAATCGCTCCGTTTGTTCATAAGATATCGTCTCAACAGTCTCATTGACGCACACACATACACTTTCACACACACACACACACAGACATCACCTCAAAAATGTTTCATTCGTGATCAGGGATGTTTGAAACGTGCTCTCCCGTCGATAACTCGAATTTGAATTCCCGTCACAATTACTTTCCTTATACATTATGTATATAAGGAAAGTAAAAATGAAAAAAAGGTATTATATCAGGTGAATACAGAGGATAAACAGCAATTTTCTGGCCAAATGAGTTTTCTTATATATTTATACTTTAATATTCTTCTATACGTTTATCGGTAAATACGGTCTGGCGTTATATTGATAAAATTTTTCTATTTTAGTATTCCTGTTTTAAAGATTCATCTCAACTTTAGGTTCTGTTTACACTTCCTGCAATACATGGTAATGTACAGGGAAAGTGTTGGGATCAAATCACAACTCGAGTTTTGGGACTTCTAGACGTTTTGGGACCTCTAGAACACGAAAAAACTATTTTTAGCTTGACCTCCGTGTGTGTGTCTGTCTGTGCAATGTATGTATCCCCCCTAATTCCAAAACTAATGGACCAAATTTTATAAAATTTGGTAGGTAAATCACTTGTGTGTGACCCTGGTGCTGATTAGTTTTTGTACGATTCGGGAAAAATAATCCGCCTTTTTTTGCAAAATGGCCTGCAAAAATTGTCTGTATCCACTCTAGCTGAAAAATTAATAGATTATATTTTATAACATTTGGTATATAAGTCACTTGTGGATTACTCTGGTGCTGATTATATTTTGGTACGATTCAGAAAAAAAATAACCTGACATTTTTTGCCAAATGGCCCGCAAAAATTGCCAAAATCTAAAATAAAAAACTACTTATGCTCAAATATATCAATTAAATGTTTGTTTTATGCTTAATTTTTAACCATAAAAAAATTAGACCAACCTCATTACACTAGGATTAGTCGTTCTCGAGATATTTCAGTTTTTTCGTGTTTTCCCTACGCCATCTTTGAAAATAAGTCCAGTTACTAAATGAGAACGAAAATTGAATTAAAAGTGCAAATTCAGTGTAATTTTAAATAATTATGGGTGTTATTTTGTGACATTAAACTCAATATAATGAATTATTGAAGAAATAAAGAGAACGTGAATATGAGTCTGCAGGGAAAGACGTGTGCTGTCCACATCAGATTTTTTTAGTTTGTTCATTTAGTAAAAGTAGAGAGGAAGTTTAATTGCTTCACAACAATTTAGAAATTAATATAATGCACCATGGTAATTTCACAACCAACAAAGAAGATTTTTCAGAGGGAACTAACTCTAAGAGGACTTTATGATATGCAAGGCACTCCCATTGCAGATACCAGCATATTTGGACTGGTTTCGCGCTTGTTATACGCTCGTGAGTATGAAATAGCCGTCATCTGCAATGACAGCAAGAAACTTACTATAAGCCACAACTTTTGCGAACTTCTACGGGAATTCACAATTTCAGTCCTTCCAAGCGGCCTGCATGGAATTTGTTTACAATTTGCTCATATGAATTTTATTTGCATTTAAGACCAACTTGGTATTCAGTTTGTTACACTAACTAGGCACAGATATATGATAAAGAAATTATTTACTTTTTTATTCTGAGAATAATTAAAGATAGGTGAATGACAAGGAATAAAAATACTCAAAATTGTTCAGTTTTATAATATTTCCCTGCACAGAACGATAACTAGAACATAGTCAAACTTTTGAAAACGTGAATATGGAATTTTGTGAAAAAGAATAATACTTTAATTATATTGTGTTGCCATCTATGTACAGAATGAGGTGATAAAATTTAAAGACAGGTGACTTGCAAAAAAAGCTAGGGGACAGTTGTAAAAAATTAATTTAAAATATTGCTTTAATGCATAGTGGATTTTTTATTACTGTTTGTATTTTAAATTGTCTAATTTAATATAAAATATCAAATTAAAAGAAAACTAGAAAATGAAGGCTTGTAAATGAAGTTGTGATTTTATTATTTGGCTGTTGGGACACACAGGGGAATGACATTTAATAAAAAAACTAAATTTTTAAATATTAAAAATATACATTGTTTAGCTAATGGGTGACAAATATGAACTATAATATAGTAAAACTGATCCGTGTACAAAATCAGTCCCAAGTCATGCAAACTTTTATTGAAACACCAGGGACATGTAAAACTCCTGTTTACAGAAAATGACCCGTATGTTTGGTGTTTAGAAAATAATCATGAGAAAATACACTGTCTCTGTCTGTTTGTATATGCCTGTTCCGATTGGCGATAAATTTATCGACCTTGGCGACTAATCTGAAACAATATCATCAACTTAATGACTTTCGGTAAATATCGCCAAGTTGGCGAAAATTATATCACTTTTGAAAATTTAATTTAATTTCTTTGCTAACAGCTGTAGCTTTCATGGAATTATTAATTAAGTATTTTTGATTAAAAATAAGAGTAAATTTAATTTGTTCGGGTGACATGTACGTTTTATTAATGTGGATTATATGGGTACTTTTTATTAATGTGGATTATGCGGTATTTAATTATTCAAAGCAGGCTGGTAGGTTGTAAGAAAGCTGTCACATAATTTTATAATCCTTGTCATATGACATGCTATATACAGTGGTGGTTAAAATAAAATTCATCATCCAAATATTTCCACGACTTTGATCGAGAGAAAGGACAGTAACACGTTTAGAGGGGTATTTAAAATGATTAATACTGATGATGAGGATATGCTGTAATGCACAAACATTATTTATTTAGGAATGTTTATGGTGAAATATTCAGAAATAATGAGGAATATGTGACATTCTTATTTTATTAAATATGTAATAATAAAGATAAATATGTGACATTCTTATTTTATTAAATATGAAATAATAAAGATAAATATGTGACATTCTGATATTATTAAATATTTGTTGATAAAGAGTTTTTCATAATTATAGAATTATTTTTAAATTTTCGAGATGAGATAGAATACTGCTTACTTTTCCATAATAATGGGTAAAGGGGGGGAGGATGCAGTAATGTACAAACATTATTTATTTAGGTGTTTCTATGTGTGAAATACTCCTAATTAATGAGAAATATGTGATATTCTAATTTTGTTAAATATTTAACAAGAAATAATTTTTTATAATTAAAAAATGTTTTCTTAAAGTTTCAAGGTTACATGGAGTAATGTAAAAGTACGTTTTCATGTAAAGGTAAATTCACTGAAAATAGGATGCATGTTATGCTATATTAAATAGCATAGGTATATTATGCTATATTAAATAGCATAGGTATATTATGCTATATTAATTAGCATAGCTATATTATGCTATATTAAATAGCATAGGTATATTATGCTATATTAAATAGCATAGGTATATTATGCTATATTAAATATTTATTTTGAAACTGCTGAAGAAGTCAATAATATTGCGTCAAATTTGTCATCAAGCATGATAGACAAAGTTATTTTCTTTTCTAATGTATATATGTTTTGCAACTGAAAACTATAAATAAAGATTTTATGCC
Source organism: Amaurobius ferox (assembly GCA_951213105.1). Taxonomy (NCBI): domain Eukaryota; kingdom Metazoa; phylum Arthropoda; class Arachnida; order Araneae; family Amaurobiidae; genus Amaurobius; species Amaurobius ferox. The sequence goes on along the minus strand of OX578148.1, from coordinate 45,119,491 downwards.
ATCGATAAATAAAACCATTTTCGCTATGATACCTGACGAAAAATACAACAAACTGAAACTTTCTTCAACAGAATTCTTTTTTTAAAACACCTAGTATATATTATTTTTACTTTTTCTATAGACTTCTCAGCAACCGACCTACAAGAGTAACCGAATATCCCACACAGCATTAAAAATAGAAAGTGGCTTTAACGAAGATTTTAACAAGAAGTTTCCTATTCTGGGTCCATTTTGTATCGAAATATATTGCCTCAGAAGATCTTATTTTGTCCACTACGGAGATGTGTATCTTTTTAAAATAGCCTTTAAGGTTTGTCAAATTGTTTATACTCTATGTTCCGTTTAAAAATATAGCGTCGTGAATATATGGTTTATTTCTGAAAATTTTAATCATAATTCTGACAGTTGGAGTTTAATTTTAACTTGACAGATTTTTTTTCAGTTTTGAAAATTTTCAGCTATTCTTACTGTCCCTATAGCATACATGGTATAATGTATCGGAATATAAGTTACAGGAATGAAATTGATTGATTTTATATAGAGAAGCAGACGATTTTATACCACTGCTTTTCTGAAGAAGTTTAAGTTTCCAAGTAAAATAAATTATTGTAGTACTGTGATAATTTTAAAAATATCACCGCTGAATGTATCGCATGTTAGAGATGTTTAAATAAAATTGCATTTCAGTTGGAAAGTGTTTTATAATCCAAGCTTTATGCATGATTAATCTTTCTTGTTATTTCAATTTTTCGATTACTGGCCATTCCATGGAGCTAAAAAGAATTAACTCTCTCTAACTTCATGGGTCATATAATTAAGCTCAAACTAATTTATCTATAAATCAATTTCGCATTCATTTCATTATTTAAAAAGTGAATTCTAAGATAAAGTAAGGAGCAAGTCTCTCTAACTCCATGGTTTAAATATTCAAATTCTGATTTTTACTTTTCTTATATACATAATGTATAAAGAAAGTATTGTGACGGGGTTGAAAATTCGAATTCAAGTTTTCGAAGGGAGAGCAAGTTTCAAACATCCCTGATCACGAATCGAACATTTTTAAGATGCTGTTCGTGTGTGTGTGTGTGTGTGTCAGTGAGTCTGTGGAGATGATATCTCATGAACGAATGGAGCGATTCTAATGAATTTGGTATAAAAGTCAGAATCCGTAAATATTGGAAGCCTATTGTTTTAAAACACAATCGAATGTTCAACCCCTCCCCTAAATTTTCGAGTGAAATTTTGAAAAAATCATAAAAAAATCAAAACCTTTAATAAAGTTATGCAAATAGACATTTCTTATGTAATTTTTCTTTAGAAAACGATTGACATAAATTTTAGAACGCTAGCATGAACCGTTCTCGAGAAATTGCACATTTTTGAAATAAATTTATCAAAAAATCCCATAAATTAAAAAAATATATTAACTATTATGAAACATGTTCACTTTTCATATGTAATATCATGCGACAAATTGGGTGACATCATTCTCGTGGATCTAACTCGTTCTATTCACGAGAAAAGATACTTTGAGTAATACTTTTGTATTTGAACGCCAATAGTCATTTATCTGCTGTAAGAATAACATATTTCTTCGTCCATAACGCTTGGCGGTATTTTGGCGACGAGTTTAGCGGAATGTCGCCAACTTGGCGACTTTTTTAAATGTTGTCAAATTAACGAAAATCTTGCCAAATGGATAAAAATGACGCTAAATCAATGAAAATGACGACTAATTGTAGAAAGTTCAATATCTTGGAAATAATATAAGTATCTACTATAAGAATAACATTTTTTAACTATAAAACTAGTAAATTCATTGCATTATATAAGGAAAGTCGTGTGCTGCCTACATCAGATTTTTTAAATTGAGAAGATCGTCTTTCCTATGTAGCTGAATCATGGAGATAAAGGGATGATTTTACTTTTAACTTCATGAGCTCAGTACATTTTACCGTTTACTTACTTCTTCAGAGACATGAAAATCGCATAAGTTTGCATTTGCGTCATGTTGTGGCAACATCTTCGACCTGTGATACAAATCCTTTATGTCACCTCGATGGGCAATACAGACACAGATTAAGTGTTGTCTTTTATTATTTTTGATATTTTAGCCCGAAAGCCGGTTTTAAAAGTATTGGATCCAATTTTGATAACAAAACTTGATAAGCTGAAATTTGAAGTTGAACCAGTAATTGCTATATTGCGCCTAGTTATACTGACTTCAATATTACCTCGTGTAAATATAAGGAATGCCTTAAATATCTTCACAATCTGTTTGAAATATATCATGTACGCTCAAACCGGTAATCGAACCCTGAATCTTCGAACTAGCCAGCCAACGCTTTACCGCTGAGCTACACGAAATTGCAAGCTCTTTTTGCTGAAGTGGACTCTGCATTCTCCACCTTCTAATGTCAGATTGGCGTGCAACTGACAATCTGACTGACCACCTCCTGCTATTTTTACGTCAGGTTAGCCTCCTGGTGTTGTTTTTATCCTCCAGGTTAATTTCCTGTGTGGACGGTATCCTTTCCCTTTTGAAATCGTTCTTCCCATATCCCAGAGTCCACAGAGTCTGTGCTAGACGTACTAGGGTCACGTTCAGACCTTCGACATCTTCACACTAACCTACAGGGTGATTTGTTCGGGCACCATTGTAAAGAACCTTGCTGCTCCAACCGGGAATCGAACCCTGGGTCTTCAAACTGGCCAGCTGACGCTCTATCGTAAACTCTGATTGTCGACGCCGATTGCAAACTCTGATTGTCGACGCCGATTGCAAACTCTGATTGCCAACTCTGGTTGTCGAAGTGTATTATAGTAATTTATCTCTGCAGTATAGTGATAAATTACTATAATTCACTTATAGTAAATGAGATAAATTACTATAATTCACTTATAGTAAATGAGATAAATTACTATAATTCATTTATAGTAAATGAGACAAATTACTATAATTCACTTATAGTAAATGAGACAAATTACTATAATTCACTTATAGTAAATGAGATAAATTACTATAATTCACTTATAGTAAATGAGATAAATTACTATAATTCACTTATAGTAAATGAGATAAATTACTATAATTCACTAGTAAATGTCAACCATTTCTATACAAATCAACACCGCAGTAAATCTAAAATATTTTCTCAACTACACCGACGTAAAATAAAAGCCCAAACTCTCCTCCCCCCCAAAAAGATTCTCTTTAAAACTACCTACTACATTTTATTTTATTTTTTTATTTTCCCACCAACGTTTCAGCAACCGACCACCTACAAGTGCAACTAAATCTCCCACGAGAATTTTAGAGGATCAATATACTGGATTTAACGAAGATTTTTTAAGCAAGAACTTTTCGGCAGCGGGTCCATTTCTTAGCGACGTATATTGTCTGTCCCAGAGGATTTACTTTCTGCTCAGCTCAGGAAAGTGTATCCTTTTTAAATTGCTTTTAAGGTTTGTCAGTTTCCTAATACTCCGAGTTCGAAGTTAAAACATAAAGTGATAAAATAAATTTCTTGGTTCGTTGCTAAAGATTTTAATCTTGTTCCCCTGTTTAGTTTTATTTGAACTTGATGGATATTTTTAGTTTGCCCTGCGGAGAGCTATTTTTATGTACATAGGTTTAGACATTTTATAGCCGTTAGTTTAGTAATTTTTATTAAAGGTCCGAAAATTTATATAGCGTGAGAAATAGTTTGTCTAAAAGTTTATTCAGACATAATTTTCAATTAAAATACAGGGTGATTATAATTGAAGTTGCGATTTTAAAACGCTGTAAAGTAAGAACCACTGTCAGAATGGTCAATCTGGTCAGAATGACCTGAAATTTGACATGAGTATACGTGAAGCAATGGAATTTTGTTTGGCGAATGAAAAGAAATACTTCAAAAATGTACCGATAGATGGCACTATTTTTGCCACACACGGGGTGTTATTAGCCGAAAGAAACCAATAGTCAACTAAAGAAAACGACAATTTAATCAACATTACATAATTTAATAATTGATTGAAACATCACGAAAACATGAAACAAGCACCTACGATATACACAAGAAATGTTCAATATGTAGGTTGAAAGCGCAAAACAGCATGTTCCACAACAGATCGGAGTGTATCAGAAGTGATGCTGTGGATGTGATGCGTAATGCGTGCTTTTAAGTCAGCCAAATTCGCAGTCTGACCACTGTACACAACATTCTTGAGGTGCCCCCAAAGCCAGAAGTCACAAGGATTAAGGTCAGGTGAACGTGGCGGCCAGACTGCTGGAAAATGATGGCTGATAATCCTGTCATTTCCGAAATGGATATTCAGCAGCTGCTTCACTGTTGTTGCAATTTGCGGAAGAGCGCCATCTTGCATAAAAGTTGTGTTATCCAGACATTGACCCTGTTGAAGTGCGGGAATGATGTGGTTCCGCGAAAGAGCTTCATACCGCTGACCAGTGACGGTACAAGTAACGAGGCTCTCAGGACCTATCTCCTCGAAAAAGAATGGGCCAACAATAAACGTGGCCGTAAACCCGCACCACACAGTGATCTTTGCAGAAAGAAGAGGCAATGGGAATGGATTCTCGTTCGTCCATGTTCTGCAATTTTGCGTATTGACAGCACCTTGCAGGTGGAAATGGGCTTCGCCTGTCCACAAAATGTTCCATGGCCATCCATCGTCCACTTCCATAAGAGCAAAAAAATTGTAGCGCGAAAACTTCTTGTTGTGGCAGGTCAGCAGGAAGCAACTCCTGAATATGCGTAATTTTGTACGGATAACGTTGCAGGATGTTTCGTAAAATTTTACGGACCGTGCTGACAGGCATGTCTAACGATCGGGTAATTCCCCGTGCACTTCAGCTTCCACTACTGGCTAACACTACTGGTCATCTCTTCTTGTAACTCTCAAGCCACTTATTCCACTGATGTCTCAACAATTACTTTCCTCCCACTGCCATTTTTCACTCCCAATGAACCAATCTCTTCAAATTTAAGAATCATCTTCCGTAGGCCAAATTCAGACATTGGACCAGATTTCAAGCCCTTTAATGTCCGGATCCTCCCGAGAGCAGTTAACACAGTTGTGAATCTGTTCATGAAGATCATTTGTTGTTGAAGGTTTGCTTTTCTTTTTAATGTATTTTAACTTTTTAATGTATTTTTATTCCTGCACGCTGTAAGTGGGACTACGTCCTGTAGCTTGCGTCTTTTTCAAATAAATGAATGAAATAAAAATAAATAAATAAATAAACAGTCACCGTTCTGGTAGAAAATCTTAACGAGCAAATCACGATCCTTTAGTGACAGAGTCATTTACAAGACACTCAATGAGAACTGTATATGCTCCTCTTTTTCATCACAACTGCAATGTGAGGTGCGTATGCTCAGTTTTAATTAGCATACCCCCAGGATAGAGGTGTGTTTCCGCGCACAAACTAGTGGCTAATTTTTTCTTTCTTTGTCAAGCAAATTCCATGTTGGATTTGTACATTGCCATCCACCGGTACATTTTTGAAGTAATTTTTATTTTCGCCAAACAAAATGCCATTGCTTCACGTATACTCAGGTCAAATATCAGATCATTCTGGCCAGTCGTTATTACATTACAGCTTTTTAAAATCGCAACTTTAATTATAATCACCCTTTAGATATATTTACACATGCATTTTAGTGTCATTAAAAATTGTTAAAAATTGTATTTATCACTTTTCTTAACTTAATTATAAAGCCCACTTAATGAGCGTTATTAACCACTTATAACGAGCTGCTTAACTTAACTATAGGAACCACTTATAGCAAGCCGCTTTAGACTCACAAATATGCCTGCTAAATCAGGATTTTCTTTAAATTCGGAGTGATGTTCCGGATGTCTGTTTAAATCCATTCTGATGCAAAAAAAAATCTGATGTGGGCAACACATGACTTTCCTTATATAATGCAATGAATTTACTACGTTTACAGTTTAAAAAAATCTGATGTGGGCAACACATGACTTTCCTAATAAATTGTAATGAATTTACTACTTTTACAGTAAAAAAATAGGTTTTTCTTATAGCAGATACTAATATTCGTTCCAAGATATTGAATTTTCGACAATTAGTCGTCATTTTCATTGATTTAGCGTCGTTTTTTTGCATTTGGCGAGATTTTCGTTAATTTGGCAACATTTCAAAAAGTCGCCAAGTTGGCGACATTCCGCCAAATTCGTCGCCAAAATTTCGCCAAGCGTTATGGACGAAGAAATAACTTGTTCTTACAACAGAAAAATGACTATTGGCGTTCAAATACAAAAGTATTACTCAAAGTATCTTTTTTCATGAATGGAACGAGCTAGATCTACGAGAATGATGTCACCCAATTTATCGCATGGTATTACATATGAAAAGTGAACATGTTTCTCAATAAGAAATATTTTTTTTTTCATTTTATATGACTTTTTAATAATTTTTTTGAAAAGTGTACAATATCTCGAGAACGGTCCATGTTAGTGTTCTAAAATTTATGTCAATCGTTTTCTAATGAAAAATTACATTAGAAATGTCTATTTGCGTAACTTTATTAGTGGTTTTGATTTTTTGACGATTTTTTTAAAATTTTATTCGAAAATTTAGGAGGGTTCTGAACATTCGATTACGTATAAAAACAATAGACTTCCAGTGTTTACGGATTGTGATTTTTGTACCAAATTGGGTTCGAATCGGTCCTTTCTTTCGTCAGTTATCGTCTCCACAGACTCACTGACACACACACACATACTTTCACACACACACACACACACACACACACACACAGACATCACTTCAAAAATATTCGATTCGTGATCAGGGATGCTTGAAACGTGCTCTCCCGTCGAAAACTCGAATTCGAATTTTCGACCCCGTCACAATACTTTCCTTATACATTATGTATATAAGGAAAGTAATATACAGTCAGAAGTTAAGCGATATTAAGCAGTTATTGCTATTTATCTTTATTTAAAAAATCCTGCAATTTTTACTTTCCTTATATACATAATGTATAAGGAAAGTATTGTGACGGGGTCGAAAATTCGAATTCGAGTTTTTGACGGAAGAGCACGTTTCAAGTATCCCTGATTACGAATCGAACATTTTTGAAGTGATGTCTGTCTGTGTGTGTGTGTGTGTCAGTGAGTCTGTGGAGACGATAACTGATGAACAAATGGACCAATTCGAACGAAATTTGGTACAAAAATCACAATCCGCAAACACTGGAAGCCTATTGTTTTTATACTCAATCGAATGTTCGATCGTTGTTTTTATACTCAATCGAATGAAATTTAAAAAAAATTGTCAAAAAATCAAAACCACTAATAAAGTTACGCAAATAGACATTTTGTATGTAATTTTTCATTAGAAAACGATTGGCATAAATTTTAGAACGCTAACATGAACCGTTCTCGAGATATTGCACATTTTTCAAAAAAATTATCAAATAGTCATACAAAAAAAAAAATTCCTATTCAGAAACATGTTCATTTTTCATATATAATACCATGCGATAAATTGGGTGACATCATTCTCGTGGATCTAGCTCGTTCCATTCATGGAAAAAGATACTTTGAGTAATACGTTTGTATTTGAACGCCAATAGTCATTTATCTGCTGTAAGAATAACTTATTTCCTCGTCCATAACGCTTGGCGAGATTGTGGCTACGAATTTGGCGGAATATCGCCAACTTGGCGACTTTTTGAAAAGTTGTCAAATTAACGTAAATCTCGCCAAATGGATAGAAATGACGCTAAATCAATGAAAACGACTACTAATTGTGGAAAATTCAATATCTTGGAAAGAATATTAGTATCTACTATAAGAAAAACCTATTTTTTTTTACTGTAAAAGTAGTAAATTCATTACATTATGTAAGGAAAGTCATGTGTTGCCCGCATCAGATTTTTTAACGCTGCATTACTAGCAGACGGCAAAATGTATAGTTATGAAATTTCACATATAGACTGATATGGACCCGTAGATCTGCAAGACGAGCTTGAAAATCTGATTCAGGTTTCAGTTAACAAAATATTAATTGATATAATTTTGCATTGTCAGTATGGGCAAAGATTTACTGGGTCGAGCCGATTTCCAACTTCTTTGTCATTGGTTGCCATCAAAAACGTCACATACATGGCCGAGGACAATGTTGCTGTTGATTCCTATAAACAGAGCATTTTGCAACGATTGTTGTTATGAACAATTGTGACTAATAACTAATCAATATGTAATGTGTTATTATTGAAGTTAACAAAAGCAATGTGTTATTGCTGATTTGTAAACGCAATTAAACAAAGTAATTTCGAAAACTGATCTTTCGTGATCACGATTGTTACAACTTTTAACATGCCTATCTGTTAAATTGAAATAGTTTAATTTGTTCACATTTTAAACTACGTGCGTTGTATAATCGTTTAATTTTTGAATTAAATAGTTATCTGGTTATCAATAATCTTATCGCATTTGGAAAGAAATCTGAAAACGTTGTAGGCCGTCAGGTTAGGGACGTGGGTGGGGTTCTGTGAGTTGGTGAGCACAAGTGAACTAGTGTTGATGTTGAAACCCAGACCGTCCGACCTACCAGAAAGGTGTAAGGTAACTGTTTGGACGGTCGGGAAGTGCCACCCAATTTAGACCGGAACCCAGTGGGGGAGGCATCCACAGGGACCGTACCCTCCTTCCCCTACCACCAACCTCTCGGAAGGACTTTCGGACCCACATGTTTAACGTGATCGTACTCCGCATGAACACGGCGGCAGTTTTGGCAGCGGCTGGAATCGAACCCGGGCCTACCGAGTGCAACTCCAGCGCGCTAACCAATGGGCTACCGCGCCCGAAGTGAACTAGTGTAGCAGGCCGGTCCAAATAGTTTGTGATGCAAGGGAAGGAACTAACTATTAAAAAAAACCCATAAATAAACAATGTTCTAAATTAAAAAAAAAAATGAACAGGAAATTATTTAATAATAATCATTGATATTATAGTTATTAATGTTATAGTTACTAAGTTGTAAATTATTAATGACTGGAACCAGTGCTATGATATAATATTCTTGCACGGTAGTCGACAATTTTATAATTTATATAATTTGGGCTTAATTGACCACTATACAATTATTTCAATTATACAATCTGATATACCATTCTAATATACAATTATCCTCATAGTAAACCTCAAATGAAATCTTATTTTGGACGGAATTATTATTATATATAATTATTTCATGCCCAATGATTTATCTATAATTTGATTTTTTAATAATTTAAGAGGAATATTTTCAAATATGAATTGTCATTATACCGAAGATGTATTTGTTGAAAATATAGATTCAGACATACCTGAATGAAATTATATCACATATTTAGCGTGTGCTCAAACATATCAAATGGTATTTTACTTTAAATAACATCACTGAGATAATTTTTTTCCGTCTCCTTAAAAATATATAACAATATCTATAGTCCAAATACAAAGTTTATTTCCAAATAAATTCTAACAACTGTAATAAAAATCAAACAAAACGTTATACTGAAACTTTTCCCCCACAAAACACACGATGAATCAAAACTTTAAAAAAATAATTCTTTTTAAAACTCCGGGAACATTTCATTTATTTACTTTTCCCTCTGACTTCTCAGCAAGTGACCACCTACAAGTGATACTAAATCTCCCAAGCGAATTTAACGATCAATAGTAGATGCAACGAAGATTTTTAAACAAGAACTTTCCGATTATGGGCCCATTTTGTAGAAAGGTGTATTGCTGTCTCAGGGGATTTCAACTGCGTGTGCACTTTCTTTTTAAATCTCTTTTAAATGTTGTCTATTTATTACTGATTTGAGAGTTATATAAAATTACACTGAAATATATATAATTTTGATCATTTTGCAGTGAATTTTATTTCAACGCATTATTAAGGCCTGTCAAAGACAGCATGACTTGTAAGGATTAACAGCTTCTATTCTCAACTTCTTATTTTTCAAGCACTGTCTTCCCCGGGGGAAGAAGAGTTTAAATTTAAATAGCAGCCGCACAGATTGCGAACGGCATGTGGCGCTGGGAATCAGGTTCAAAAGAGGCGAAGTGAGAAGTACGAGTTGGAAAGTGGCGTGTGTGGCTGCAGCCGACGGCAGAAAGGGTGAACCATGTATATTCTGATTTATTATTTATAAATTACGTTAATGGGTGTTTATTTTATGATTTTCTTCAGTTTTAAGAATAAACTTGTTGTTTTCATCAAAAGATACCTGCGTATTCTTCCCACCACCTTTACGAACTTTTAAAAATTAAGTTGTGCGACATTATCAATTAAAATTAAGTTGTGATATTATCAGTTACAATTAAGTGGAGATATTTTGTTTGCAATGTATGGCAATTAGCGTTGAAGATAATTTTTTTATTCGAAATTTGGCTCAGTTGGGTTCTGAAACAGGGTCGATAATTTTTTTTCAACAACCCAGGTCGTCCGGCTTACCCGAGAGTTATGGCCAACAAGATGGGCGACCGGGAGAAGACTACCCCCAGTCCTCAGGAGGCTGAGGAGATAGCTCGTTTACTGAAATCTGGATAGATACTATAAATATGCAAAGATGTAGCCTTCTAAGTCACCTGGTGCCCTGGTGCTTCCGAAGGGTCTGGAAAGACCAGATTCCCTAGTTTATCCGCTTCCGGGGGAGAAATCGAAATTATGACTCTGTTAAGTTCTGATCCATGGCTGATACTATAAATATGCAAATATTAATCTTCCTAGATTTTGTGGGACTTGTGGAGGATGTGGAAATATTTTTAGAAAACTTCCTATTTTGTACTCCACCCCGAGGCATCGAAAATATGGGATGCTCTGTCCACTATAACAGTGGTCTATGCTATAACGGTGTGGTCTATACTATAACAGTGAGGTGTGTACTATAACAGTGCAGAGGTTTAGCCATCAAATTCATCAGAGGGAGCTTCTGGAGAATCGGAAAAGACTTAATTTTATGTTCTTCACGCCCCTGGCGGGAAAAGTGAAAATCCGGTTGCGTTAAGCGGTCCGGTCCCACGGTTGATGATATAAGTATGCAAATATTGAGCTGTCTAAGGTCAAAGGAGGGCTTCTGAGGAGGGGGCCTGAAAAGGCAAAAACAAGTTAGCTAATTATTATATATGATAGATATTTTCAGCTTACTTTGCGATTTTTAGCGGTTTTGGAAAACTTGAGGTTTTAGAATTATTCTCTAATAGAAACGTTTCAGTTGATGTGAAATGATATCAGATAAGTTGTCTAACATGGAGCTCAATTACTACGAGTTAATGTAGCAAATAAGATGAAAACACAAAACAGAACATAGTTTTGAGGTTAAAATATTTAATGAGATAGAAGTAATATTCAGAAGACTATGTTTATTCACAATAGCACAAGTTATAGCTCTCTTGGAGATGCCTTTTCAACACTTTACAAGATAGCTAAAAAGTGTTTATGACTTTGTTCATTCTGTCTGTCTGTTTGTCTGTCCGTTCGCACGATAACTGTCGTAAAAATGACTTTATCAAAATGAAATTTTAGTATGTTGTTGAGACGGTCTGTGGGACATATGGGAATGTAAATGAATAATATCACCCAATTAGCTTTGGATTGAACCCGAAGTGAATAAACGAAATTCATCCCTACGGGACTTAATTTTTCAAACATTTTTTAACCGAATTTAAAATTCACAAATTGCTTCGAAAATTTTAGGACATATTTAAATTATCCCATAAAATATATGAAAAAAAATTCAGCAAAATATGTTCGGTTGTATTTTTAAATAAAAATTAAAATAGTAACTGCACCCATATTATATGAAAAGATCAGCCGATCCACTTCAAAATAAAATAAGGCATACATCTTGTGCCAAAATCGTGATTTTTAAAGTTCCTTTTAATTTATATCTAGTGTTGCATCCGTCCTAAAATGGCTTTATTTTTTATTTTTTTCTGTTCATCTACATTCATGTCCAAAAGTTAAGCATAATTCGTAAAGTCCGAAAAATTCGGAGTTAATATGGATACAATAATTCACAATCAGTTGTGGAGAATCATTTGACGAAGGTAAACCATTGTGCATATGCAAAACAGTTCAGTCGACGTCGACATGCGCAAAGCATCGGTTCATGTCGGAACGAGTATTAAACGGCCTCGAGCGGCATGGCCATTTGAGGCAGAATTTCGCAATTGCTGTGGTACGGAGCGTTGTCAACATTAAAAAAAGTCGAAAGATGTCACAAAGATATCAACTGGACACATGCTCCTGAAGGGATGAATTATTGGTATACTGGAATCCGTTTGATCCCAAATCGAAGAGTTTCGAATTCTGAATGTGCCTCAGTGTGTCAGAGTGTGATCTCCAGACTGTGACAGAGGTCTTAAACCGCTGGAGATGTTACCCGACGACCGGTACCAGGTCGGCCAAGGGTATCAACCGCTCGGCAAGACCGATATTTGGTGATAACTGTGCGACGTCAGAGGAACCGTTCTGTCAGACAACTGGGTTCAGTCCTGACAGCCGCCACAGGAGTCACGGTTTCGAGTCAAACTGTTTACAGGAGACTCATACAAGTTGGTCTCTATGCCAGACGACCAGCAGTTTGCATTCACCTGACGACTGCACAGAAACGCGCGCGTTTACAGTGCAGTTTGGAACATCGGCAGTGGAGTGGACAACAGTGGTGCAATGTCATGTTCAGTGACGAGTCCAGGTTTAGCCTGCAAAGTGATTCTCGTCGTACCATGATCTGGAGAGAACGTGGAACGCGTTTTCACCCGGGAAACATCACGGAAAGACATCGTTTTCCGTCTGGGCAGGCATCATGATGGACGGCCACACAGACCTCTACATCTTTGACACGGGGTAGGTTACCGGTCAAAGATACAGAGACGAAGTCCTTGAGAAGAAGACGAAGTCCTCCTTGTCGTTTGAAAACGTTAAGTTTAACGTACTAAATTGGAAATAATTTATATTTTTATAAATGAATTAATATTGTTGAGAATTACAAATGAATTAATATTTACAAATGGATTAATATTATTTTATATAATTAGGTGAAAGTAAATTAGTAATGTTGTAGATAATATTGCTGACAATAATTACAACATCTTTGTTAAAAACCAGTGGGCTTCGCTCCCTGGCCAACACTCTCGCCAATTCCAGTATCTCACTGGTGTTGGATTGTGAGCTCTTTCACGCCGCCTGTTACGTGGGCCAACGGCCCTACCGTGCTGAAAACACCGGTTCTCGTTAGGTCAACCGAAGTCAAGCAGCATCGGGCGCGGTTAGTACTTGGGTGGGTGACCACCTGGGAACACCGCGTGCTGTTGGCACATTTCAGGCGCGTAGCCGGGTGGTTTGCGCGCTGGATTTGCACGCTGCCACAACTGCCGCCGTGTTTATGCGGAGTACGATCACGTTAAACATGTGGGTCCGTAAGTCCTTCCGAGAGGTTGGTGGTAGGAGAAGGAAGGTACGGTCCCTGTGGATGCCTCCCCCACTGGGTTCCGGTCTAAATTGGGTGGCATTTCCCGGCCGTCCAAGCGGCTACCTTACACCTTTCTGGTAGGTCGGACGGTCTGGGTCTCAACAACAACGCCGCCTGTTACGTAGGCGTAATACGCCCGTTAGGTATCCGCTCCTTGTTTTCTGGTACTCACTAATCCTTGTAGATCGATTCCCGAGTTCTTTCAACTCGGACAAGCGCACACAACCTCCCAATCGGTTCATACAACTTCGCCCATATTGAAGAAAAATGTTCACTTCAAAAGTGCATAAAAGTAGAATAAAATAAATTTAAATAAAACTAAATTGAAAACTAAACTAAAGTGAAATTGAAATAAGGGCTTCATTTTAAAAAAAGTCAACTATGTAGGTACATGCCAGCAAACATTTGTGGTCTGTTCAGGAAACAAACTTGCAGCTCAAATACTCAAAACACCTTTGTCTTTGCCATTAAATATGTCTTAAACTACGGATTAAATCTAAAAACGGTTTATTTCAGCTTATTTTCTTAAGATTTCGCTCAATTATACAAAATTCATGTTTTTATATAAATGTAGTTTTTATTTGTAGATGTTATGTTTTTATATATCTGTAGTTTTGGGGTACAGAACTCAGGGGTCAGGAAATTTGTCAAACAGCGGCGGCGGCGTCAGATACATTTTTACAATATATAGAGAAAATACTGCGATTTTTTGCCTTTGCATTGCGAGCACACGAAAGAAACGTACAGTTCCGAAATTTTTATAAATCCGTAGATGTGGAAGACAAGCTTTCAATTTTTATTTAAACTCTAGTTAATTAAATATTAATCAATATAAAATACAGCTTTTACAGTATGAGTAAAGATTTGATGGACCAATTCGATTTCCAACTTTTCTCAAATTGATTGCTGGCAGACACGTCATAAAGATGGTCCAGTACTGAATAGTTATACCTTTTACTGTTGATTACTTAGGAGCGTTTCGCAGCTATAATTTTCATGAACAATTACGATTATAATGTAATTATTAATGCGGTTAACAATTATATGTCTTAGTGTTGATTCTTATAAGCAGAGCGATTTGCAACTATGATTGCCATGGACAATTAAGATGCAATTATTAATACAGTTAACATTATTAATACAGTTAAGTTCATATGCCTTATTTAATATGTATAATACACTTTGTGCGAAGAATATGAAAAAATTGAGCAGCGTATAAAAGCCCAAATAGCACAATAATACAGCATATAGTTGTTTCGAGGATACGCTAGATCTCCATCGTCAGTGCAGGAAAACAAGCAAACCCAATGTCCAAAAGAGGAATGGATACAAGGATTCAATGACAATCCAATTACGGAGTGTCCAGACAGCCGAAGACTGCCTTTAAACTTCAATCTAAGGGTCAGCTGGGAAATAGTGATAAAAGATAAATTACGGAAGAGAAGTTTAAAAAAAAAAACGGACGATGCTCTTCGATCCTGATTGTGACGAATCAGAATTGAGATCTGTTGAGTCGCAGAATTTGGAAAAGGAGGAAGAAGTTCCTTGAGAAAGAAAGGTGAGAGTGGGAGGGATCTAGCTGTGCTCCTTGGAACATTGGCCTTCAATCGTTGAAGGCTGTGTTATAAAAAAAAACAAAGCAGGGGTGGAGCTCAGCTGGATTGGTCTAAAACAGGAATTCAGATCTATACAGAAAGTACGCTAAGACTTCCATATAGAATCTGAATTTTGTCAAATTCATTATCAGCTGCCTTCATTTTTGAATTAAATAAATTTACTTCTAAATACGTAACTAAAAATGTATCATATGCCAAACGCTTCCAAAACAACCCCGACGACTTTCCCAAAGTCTCCACACCCCACTAATAAAATTCAAAATCCCAAACCCACCCAAACTGCTGAGATTAATAAAGAAAATGAACTTAACCAATCCATTATTGGAATATTACTTTAATTCGAAAGCCACTATAGCCCAGAACTCATCTACGAATGCTTCACCAATGTCCTCCCTAAAATGAAGACCGCTGATAATGACTTAGACATAATTCACATTTTATATGGAAGTCTTAACGGATTTTCTGTATAGTTCTGAATTCCTGTTTTAGGATAATTCAGTTGAACTCCATCGCCGCGTTTTTATAACGCAGCCTTCAATGATTCAAGGGCCAGTGTTCCACGGAGCACAGCTAGACCCCTCCCGCTCTCACCTTTCTTTCTCGAGGAACATTTTCCTCTTTTTCCAAATTCTGCGACTCAACAGATCTCAATTGTGATTCGTCACAATCGGGATGGAAGAGAATCGCCCATTTTTTGAAAATTCTCTTCTGTAATTTATCTTTTATCACTATTTCCCAGCCGAGGAATGGGGGCGAAAGGAAGAAGCAGGGGATTATAAGACTTGGATTACGAGAGAGCCAATCAAAAAGCAGCATGAAGAAAGTACCTTTCGGATTTCGCATTTGTTGGTTCTCTTGTAATGACGAAGGGGATCCAGCGTATCCCCGAAACGACTGTATACTGCATTATTGTGTTATTTGTGCTTTCATACATTGCTCAAGTTTTTCTTATAAGTCTTATTGTTGACTTTTATAAAACAAGGTTATTACGAAACCTAACTTTTTATGGTCACAAATTATATATTTACTTGGTGATTATTAATACATCTCAGATTAGGTTCCGATTATCCAATTAAATGCATAATCACTATACAGATGGGATCATTATTATTCTAAATGCTATGTTATGAGCATGGCTAGAATACGTAATACTCACAATTACATTTTAAATAATTTACCTCTATCTCGATGTACTCATATTATGGATTTGGGTGTCACTTTCAATGATACTTTTAACTTTCAGAGACATATCGATAATACTATTAAAAGAGCCTAACAAAGACTTGGTTTCACCTTAAGACGATCTCGTGTTTTTGCCAGGTCTGATCCCATTATTTGTATTTATAATACCCTTGTTAAACCAATTTTGTAATATTGTGCAGTGATCTAGGACCCTGTTTACAATCTGCATTCGCAACGAATAGAAGTCGTGCAAAATAAACTTTTACGGACTATTGATTACAGATTGACTGGCTATTATCCTTATAATATGCATACGAGTGAACTCAGACAAAAATATAATTTAATGTATCTTAAAAAAAGAAGAAAATGGTCCTGTCTCTTGTTTTACTATAAAGTTTTAAATAATACTATTGATTGCCCCTCTTTATATTCTTGCCTGGAATTTCATATACCTGTCAATAATGCTAGGAAAAAAACTTTGTTTCATAATACTACTGTTAAACACAATTACATTAAATGCTATTCTATCTATAAATTTATTGATCTATATAATACATTTTGTACTGATATTGATATATTTAATTTGACTCCCGCCTGTTTTAAAAAAGCCTGTTTGAATGTGCTTGATATGTATACTACCTAGTATTCTTGTATTTTATGTTCTGTTCTTCTTATATTTGAGTGGCTACTATAACTGGATTTTATCTGTAGTTGCCACGTAAATTGAATAAATTGAATAACTTATACGTTTATTTATTTTTAACCTCTGTATATAAGAAATATAGACGCCCACACTTTAGCTAAAATATTTTCTACAGAAAAACAGCAAATTATACAAGCTAAAACTTTTCAAAAAGTATTCTTTCTGAAACTCCGTAGTATATTTCCCCCCACCGACATCTCAGTACCTTACCACCTACAAGTGAAACTAAATCTCCCACGAGAATTTGGAGATCAATAGTGGATTTAACGAAGATTTTTAAACAAGAACTTTCCGATTCTGGTCCCATTTCAGAGCGAGTTATATTGCTGTCTCAGAGGATTTAGTTTTTGCCCCGACTGGACAAGGGTATCCTTTTTAAATTGCTTTTAAGGTTTGTCAATTTCTTAATACGTAGAGTCTGGAGTTAAAATATAGCGCAATAAAAATAATTTTCTTGGTTTATTGATAACGGTTTTAATCTTTTCCCTGTTGATTATAGAGTTTTTATTTGAACTTGAAGTATATTTTCTCTTCGTTTGGTGGGGTTTTTCTCTTCACTATTTTGGGAAACTATCCTGTTTTTAACTTTTTCTAACATTGTGTGATAAGTTTCTTAAGTGGGTGTGAGGAAATACAACTCGGGAAGTTGTTCATAAAAGAATAAAATACTTTGTCACGTTTCGATTAAATTCGGGATTATGGAAATATAGAAATTGAAAGGAAATAATTAAAGTTAATAAAATGTAAAAATGAATTATGGAAATATGAGAGTGATAACATGACAAAGAATATGAAATATGAAAAATAGTCAGCAAATAAAGTAGGATTTATCTATGATAGTTGTAGTCCCCGGAACTGATAATTTCACAAAAATAAAAAATTAATATTTGATACGGCCATTCAATCTAAAAAAAATGTTAATTCGTAAAAATTTTACCTCACCTAATTAGATCGAAAGAAACTTATTTACCCCATTTCATTTTATGAAAAATTCGCTATCAATAATTGAAATCCTTAACTTATTCCATTTTCGCTCAGCAGGTGTAATTGCCTGTTGCTCTTGCATACGTGCAGCTGCGACTCTCCTGTTAAGCAGGCTTAATACGCCCTAAATAAGCGCCTAAAAACGTCTTAGATCGCAGCATGGTCACTTAATATGCCTTGGGCCGGCGGTGGGCACATCGACCGCTGTACATAATACGACTGTGTATGCGCTAAGTACGTCTATTGATCGCTGCGTGACAGTATACTCTAAATAAGCTCCTTTAATATGCCTTAAATACGCTCCTAGACGTTTGTGTGGGCGTAGTACACCCTAATAAGCCCTTCTAAAAAGCCTTAAATAAGAGCGCTGGACGCATCAAATGTGTGTGTGTGTGTGGGGGGGGGGGGGGAGTGTTAAACATTTTTTTTAAAATCAACAGTACGTTTACTGAATTAAAGTATTTGCACTCAAAAATATTCCTCGGGACATCATTTTTGTCGTTATCATTCACCTTATTTCTTACCGTATTCCGAGAACATAAGTCCAAAGGAGCATTTTTAGAGGCTGCGTCTGATAATGCGAGTGACGTCACTAGCCGAACACCTGCCTTTGCAACTCCCAAACACAATCATCATCATCATCATAACTCATCGTACCCAGTAGCATATAAGGCCCTCAGCTTGATTCGCCACCCTGGTCGATCATGTGCCGTAGTTCTTGCTTCTGACCAACTCGCCCATCCCACCTGATTTCTTTCTTGTTCCATTAGTCTCCTCCAAGTTAGCTTGGGTCGACCTCGTGATCGTGTTTCCTCGTCCGTCCATGTATGTACCACAGCAGGGATGTTATGCTGTGGCATTCTCAAAACATGTCCAGTCCATCTCCATCTCCGGTTTTCATTTCGATTGCTTTCTGTCCAGTACTCTTTATAAAGTTCGGTATTGGTAATAATATAAGGCCAAAATACTCCCAAAATTTCTTCAGATATTTAGTCTGCTAGGCATTCAACTTGTTGCATTAGTCCTTTGTTAATTTCTATGTTTCGGCTCCATACAATAAAACGCTTTTCATTAAGGAATCTAAAAGGGTGATTTTGGCTTTTAAATTAAGGTTATTAGCTCTCCATACTTTATATAGTTTCCTGAAATAATTTTGAGCCTTTGGAATTCTTATTTTAAATTCATCGTCTGTTCCACCCTCCTTGCTCACCAGTACTCCAAGGTAAGTAAAGCCATTTACATCAACAATGGGTTCATCATCTAGTTTTGCATTTTCAGAAATTTTTCATTGATTCTTAAGACTTTTGTTTTACTTTTATTGATTCGTAAACCAGTAGCTTTAGCAAACTTGTTAAGGCTATTAGTCTTTTGTTGTAGATCACAAAATCTAGAAGCCAAAAGAACAATGTCATCTGCCAAATCTAAATCTTCCAAGACAGATGTGAATCCTAAATAATACAAGGAGTATTTGTATAGGAGCCTTACCTGCCATCACACGACGTGCACTCTCAAATTCGATGAAATCCAAGAAAGAGAATTGTCACATAGCAATTCCCGCCTATCAATGTTTGTGCGCCAGCAAGAAGAGGAGATTCTTTCACCAGGCCATTGGTCAAGGTTTCTTAAAAATTAACACTACATTTATACCTAATAATAATTATAATTAATGAACGGACGGCTTTAGGATGTCTTTTTGTTTTGGAGTAGTGTTAGATATTTAAAAGAGCTGCTGTTAAATTACGAAGACTGGATTGTCAATCAATTTTTATGTCGTGTCGTATTTTTAAATTTGAGGGCATCTTTAAAACACCAAAAGTGTATCTTAATTAAAAATTCACGAAAATTCGTCCATTGATAGTACGAATTTCGTTTAAAGTTTATTTGAAAGATAATTTTTCAGACTTTCTCATTGGGTTAAGATAGAAACGCTGCAACAATATTTTCGATAGCTAAGGAGCCGATTTGTGCGAACATCGCTCAAAATTGCGCTTCAACATTTAATACCTAAAAAACTAATTTGATGGAAATCTCGATGATGTGTTCCCCTCGATAACTAATGTACTCTTGTACCAAATTTCATGATGTACGACGCTTAGATTTTCAGCTACAAGCAACACAAACAGACAAACACACACATACACCTTCCTTTATTTTTATAGACTCGAAAATGTACTCAGCGTTGCTTGCGGAATTTAAAATTCAAACCTTTAATTAAAGCCTTACCTGAACTCACAGCAAATTCTCGAAACCCAAAGAACGCTTAACAATATGCTCTGTTATAACAACAGCCACAATAACAACAACCAAAAAGAAAGAAAAAAACTGCTACGATGATAGTGTTAAAAGTGAAAACTCTGCGAGAATATCCCGAGGGTTTACTATTTCAGTAGATTAGGCCTTCAACACACGGAAACTATATATTATTTAACAATTCACGAAAATGTATCTTTCAATAGTACGGATTCCGTTCAACGTTTGTTTGAAAGAGAACTTTTTGATTTTTTTGGATAGTGTCAAGATGGGAACTGAACTCTGTGATAATATTTTCGGCCACTAAGGAAACAATTTTTATGAAAATCGTGCTAAAATATAAAATAAATTAAGAGACAAATTTATATACATAACTAATAAACTAGTTATTAATATATTTAAATTATTATTATATAATTAATAATCTAAAAAAAATCAAATTCATAAAAAATCTCGCCGAAATGCAGGTCCTGAAGTACCTATTTCCCTGGTCCTGAAGTACCTGTTACTATGGTCCTGAAGTACCCATTTCCCTGGTCCTGAAGTATCTATTTCCCTGGTCCTGAAGCACCTATTACCCGGTCCTGAAGTATCTATTTCTCTGGTACTGAAGTGCCTATTTCCCTGTCCTGAAGTACCTATTTCCCTGGTCCTGAAGTACCTATTTTCTTGGTCCTGAAGTACTATTTTCCTGGTCCTGAAGTACCTATTTGCCTGGTTCTGAAGTACCTGTATACCAAATTTCACGAAGCATAGATTTTTCGGTGAAGGCGAAACAAACAGGTAGACATCTTCCTTTATTATTATATATAATTATTGATAGATAACTATTTAATTAAAATATTTTCCAGCGATTTCAAATACTTTTGCTTTCTGGGTTCAGGGGATACAAAACATTTCACAATCCGAATGTGTTCATGACGCAACTGGATAGCCCTACATAAGTGTAGTTATATAATATATGCAGTACAATTAATATTTAAAGTTTTTTTCCAAAATAACGCTTAATAGCTCGTTATTATAGATAAAAGTTACATTCTGGATCATAGGTTCTCAACCTTTTTTTGCCCACCGCCCACTTTGCGAATATTTTTTTTTCCTAATGCCCCCCCAATTTTTCTTACTTGCGAATCTGAAACAGCTATTGCCACGATTATATTTAAACGTGTAATATTATATACTATAGTCGTAAGATAGGATATGGCCCTATCCTATTTCTGAGTTTAAAGAAGACTGTTTCAATGAGAACAATTAAAAAGCATACTTAATTATATTGAAAAGTATTTTTATTAACATTCAAAAGACATTGAATTTATAACTTATCGAATGAGAAGGTTGAATTTGATGCATTTTAAGGAGTTTGTTAATATCAGGCTCGATTTTACTTAAAAACAACCGTAAGTCGCCGCGTTCAGTAACATGGAGCCGATTTCTCTTTTTAGTTAGCAACGTTGCTATAGCACTAAATCCACGTTCAGCTAAATAGGAAGATGGGAATGCTATCAGAAATCGTTGAACAATCGACCATAATCCTGGGTACAGTTGCAAAATCGGCTTATGCAGTCAAAATTCTTGGTAGCCATTCTTGAATTTAATTTTTAATTCTTCATTTGTCGTCAGTTCTAGTAGTTCTTCTTCTAACTGGGATGATCCTGCTGTGTTGACATTTGACAAAGGATCCAAAACCCAGTCTGATATGTCCATGTTTAAAATGTCCTGGAATCGTTCCTTGAAATCACTTTGGAGGTTTTCCAAGTGTTGACAGTAAACAAGCAAGTCGTCGTGCTTGAATGATACTGCTGATAAATTTGGGAAGTTATTGAATTCGCGTCTGCCGATATTTCTTTTGTATAATAGCAGTTTGGACACGAAAGCAGCAACGCTATTTGTCTTAATCAAGTTAAAGTCGTCGCCTTGAAGTTGGAGATTGACATCATTAAACAATTTATATAGGTCTGTCAAGTACGCAATATCTTTTTTTGATGAGATAAGGTTGTCGCGCAATTCCGTGTCTTTGTTTCCTAGGAACTCTATCACAGACCCAAACAGATTGTAAAATCGAGTCAAACAAGTACCTTTTGACAGCCAGCGCACCTCTGTGTGAAGCAGCAATCGGTTGAAATCTTCATCATTGGAAATGCAAAGCTGACTAAATAATCTGTCATTCAACGAGTTTCTTCTGATTTTATTAACTGCTCTGATAACATATTGCAGTGATGTATGGAGGCGTTCACTCAAATTTTTCGCAACCAAATGCTGGCGATGAATTACGCAATGCACAGCAAGCACGTCAGGAATTTTATTTTTCAAGCACGCTATGAAGCTTTTGTGACGCCCTGTCATAGTCGATGCGTCATCCGTAGCAACTGACAAAATATTATTAAAAGGAATTTCCTTTTCGTCACAAAACTTTTCCAGTGTATTAAATATGGTTTCTCCTTTTGTATCTGTTTCCAAATTCGTAGCAAACAATAGTTCTTGACATATTTTCTCATCTTTGATAAACCTCACGTATAACAATAACAATGCTTCATTGGTTGGTAAAGTGGACTCGTCCAGCTGAATTGAAAATTGACAAGTTTGCAGATGATTGCACAATGATTCTACAATATTTTCAGCCATCTCATCAATTCGTCTTTGCACAGAACTATTGCTCAAAGGAATTTTTCGGATAATATCTGCAGCTGGTTTATGGAGCACAGTGGTTATTACTTCATTTACTGCTGGTAAAAGTAAATCTTCCCCAATAGTATGTGGTTTGCATGTTTTAGAAATCAACAATGAGATATTGTACGAAGCTCGAAGTCCGTCATCGTCTTGCTTAGAAGCTGATGAAAAAAGTTTTGATACAGTTGGCTGAATTTCGTACTTCTTTTTCATGTCTTGAAAATAGGTCACATCTTTGTCTTTCTTATCCGGGTGTATTTTATTAAAATGATCTTGAAGCCTAGAAGGCTTCATCGCTTCATTTGAAAATGTTTTTTGACGAATAAGGCACATTGGCGATGATGGATTTGTGGGATTTTCGATAAATCCGTACTTAATATAATCCACACTATACTGCCGTCTCTTCTTTTTTGCTTCCGACATGGTTTTTACTTTACAGATACGTGAGTAGTATTAGTGTACTTTTAAAACCCTGTCATCAATTGCGCGCGATAATGCTAATGAAAATAAAATGAACAATCACTGCCTTTATATAGGTTGGAGACATATAACACGCATCCACAGGAATAAGATAAATATGCAGTGACTCGTTTATAACAACCGGCGCCGAAGTAAAACGCGGGGGCAAGGGTGATGCGGGAGCAGAGTGCGGGTTAGAACAAGCACAGATAATACTGTCAATTCTTGTAGGATTGCAAAAATCACGTTATTTAACAAAAACTTGTTATAACTGAATTGCTACAAGCATATTTTTTTGCTATTTTTTATTAACAGGCTTTTGTTAACTTTACCTGCATTTATATATGAGATATTTCACGTGAAATTGGAAGATTTGAACATTTTTAATTCAAATCTAAAATTAAAAATTTTTATATCATCCAATTGAATGTAGATCTGAATGTAAGGGAATCTTTAAGTTCAATTTTCATGCACTTCCCGAACTACCAAAATATGTGAATTTTCGCACACGTGATAAAAATGATTAAAATACATACAATAACAAAAATTAACCAATATTAAAGTTTACTTTAGTTAGTACGTGATTAGCGTGTTTTTTTTGTCTTTTTTTTAAAGTATATTTTTTTAATCTGCCCACCGCCCCTCCGTACCATCTCAACGCCCCCTAATTTTCTCTGAGTCTTCTACTGCCCCCCTGAAAGTCTCAAACGCCCACAAGGGGGCGTTATCGCCCATTGAGAACCTATGTTCTAGATAAAAGTGATTACGGCTGAAACATGAAGAAACCGTAATCTGGAAAGTTCAACTAGACATTATTTGTTCTGCATATTTCAATTTTTTCTGTAGCCTTACACGGCACGGCGTCGTAGATTTATTCGAGATATTACCAAAAGCGAAGACAGGCCAAAATAATTTTTTACATATAATATAGTTCTTGAATATTATTGGAATATATGGTACATACGGAACACAAATAGCACTTTCAATTTTTTGTAAACCCTTACTCTGTTGTGCAATAAAATAATGTTATTCTTTTAGGGCTGAACTAACGGCTGTCCAAATGACTGCCCAAATGGCTGTCGTTGAAAAATAAATCAAACTATGACTTGTCAGGCTATGGATAAAATAAAATCTAAATTTTGACTTGACATGGCAAAATTAGTGACAACATGAAATTCCTACCACAGAGGTATATCAATTTCCGAATTTCTTTTTTGTCACTTAAGCACCTGTGAATGTTAGCGTGTAGGAGGCGAAGCCTCCCGACTTGCAAAGTGAGTTACGTGGGTTGGTGAGAGAAGTGTAATGAACTGGGGCAGCTATACCATCAATTGCGTGCTAGCGGGATTATTGCGGTTCGAGAGTGGTGTGACGACTGGAGCGCAAGTCCTGCAGGCGGGTCCGCAGAAGTCACTTGACATGCGCACCGGAACAGCGTTGGATGCGGTCGATAAAGAGACTCCCACCAGCTCACTACTTGGCTATGACCATGCGATGGACGAGGAGGGTGATTTTATCTTTTTGCTTTGTGTGTAACTGAATTCTTTGACGTTTGGGTGATGATACGGACAGCGGTGTCGTACTTCGGTGTATTGGAATGATGGAGATTGGAATAATCAGGCATAATATTTCAATAACAACATTCATTTCTTTATTTGGCAAAACAGGAACATTCATTTGTATAAATTCAACAATCTTTCCACCAAGAAGGATGAGAATACATTGGAATTCCGTATCAGGAACATACTTCCGTTTCAGGATCAAAATGACAAACATCTCACCATATTGCATAATTATCCATTACAATTCAAATCTTAGAAGGCGCGGCATTTTAATATTGCATCGGTTGATCTTAACAATTAAATTTAAAAGAAATAAATAATTTAGAATTAGGCATTTTCGATTTCCATGCCTGCTAGGGTAAAACGCGATCAACCCCGTCAAACTCTTATCGCCAACTGCACTAATCACAATATTCTGACTGAAGCGTCTTAGTGTCAATGCGCCTTTGCTCATGACGAAACGGTAAAGAGTTCCAATGCATTTCAATACGAAATGCGATTCCGGATAAATGTACAAACGCGCAGGGATGTAACAATTCACCAAGGGTTACCGAAACAGACGGGAAAACTCCAAGAACTCGAAATACACAACTGGCGCTTTATCAATTTGGAATAAATATTTGAGAACAAGTTTTAGAATCGAAACGAAAATGGAATTTACCGAATATGAAATTTAGAAGTAAAATAATTAATAAACGCATGTTATGCATTTCATAACAGAAGTGAGCAGGGGCAGAGACCAACGGGCATATTACGCATGTCCCAACGGGCGTATTACGTCTGTGTAGCAGGTGGCACTAAAGTGTTCTCGGAGCGAATTCAACGAGCGTTAGCCAGTTAGAGGCGAAGCCTCCCGACTCGCGAAGTGAATTACAGGATTTGGCGAGCTTAGCGAGCAGGGGACGGAGACCCCTAGTTTAAATAAAAAAAGGCATGATTTTAAATTCGTCAAAAATCATCAAAACATGTTACAAATGTGGATAAAAATTTATTGAGAATTTTACCGTACATTTTTATCAGACATTTTTTTCAATCCCTACGAACTTCTTGGCGTAATAGTTGAGTAAAATTGCACTTTCTCTCTATAAAAAAAGTAGTTAACACCGCCTCTGTTTGACTAATTTAGTGTTCCTCAAGTTTCTCTGTCACGTAGCGCAAAATCTATATAGCACACAAAAATATGAAATTTAGTGCATTTGTAGAGAAACATTAGGGAATATAAGCAAGCCACTGATATAAGCCATTTTTCGATTTAAATTTTAATTTAGGAAATATTTAATATCAAAGTCAAAGGAAGAGTTTTATAGCTGCGAGTTCGCGTGCTGGACAGTCTAGCAATAGTAAGAATAGGGCCATTTCGTAAAAAAAGGCAGATTGTTCTTTTCCGAATCATACCAAAAACTAATCAGCACCAGGGTCTCACCCAAGTGACCTACATACCAAATTTTATGAAATTCGGTCCATTAGTTTTTTAGTTAGAGTGGATATATATATATATATTGGACAGACAGACACACGGACATATATACAGACAGACAGACACACACACAGACGTCACGCTAAACATAGATTTTTCGTATTCTAGAGGTCTTGAAACGTGTAGATCCGTCGAAAACTCGAGTTGTGATTTTCGATATGATTCCAATACTTTCCCTATACATTAACATGTATTGCAGGGAAAGTAAATCTGATGTGGGCAGCACATGACTTTCCCCGCAGACTTATATTTATGTTCTCTTTATTTTAATTAAATTTATTTCACTTTTAATTCAATTTTCGTTCTCATTAGGTAACCGGACTTATTTTCAAAGGTGGCGTAGAGAAAATACGAAAAACTAAAATATCTCGAGAACGGCTAGTCCTAGTGTAATGGGGTTGGTCTTATTCTTTTCGTCGTTAAAAATTACGTATTAAACGAGCATTCAATGGATATATTTGAGTATACCTAGTTCTTTAGTTTAGATTTCGACGAATTTTGCGGGCCATTTTGCAAGAAAAGGCAGGTTATTTTTTTCAGAATCGCACCAAAATCTAACCAGCACCAGGGTAACCCACAAGTCATGTATCTACCGAATTTGGGGAATTCGGTCCATTAGTTTTTCAGTTAGAGTGGAAACAAGCTTTTGCGGGCCATTTCGCAAAATAAAAGGCGGGTACTTTTATCCCGAATCGTGCCCCAAACTAATCAGCACCAGATTCGCCCACAAATGACTTACCTACTAAATTTTATGAAATTCGGTCAATTAGTTTATTAGTTAGAGTGGATACAAAATCTGCACAGACAGACACACAGACACACAGACACATACACACACACACACACAGACGTCACGCTAAAAATGGTTTTTTCGTATTCCAGAGGTCTTGAAACGTGTAGATCCGTCGAAAACTCGAGTTGCGATTTTCGACATGATTCCAATACTTTACCTATACATTACCATGTATTGCAGGGAAAGTAAAAATCTGATGTGGGCGGCACATGACTTTCTCTGCACACTCAAATTCATATGTTCTTTAATTTTTTTTAATAATTCATTAGACTGAGTTTAATTGAACCAAATAACACTAAATTTGCATTTTTAATTCAATTTTTGTTTTTATTTGGTAATTGACATTTTTCCAAAAGTGGTATAACTAAATGCGAAAAATCTCATATATCTCGAGAACGGTTAGTCGTAGAGTAATAGAGTTGTTCTTATTCTTTTCCTTATCAAAAATTATGTATAAAACAACCATTTAATTGATGTATTTGAACATACGTAGCTTCTTTTAGAATTCGGCGATTTTTGAGGGCCATTTCGTAAAAAAAGGCAGATTGTTCTTTTCCAAATAATACCATAGTCTAATCAGTACCAGAGTATCCCACAAGTAACTTATCTACCAAATTTTGTGAAATTTGGTCAATTACTATTTTAGCTAGAGTGGATACATGACATTTTTGCGGGCCATTTCGTAAAAAAAAAAAACAGGCTGTTTATTCTTTTCCGATTAATACCAAAATCTAATCAGCACCAGAGAATTGTACAAGTAACATATCTGCCAAATTTTGTGAAATTTGGTCAATTAGTATTTTAGCTAGTGTGGATACATGAAATTTTTACGGGCCATTTCGCAAAAAAAGGCGGGATCTGTATTTGTGAATCGTACCAAAAACTAATCAGCACCAGGGTCATATCAACCTACCAAATACCTATACCTACCAAATTTTATGAAATTCGGTCCATTAGTTTTTGAGTTAGAGTAGATACATACATTGCACAGACACACAGACAGACATACACACAGACAGACAGACACACAGACAGCCACACAGACACACACACAGACGTCACGCTGAAAATAGTTTTTTCTTTCGTATTCTAGAGGTCTCGAAATGTGTAGATCCGTCGAAAACTCGAGTTGTGATTTTCGACATGATTCAAATATTTTCCCTATACATTACCATGTATTGCAGGGAAAGTAAAAAATCTGATGTGGGCAGCACATGACTTTCCCTGCAAACTTATATCCACGTTCTCTTTATTTTAATTAAATTTATTTCACTTTTAATTCAATTTTCGTTCTCATTCGGTAACCGGACTTATTTGCAAAGGTGGCGTAGAGAAAAACAAAAACTAAAATATCTCGAGAAAGGCTAGTCCTAGTGTAATGGGATTGGTCTTATTCTTTTCTTCGCTAAAAATTACGTATTAAACAAGCATTTAATGGACATATTTGAGCATACGTAGCTCTTTAGTGTAGATTTTGACGATTGGCAGGTTATTTTTTTCGAAGCATACCAAAATCTAATCAGCACCAGGGTGATCCACAAATGACTTATCTGCCGAATTTTGTGAAATTTGGTCCATTAGTTTTTCAGTTATAGTGGATACAAGCTTGTGCGGGCCATTTCGCAAAAATAGGCGGGTTCTTTTATCCCGAATCGTACCCAAAACTAATCAGCACCAGACTCGCCCACAAGTGACTTACCTACCAAATTTTGTGAAATTAGGTCCATTAGTTTTTTAGTTAGAGTGTATACAAAATCTGCGCAGACAGGCAGACAGACACACAGACAGACAGACACACAGACACAGACACAGACGTCACTCTAAATATGGTTTTTTCGTATTCTAGAGGTCTTGAAACGTGTAGATCCGTCGAAAACTCGAGTTGCGATTTTCGAAATGATTCCAATACTTTCCCTATACATTACCAAGTATTGCAGGGAAAGTAAAAATAGCAAAGAGAATCCGCTCAGTGAATCAAGAAATATCGCAGGATTACGATTTTCAATATGACGGACGACGCCATATTAAATAGTGTTAGTTGCCTAAAAATACCAAAATGGTACCTGGCATTTTCTGATTCTTCATATCATATATAAACAATATCACTAGCAACAAGAAAGATCAATCATGCTTAAAGCATTGATTATGAAACACTTTCCAACTTCAATGCAATTTTATTTAAACATGTCTAAAATGCAATACATTCCTCGGTAATATTTTAAAACTTTTCGCAATACTACATTGATTTATTATATTTGAAAACTTAAACATTCATCGAAAAAATGAACTTCATTCAAATGACGGCATTGAAATATAAATTGCCTGGTTTAAACATCTCTAAAATGTGATATATTACTCGGTAACAATTTTTGAATTATCATAATACCACGATAATTTATTATATTTAAAAACCTCATCGAAAACAACTGAAATTCATTCAAATGACGTCATAGAAAAAATAACAAGCCTGGCTCTCTCTAAAAAAGCAGCATTTCATTCATAAATAATTTCCCATTCATGTCATTCATCACAATACTATAATAATTTATTTTATTTAAAAAGTAAGACCATGGAGCTATAAGTAATTTAACTCTATGCTTAAAACTTCATCGCAAAAAATCGTCCTTCTCTCGGTAAAGTCAATGAATATTTCTTTCATATCAGCTATGCAGACTCCATGAGCTAAATTCTTTTGCATTAAAAAAATACAGCAATTCCTATACAACTCATCCTACATATTTTGCTGTTTACATTTCACATAAGTGAAAAATAGGCTTCGTTAGAGAAATAATCAAAGTTGGATGCTCATTTAAACTCAAATATATTGTCATTGCGTTGTTTCAGTATGTAGATGCACAGAATTTAAGCGAAAATAAAGAGGTTTTACGACGAATACAACACTCAATATGAATTAAAAAGAACTTTAAAAATGACGATTTTGAGACAAGATGGATGCCGTATTATATTTTGAAGTTGGTCACGTGATCGTTTCATATCATTGTCACGTGATCGCTTCATATAAGAGGTGTAATTATTATTTTAATTTTTATTTAAAAAACTATTGAATATATTTTGCTGAATTTTTTTTTATATATTTTATGGAATAATTTGAATATGACCTGAAATTTTCGAAGCCATTTGTGAATTTTAAATCCGCTTAAAAAATGTTTGAAAAATTAGGTCCCATAGGGTTCAATGTATTTCATTTTTTCAACCCGGGTTGAATCCAAAACTAATTGGGTGATATTATTTATTTATATTCCCATAGGTCCTACAGACCGTCTGAACAACATACTAAAATTTCATTTTGATTAAGTCATTTTTACGGCAGTTATCGTGCTAACGGACAGACAGACAGACAGACAGACAGACAGACAGAATGAACAAAGTCATAAACACTTTTCAACTTTGTTGTAAAGTGTTAATAAAAACACTTAATAAGTCAAAACTGGCTTTTGGACTACTCCGAATTTCTCGAACTCTGGCTTGTGTGTACTACGGAAAAATGACTGCAGTATCATATGAAACAATGATAAGAATATTTTTAGTAGTTTTAGTTTTAATAATGCTAAAAATATATCACTAGTCGGAACTTACTTTTAAAGTGTTGAACGTGCACAGCCAAAAGTATTTTGAAACTGGGATTTTAGTATTGTGTTGATAAAGAGATTTTGAATATTTCTGTTTGCGAGTTGGGAAGGAGAGGTGAGAGGACACAACAGTATAGTCAACATTATATGTTCGAAATTGAAATTACTGTAGTTCTAAGAGATTACATTCAATTTTATAAAATATTAAACACAAATAGCTTATAAGACTTAATAAACCATCTTTATCTCAAGATGTTCTTCTTCTATACGCGTTATAAATTTAATATTTGGCACATTTTGTCACAAATCCTAGAGTTCTACCTTAAAATAAAAATGAAAAAAAAAAACAAAGTTTGAAAGATTTCAGGCTTCGAATGGTTTTATAAAGCTTACAGTTCTAATAATAATATAAAAAAATACACCAACTTATTAATCTCTTGAAAACCACAATTTAGAGGTTTAGGGTCTTTGAAGAGTAATAAAATACAACCAATCCGTAGTGAAGAAAGTTTTTCTAGCCTTATGAGAAAAATACATCACATTTTTGTTAAAGTTACAAGTGCTCTACATCAGGCATCTACAAGACAGGTTTAGATGAGCAAATGTTCTTCGTACGAGGGCCAGTGGAAAAATCGAAACAAATAATTCTCGCAGAACTCACATTTAATCTCGGATTTTGACGTCGAAAAGAAAAAAAAAAGTAATATTGTTTCCCCCCGCTAAGAACTATAAAATCCACTTTGCAGATAATACCTTTTTCTTCAGACTTATAAAGAAATCAGCGGACTCCTAAAATGTCATTTTCCGCCCCGAGTTTCTAGTGGAAGTTACTGAAAAAGCAGAGATAGGAAAACGCTAATGAAATCCTCCATAGAATTTCAGTTTCATCTAATTCCAATTTTCCATTTATCTCTGATTCAAACTTAGGATTAATTGCAGGAAGGAGTGAAAATTTAGTATTAATTGGAATCTTTGAGTTTATCGTGACGTTTAGCAGTTTTTCCATTAACAGTAGCTTAGTGATAATTTTGTATTAAGGAACATGGAAACTATGTCAGTAAACAGGAATGTAATAAATCTTCAATTGCAATTGCTCAGCATTGTTTTAATTTTGACCATCGTATTGGGTTTATTCTGCAAACATTGTACAAAAATGTACTTCGATCTATGATCTTGACTTTTTGAAACCTTCTATATTAGGTGAAATTCAAAAAGTTAAATAAATACTAATCAACATAAAATTTAACATTGCCAGCATGGGCAAAGATTTAATGGGTAAAGCCGATTTCTAACTTCTCTGATTTTGATTTCTGGCAGAGCCTTTCTATTGATTCTTATAAACAGAGCGCTTCGCAACTATTGTCATGAACAATTACGACTAAAATGTGATTACTTTTAAAGTCAACAATTATAGTTTTATAGTTGATTTTTATAAGCAATTAAACGAAGTTATTATGAAAACTAACTTTCATGATTACGATTGTTAGGGCTTTTTTCATGTTAATTGAAATCATTTAATTTGTTTATATTTCAAACCGCATGAATTGTACAATCAGTTAAATATTTAATTAAACGACGAAAGAAGGAAGGACGAAGCCCCAACTGAAGTAACTGAAGTATTATGTCCCAACGGGTGCAATACGCCGGTTGGGGCTCCGTCCATAAAGGGAGCTCCGTAAAGGGAGCTCCGGGGGTTTGCGAGCATGAGACGGAGAACCCTCTAGTGTTCAAAAATATAAATAAATGTATTAGAAATTGACAAAAATTATCAATTTGTTATTTAAAAGCAAATAGCAATATTTATAAAACGCTAACACGCGCAGTTTCCGAGATACTTTACACTATAAATTAAAAAATCTGTTGTGAGCAGCACATGACTTTCTCTGCAGGTTCATTTACGTTCGCTTTATCACGTTCTCTTTATCACGCATTATACACGTTCTCTTTATTTGCACTTTCTCTTTATTGCACACAATAACAGCTATCATTATTTAAAATTACACTGAATTTGCACTTTTAATTCAATTTTTGCTCCTATTTGGCAACTGGACTTATTTTCAAAAGTAGTGCAGCCAAAATGCAAAAACTAAAATATCTCAAGAACGGCTAATCCTAGTGTAATAGGGTTCATCTTATTCCTTTCATCCTTAAAAATTACGTATAAAACAAGCATTTAAAATTGATATATTTCAGCATACTCGCATATAGTTTTTTATTTTAGATTTTGACGATTTTTGCGGGCCATTTCGCAAAAAAGCAGATTACTTTTTTTCCGAATCATACCAAAATTGAATCAACACCAGGGTAACCTACAAGTGACTTATCTTCTAAATTTTGTAAAATTCGATCCAATAGTTTTACAGCTAGAGTGGATACAGACAATCTTTGCGGGCCATTTCGCAAAAACGGCAGGTTCTTTTATTCCGAATCATACCAAAAACGAATTAATATCAGGGTCGCAGGCAAATTACTTACCTACCAAATACTTGTATTGTGAAATTTGGTTCATTAGTTTTTGAGTTAGCGTGGATACATACATTTCACAGACAGACAGACAGACAGACACACATACATACGTTACGCTAAAAATAGTGTTTTCGTATTCTGGAGGTTCCGAAACGAGTGGATTCGTCGAAAATTCGATTTTTGGCATGATTCCAATATTTTGCCTATACATTACCATGTATTGCAGGGAAAGTAAAAAATCTGATGTGAGCAGCACATGACTTTCTCTGCAGACTCAAATTCATTTTTTCTTTATTTCTTTAATAATTCATTAAATTGAATTTAATTGCACAAAATAACACTAAATTTGCATTTTTAATTCAATTTCTGTTTTTATTTGGTAATTGGACATTTTTCTAAGGGCGACATAACAAAAATGCGAAATATCTCAAATATCTCGAGAACGGTTTGTCTTGATCGCGACGAGTTCGTTTGTGAAGTTGGAAGCGATTTTTCCTGCTGGGAATTCGTGTTTTGAAATTGAGCCATCAGGGTAAGTTATAAAGACTCCGGATCCCCCTCTATCGCAGTCAGAGTTCGAAGAGCCATCGGTGTAGGCGGTGACCAAGTGTAGTTTTAGAATCTTGGCGATTGTTTCCAATCTTTTCCTCTTGATTGTTAATTGATTAGGCTCTGAGCATTTACCTCACTTGGATAACACTCAACCCCTCCGACGGCATAGTAATCTTCACTGATTGCAAATCTGCTCTCCAGGCCCTTCAAAAAGGAAAAACAAACCTCGCCCAAAAGATCAATACCCTCCTGTCCTTAAAAGAGGCAAAGAAGAAGCTATGCACCCTTCAATGGATCCCGGCACACGTCGACATCAAGGGCGACGATGAGGCCGACTCTGGCCAAGGAGGCGAGGACCATCGAACCAGCCCCCCTGATTGCAACATCTTCCGACGCCAATGCCGTTGCAAAACAAAAGCTCTGCACTAACACCCGACGAAAATCATCCCTTCCCGAGCTTAACTACGACAGAGAAGTAACAACAACAATTGCCAGGGGCGCGGTAGCCCATTGGTTAGCGCGCTGGAGTTGTACTCGGTAGGCCCGGGTTCGATTCCAGCCACTGCCAAAACTGCCGCCGTGTTCATGCGGAGTACGATCACGTTAAACATGTGGGTCCGAAAGTCCTTCCGAGAGGTTGGTGGTAGGGGAAGGAGGGTACGGTCCCTGTGGATGCCTCCCCCACTGGGTTCCGGTCTAAATTGGGTGGCACTTCCCGACCGTCCAAACAGTTACCTTACACCTTTCTGGTAGGTCGGACGGTCTGGGTTTCAACAACAACAATTGCCAGACTAAGGACGATGCACCTCAGAG
Source organism: Amaurobius ferox (assembly GCA_951213105.1). Taxonomy (NCBI): domain Eukaryota; kingdom Metazoa; phylum Arthropoda; class Arachnida; order Araneae; family Amaurobiidae; genus Amaurobius; species Amaurobius ferox. The sequence goes on along the minus strand of OX578148.1, from coordinate 45,084,875 downwards.
GCATGAAGATTTTGCCAGATGGGTCAAGATCATACCCTGAATGCAGGCACTGTCCGGGTATGCAGCTTGATCCCGAGCACCTCTTTAACTGCCCTTCCTTCATTGCAGCTCTCTTCAAGATCGACTTGAACTGTTCCAGGGAGACCCTTTATACGGACAAAGCTGTAGATGTGGCCTGCGCAGTGCTCCACGCTTTTGGAGCCATTTAGCTTTACTTTCCTCCTTCCCGACCCTTTCCAGTTATTGCACTAGTCACACGACAACAACAACAACAACGGTTTGTCCTAGAGTAATGGGGTTGTTCATATTCTTTTCATCGTCAAAAATTAAGTATAAAACAAGCATTGAATTGATACATTTGAAGATACGCAGTCTTTTTTTTAGATTTTTGCGGGTCATTTTGTAAAACAAGGCAAGTTGTTTTTTTCCGAATCGTGTCAAAATCTAATCCGCACCAGAATATCCCACAAGTAACTTATTTACCAAAATTTGTGAAATTTGGTTAATTAGTATTTCAGCTAGAGTGGATAGATATTTTTGCGGGCCATTTCGGAAAAAAAAGGAGGGCTCTGTTTTCCGAATCGTACCAAAAATCGTCTGTACAGACAGACACACACAGAGACGTCAAAATAGTATTTTCGTATGCTAGAGGTCCCAAAACGTGTAGATCAGCTGAAAACTCGAGTTGCTATTTTCGGCATGATTTCAATACTTTCCCTATACATTACCATGTATTGCAGGGAAAGTAAAAATAATAATAGCCTTAATAAATAGTTTTAATCAGAGATGCATGATGCATATTTATTAGAAGTTATCACGAGTCATTCTTGTTAATAGAATTTTTACTATTCTACACCTTGCGTCTAAATGAGTAACAATTTTCGTTCAATTTTGCGTGCTCGTTTCAGCAATAGCAATTAATCAATCAATTTTCATGAAAATCAATCTAAGAATGGCTCAATTTCAGCTATTGTTTTCGTAGAATTTCGGGACTTGATAATAAATAATCCATAGGAAAAGTCTTGCGTCATATATATCAGAAGTTTTTGTTGTAGCAGATTAAGTAAATTTAGATTTCAAAAGTCTTGTCTTATATACAGGGTGTCCCAAAAACATTGACCTCGGTTTTTGTTCCTTAAATATTGATCTTAGACATAATTAATAAATTACAAAGTTACGTGAAAAAAGGTACAGGATTTTATGAAATCGATTAAAATTTTCAAGGGATTAAATTTTAAGAAATACAAAATTTATATTTTTATACGCCCCCGTACAAAAACATTTTCAATGAGTAAAATGTGTCCCATACACTAATAAGATGATGTACAAAATTTCAGCATTTTATCATAAAAATTCCCAGAGATATGAAAATAGAAAAATGCTGACTTAAACCACTTTTCGATGCATCGACATGGGTTCTCAGAGGGGAAAAATCATGTCGGCAGATCGCGTTTCAGGGGTCATACACAAATTACGAAAGAAAACAATGATTACATAAATAATTAATAATTTTGCTATTTATTGGTACAAAAGTACTACAGTGTGTAGACATAATAACTTTACATAAAGATTACAAAGTTTCTTTAAGATGTTTTCCATCCATGCTAAAGATCCATTAAAGATAAGAGGCAGATATTATTTGCCTATGATGCATTTCTGTTTTGCGTCATTTGCACTCTTGCTGTAAACATTTTAATTTGTGATTAATCCCTCACCAACTTTGTTTAAACATATCTCTGGGACTTTTTATGATAAAATGCTGAAATTTTGTACATCGCCGTCCAATTTGCTGCTCTATATCTTCAGATGAGTCGGATGGTCTGGGTTTTCGACATCACCTTATTAGTGCATGGGACACATTTTACTCATTGGAAATGTTTTTGAACGGGGGCCGTATAAAATTTTAAATTTTGTATTTCTTCAAATTTAATCCCCTGAAAACTTCTATCAATTTCATAAAATTCTGTATCTTTTTTTACGCAACTTTGTAATTGTATTATATACGTCTAAGATCAATATTTAAGGAATAAAAGCCGAGGCCAATGTTTTTGGGACACCCTGTATATCAGACATTTCTGTTGAAGCAGATTACTTAAATCAAGATTTCAAAAGTCGTATGTTACATGAAACATTTTTGTTGTAGCAGATTAAGCAAATCAAGATTTCAAAAGTCGCATGTTATTATATATCAGATATTACTTTCCCTGCAATATATGGTAATGTATACGTAAAATATTGGAATCATGCCGAAAATCATAACTCGAGTTTTCGACGGATCTAGACGTTTCGAGATCTCTAGAATACGAAAACACTATTTTTAGCGTGACATTTGTGTGTGTGTCTGTCTGTCTGTCTGTCTGTGTGTGCAATGTATGTATCCACTCTAACTAAAAAACTAAAGAACTTTATAAAATTTGGTGGGTAAGTCACTTCGGTGAGACCTTGGTGCTGATTTGTTTTCAGTAGGTTTCGTGAAAACAGAACCCGCCTTTTTTTGAGAAATGACCCTTAAAAATTCAATATATCCCCTCTAGTAAAAATACTAATTGACCAAATTTCACAAAATTTGGTAGATAAGTTACTTGTAGGATATTCTGGTGCTGATTAGATTTTGGTACGATTCGGAAAAGAACAACCTGCCGATTTTTACGAAATCCCCACAAAAATCGTCAAAATCTAAAAAAAAGACTACAAATGTTCCAATGCATCAATTGAATGCTTGTTTTATACGTAATTTTTGATGAGGAAAAGAATAAAACCAACTCCATTATTTTAGGACTAACCGTTCTCAAGATATTTGAGATTTCTTGCATTTTTTTTACGCTAATTTCGGAAAAATGTCCAATTATTAAGTAAAAGCAAAAATTGAATTGAAAATGCTGGTTTAGTCTTATATTTGTACAATTAAACTCACTCTAAGGAATTATGAAAGAAATAAAGAAAATATGAATTTCACTCTGCAGGGAAAGTCATGTGCTGCTCACATCAGATTTTTTTTGTTGTAGCAGAATAAGTAAATCAATATTTTAACTTATTCCATGAGCAGCATAACACACTATTCTTGCTAAACTAGCACATTAAACATAACTCTCTGTATTAACACTTTGACTATGAAGCCTATATCGGTAGTATTTGGAATAATTACATATTTTATTGTACAGATATTGAACAGTATTCAATAAAATTATTACTTTCCTTATATACATAATGTATAAGGAAAGTATTGTGATGGGTCGAAAATTCAAATTCGAGTTTTCGACGGGAGAGCACGTTTCAAGCATTCCTGATCACGAATCAAACATTTTTGAAGTGATGTCTGTGTGTGTGTGTCAGTGAGTCTGTGGAGACGATAACTGACGAACGAATGGACCGATTCGAACAAAATTTGGTACAAAAATCACAATCCGTAAACACTGGAAGCTTATTGTTTTTATATGCAATCGAATGTTCAGAACCCCCTAAATTTTCGAATGAAATTTTGAAATAATCGCCAAAAAATCAAAATCGCTAATAAAGTTACACAAATAGACATTTCTTATGTAATTTTTCATTAGAAAACGATTGACATAAATTTTAGAACTCTAACATAAATCGTTCTCGAGATATTGTGCATTTTTCAAGAAAATTATCAAAAAGTCATATAAAATAAAAAAAAATATTTCCTATTGAGAAACATGTTCACTTTTCATATGTAATACCATGCGATACATTGGGTGAAATCATTCTCGTGGATCTAGCTCGTTCCATTCATGAAAAAGATACTTTGAGTAATACTTTTGTATTTGAACGCCAATAGTCATTTATCTGCTGTAAGAATAATTTATTTCTTCATCCATAACGCTTGGCGAGATTTTGGAGATTAATTTGGCGGAATGACGCCAACTTGGCGACTTTTTGAAATGTTGCCAAATTAACGAAAATCTTGCCAAATGGATAAAAATGACGCTAAATCAATGAAAATGACGACTAATTGTCGGAAATTCAATATCTTGGAAAGAATATTAGTATCTACTATAAGAAAAACATATGTTTTTTACTGTAAAAGTAGTAAATTCATTGCATTATATAAGGAAAGTCATGTGTTGGCCACATCAGACAATTTTTTATGTGCCTTTTATTTGACACTGTAGACTATCGTGTATCAAGAAGACACGATATTCTTAATACCTGGTGATTTCAATAAAATTGTTACATTTTCTTTTTACTTTTCCTGCAATACATGGTAACGTATAGGGAAAGTATTGGAATCATGTCGAAAATCGCAACTCGAGTTTTCGACGAATCTACACGTTTCGAGGCTTCTAGAATACGAAAAAATCATTTTTAGCGTGACGACTGTGTGTGTGTCTGTCTGTGTGTCTGTGCAATGTATGTATGCACTCTAACTCAAAAACTAATGGACCGAATTTCATAAAATTTGGTAAGACTGTTGGGCGTGATCCTGGTGCTGATTAGTTTTTGGTATAATTCGGAAAAAAAACCCCGCCTTTTCTTGCGAAATGGTTCGCAAAAATCTCATGTATCCACTCTAGTTGAAATACTAATTGACCAAATTTCACAAAATTTGATAGTTAAATCACTTGTGGGATACTCTGGTGCTGATTAGATCTTGGTACGATTCGGAAAAGAACAACCTGCCCTTTTTTACGAAATGTCCCGCAAAAATCACCAATATAAAAATAAAGACTACGTATGTTCAAATGTATGAATTAAATGCTTATTTCACACGCAATTTTTGACGAGGAAAAAAAAAAAAAAAAAAACCAACTCTATTGCTCTATGACTAACCGTTCTCGAGATATTTGAGATTTTAGGCATTTTTCTTATGCTGGCTTTGGAAAAATGTCCAATTACCAAATAAAAGCAGAAATTGAATTATAAATGAAAATTTTGTGTTATTTTATACAATTAAACTCAATTTAATGAGTTCTTAAAGAAATATAGAAAGACTGAATTCGCGTCTGCAGGGAAAGTCCTGTGCTGCCCACATCATATTTTTTAAAATGTTATGGATATTATTAATTACTCTATCCAATAAATTTAAATTTCAAATGTTATAAAGTAATGAGAAAATGGTGTATATATATTTTTTAAATTTCATTTGCCATGTCACTAAATAACAGTGAAATGATATTTAATGCAAATACGAAAATAATTTGTTTTATTTTCAGGATATTTTGGAAATATATTATATTTACAGTTAATTAATCTAAAATTTTGTAATTCATTTATTATATAAATATAATATTCCATAATAGTTTTATTAATAAAAATACCATTTTTTATTCTTTTGAAAAAATATTTCTTTTATGGTGAAATTTCAATAAATATTCATCAATGATTTATACAGTTTTCCTCAAAATGTATACTACAAAACCATATTCATAAAAATATAAAAACAATTTTTTGCCACCACCTAGAAGTCTGTATGAGCTCCGTCGCGACCCGTGGGCAAGTCAGATCTGGAACTGAGTTTTTTAATAATGCTTGGGATTTGTTCGAGCTCAGATTTTAATAAAAAGTCGGGTATGGTCGCGTCGAACATATATAATTTTGAAAAAAATTTAAAGGAATTTCAACTGAGTACATGAACATGTGGCGGGCTGCGTTACTCACTGCTACGAAAGAAATGTAGGAGGGGGGGGGGGGCGCTTATCCCCTTTAGTGGGGTATAAGTTCAAACGCAGAACCTTTAGATTGCTGATCCCGTTCTATGACGTTAGGCCCAAAAGAATTCTTCGGGTCCGAAGGAATAATCTGGGATATCTTTCGTAGCAGTAAGTGAAGCAATGCAGCCCCGCCACAAACATATTGTGTTTACTTCAGCTTTGTACAGATAAATGTTTAAAAATAAGCTCTTATTCTTCATAAAAAAATCTAATCTCACAAATTTTTGTCTTTAACATATTTGAATACAAATACTTTCGGTCCGACCCGGACTGATATTTAATGGTCTTCGAGCAGGGCCAGGCCGGGTCAGGTTCAAGGTTTTAAAATTCCTTCGGGCTCAGGTCGGCTTTAAGCACTGTTAATGTCACGCGGGGCCGAGTAAATTTCTGAAATTCGGCCCATGTAGACCTTACCACAGCTTTCAAAACATTTTATAGAAGCCACATATGTATAAAATACCACCAAAACATGGAGACATGGCAACAAATCATATAACTTTCATCATCACAAAATTGAATGCGAATTATTTTGGAACTTAACGAATATTGTAAAACTTTGTTTTTCTAAACAAATCTTCCAACTTGCTGAATTTACTTGAGTAACTAAGGTCACGCTTCTTGCTGCCCTTAAAGAAGAAGGTTGTTTTTGCCTTCGAAACGGGTTGATCTGTATATATTTATGGTTATGCTGTATTTAAGAAATGTTTATATTTTTGAGAATGAATTTTATATCTAGAATATTGCTTTTGTTAAATTTTTATACAGAGAAACACGTCATCTTAAAAAAAATATTTCAGAACTTAACGATTATTGTAAAACTTTTTTTTTCTAAAGAAATCTCCCAACTTCTACTTTTAACACTGCTGCTCATAGAGTTGAAAATGGATACTGAAAACTACGTCGCCAGCTGTCGACTTGAATTATTTTTTCAAGAGCTGTCATGATGGCTAAAAAATACACTTTTTTATGATTTCATTGTGTCTAAGAAATTAACGGAACTCTGGTCAAGAGGTGCCTTAAAATCCTGTAAATTTCTTTGACAAGTAACGGATTATCAACTCCAATTTCAAAGTTATTTTGAAATCCGGAAATTTTTTCGACATATTTTTGATGTTCGACGGATATTGCGGAATTTGATGTACCTTTTGATGTTTAATCTTATTTATTTTGCAGCAAGGAAACTGGGTTTAAAGGTTTTTGTTTATATAAAAATATAGTGTAGGGTATGTACTGTGTTTTTATTTTTATTTTTTTTATAGAAGTTGGACTCTTATATCTACTTAAATATTGAACAGAAATTAATTTCTATCAGAAAACTATAGGAATTTATTTAATTTATTCATATTTTTCCCTGAAAGAAGCTTAAAATATACGTGATGGTTTTCAGAAAAATTGTCCAGTTGTCAAAAATTTAAAATCTGAGTTTAAAGCATTTTTAAGCACAGCTTTTCAGGCTAATTCTAAAACCAAACAGGATATCTTTCAGATAATTGCAACCCATCTTACAAATTTTGAATTATTAATCATTTAAAGCAATTTTTAAGGAAGATTAAAACAATTTAAAACAATTATAAACAACTTTTTTAGGTTGATAGCAAGGTTTGGCTGGTTTAAACCCCAATGGTTAAAACCTTAGTTCAGACCATGGTAGTTTATTTAAATCATTGATTTAGTTTAAACCATGCTTTATATCAACGTATAACCATGTTGTTTTTTGTATAACTTATTACTTTGCTTATATACATAATGTATAAGGAAAGTATTGTGACGGGGTCGAAAATTCGAATTCGAGTTTTCGACGGGAGAGCACGTTTCAAGCATCCCTGATCACGAATCGAACATTTTTGAAGTGATGTCTGTGTGTGTGTGTGTGTGTGTGTGTGTGTGTGTGTGTGTGTGTGTGTGTGTGTGCGCGCGCGTGTGTGTGTGTGTCAGTGAGTCTGTGGAGACGATAAGTGACAAACGAATGGACCGATTCGAACGAAATTTGGTACAAAAATCACAATAAGTAAACACTGGAAGCCTATTGTTTCTACACGCAATCGAATGTTCAGAACCCCCTAAATTTTCGAGTGAAATTTTGAAAAAATCGTCAAAAAATCAAAACCGCTAACAAAGTTACGCAAATAAACATTTCTTATGTAATTTTTCATTAGAAAACGATTGACATAAATTTTAGAACGCTATAAAATAAAAAAAAATATTTCCTATTGAGAAACATAATCACTTTTCATATGTAATACCATGCGATAAATTGGGTGTGACATCATTATCGTGGATATAGCTCGTTCCATTCTTGAAAAAATATACTTTGAGTAATACTTTTGTATTTGAACGCCAATAGTCATTTATCTGGTGTAAGAATAACTTATTTCTTCGTCCATAACGCTTGCCGAGATTTTGGCGACGAATTTGGTGGGATGTCGCCAACTTGGCGACTTTTTAAATGTTGCTAAATTAGCAAAAAACTCGCCAAATGGATAAAATTGGCGCTAAATCAATGACGACTCATTGATGATAACGACATGGAAAATGACGACTCATTGACGAAAATTCAATATCTTGGAACGAATATAAATAACTACTATAAAAATAACCTATTTTTACTTTCCTTATATACATAATGTATAAGGAAAGTATTGTGACGGGGTCGAAAATTCGAATTCGAGTTTTCGACGGGAGAGCACGTTTCAAGCATCCCTGATCACGAATCAAACATTTTTGAAGTGATGTCTGTGTGTGTGTGTGTGTGTGTGAAAGTATGTGTGTGTGTATGTGTGTGTGTGTGTGTGTGTGTGTCAGTGGGTCTGTGGAGACGATAACTGACGAACGAATGGACCGATTCGAACAAAATTTGGTACAAAAATCACAATCTGTAAACACTGGAAGCCTATTGTTTTTATACGCAATCGAATGTTCAGAACCCCCCTAAATTTTCGAATGAAATTTTGAAAAAATCGTCAAAAAATCAAAACCAATAATAAAGTTACGTAAATAGACATTCCTTATGTAATTTTTCATTAGAAAACGATTGACATAAATTTTAGAACGGTAACATGAACCGTTCTCGAGATATTGCACATTTTTCAAAAACATTATCAAAAAGTCAAATAAAATAGAAAAAAAATATTTCGTATTGAGAAACATGTTCACTTTTCATATATAATATCATGCGATAAATTGGGTGACATCATTCTCGTGGATCTAGCTCGTTCCATTCATGAAAAAAGATACTTTGAGTAATACTTTTGCATTTGAACGCCAATTTATCTGCTGTAAGAATAACTTATTTTGTTGTTCATAACGCTTGGCGAGATTTTGGCGACGAAATTGGCGGAATGTCGCCAACTTGGCGACTTTTTGGAATGTTGCCAAGTTAACGAAAATCTCGCCAAATGGATAAAAATGACGCTAAATCAATGAAAATGACGACTAATTGTGGAAAATTCAATATCTAATAAGTTATATAATATATATATATATATAACTTATTTCTTTGTCCATAACGGTTGGCGAGATTTTAGCGACAAAATTGGCGGAATGTCGCCAACTTGGCGACTTTTTGAAATGTTGCCAAATTAACGAAAATCTCGCCAAATGGATAAAAATGACGATAATCAATGAAAATGACGACTTATTGTCGAAAAGTCAATTTCTTGGAAAGGATATTAGTATCTACTAGAAGAAAAACCTATTTATTTTACTGTAAAAGTAGTAAATTCATTTCATTATATAAGGAAAGTCATGTGTTGCCCACATCAGATTTTTTACTGTAAAAGTGGTAAATTCATTGCATTATATAGGGAAAGTCATATGCTGCCCACATCAGATTTTTCTTATTTTATTTTAAAAAGAGCGGTTGTTTTATAATTTCACTCATTACGACTTTTATATTCTTACCTTTTTTGTCAGCCATATTCACTTTTGATAAAGGACTGAAATTTCACTCAGAAGGAGAAGTTGAGTTTTCATAGACCAAATAAGTGAGAATTAGATTACAATGAATGAATTTCGTTCATTTTAAATGAGAGTGCAACTTACAAAAAATGCTCGTTACTTTATTCTTAGCTCCATTTTTTCTAATTTACTGACATTGGAAGTAACTGGACTTTAAATAGTGATAAAAGTGGTGAAAATAAATGTACAAGATAAGAGGTAAATTCCAATCACTTTTTCGGACTTGATATGCAGTGAAATAAAAGCTGCATAGAAAAATATCTGATGTGGGCAACACATGACTTTCCTTATATAATGCAATGAATTTACTACTTTTACAGTAAAAAAATACGTTTTTGTTATAGTAGATACTAATATTCTTTCCAAGATATTGAATTTTCGACAATTAGTCGTAATTTTTCTTGATTTAGCGTCATTTTTATTCATTTGGCGAGATTTTCGTTAATTTGGCAACATTTTAAAAAGTCGCCAAGTTGGCGACATTCCGCCAAATTCATATCCAAAATCTCGCCAAGTGTTATGGACGAAGAAATAAGTTGTTCTTACAGCAGATAAATGACTATTGGCGTTCAAATACAAAAGTATTACTCAAAGTATCTTTTTTCATGAATGGAATGAGCTAGATCTACGAGAATGATGTCATCCAATTTATTGCATGGTATTACATATGAAAAGTGAACATGTTTCTCAATAGGAAATATTTTTTTTCATTTTATATGACTTTTTAATAATTTTTTTGAAAAATGTGCAATATCTCGAGAACGGTTCATGTTAGCGTTCTAAAATTTATGTCAATCGTTTTCTAATGAAAAATTACATAAGAAATGTCTATTTGCGTAACTTTATCAGTGGTTTTGATTTTTTGACGGATTTTTCAAAATTTTATTCGAAAGTTTAGGGGGGTTCTGAACATTCGAATACGCATAAAAACAATAGGCTTCCAGTGTTTACGGATTGTGATTTTTGTTCCCAATTTGGTTTGAATCGGTCCATTCGTTCGTCAGTTATCGTCTCCACAGACTCACTGACCCCCCTCCCCCCCCCCACACACACGCACACACACACAAACACACACATACATACTTTCCCACACACACAGACATCACTTCAAAAATGTTTTATTCGTGATCAGTGATGCTTGAAACGTGCTCTCCCGTCGAAAACTCGATTTCGAATTTTCGACCCCGTCACAATACTTTCCTTATACAGTATGTATATAAGGAAAGTAAAAAGGAATGAAAGCGAGAATGAAAGGATGAAACAGAGTGAGAGTGAGAAGAGGAGAGATAGAGAGAGATAGTGATAGATCTTTGTTGTCATTGTCTTGAATATAATCACCATTTCTGAAAACAATTGATTTGATGAAAATACATATAGAGCAATGTTGAGCCGGTAAAGTTATAGCAGTTACCATAACTTTATTCTGTGTTCCTTAAGCGAGTTTTTAGGCCAGTGTTATTTAATTACACCATTCAATTAAGACCAACAAGCAATTCTCTTCTTTTGTGCCTGACCCCTATATTTTAGTTTAGTCTTTTATGGCGCAGACGTTGACTTTAACCGGTGATGAATTTCTCCAGCAAAAGTAGAAGTTAAGCGACCGGAAGGAAATAAGATTCGCACCTGAAGTGAACGGCGGGAGTGGAAAAATTTAGAAAGGGAATCTTAAATGAGATTGTATCGAAATGGACATACTACCCCCTCCAAAGACTCCACTCTCCGGTTCTCCGGTTCTGGTTGAGTTTTACTCATTAATCACGAGCTATCTGTAGAGATGCTTTTTACTTTCCTTATATACAATAATGTATAAGGAAATTATTGTGACGGGGTCGAAATTTCGAATTCGAGTTTTCGACGGAAGAGCACGTTTTAAGCATTCCTGATCACGAATCGAACATTTTTGAAGTGATGTCTGTGTGTGTGTGTGTGTGTGTGTGTGTGTGTGTGTGTGTGTGTCAGTGAGTCTGTGGAGATGATAACTGCTGAACGAATGGACCGATTCGAACGAAATTTTGTAACAAAATTACAATCCAAAAACACTGGAAGCCTATTGTTTTTATTCGTAATTGAATGTTCAGAACCCCTCTAAATTTTCGAGTGAAATTTTTAAACAATCGTCAAAAAATCGAAACCTCTGATAAAGTTACGCAAATAGACATTTTTTATGGAATTATTCATTAAAAAACGATTGACATAAATTTCAGAACGCTAACATGGACCGTTCTCAAGATATTGCACATTTTTTAAAAAAATTATCAAAAAGTCATATAAAATAAAAAAAAAAATTTCCTATTGAGAAACTTGTTCGCTTTTCATATGTAATATTATGCGATCAATTGGGTGACATCATTCTCGTGGATATAGCTCGTTCAATTCATGAAAAAAGATACTTTGAGAAATACTTTTGTATTTGATCTCCAATAGTCATTTATCTGATATAAGAATAACTTATTTCTTCGTCCATAACGCTTGGTGAGATTTTGGCAACGAATTTTGTGGAATGTCGCCAACTTGGCGACTTTTTAAATGTTGCTAAATTAGCAAAAAACTCGCCAAATGGTTAAAAATGGCGCTAAATCAATGACGACTCATTGATGATGACGACATGGAAAATGACGACTCATTGACGAAAATTCAATATCTTGGAAAGAATATAAATAACTACTATAAAAATAATCTATTTTTTTTTACTGCAAAAGTAGTAAATTCATTGCATTATATAAGGAAAGTCATGTACTGCCCACATCAGATTTTTTAAAATTTTATTTTAAAAAGAGCGGTTGTTTTATAATTTCACTCATTACGACTTTTATATTCTTACCTTTTTTGTCAGCCATATTCACTTTTGGTAAAGGAGTGAAATTTCACTCAGAAGGAGAAGTTGCGCTTTCACAGACCAAATAAGTGAGAATTAGATCACAATGAGTGAAGTTCGTTCAAATGAGAGTGTAACTTACAAAAAATGCTTTTTACTTTATTTATTTATATTATTAGAAAAAATAGAGCTAAGCTCTATTTTTTCTAATTTACAGACATTGAAAGTAACCGTACTTTAAATAGTGATAAAAGTGGTGAAAATGAAAGTTCAGAGAAAAGAGGTAAATTCCGATCCCTTTTTCGGATTTGATATGCAGTGAAATAAAAGCTGCATAGAAAACAAGAAAGATCAATCATGCTTAAAGCATTGATTATGAAACACTTTCCAACTTCAAAGCAATTTTATTTAAACAAGTCTAAAATGCAATACATTCCTCGGTAATATTTTGAAACTTATCACAATACTACATTGATTTATTATATTTGAAAACTTAAACCTTCATTGAAAAAAATGAACTTCATTCAAATGACGGCATTGAAATATAAATTGCCTGGTTTAAATATCTCTAAAATGCAGTACATTCCACGGTAATATTTTTAAAACTATCATAATACTACGATAATTTATTATATTAGAAAACTTCATGGAAAACAACTGAAATTAATTCAAATGACGTCATAGAAAAAATAACACGCCTGGATCTCTTTATAAAAGCAGGATTTCATTCATAACTTTCTCCATTTCATTCATCACAATACTATAATAATTTATTTTTTTTAAAAATTAAGACCATGGAGCTACAATTCATAAACTTTATGCTTAAAACTTCATCGAAAAAAATCGTCCTTCTGTTTATAAAATCAATTAATATTTCATTCATATCAGCCATGCAGACTCCATGGACTGAATTATTTTGTGTTAAAGAAATACAGCAATTCTAATACAACTCATTCCACATATTTTGCTGTTTACATTTTACATAGGTGAAAAATAGGCTTAGTTGTAGAAATAATCAAATTTGAATGAGAATTTAAACTCAAATATATTGCCATTGTGTTGTTTTAGTATGTAGATGCAAAGAATTTAAGCAGAAATAAAGTAGTTTTAGGATGGATACAACACTCAATATGAATTAAAAAGAACTTTAAAAAATCACGAATTTGAAACAAGATGGATGCCATATATCATTTTGAAGTGGGTCATGTGATCGTTTCATATCATGGTCACGTGATCGTTTCATATAAGATGTGTAATTATTATTTTAATTTTTATTTAAAAAACTACTGAATATATTTAGCTGAATTTTTTTTATATATTTTATGGAACAATTTGACTATTACCTAAAATTTTCGAAGCAATTTGTGAATTTTAAATCTGCTTAAAAAATGTTAGAAAAATTAGGTCCCATAGGGCTCAATGTATTTCATTTTTTCGACCCGGGTTCAATCCAAAACTAATTGGGTGATATTATTCATTTATATTCCCATAGGTCCTACAGACCGTCTGAACAACATACAAAAATTTCATTTTGATTAAGTCATTTTTACGGCAGTTATCGTGCTAACGGACAGACAGACAGACAGACAGACAGACAGAATGAACAAAGTCATAAACACTTTTCAACTTTGTTGTAAAGTGTTAAAAAAAAGAATGAAAGCGAGAATGAAAAGATGAAACAGGGTGAGAGTAAGAACAGGAGAGATAGATAGAGAGAGATAGTGATAGATCTTTGTTGTCATTGTTTTGAATATAATGATCATTTCTGAAAACGATTTATTTGATGAAAATACGTATAGAGCAATGTTGAGCCGGTATCGTTATAACAATTACCATAACTTTCTTATGTGTTCCTTAAGCGAGATTTTAGGCCAGTGTTATTTAAATGCACCATTCAATTAAAACCAACAAGCAATTCTCTTCCTTTGTGCCTGACTCCTATATTTTAGTTTAGTCTTTTATGGCGCAGACGTTGACTGTAACCGGTGATGAATTTCTCCAGCAAAAGTAGAAGTTAAGCGACCGGAAGGAAATAAGATTCGCACCTGAAGTGTACGGCTGGAGTGGAAAAATTTAGAAAGGGAATCTTAAATGAGATTGTATCGAAATGGACATACTACCCCCTCCAAAGACTCCACTCACCGGTTCTCCGGTTCTGGTTGAGTTTTACTCATTAATCACGAGCTATTTGTAGAGATGCTTTTTACTTTCCTTATATACAATAATGTATAAGGAAATTATTGTGACGGGGTCGAAAATTCGAATTCGAGTTTTCGACGGGAGAGCACGTTTCAAGCATTCTTGATCACGAATTGAACATTTTTAAAGTGATGTCTGTGTGTGTGTGTGTCAGTGAGACTGTGGAGACGATAACTACCGAACGAATGGACCGATTCGAACGAAATTGGGTACAAAAATTACAATCCGTAAACGCTGGAAGCATATTGTTTTTATACGTAATCGAATGTTCAGAACCCCTCTAAATTTTCGAGTGAAATTTTAAAAAAATCGTCAAAAAATTAAAACCTCTAATAAAGTTACACACATAGACATTTCTTATGTAATTTTACATTAGAAAACGATTGACATAAATTTTGGAACGCTAACATGAACCGTTCTCGAGATATTGTACATTTTTCAAAGAAATTATCAAAAAGTCATATAAAATAAAAAAAAAATTTCCTATTGAGAAACACGTTCACTTTTCATATGTAATGCCATGTGATAAATTGGGTGACACCATTCTCGTGGATCTAGCTCGTTCCATTCATGAAAAAAGATACTTTGAGTAATACTTTTGTATTTGAACGCCAATAGTCATTTATCTGTTGTAAGAATAACTTATTTCTCCGTCCATAACGCTTGGCGAGATTTTGGCGACGAATTTGGTGAACTGTCGCCAAATTGGCGACTTTTTTTAAATGTTGCTAAATTAACGATAAACTCGCCAAATGGATAAAAATGACGCTAAATCAATGAAAATGACGACTAATTGTGGAAAATTCAATATCTTTGAAATAATATAAATATCTACTATAAAAATAATCTAATTTTTTTTACTGTAAAAGTAGTAAATTCATTCCATTATATAAAGAAAGTCATGTGCTGCTCACATCATATTTTTTAAAGTTAATTTGATGAGAATATTTACTTTCTCATGCGTACTGTTGAGAAAGTATTGTTTTCCCGAAAATTTTGGATTTCGCGATTTTGATATCAATATATGTTTTAAGACCTTCTGAACGGGTTTTGTCTATTTTCAGTGTGATGACTGCCTGTATGTCTCTCTGATGTCTGCAACCGATTTCTTGTGTGCACAATATTAATATATTTTTACGAAACTTTATATTCGGCCTTACTATGAAAAAATCTAGAACGAGATATAATTTTTTAAAATTCGAAAGAAAACTTTGAATTTTATTCTAAATTTTATATTTCTTCAACATGAGAGCATAAGGCAATATTTGACATAATCATGCATAAAAGGGTACATGTGTGGCTCAAAGCTTACGATACGTAATAGTTTCAATCATTGTTGGGAAAAATAACCGCGATACAATTCGTTTTCATACGTGGCGTCATTAGCCTCCTTGGGGAACAAGTCACTCTGTCACTCTCCCACCTCTCGTTGGGTACATTGGTGTTAATCGAAATATTTTTTAGTAAGTTATCTTTAAAGTGAATAGTAACACGCTATAGTTGTAATCATTGGGACCTAAGATACCGATTTTTCAAAAATTTTCTTGTAAAATTAAAAAAAAAATGAATTTTGGTATGAGAAAGTCGAGTGGAGCCACACTTCAGTTATATTAACTAACCATTTCAACAAAGGCTTTGCGCTTGCGATATGACTACTGGTCACTAATGGTGAAACCTATACACCTTATAAAAGTTCTGAATATCAAAAACCGCTTCAAATTTAAGCATAAGAATGGCGCACATTTTATAGTTCTGATAACGTGGAAATAATTGTGGTATGTAAAACAATGTTTCATCTCCGATCACAGTATGTTGCATTATTCTCAATGTTTTTAGATCTAAAAAATCAATCATTAATAAAATATTTTCGATAGTTTTATCAGACGAGCAGACAATATAGGTATTTGTTGTGTAACTTTGTACCTATGGTTAGAAATAGAATAAAAATTTCATGAAAAATTTAATTGTAAAATGCAAAATAACGTCTGACAACTATAAATTGAAATATTTCAAGAACAGTTAGTTGGTTTTACACCAAGAGTGTTAATTAAGAAAATTTAGGATATTTTTTATGCATATGATAGTGTAAATATGAATTTTACATGTCTAAGCCACTGGTGGGGAACTTTTTTTATATTTGAAGGCCACATTGAAGTAAACTGCCCTTCATTAGGGCCACATACAAGAATTTTCATCTTACATAATAAAAGAAGATGCCTCTCTCTCTCTCTCTCGCCCTCTCTTGCTCTCTCTCTCCCCCCCCCCTCCCCTGTGTGTGTGTGTGTGTGTGCGCGCGCGCTCTGTAGTGGAAAATTAAGCTTTATACGACCATGAAATTTGGTACACAAATACTTCAAGATCCCAGAAGGTGCACTAGGTGAGATTGCTTGAAAATTCGAAATTGTTTCTTAGCTATTTTATGTTTTAGCACGATTTTGTGAGGTTTTAATAATTTTCACACCAAATCATTCCTTATCGACCAAATATATAATCATAGAGTTTCTATTTTGACACCATCCATGATTGAATCAAATCAATAGGATGATGCTTTTCATATTTATTTATTTTTTTGAAATACATCGAAATTTGGATTTTTAACTTATGTGATACTTATTCAGAGGCATCCAAAAAAATTGAGATTAGCACAGTTTTATAGTTTGACTCAATTAAAAATGCTAAAATAGCCAGAATCAGTAGTAATGCGTTAGAGGATGCTAAGAGATATGTTAAAACTAGTTTTATTACTTTTAAAATGTTAATAAAAAGTTAAAACCACTTTCCGATGAAGAATTTGTGGCGCGTATTATTCGCTATAAACATGTATTACTTCCCCACCCCCATATTTGGTTTTCTCTCATTGCGAATCTTTCAAGTCCGTCCCGCCTTCTAAAAGATAAAATCTTACCTCCTGCGCCTCCTCAAACCGAGTGGTGTCCGTTCTTCCCCTATTGGCGGACCTGCCTTCTGCTAATTGAAAACTATGACACCAGAAAAATGAATATGACAAAGCTTATTTGCTACTGATAAGGCTCATGAAAACTTGATTTTCGCAACTGTTTTATTAACGTATTTATTAGAACAATTGCATGTTACATTTTTCAATTGTATGATTGTACAATTGTATGTTGCTTTATAATAAAAAATCTGATGTGGGCAACACATGACTTTCCTTATATAATGTAATGAATTTACTACTTTTACAGTAAAAAAAATAGGTTTTTCTTATAGTAGATACTAATATTCTTTTCAAGATATTGAATTTTCGATAATTAGTCGTCATTTTCATTGATTTAGAGTCATTTTTATCCATTTGGTGAGATTTTCGTTAATTTGGCAACATTTAAAAAAAGTCGCCAAGTTGGCGACATTCCGCCAAATTCGTCGCCAAAAACTCGTCAAGCGTTATGCACTAAGAAATAAGTTATTCTTACAGCAGATAAATGACTATTGGCGTTCAAATACAAAAGTATTATTCAAACTATCTTTTTTCATGAATGGAACGAGCTAGATCCACGAGAATGATGTCACTCAATTTATCGCATGGTATTACATATGAAAAGTGAACATGTTTCTCAATAAGAAATATTTTTTTTTATTTTATGACTTTTTGATAATTTTTTAAAAAAATGTACAATATCTCGAGAACGGTTCATGTTAGCCTTCTAAAATTTATACCAATCGTTTTCTAATTAAAAATTACATAAGAAATGTCTATTTGCGTAACTTTAATAGTGGTTTGGATTTTTTGACGATTTTTTCAAAATTTCATTCGAAAATTTAGGGGGGTTCTGAACATTCGATTGCGTATAAAAACAATAGGCTTCCAGTGTTTACGGATTGTGATTTTTGTACCAAATTTGGTTTGAATCGGTCCATTCGTTCGTCAGTTATCGTCTCTACAGACTCACACACACACACACACACACACAGACATCACTTCAAAAATGTTTGATTCGTGATCAGGGATGCTTTAAACTTGCTCACTGACACACACACACACACACACACAGACATCACTTCAAAAATGTTTGATTCGTGATCAGGGATGCTTTAAACTTGCTCTCCCGTCGAAAACTCGAATTCGAATTTTCGACCCCGTCACAATACTTTCCTTATACATTATGTATATAAGTAAAGTAATAAATCCACCAGTTGTCAATTATTCCGGAATACATCCAAACCATCTCAACTAGAAAGGAGTAGAGGGGCTCAAAATAATTTGGTTTGTGAGCCCGAAAATTGCAGTTATACCACTGGATGCAAGCATCATTATTTTCATTTATTCAGCTAATTTTTGAAACCAAGAGAGATCTGCAAACACCCATCTTCAATTTGTACCTGCCCCCTAACTTTTCTAGTTTAGTGCTTTACGGCGGAGACGTTGACACTAACCGGTGATGAATTTCTCCGGCGAAAGTAAAAGTTAAGCGACCGGAAATAAAACTCGCACCTGAAGTGTACTGCGGTAGTGGGAAAAATAAAAAGTTAGAGAAAAAGTATCAAACGAGATCGCAGCAAGGCGTCCTCAGCACCGTCTCAAAAGCTTCACTCACCAGCTTCGCGAATCCAGTTGAGTTTTATTCATTAAACGGAAGTTCTCAGAAGGTGATTTCTGTGTCTTGAGATCAAGATGTTTTTAATAGTTTTGCTTCTGCGTAGTTGGCAAGACTGCGCAGGGAACATAATTAAAAAGAAATCTGATGTCGGCAACACATGACTTTCCTTATATAATGCAATGAATTACTACTTTTACAGTAAAAAAATTGGTTTTTCTTATAGTATATACTTACATTCTTTCCAAGATATTGAATTTTCAACAATCAATCGTCATTTTCATTGATTTAGCGTCATTTTTTTCCATTTGGCGAGATTTTAGTTAATTTGGCAACATTTCAAAAAATCGCCAACTTGGCGACATTCCACCAAATTCGTCGCCAAAATCTCGCCTCATTATGGACGAAGAAATAAGTTATTATTATCGCAGATAAATGACTATTGGCGTTTAAATACAAAAGTATTACTCAAAGTATCTTTTCTCATGAATGGAACGAGCTAGATCCACGAGAATGATGTCACCAAATTTATCGCATGATATTACATATGAAAAGTGAACATGTTTCTCAACAGTTAATATATTTTTTTTAATTTATGGGATTTTTTTGATAAATTTATTTGAAAAATGTACAATATCTCGAGAACGGTTCATGCTAGAGTTCTAAATTTCATGTCAATCGTTTTCTAAGGAAAAATTACATACGAATTGTCTATTTGTGTAACTCTATTAAAGGTTTTGATTTTTTGAGGATTTTGTTAAAATTTCACTCGACAATTTAGGGGGTTCTGAACATTCGATTATGTTTAAAAACAATAGACTTCCAGTATTCACGGATTGTGATTTTTGTACCGAATTTCATTCGAATCGCTCTATTCGTTCGTGAGATACCGTCTCCACACACACACACGCACACACACACACACACGCACACACGCACACACACACACGCACGCACACACACACACACACACACACACACACACACACACACACACACACACACACACACACAGACATCTCCTCAAAAATGTTTGATTCGTGATCAGGGATGTTTGAAACGTGCTCTCCCGTCGAAAACTGGAATTCGCATTCCCGTCACAATACTTTCCTTATACATTATGTATATAAGGAAAGTAATAAAATATATAAATTCTATATTATACAGATGAGTCAGCTCGAATTGTTATAGGTAGAAACTTGAAAGTGTGGTTACATGTGAGACTTGAATGAGAAAACTCTAAAATTGGCAGATTGATGTTAAAAAGAGAATTTTCCCCCCTTGGATAAAAAGTATACATGGCTTGCATACTGTTTAACTGTTTACCTGCTAATGTTTCTAATTGGGAATATCTAGAAGATATTTAAATTAATGGTTTTTCATATTTCACGTATTTACTTATTTATTTCAATCACTACTTGAGTGGAAATGATTTTTAAAATAATTAATTTTAGGAAAAAAAAATATATATTCTTATTTATGGTAAATATACGATTTAAGGACATTTCTGATTTCATTTCAATTTCTTCATGTGGCAACCACAGAAATTAAAAGTTCGAGATAATTACTTGGTAATTAATTAATGACATTCTAGAGATTAGATTTATAAATGTGAAGTAAAATTAAATCCCCACTCAATTTAATTAATTTATAAATTCTTAATTAATTTGTTTCCTTATAATAGTTAAACGTATTTTTCGTCTATCTAATTGGTAATGGAAAATAAAAAAAAATAGTAAAAATTCAACTGAAAAATCGGTGAGTAATTTGTTGAGTAAGCATAATGCTTACTGCTAGGAATGCCCGATTTTTGTCATTTCATAAATTTGTGCCAGTTCATAAAATGCAGAGTTCAACTGGTCAAAATTGGTTTTTGTGGATGGAAGAATGCCATTAAAATATGCAAAAGACACACATTATAAAGTTACCACCTTTTGTAACCTCAAAGTCTTTTTAAAATGTTTTTATTTATTTATAATATTTAAGTGTTATTTATAATGTTGTGAATATTTCCTTACTGGAGTCTTTTCCTTTCAGAAACAAACGGAGAAAACACCCGTACGGCTTTCTTATGATGTACATATAGGGTTTCCAGATGCTGAAGTTCGGAGAAGGGTTGCTAGATTTGACATTTTATCGCCAATTTAGCGATATATGGAGATGTTTCGAAGATTCGAGAGAGACCTCGAAATAACCAATATATTGTACGTGTTATGAGAGATTTACAGAAGTTTCTATGGATAGTCTATAAAAAGGAGTCATCACTCAGTCGGAGAGCAGTTGACGTGATACGAGCTACATTGAAATCTGATTTTTGTCAATGTTTTGAGAATAGCAGCGGTTGTTTAGTGAAATAAGTGAAGCATCTAAGTCTTGCTTTGTTGCATATTGCTCCTGTTTACGCTGTGCTTGTGAATAAACGTGTTAGTTATCCAAAAATGTGGACTCATTCTTGAATCCTGAGCGCACATTCACAATTCCAGAGAATGCATCGTAACCATAATAGCGGGATTTTGAATGAATTATTTGTCTTTTTTGTCATTTTTGAGTGTTTAAAAATGAGGCTTCCAAATTACTAGAATTGTAAATTTCATTTTGGAATCATTTCTTTTTAAATAATATGCAGCTTTAAAGAGTTACGACAATTTGCAAAAAATCAATCAAAATTTTGATATTTTTCTTGTAATTTTAAATATTTTTAATTATGTTTGTTTACTTTTGTTAAGTAAATTAAATTTTGAAGTAAATACATGTTTCTTATAAAAATAATTATAATTAAGAAAGTTTGCTTGATCTGTAGTAGATCCTCTCCTTACTAGGTATTCTTTGTAATTATTGTAGTACTATAAGTACTACAAATATGGTATTTAGTACTAAAGATTTTGGAATATATAGATTACTAGCAGCGATTATCCGGTGTTGCTCGAGATTTACGATGCAAAACTTTGATAAAAATTACACCGGAACATATAGGGCCGTGAACCTTATACATTGTGTTTTCACTGTGAAAGAAGTAAATTCATGGCATTATGTAAGAAAAAAAAATGGATCTGATTGGCCACTCTTTGGCCAATCAGATCCATTGGATCTGATATATATATATATATATCTGATATATATATATATATATATATATATATATATATATAGAGAGAGATTTTTAAATTCATTTATTTATTATTCAAATTAATAAAATTTGTTGAGTAAGCCTGTGAAAGGTAAACCATGGTAATAGAGTTTCCATTTAAATTCATATTTCAAACCTGCGATTTTCAAAAGTGATTAATACGTTCAATAAGCTCCCACAAAACTGATATTTTCAACTAAACTAACGTTCAATATCTCCCACAAAACTAGATTTAATTGGCTTTCACGTTTTAAATCAACGATTTCCAACCTTTTTCGTTGGGAATCATGGAGTTAGAGAGTGGAACTCCTGGGAAGAAGTTTCGCTTTCCATTAATATCTCAAGAACCCCTGATCTTAGAAACTCGAAACTTGGTCTAAAATTATGGGAGGCTATTTCAAAGCCACCCACAAAATTTCATTAAATTCGGTGTAGCTGTTCTTCCGTGATGATGAGACAAACGAAAATTTCGTTTTTCATTAATATCGCAACAACCCCTGGTGTTAGAAACTCGAATTATGGACTACATTTTAAGTGGGGCTATTTCAAGACTACCCACCTAATTTCATCAATTTCTGTTCAGCTGTTGTCCCTTGATGTTGGATCATACATACATACATACATACATACATACTTTTCTTCCTTATATATATATATATATATATATATATATATATGTATATATATATATATATATATATATACATATATATATATATATATAGATGGGTAGATTATGGGTATCTCCAATTTTGTATTTTATGCATACTTAATTCTCTGTATCGTCCCCGTGTTAAAGATTTGCGTGATTATATTATTTTACATTGTGCGCTAGGAAAGTTTTCATATGTAACATTTACTTTCCTGAAGTACAGTTTTCAAATAGCTACCTTCCTCAAGTGATAACACTGGGTGCACCACTGGTTATGGTAAGTAAATATTGTTAGACTTGGCAACAGTCACTTTATTGCGTCAACCAAACTAATTTGAAACCTGGCAATTTCAACGATCAAAATGACAAGAACCGGTAGAAAAGAAGTGTTCCAGAAAATAACGAAGGCACATAAAATTAAAGACAAAACGTCTTTAAAACGAAAGGTCATTTATTAAAACATCTTAAAAGATGTATAAAGCATTTTAAAACCGCCAGAGCGCTTTCGGGCGTAAATACGCCCCTCATCAGTGGCTACATGAATGGTAAGACATGGAATGTTCATATATGGAGATCAGTTAAACAGCAAATTTGCATAAAAATATAAAATGGTAAATGAACATAATATTAATTAATACAAAATAATCCAAGAAATATACACGCAAAATACAAAATTTACTTTAAACGCTTTCAAATTGTAAAAATATTACAAGAAAAGTACTATCAATACATTATTTAGTTACAGGAAAAGTATAATTTTTGAAGAACCGTCAAGCGTAATTTTCATGAGAATGACGTCATAAATAACTCTTAAGATATTTGAATTGCGTAGAGTCGAGAATGAGTCGCCAAGCATAACATAAAATTTGAACGGGATCAAAATTACAAATCGAATCACTGTAAATATAAATAAAGAGGGATAGAGAAAGATACTAGTAATTCATGAAATGACATATTAAGCAAAGTAATCTAATAACAATTAAAAGCGCAAAAAAAAAAAAAACATATCTAATGACGAACTTCTTGTAAAATCAGAACGTGTTTCACGATGTAAACAATCACTCACAGAATAGGAGTGATATACATATATTTGTAGTCGATCCTTCTGGCTTTATAATTCATGATCAATAGCAATTAAATAATCAGCACTTGACGATAAGGATGAATCTTCCAGAATGATAACCTGCAAGGAAAAAGGAGGAAAAATGAAAAAAAATTGCTATATATTTAGTTCTGACTTCAGAGTTCATGATCAATTGGAATTAAAATATCAGCACTTATGCCGATTTTCACTTGATGTAACAATAAGGATGAATCTTTCAGAATGATAACCTGCAAGGAAAAAGGAGGAAAATGAAAAAATTTGCTATATATTTAGTTCTGACTTCAGAGTTCATGATCAATTGGAATTAAAATATCAGCACTTACGCCGACTTCCACTTGATGTAACAATAAGGATGAATCTTCCAGAATGATAACCTGCAAGGAAAAAGGAGGAAAATGAAAAAAAATTGCTATATATTTAGTTCTGACTTCAGAGTTCATGATCAATTGGAATTAAAATATCAGCACTTATGCCGACTTCCACTTGATGTAACAATAAGGATGAATCTTCCAGAAGGATAACCTGCAAGGAAAAAGGAGGAAAATGAAAAAAAAATTGCTATATATTTAGTTCTGACTTCAGAGTTCATGATCAATTGGAATTAAAATATAAGCACTTATGCCGATTTCCACTTGATGTAACAATAAGGATGAATCTTCCAGAATGATAACCTGCAAGGAAAAAGGAGGAAAAATGAAAAAAATTGCTATATATTTAGTTCTGACTTCAGAGTTCATGATCAATTGGAATTAAAATATCAGCACTTATGCCGACTTCCACTTGATGTAACAATAAGAATGAATCTTTCAGAATGATAACCTGCAAGGAAAAAGGAGGGAATAAAATGCTATATTTAGTTATGACTTTATAATTCATGATTAATCGGAAAGTAATATGAATAACAGAAGTACAACATTAAATTACGGAAGGGGTTAAAAGTCCACTAAGAATTTCCACTTCCATTTTTTTTCATTTCCGTCTCAATTTCTACTTGAAGTATCTATTTTTTAGGATTGATTATAGATAGAATTTAGGTGATGAATGATACGTATTCAACATTGAATTCTATAGAGTGTAGCGGAGTTTATTAAACATTTTCAGTTCCCCTAAAGTTTTATTTGTCCCCTTCCCCGACCAAAAAGTTATGAAAGAAATACTCGTCACAGATAGCACCCTTAACAAAAACTGAGAGGAAACTCCGAAGACACAAGCTATGAAAAATCCAAAAGGGAAAGGACACACACAATAAAATGATTCGCAGATTCTCTCAGGGAATCGAATAAATAGACTTCCAGTATGCCATAAATAACATTTTGAAGGTATGGATACGTTTTCGTATAGTCTTCGTAGAATAGTTAGTGTGATGGAATCATTCAAAAGTAAATATAACACCGCTATAATAAAAGCCCCAAATCTAGAGGTTCTCTGTGTTGCTGGATGGCCTCCAGATTTAGGGAGGAGGGGGGAGGTCGTCAGTGGAGGAGGTCAAGCCTCTCCATATGGAGTGGGGTGAAAGAGTTTGCGAAGCAAGCTCCGATGATTAGTGAGGATTGGCAAATAAGGGACGGGGATAGGGGTGGGACAGCCCAGCTGTTAGCGCTCTGGAATTGCACTCGGATGACCAGAGTTGGAATCCTGGCACTGCCCAAACTGTCATGTTCACGCAAAGCACGGGGACGTTAAATATGGGGGTTCGTAAGTCCTTCCGAGAGGAAATTGGTAGAGGAAGTTAGGGGTCCCTATGGATGCCGCCCTCACTGGGTTCCGGTCTAAATTGGGTGGTATTTCCGGCTTGACAAAACATATACCTTACATCTTCAGGGTAGCTCGGACGGTATGGGTCGAAGAAGAAGAGGCAGAGCTCCAATGGGTGTATTATGGCAGGAAAGTAGACGGATTGAGAGAGCTTGCAAATCGATCTCCTGGGTTGGCGAGCATCAGCGAGCAGGAGGCGGAGTCCCCTAATTAAATAAGAAATACAGATTCGATTATTTTTAATTATTTTATATTATATTTTATGTTATATAGTATTTATTTTTTATAACTTTTTGTGCCGTTAAATGAATACATCTTATATCAATGAATGTAAATGACAGAAGACATATTCACAATTAATTATTAGAAAAAGCAATGTACTAGGTACATAAGATATTTTGAATTGTTGACTCTGTGGGATAGTTGAAATTAAATACAAACGCTATTTTGAGTAAGTGAAAAAGAAATAGATGTTTGAAAAAATGTGACTTATGTGAATTTTCCGTTGAAAATAGTTGAAGTAACACGATTATCGTCAACGCAGTAAAGCTAAAATTAGTTCATTAGAAGGAGGAATAACTTCGTAGTAAATATGAAATCTTATATTCGATTTACTAATTCAGTAATAATTCATTTTAAGTAAACGGGAAAGATTATGTTTCCTTTCGTTTTCAATTTCAGGAGGAATGAAGAGAAGTTACCCTTGTAAAAGTTGTTTTTCCACGTTGAGCTTTTCGTAGCCGTGAAGCAAAGCTCGAAACGAATGAAGAAGACTTGTAGTGCATCCATATAACGAGATCTCCCTAAAATATGAACTTTAATGGGTACAATGCTAATTGAAATCTGATTTGCTTGCTTTAAAAGAGCAGCATTCCAGATTAACGAGCATAAAAAAGCAAACCTGAATAACATAAAAGAAAAAGATGAAAAAATAAGAGCAAAAGAAAATAAAAATAATCTTGATATAGTTCCTATTTGGTTAAAAGTAAGAAGATGGTTTTATTAACACTTTACAACATAGTTGAAAAGTATTCATGATTTTGTTCATTCTGTCTGTCTGTCTGTCCGTTAGCACGATAACTGCCGTAAAAATGACTTTATCAAAAGGAAATTTTAGTATGTTGTTCAGACGGTCAGTGGGATCTATGGTAATATAAATGAATAATATCATCCAATTAGTTTTGGATAGAACCCGGGTTGAAAAAATGAAATACATTGAACCCTATGGGATCTAATTTATCAAACATTTTTTTAAGCGGATTTAAAATTCACAAATTGCTTCGAAAGTTTTAGAAAATATTCAAATTATCCCATAAAATATATAAAAAAAAATTCAACAAAATATATTTAGCAGTTTTTTAAATAAAAATTAAAATAATAATTACACCTTTTATATGAAGAGATCACGTGACCATTATATAAAGAGATCACGTAACCCACTTCAAAATAAAATATGTCATCCATCTTATATCAAAATCGTGATTTTTAAAGTTCTTTTTAATTTATATTTAGTGTTCTATTCATCCTAAAACCGCTTTATGTATGTTTAAATTCTGTGTATCTACATACTGAAACAACGCAATTACAATATTTGAGTTTAAATGATCATCCAACTTTGATTATTTCTACGTCGAAGATTATTACGTTAATTTTCACTTATGGAGAACGTAAATACCAAAAGATGTAGAATGAGTTGTATAAGAATTGCTGCATTCCTTTAACGCAAAATTATTTAGCTCATGGAGTCTGCAATATAGCTGATATGAATGATTTCATATCATTGATATTGATCACTGATATTCATTATCACTGATATTCATTGATTTTACACAGAGAAGCAGACGATATTTACGATGAAGTTTTAAGCATAGAGTTTAATTACTTGTACCTCCATGGTCTTAAGTTTTTAAATAAAATAAATTATTATAGCATTGTGATGAATGAAATGAATGGAAAAAAGTTATGAATGAAATGCTGCTTTTATAGAGAGTGCCAGGCGTGTTATATTTCGATGACGTAATTTGAATAAATTTCATTTGTTTTCGATGAAGTTTTCAAATATAATAAATTATTGTAGTATTATGATAATTTTAAAAATATCAGCGCTAAATGTATCGCATTTTAGAGATGTTTAAATAAAATTGCATTGAAGTTGGAAAGTGTTTCATAATCAATGCTTTATGCATGATTGATATTTCTTGTTTTATTATTTTATAAGCAAAGGTACAATATAACAAGAAAGATCAACCATGCATAAAGCATTCATAATGAAACACTTTTCAACTGCAATGAAATTTTATTTAAAAATCTCTAAAATGCATTACATTCACCGGTAATATTTTTAAAATTATCACAGTATTACAATAATTTATTTTACTTAAAAACTAAAAACCATGGAAGTAAACGTACTTTCTAATACAATGCTTAAAATTTCATCGAAAAAGGCAATGCTATAAAATCGTCTGCATCATGTCATGTAAAATAATTGAATATTTCATTCCCAGAGCTAAATAATTTTGCGTTAAAAAAAATTCAGCAATTCTTATACAAATCAGCTTACAGCTGGATTTATTTATATTCTGCATACATTTAAATTAAGCTTCGTTGTAGAAATAATTAAAGCTTGATGATCATTTAAAATAAAAAATATTGTAATTGCGTTGACGTCGAATAGAGTACGCTAACATAAACCGTTCTCGAGATATTGCACATTTTCAAAAAAAAAAAATATCAAAAAGTCATATAAAATAAAAAAAATTTCTCTCATTGAGAAACATGTTCACTTTTTATATGTAATACCATGCGATAAATTGGGTGACATCATTCTCGCGGATCAATCTCGTTCTATTCATGAGAAAAGATACTTTGAGTAATACTTTTGTATTTGAACGCCAATCGTAATTTATATGCTATAAGAATAACTTATTTCTCCGTCCATAACACTAGGCGAGATTTTGGCGACAAATTCGGTGGAATGTCGCCAACTTAGCGACTTTTTTAAATGTTGCTAAATTAACGAAAAACTCGCCAAATAGATAAAAATGACGCTAAATCAATGGAAATGACGACTCATTGACGAAAATTCAATATCTTGGAAATAATATAAATATCTACTATAAAAATAATCTATTTTTTAACTGTAAAAGTAGTAAATTCATTGCATTATATAAGGAAAGTCATGTGTTGCCCACATCAGAGTTTTTTTGTATGCTATAAAAGTATGTTTTTGTAGTGCAAGATAGAAAAACGCGAAATTTGTCCAACAGTCACGTCGGCGTCGACTACTATTTTCTAATATAGGTATATTAAAAACAAGAAAGATCAATCATGCTTAAAGCATTGGTTATGAAACACTTTCCAACTTCAATGCAATTTTATTTAAGCATGTTTAAAATGCAATACATTCCTCGGCAGTATTTTAAAATTTATCGCAATACTGCATTAATTTATTATATTTGAAAACTTAAACCTTCATCGAAAAAAATGAACTTCATTCAAATGACGGCATTGAAATATAAAGTGCCTGGTTTAAACATCTCTAAAATGTGATGCATTCCTCGGTAATAATTTTAGAATTATCATAATACTACGATAATTTATTATATTTGAAAACTTCATCGAAAACAACTGAAATTCATTCAAATGACGCCATAGAAAAAATAACACGCCTGGCTCTCTCTATAAAAGCAGCATTTCATTCATAAATAATTTCCCATTCATGTCATTCATCACAATACTATAATAATTTATTTTATTTAAAAATTAAGACCATGGAGCTACAAGTAATTAAACTCTATGCGTAAAACTTCATCGAAAACAATCGTCTCTTTGTAAAATCAATGAATATTTCATTCATATCAGCTATGCAGACTCTATGAACTAAATGATTTTGTGTTAAAGAAATACAGCAATTCTAATACAACTCATTCTACATATTTTGCTGTTTACATTTTACATAGGTGAAAAATAGGCTTCGTTGTCGAAATAATCAAATTTGGATGAGCATTTAAACTCAAATATATTGTAATTGCGTTGCTTTAGTATGTAGATACACAGAATTTAAGCAATAATAAAGTGGTTTTAGGACGGATACAACACTCAATATGAATTAAAAAGAACTTTAAAAATCACGATTTTGAGACAAGATGGATGCCATATATCATTTTGAAGTGGGTCACGTGATCTTTTCATATCATGGTCACGTGATCGCTTCATATAAGAGGTGCTATTATTATTTTTATTTAAAAAACTACTGGATATATTTCACAGAATTTTTTTTTATATATTTTATGGAACAATTCGAATATTATCTAAAATTTTCGAAGCAATTTGTGAATTTTAAATCCGCTTAAAAAATGTTTGAAGAATTAGGTCCCATAGGACTCAATGTATTTCTTTTTTTCAACCCGGGTTCAATCCAAAACTAATTGGGTGATATTATTCATTTTTATTCCCATAGGTCCTACAGACCGTCTGAACAACATACTAAAATTTCATTTTGATTAAGTCATTTTTACGGCAGTTATCGTGCTAACGGACAGACAGACAGAATGAAAAAAGTCAAAAACACTTTTCAACTTTGTTGTAAAGTGTTAAAAATTACTGTTTTTTTATTTAAGATTTATTTTTCAAGTTGGCAACGGGTCAGTTAAGATTGGTCTGGAATACAAATCAGCATTTTCATGCTGACGAACACTTAAAAATAAAGATTCAGAGAGAGGTCCAAGAAGAATCCCATTCATTTAGGGTTTAACTGCTCGTATTTTCTCCCCACTCCCATTTAGAGATACTCAACAATTCCTGAGGGTGCGCTCCCTCCTTATAAAGTGAGGGGGTGCGTGCGGGATGCGAGTTGGAGCAAAGACTAGGCAATAAGATGATACCTATCGATTATAAAGACTTGAAATTGTCATGTGCCAATCAAGGTTTTTTCCCGAGACCGTGCAGCTCAGTCGGTAGAGAACAGAGAACAATGTTGCAGACCTTGATATATAAAATATAAATCGTGTGGATAAAATATTTAGTTTATTAGTCTCCATTTGATTTTCTGATATATTAATTTTATCGATTGTTCAAGTCCTTTTATATGATAGTTTTTATTTTCTTTTAACAATTTACAACATAGTTGAAAAGTGTTTATGACTTTGTTCATGCTGTCTGTCTGTCTGTCCGTTAGCACGATAACTGCCGTAAAAATGACTTTATCAAAATGAAATTTTAGTATGTTTTTCAGACGGTCTGTGGGACCTATGGGAATAAAAATAAAGAATATCACTCAATTAGTTTTGGATTCAACCCGGGTTGAAAAAGAAGAACACTATGGGAACTAATTTTTCAAGCATTTTTTAAGCAAATTTAAAATTCACGAATTGCTTCGAAAATTTTAAGAAATATTCAAATTATCCCATAAAATATAAAAAAAAAATTTCAGTAAAATATGTTAAGTAGTTTTTTAAATAAAAATTATTTAATATAAAGGAGAAAAACAAATTCAATTAAATTCTGACTCTTACTATATCCCCCAGAAAGAAAAAAGAGATATATTGTATAATAAATATATTTCCAAGAGTTGAATTATTTATATGTAAGAGAGGTTTCACATTTTAAAATAAATATGGTAGATAATAATTTTTCAAATTTTTAAATAAAATAAATTATTATAGTATTGTGATGAAGGAAACGATTGGAAAAATGTTTATGAATGAAATACTGCTTTAATAGAGAGGTGATTTATATTTCGATGACGTCATTTGAATAAAGTTCATTTGTTTTCGATGAAGTTTTCAAATATAATAAATTATTGTAGTATTATGATAATTTTAAAAATATTACCGAGGAATGTATCGCATTTTAGAGATGTTTAAACCAGGCAAATTATATTTCAAAGCCGTCATTTGAATGAAATTCATTTTTTTCGATGCAGTTTTCAAATATAATAAATTAATATAGTATTGTGATAATTTTAAAAATATTACCGAGGAATGTATCGCTTTTCAGAGATGTTTATATAAAATTGCATTGAAGTTGGAAAGTGTTTCATAATAAATGCTTTATGCATGATTGATCTTTCTTGTTTTATCTTGAATGCTATTTATGTAAGCATTTCAGTAAGAAATCTTTAAAAATGTATTTTCTCAAGTTGGCAACATGACAGCTACGTCGATGAATTAGATGCATCTCGCTAACTTTGTACAATTTCAGTACCATTAACATTCATATCGTAATTCAAATTAATAATTTTTCTGCATATACTATACTTACGTACTACCATGTCTACGGGATTTACCATTGCTTTAAGCAAAATATAGTGATCTTAAAATCTTGAATTTCGAATAATTCTAATTCTAATTATGAGAACTACAAAAATTATATATATAGATCTAGGGGTTGTATATAATATATTCATTTGAAAAATCTTAAAATTAAACCTTCCATTATAATAACATTGAATAGACGATTTTTTTTAGTCTTTATTTGAAGAAATTAATATCATGTTATTTAACAACGGATTTAAATTGTTAATATTGCGTAAAGAAATCAAAAACCAATGTGTTGTAAGGTAATGTATTGGAATTTAATTTATCCGATCTCAATGATAAAGAAATTTGCGGAGAAAATAAATCAATAAATAAACGATATTATTTTCTACATTGCATTTTATCACGAAATAAAACAAGATTACGGAATTATTGATATTTTAAGTTTTTTAAGTCATCTATTTTTTTTTTCATTTGGAAAATTGGAATATAATTTTCAAATTCACGTACTTCTGATTGTTGCAGCGGAATAAAGATGGTACGGGTATATGAATTGGTTTAAAAAACGAAACCAAAATGTTTTGATCAACTTATATAACAGAATGACAAATCAACAGATCATAAAAGTCATTTTATTAAAAACATCCTTCAGACGTCCATACAATCTTTAAAAAAGACAGAGCGTTTTCGGTCCCCTGATAACGTTTATAAGTTTTATATAAGTAGCACTAAACTTACAGTTGGTATTCGATTGGCAGAACATGCTAGAGGCGTTAAAAATGGTAGGCAATCGACTGCTCTTGCCCAATTAGTGATTAATGATAATTTTCAACCCGTTTTTGAAAAATCTTTTCTTTTGATCAGCTGTAGTAATTCCCGGTCTATTTTACTCAACGAATCCTTTTTTATTAACACTTTACAACATAATTAAAAAGTGTTTATGACTCTGTTCATTCTGTTTGTCTGTCTGTCTGTCTGTCCGTCAGCGCGATAACTGCCGTAAAAATGACTTTATCAAAATGAAATTTTAGTTTGTTGTTCAGACGATCTGTGGGACATATGGGAATGTCAATGAATAATATCACCCAATTAGTTTTGGATTGAACCCGGGTTGAAAAAATGAAATACATTGAACCCTATGGGATCTAATTTTTCAAACATTTTTTAAGCGGATTTAAAATCCACAAATTACTTCGAAAGTTTTAGGAAATATTCAAATTATCCCATAAAATATATAAAAAAATTTCAGCAAAATATATTCAGTAGTTTTTTAAATAAAAATTAAAATAATAATTACACCATTTATATGAAGAGTTCACGTGACCCACTTCAAAATAAAATATGGCATCCATCTTGTACCAACATCGTGATTTTTAAAGTTATTTTTAATTCATATTTAGTGTTGTATCTGTCCTAAAACCGCTTTATTTTTGCTTAAATTCTGTGTATCTACATACTGAAACAACGCAATTACAATATATTTGAGTTTAAATGATCATCCAACTTTGATTATTTTTACAACGAAGCCTAATTTTTACTTATGGATAATCTAAACACCAAAAGATGTAGGATGAGTTGTATAAGAATTGTTGCATTTTTTTAACGCAAAATTATTTAGCTCATGGAGTCTGGAATGTAGCTGATATGAATGAAACATTCATTGATTTTGCACAGAGAACCAAACGATTTTTTCGATGAAGTTTTAAGCATAGAGTTAAATTACTTGTACCTCCATAGTTTTAAGTTTTAAAATAAAATAAATTATTATAGTATTGTGATGAATGGAAAAATGTTTATGAATGAAATGCTGCTTTTATATAGAGGCGATTTATATTTCGATGACTGCATTTGAACAAAGTGCATTTGTTTTCGAGGAATTTTTAAATATAATAAATTATTTTAGTATTATGATAATTTTAAAAATATTACCGAGGAATGTATCGCATTTTAGAGATGTTTAAACCAGGCAATTTTTATTTCAATACCGTCATTTTAATGAAGTTCATTTTTTTTGATGAATTTTCAAGTTTTCAAATATAATAAATTAATGTCGTATTGTAATAATTTAAAAAATATTATGGAGGAATGTATCGCATTTTAGAGATGTTTATGCATTGAAGTTGCATTGAAGTTGAAAAGTGCTTCATAATCAATGTTTTATGCATGATTCATCTTTCTTGTTTATCTATATCGTACTTCTATTTGTAATTTTGACCCCGCCCATGTTTTAAGTTATGCTTGGCGACTTGTTCCCGATTCCATACGAATCAAATCTTTACAAAGTTACCTTTAATTTATAAAATTTAATTTTGTAAATTGATGTTTAAACTGGCTTATGGCAATGTGTTTTCTTGATTTTGTAATTTTTATAATTTTTAAATCTGGTATATGGATGCATAAAATATGTTTTGTGGCAATGTCAATTTTAGGATATGTAAATCCAGCTTGCCGGTAGTGGATTGTATTTAAGCATGTTGGCAATTTTTCTTATTTTAATGTCACTGAGGAAGGGTATGATGATATCCGAAAGCGCTCTGGCTTTTTAAAAGATTGTATGTAGGTTTGAAGTATGTTATTATTAAAAATGACCTTTATGATCTGTTGATTTGTCATTCTGTTATATAAGTTGATCGATTTGAGGATTTGACGTGTAGCCGCCATTAGTATATACAGAATGTTTTGTTTCACAGATTTTCCTGCGATGATTATATTGTATAACAAGAAAAGCTTTATAAATTTTAAAATGTTAAACTAGCTGACTTTTCTCTTTTTCAACACAGATTGTCCAACCTACCCTTAGATTTCTGTTTGGAAAATGTGCCAAATGTGCCACCAAATTTAGACCGGAACCCAGTGCGGATGGCATCTACTGGGACCGTACCCTCCTCCCCCTATCACCAACCTCTCGGAAAGATTTACTGACCCACATATTTAATGTGCCCGTACTCCGCATGAACAAGGGGACAGTTTGGACAGAGAAATATGCTTGTCAATAAATAATTCTTTCGGTTTAAAATATCACCTTTCCTATGTTTTATGGTTAAAAGCACTTGTTTGCCTGAATATGATGAGATAAGAATTGCCATATATTTCTGGGAATGTTTTACCAAGTTCGGGAATGTTGATTTCGGCATAACAGTTTTGTTATGTGGGACGCATTAAACAGATAGACGGGCCGTAGTTTGCCCATCCCTGGTATAGATTATCAGTGAAATGTACATAAGAGCAATATTTAGAATGAAAATTATGAGAATTTACAACATATTTTTAATTTCTGATATGCAGTATTGAGACAGTATTGTTTTTCAGAACATTTTCGATTTCAAGATTTTAATGCCAATATATGTTTTAAGACCTTCTGAACACGTTTTTACTATTTTGCAGTGATGTCTGTCTGATGTCTGTGGTCGATGTTTGTGTATACAATAGCAGTCGCAAATATCAATGGATTTTCATGAAACTTCATATCCAGCTTTGTTATAAAAAATCTAGAATTAGATAGAGTTTTCTTAAATTCGAGTGAAAACTTTGAATTTTATTATAAATTTTATGTCTTTCTAACTGGCAGCACAGGACGAAATTTGACATAATCATGCATAAAAGGGTTTATTTGGGGCTCAATGATCACGATACTTAAGAGTTTCAGTCATTGTTATGAAAAATAGCTGCGATGTAATTTTTACTTTCCCTGCAATACATGGTAATGTATAGGGAAAGTATTGGAATCATGTCGAAAATCGCAACTCGAGTTTTCGACGGGTCTACAAGTTTCAAGACCTCTAGAATACGAGAAAACCATATGTAACGTGACGTCTCTGTGTGTTACTGTGTGTCTGTGTGTATGTGTGTCTGTCTGTCTGTCTATCTGTGCAGATTTTGTATCCACTCTAACTAAACTGTTTGCCCGAATTTCATAAAATTTGATAGGTAAGTCACTTGTGGGCAAATCTGGTGCTGATTAGTTTTGGGTACGATTTGGGATAAAAGAATCCGCCTTTTTTTGCGAAATGGCCCGCAAAAGCTTGTATCCACTCTAGCTGAAAAACTAATGGACCGAATTTCACAAAATTCGGTAGATAAGTCACTTGTGGGATACTCTGGTGCTGAGTAGATTTTGGTACGCTTCGGAAAAAAATAACCTGCTTTTTTTTGCGAAATGACCAGCAAAAATCATCAAAATCTAAAGTAAAAACTATGTATGTTTAAATATATCAATTAAATGCTTGTTTTATACGTAATTTTTAACAATGAAAAGAATAATACCAACCCTATTACACTAGGACTAGCCGTTCTCGAGATATTTTAGTTTTTCGTATTTTCTCTAGCCACCTTTGAAAATAAGTCCACTTACCAAATGAGAACGAAAAATGAATTAAAAGTGAATTAAATTTAATTAAAATAAAAATAACGTGGATATAAGTCTGCAGGGAAAGTCCTGTGCTGCGCACATCAGATATTTTTTGTTCGTGACATTATTAGCCCCCCCCCTCTTAAGGGGTAAGTTACCTCCTGGGGGGGGGGCATTGTCAAGTATAATATCAATCGAAATGTTTTTTCTAGCGCTTTAATATGAAGGGTAACAAGTTGTAGTTGTAATCATTTACACCCACGATACCGATTTTTCAAAAACTTCTTGTCATGCTTGAAAAAAAAATCAATTCTGGTATAATAAAGTCAAGTTGAGCTACACTCAAATTTATTAATTCCATGTTATGACGGGTTTATCTTCTCGTATTATATTACTAAATTAAAACATTCGATCTAGGAACTGCTAATAATATAAAATCCCTAGAATAATACCCCCCGTCACATTCCCAGCATTATATAAATCCACTTTAGACTCTTCTTCGTAAACCGGCTCATAACACAGATATTATTCTTCACAAAATCACTAAAAACGTCATCAACACCTGAACGTAATCACCTCCGCTATCTAGGCCACAGTAGCATATAAAACGCATTCTAGTTCGAGTCCGTACCAAAGTGTAATTTTGTGTCGGCCGTTATATGCGAGTTATGGCTGCAGTCATACTTAAGGTAAAGGCTCTATCGGGTTCATAACTGTCGGAATTAACGGCTACTATAGACTGCTTATATTTCTATCATCGGGAAAGGGTTAACGCTGATGTATGGCGAGTAAGGGTGAGGTTGATTCCTGCAAATATTTGCAGAGAAATGTGCGTTGGAAAAGTCCTATAGGCGCTTAATATTAATTTATAATATCAGAGTATGTGAGAATGGTTTATGATTAATAAATATAGAAAGAACCATAATTCAATGTTGCAGGTGGATACTGTTAATGTTGCAGATGAATAATGTTAACTAAATTATGACGTTTTTTTCATATATACGTATTCTTCGACTTACGGGTTTTCGCATTTACGACCATGAATAAGCATTTTTCTAGAATTATATTAATCAAAGGAGATTTTCAACGTACCCGAAGGTATATGGTAGAGTTGATTCGCCGTTGTGAAAGTAATCATAGGATACTCGGGACAGAGCTTGACCCATAGGCAGGAGGCGAAGCTGCTCCACCAGGTCCCCAGTCAACTCCTCCAAGTCGCCACCATAGGCACGACAGCGCGCTACAACAATACCTTCAACCGTAGTTGCCAATAACACGCCCGAAAGCAAAACAAGAGCAGCAATCACCCAATCGCTATCTGTTCAGAGTCACCCTCTGACCCGAAAGAAACTTTATTCAGCTGTCAGTTACAATCTCAACACAGATTTACAATCTTAACAATAAAATATTGCATTTTACAATTCAAGTCTTTTCCAACTTCATTTTTACAGACCTGTAGTTCAGTACATTAACAAAACTTAGTCAAGCAAAATTAAATCTAAATCCTTCTTAGGTGTACATGAATAAAAAAATCTGATGTGGGCAGCACATGACTTTCCCTGCAGACTTATATTCACGTTCTATTTATTTAAATTAAATTTAATTAATTTTTAATTCAATTTTCGTTCTCATTTGAAAACTGGACTTATTTTCAAAAATGGTGTAGGACAAATACGGAAAACTAAAATATCTCGAGAACGGCTAGTTCTAGTGTAATGGGGTTGGTCTTATTCTTTTCTTCGCTAAAAATTACGTATTAAACAAGCATTTAATGGCTATATTTGAGCATACGTAGTTTTTAAGTTTAGATTTTGATGATTTTTGCGGGCCATTTTGCAAAAAAAGGCAGGTTATTTTTTTCGAATTATACCAAAATCTAATCAGCACCAGGGTGGCCTACAAGCGACTTATCTACCAAATTTTGTGAAATTCGGTCCATTAGTTTTTCAGTTAGAGTGGATACAAGCTTTTGCGGGCCATTTCGCAAAAAAAAGGCGGGTTCTTTTAACCCGAGTCATACCCAAAACTAATCATCACCAGATTCGTGCACAAGTGACTTACCTACCAAATTTTATGAAATTCGGTCAATTAGTTGTTTAGTTAGAGTGGATACAAAATCTGCACAGACAGACAGACACACAGACAGACACACAGACACACACACAGACGTCACGCTAAAAATAGTTTTTTCGTATTCTAGAGGTCTCGAAACGTGTAGATCCGTCGAAAACTCGAGTTGCGATTTTCGACATGATTCCAATACTTTCCCTATACATTACCATGTATTGCAGGGAAAGTAAAAAGAACAGAAGAATACAAACAAGTTATAAAGAAGGTATTTAGTGTGTAGTTTTCTTAACAGCAAAATGCAATCAATTGTAACATGTATTAATATTTGCATCATATCATTTTATTTTAACATTGTTTACATTTTTTATATTTTGGTTCATGCATCTTTAGTTCATTTCTCTGTTGAGTAAGTTGCTCATAATCAAGATGATTCTTTTTTAGCAGATTACAACAAAGTTGAAAAGCGTTTATAACTTTGTTCATTCTGTCTGTGTGTCAGTTAGCACGATACTGCCGTAAAAATGATGTAATTAAAATGAAATTTTTGTATGTTGTTCAGACGGTCTGTAGGACCTATGGGAATATAAATGAATAATATCACTGAATTAGTTTTGGATTGAACCCGGGTTGAAAAAATGAAATACATTGAACCCTATGGGACCTAATTTTTCAAACATTTTTTAAGCGGATGTAAAATTCACAAATTGCTTGCTTCGAAAGCTTTAGGTAATATTCAAATTGTTCCATAAAATATATAAAAAAAAATTCAGCGAAATATATTCAGTAGTTTTTTAAATAAAAATTAAAATAATAATTAAACCTCTTATATGAAGCGATCATGTGACCATGATATGAAAAGATCACGTGGCCCACTTCAAAATGAAATATGGCATCCATCTTGTATCAAAATCGTGATATTTTAAGTTCTTTTTAATTCATATTGAGTGTTGTATCCGTCCTAAAACCACTTTATTTTTGCTTAAATTCTGTGCATCTACATACTGAAACAACGCAATTACAATATATTTGAGTTTAAATGATCATCCAAATTTCATTATCTCTACAACGAAGCCTATTTTTCACTTATGTAAAATATAAACAGCAAAATATGTAGAATGAGTTGTATAAGAATTGCTGTATTTCTTTAACGCAAAATTATTTAGCTCATGGAGTCTGCATAGCTGATATGAATGAAATATTAATTGATTTTACAGAGAGAAGAACGATTTTTTTCGATGAAGTTTACAGCATAGAGTTTAATTACTTGTAGCTCCATGGTCTTAATTTTTAAATAAAATAAATTATTATAGTATTATGATGAATGCAATGAATGGGGAAATGTTTATGAATGAAATGCTGCTTTTAAAGAGAGAGCCAGGCGTGTTATTTTTTCTATGACGTCATTTGAATGAATTTCAGTTGTTATCGATGAAGTTTTCAAATATAATAAATTATCGTAGTATTATAATAATTTTAAAAATATTACCGAGAAATGTATCGCATTTTAGTGATGTTTAAACCAGGCAATTTATATTTCAATGCCGTCATTTGAATGAAGTTCATTTTTTTCGATGAAGGTTTAAGTTTTCAAATATAAAAAATTAATGTAGTATTGCGATAAGTTCTAAAATATTACCGAGGAATGTATTGCATTTTAGAGATGCTTAAATAAAATTGCATTGTAGTTTGAAAGTGTTTCATAATCAATGCTTTAAGCATGATTGATCTTTCTTGTTTAGATTTAACGCGGATATGCTCAAGAAATGCTCCCAGCCTAAATCTTGATTTGGTTAGGAGTGTTGTAGTGTCTACTTAGACGAGACGAACTTGCAGACGTGTCTTAGTAGCTCAATGATTAGAGCATTGGCTGACTAGTTCTAAGTTCCTTGGTTCAATTCCCGGATGAGACAGTGAAACCTTTATAATAGCACCCGAACGAATATACCCTGCAGGTTAGATGCAATGATGATGGGTTTGGAAAAAGTCCTTGTTACGAATTTTCCATGGACCCTGTGAATGATGACGTCAATTTCAACATCACGAGCATGCAGAATGCTAATCTGAATTAAAAATAAATCAATGCATAACAAGATGGATGTCATATATCATATTGAAGTGGATCACGTGATCGCTTCATATAAGAGATGTTATTATTATTTTAATTTTTATTTAAAAAACTACTGAATATATTTCGCTGAATTTTTTTTTATATATTTTATGGAACAATTTAAATATTACCTAAAATTTTCGAAGCAATTTGTGAATTCGCTTAAAAATGTTTGAAAAATTAGGTCCCATAGGGCTCAATGTATTTCATTTTTTCAACCCGGGTTCAATCCAAAACTAATTGGGTGATATTATTCATTTATATTCCCATAGGTCCTACAGACCGTCTGAACAACATACTAAAATTTCATTTTGATTAAGTCATTTTTACGGCAGTTATCGTGCTAACGGACAGACAGACAGACAGACAGAATGAACAAAGTCACAAACACTTTTCAACTTTGTTGTAAAGTGTTAAAAACATGGAATACGATGGTGGTTGTCCAGACACATCGGTATTTGCACGTTATCTTGATTTCAAAACGAAGAGATTATAGGGTTCACTTCGATGGTAAGAATTTGGAATGGAATCTCGTCCCAGTAGCTCCAATGGCAAGGGAATTCGCTGGGCAGTTCGCAGATCCTTAATTCGATCCCCAACTGCTACAGTAAGACTTTTAAAGTGCTACGAATATCTGATGTATCTTTCCCTGTCTTAAATGTATCTCTGCTGAAAAACAGCATTTACAGTTGCCAGTTGTTATTACCGGAAGGTCCGGCCGTGATTTCAGCGACAAATTTGACAAAATGTCTCAAACGTAGCGAGTTCTGGTCAGTTTGGAAGTTTATGGGAGACAAATATGATTGGTCAAGTTTCACGAATTACTTAGATTTTTCGAGTCTTTCTGCTAAGGGCACACAAGGATGCTTAAGATACTTGGAGATACTTGAATACCTAAGATACTTGATACAAGTAAAAGTGAATTGTGGATGCGTCAGTGTTTTAAGAGTATGAGCTTTTTATTTGACAGTTAGATGATTATTTAATTGCTGGTTTATTGTATCTGACGATTTTTTGTGACTTTTCTAGTTAGATAGAGATATATAACTGAATATTGCTCCTTTTTACGCTTTTGCTGCTTTCATTGTAGTTTGGGTTATTCAGGTCTTTAAAATCATTATTCTATCCTGAGTATATATTCGCGAATCTAGTGGATACGTCGGCCTTTTTCTTTTGCACCGCTTTAATCTCCTCCAGTCTCCTTCTGTTGCACTGCTTCAGAAAATTTGTACTGCTTCAGAAAATTTGCACTGCTTCAGTTTTGCATATGGAATGGCATTTGGATGTGCTCGTTTATCTCATCAAAAGTGTAATGTTTTAGGCTCTATGAATAGAGACTTTTGAACAAAAGAAAATAAAAAAAAACGTTATGGTAAATGTCAAACTTTTATATTCATCCATAAGGTGGCTCATCTAAAGAAAATTGGCGGTGATGATTTGTATAGCATTTAAAAATGTATGGCTATTTTGCTTTTCCTACATACATAGTATAATGCATAGAGAAAGTATTATGACTGGGTCGAAAATTAGATTTCGAGTTTGTGACAAAAGAACACGTTTCAAGTACTCCTGAACTCGAATCTCACACTTTCGAGGTAATATCTATGTGTGTGTGTGTGTGTGTGTGTGTGAGAGAGAGTGAGAGAGAGAGAGAGAGAGAGAGTGAGAGAGAGAGAAAGAGAAATAGAGAGAGAAAGAGAAAGAGAAATAGAGAGAGAGAGAAAGAGAAATAGAGAGAAATATATAGAGAGAGAAAGAGAAATAGAGAGAAATAGAGAGAGAGAGAAAAATGAGAGTGAGTCTATGGATGCGATAAATAATGAACGAATGGAACATTTTGGAAGTAATTTAGTGCGATTATTACGATCTGTGAATACTACAATCTTATTGAATTTAAACGTGATCAAAGACCCCAAATTTCCGAACGAATTTTGTAAAAAATCAGGATATTTAATAATGTTAAACAAATGATCATTTTGTACGTAGTCTTTTATTCTAAAACTGATGAAATCAATTTTAGAACTTTAGTTTGGATCGTTCTCGAGATATTGCAGGTATTTCAAATGAAAAATGTACCTATAAATACATGAAAATGAACTGTAGTAGTGTCATCAAATATGTAACAGTTAGTAAGACATTTCACAACATTATCGAGTAATCTGACGAAATACCGCCAACTTGGAGACATTAGCGAGTAATCTGACGAAATATAGCCAACTTGGTGACTTTTTAGTGCAGTGTTAAATCGACAAAAACGTCACAAATGTCCAAAATAACGCTAAAGTTACGAAAAGGACCCCAAATTAATGAATTAATAATTAAGATATTTTAATATAATAGAGTACATTGCTTAGCAGATGTTAGCAATATTTCCAATTGTCAAGTTGTATTTGCGCGAAAGATAAGATATGTTAATTGGGTACTTCAAAAATAGTTTTACACGTTTGTCATGCAGAAAAGCGCCAAATGTCAGTGTACTTGTCAACGTCAAAAACATTACGTCATGGACCTTGTACATCATTATTTTGCATTGAAAGAAGCAGAGTGCATTTGTATTGTGGGGAAAGTCACGTGCTACCTTCATCAGATTTATTTTACAGCCGTTAACAGTTTGATATACCTTTGGCTAATCACACGGGCACTTTTAGACAGTTATAGAGATTGATTAATTAGTGTTTAATTTTGAAAATGTTTTAAAATAATCTAATTTACCTAAAATAGATCATTTTAGTGTTTAATTTTGAAAATGTTTTAAAATAATCTAGTATTACCCGAAATAGATCATTTTAGTGTTTAATTTTGAAAATGTTTTAAAATAATCCAGTATTACGTGAAATAGATCACTTTAGTGTTTAAAGTTAAAATTTCCAAGACTTTAATTTTTACTCATAAGTTTTATAATTCAGGTAAAATTAATTGAAACTGTGTCTGAAGATTAAACATCCAATATTTAATTGGGCACAGACTCCAAAATTTTTATTTTAATTCCTGATAAATTATTTGAAAGAGATTATCTTTCAGATAAATTTTTGAATTATTATCTTTTAAGTAATTCTGCAAATGAGAAACATAAAATTATTTACAAATAATTGCATAATTGTATTTTCGATGTATGTGATGAGAATATCTATATGAAGTTGATTAATTTCTGTAGTTAGTGTTTGTAACCGAGTTAGTGTTATAACCGAGCTTCTCAAACTTAATATTATCAATAACATTTTAACAATATTTTCACTGATTACATACTTCAATAG
Source organism: Amaurobius ferox (assembly GCA_951213105.1). Taxonomy (NCBI): domain Eukaryota; kingdom Metazoa; phylum Arthropoda; class Arachnida; order Araneae; family Amaurobiidae; genus Amaurobius; species Amaurobius ferox. Next base: position 45,041,007 of record OX578148.1, on the reverse strand, counting down.
GCTTTGAATATGAACAAGCTAATTTGTTTATAAATTTGTTATATATATATATATATAAGCTACACATAAATGTCAGTTTTATATTGCCTCCTTTAGAGCTTCACACGCTTTTGTGTGCGTATTGGGTATCCTGTTTACAAGATTATGACCACCGGATATACACCGACTGTCAAGCAACCTGAAACAAAAGAAAACCCCACTATCGAAAGCCCGAATTTCGTTACCAAACTATCAAAGTGGGTCCGGATGCTTATGGATGGCAAAGCATTCGATGCGGGCTTTGGGGGAACGAAGTAAGATGGATTACTGACGATTTTTGTGCTTTTCCCCCTCTTGGAAGTAAATTCTCTCTTCCCTTTGAGCCGATGCATCATCATTACCCAACGTTTGGACCGGAATTTGAACTGTAAATGCGACCGAGGCTGTCATTTAACATTACCGCAAGGTTTCTCTTGCTTTTTTGCAGACTGTCAAGCCTCGCATCAACATATCCGATTGATGTTGACTGCTACCTCTGACTGAGAGGAAGGTTGATCCCCAGTGGTTTGAAAATGGAGCTCGGAAATGAAGATCGGAATAAAAGTATTCAGCAGTGGAAGTTTCATTTTTTGAGCGGACAAAAACAAATTCTAATTTTTGTTCCATTCTGTTGGAATTTAATAGCACTTTGATAAGGGTATGGAACTTTATCCAGGTTCGGGTCTACCTTATAGGCCGTCTCAGAACTAATTTTTCTTACAAAGTTTCAGGCCAGAAAGGGGCTGACGCTGCGTTCGGAAATTTTAAGACAGGCCGGATGAGGTCCATATCTCGATGAGTTGTAAGTGAATATTAAAGGAAAATATATTAAATATTATTAATTTTAGCGATATGGAGAGAAAAGTTAGTTTAAAACTGTTTTGTATAATTATGAGCGCGCAGGTGCCTCTTATTAATGATTTTAGATATATTTAAAAAACAGTGAACCAAAAGTCAGAGATGTTCAGTCTGGATCAAAGAACTTTAGAATAGAATCTTAGCTCGAATTTTAAATCACAAAACGTCTTTGGGCTCGGAATAGTGCCGAGTAAAAATATAAAACAAAGGGCCGTGGAGGCGTGTACTCTTTTGTATTTAAGGTATATATTTACAATGAATATAGCTACTGTTTGTAGAATACAAAATTTTGTACTTCCTCGATGGCAGACAAAAAGATTAGGTGATTACAATTATTTAAAGAGCTAAAGAGCATCAGTATTCCTCATCATTAGGTTAGAAGCTGTGTATATTTATCCAGAGACAAAGTAGAAGTTGTATTTTGTCTTTGAATAAACATGCATGGCTTCTTCTGACCTGATGATGAGAGCTTATAATGCTTTTAAAATAATTGTTGTTACATAATTTTTATGTCTGTTATCAAATAAGTATAATTTTTTTTTATATATTTTGAATGTTTGCAAAACCCCAAATTAAGTTTACAATCAAAGTGTGATTCTCAAGATGTCATAAGTTACGTATGATCGTGCATTTTGTATTTGTCCAGTTATATAGCAATTGTACTTTGTCTTTGGACAAATACACACGATTTATTCTGTCTTGAGGATGAAGGCTTATAATACCTTGAAACAATTGTTGTCACCTAATTTTTATCTCTACTATCAAAGAAGTACAAAAATTTGCATTACAAATATTTTTCAATATTTGGACAACCCCAAATTAAATTCACAATCAAAATGTACTAAGTTTTAAGAAATTTTATGTAACTGTGTCTTAAGATGACCGTGTATATTTGTCCAATGCTATAGTAACTGTGCTTTGTCTTTTAACAAATGTACACGATTTCTACTGATCTAACGTTGAGAACTCATACTGTCCTTGAAACAACTATCGTCGCTTAATTTTTATGCCTGCTGTCAAAGAAGTTCAAACATTTGTCATTTTTTCAATATTTAAACAACCCCAAATAAAGTTCGCAAGCATAACATAAGTCTCAAGATGTCTTAAGTTATGTATTACCGTGCATCTTATATTTGTCCAGAGACATAGCAATTGTACTTTGTCTTTGGACAAATACACATGATTTCTTCTGATATGACGATGAGGGCTCATAATGGTCTTGAAACAATTGTTGTCACTTAATTTTTATCTCTGCTATCAAAGCAGTACAAAAATTTGCATTACAAATATTTTTCAATATTTGGACAACCCCAAATTAAATTTACAATCAAAATGTACCAAGTCTTAAGCAGTTATGTGTGAACTTGCCTCTTAAGATGACCACGTATATTTGTCCAATGCTATAGCAATTGTGCTTTATTTTTTAACACTGATCTGACGCTGAAGACTTATACTGCCATTGAAACAACTATTGCCACTTAATTTTTATGCCTGCTGTCAAAGACATTTGCCATCTTTTCAATATTTGGACAACCCTAAATTAAGTTCACAATCAAAATTCACCAAGTCCTAGAAAGTTACGCAGCATTAGACCAGAATTTTACGATTATCCTCATAAAATTATTTTATACTTGCGTAATTTATCCATTTTCTAGAAACATTATATGACCGTTTCATAACCTTTGAGCGATATTACTTGGAAATTGTTCCAAAGAACTCGAAAGTTCCAATTAAAATTAGTTTTTTCTCAAAGCATCACACGATTATACTCAATACGACCAGAATGATGAAGAAAAAATGATCTTATTTAAATTTCCATAAAAATCCCCCTCAAATTACTTAAGAGCAGTTCATTTCCAGTTCCTCCCTAATTTGCGCCCCCTCCCTCATCAAGGAATCTAATATTTTCCAAATCATTTTAATATTTTTTAATGTCCCGGAGAATCTTATGAAAGTTATTAATGCCGGATGGCGTATTTTTTCCCCCCTTTGAACCTTCTATTATTACAGTTCCGCGGCCTCTTCATATTAGAGAGAAGATATTACCACAAAAAATGTTCAAATAATGAAACAAATCTCACTCCTTAAAATTCACTTTATATTGAATATTAATCCGCCTAAATCAATTACGGACGGACTGTTTTCAAGTGATTTGGGCTTTAATGGAGGTTGAAGCGCAGCCAAATGGTTTGAAAAACGCCTAATTAGGAAATTATTAAATGCACCCAAATTGCGGTTTAAGTTATCTGCGCAATCAATTGCATGGTGTCTTAATGATGATGAGATGATTCCTTCGATTACGACTTTTTTTCTAGTGATCACCCCCTCTTCCCCCCCATATAATTTCATTCTGTATCAGATGACTCCGTTAAGCTTCTTAATTTCTGAGATTTTATAAGTAGATTACTGGCATTATTTTATCACGTTTTCCGGGGGGTTTTATTTTAATTCGATTTTGGAAGTAGAAGTGCTTTTTACGGTGCATCTAACTAATTGTTTGTACGGGTTATCTGTTTTAATAAAATACAAATAACGGGCATAAAAAGTGTATAAAAATTGCTAATTAGCATCCTGGAGTGAATTATTTCGATTAAAGGAAGGTGGATTTTTTTTAATAAATTCTGCATTTGTAGAGGAAAAAAACAGGAATATTAATAATGTTTGCAAAAAAGCTTTAATAAATTACTTTCTTGTCTAACAATGACAGATTGTGAGTTTAACTTGGCTAATGTTTATCTGCAATATTTGGTAATTTTTCTGCGTAGAAAATTAAATATATTGCAAGTAGCGGCGTCACTATAGAAACCTAAGTCCCTTAAGTGAAGTATGTAAAAAGGCTCCTTGTGTAAAAAGGCTCCAAGTGTTTTAGTTTTTCTAAAACTAAACTGTTATGTGTCAAAAATTCAGTTTCGGTTCCCAAAAATAGAAGCATTTAAGAAATTAGTTCTTTTTTTTTTGGGGGGGGGGGGGAGTATTTCTATAAATAAAGAGAATTGACATTTTTGATGTTTTCTTTAATTTCGCTTCTTCTTTTTTTTTCTTTTGCTCTTCGTATTTTTGAAGTCCCACATGTTTCATTTAAATTTTCGTTAGCCATTTGAATGAATATTACTTTCAAATGTGTTGAAATAGTTTAAGAAACTATTCAGAGCTTCCTATGAACACACGATACATTACCTATGAATACACGATACATTACCTATGAATACACGATATATTACCTATGAACACACGATACATTACTTATGAATACACGATACATTACCTATTAACACACGATACATTACCTATGAATACACGATACATTACCTATGAATACACGATACATAACCTATGAATACACGATACATAACCTATGAATACACGATACATAACCTATGAATACACGATACATTGCCTATGAATACACGATACATAACCTTTGAACACACGATACATTACCTATGAATACATGATACATTACCTACACACCTATACATTACCATGTATTTAAAGGAAAGTAAAATGTCATGGATTTTTTAACTGCAAGTTTAAAATTGGTATGTTTAAAAATATTTAATTTTCTTATGTTAAAATTTAAGAGTTTAAAAGTTCATCATATGCAAACTAGAGAGCGGTGAAACGATATCTAGAGAATTGAGAACTATACTTCTTTTGTTAAACCTCCCCCACACCTAAAAAGTTTTCCTGACGACACCACTGAGTTACACTGTCTTTATATTCTTAAGACGGAGGCTGCTTTTTGCCTGTTAGCATTATTAATGTGTTTTACTCTGTGTTTCAATGATGTTTTTGCTTTATAGCAACTTTTTCGTCAGTTTGAATGATTTAATTTGAAAGTATAATAACTTTTACAAAATTCATTATAAGCTATTCCATCCATATGTGTATCTTACCATGAATAAATGTAGCAATCATTACTAAACCCATCTTAAAATAAACTTGGATTCTAATCATTCATTCATTTAAACATCCGTATCCCCAAAATAGTATCGGATCAACGAACTAAGAAACAAGATTAATATTCCTACAGGCAACGAGCAAGTTGCTCGTTGCGTCATTGACACCTAAACTGAAAAGAAGTAAGGGTGGGGGTGGGGGGGGGGGATAGATAAATGGAGGAGCTTGAGAAGGAGGAGAAACAGCAGCCTGCTAGTTACAAGCGTTGACACTGGACATATTGCTGTATGGAAATATCAATGATGATTTGTCAGTCTGATTTCGCGCTCCTGTTGCTCGCTATAGAGTAGCATGCGGAGGGCCGGATTTTTATAAGGGATAAAGTGATTATTCCTTTATCTTATCACCAACATTGGAAGGGTTTCGCTCTGTTTTTCACTCTTTAGCAAGGTGCAGAGAGAGTAGCTATGACAGATAATACTAAACTATGAGAACGAAATTATGAAAAGATTTAAAGAAATTTTATCGGGGAGGGGGTTAAAATGATTTATATCGCATAATCCACAGCGTATAGTATGAATTTTAACTGAACACCAGAAAGAGCATGAATGCGTACCTTACATAATAACTGTTAATTATTAACTAATAACTGTCAGTACATATGACTGCTATTATCATCTTGCATAATAAAATATATAAAAGGTGTTTGAGTTTCTGTGTGTCGTTATCGTCATCTGCTGCGGAAAATTGAAATATCGTTAAAATTTGCTAGAGGTACTTCCTGTCTCTGTAATGCGCACCTCAGCGAGATTTTTTGAAAAATCGAATTTTAAAGTTATGCATTTTCAAACTTGAAAATCACTATTTCCTCCATTTTTCTAAGTTAAATCTATTCTTTCTTCTCCACCGCATACAAGGCATTCGGGAGAAAGTGATTTGATTAAATTGCCGTCGTTTTGACCGGACCAATAAATAAATAAATAAATAAAAATTGCTGGTTACAAACCATGTAACTGAGTGTATTTAATTTATGTTTTTTTTTTTAATTTTGCGAATTAAAAACCTTTCGTTCTAATATTTTTAATTTGGTATTATAATAGCATTATGAGTATTGGATTGATACTTGACTTAAATTGGATCAAAATTTGTTGAGATAGCAATAATTTGTTTGAATTTCACTTCGAGGATAACATTTAAGGTTCTACCGCCTTATCCGCAGTTATACGGGACAAAGCCATCGTCGTTGCGACAGCGCATTTGGGACACCCGACCAATGCTACGTACGAAAGGCCAATAATCGAGACCACCCCGCCGAAAATTAATTTGAAGTTAAATGAACTTTTTCTTTTTGCAACTTCAAGCCATTGTGTCGTTCAGCCAACGATCAGTGACCGAGGGCTTATTTACGCCGTATTGAAGGATCTTATTTAAAGTGTTTCAAAAGAGGTTATTTAGAGCGTGTTACACTTGAGTTGTGTAACTGGCATGGTTGCGCAGGGGAAAAAAACGGAGCGCGGGAATAATTTCAGGTCAGAACAGGCAATTTAGAAATTGCATTTTGTTATCTGCATTTGTATTATTTAAGTAGGGGGTGCTTATATATGACTTAGCTGGGTAATTCGTTCTAGTTCTTCATATTAGAAGGCATCCTTCTTGCCCTAGCTGGTGTGATATTTCTGTATTTTTGTCCTGAAGAAATATGTTGTTTTTGTGTCCTAAATAGAGTAATATTTTTAATCAATTGTTTATCTTGTTCCAACAACGGATTTTAATTTCAAATTATTTTAGGCAGTAATTTAAGTGAATATTTATATACTTTTAGTAGTATATTGTTTTTATCATTCTAGACATGGTGTATCTCGAAAAGTCTCCAACTTAGAGAACGATATTGCAAAAGGCATGATGAATAAATTGAGAGAGGAAATTAAGAAATCTGAGAGAAGAGAACAAGAAATCTGAGAGAGAAGAAAACAAGAAATCTGAGAGAGAAGAAAACAAGAAATCTGAGAGAAAAGAAAACAAGAAATCTGAGAGAGATGAAAACAAGAAATCTGAGAGAGAGAGGAAAACGAGAAATCTGAGAGAGAGGAAAACAAGAAATCTGAGAGAGAAGAAAACAAGAAATCTGAGAGAAAAGAAAACAAGAAATTTGAGAGAGAAGAAAACAAGAAATTTATGAAGGAACTATCAAATGGTGGCAAGTGATGTACACACTTCATTTTCTACAGAACTATTAAGCATTTTTATACTCTTTTACACACTTATTTCTTACAGTCATGCGGATTTTAGAAAATGTTGGACGTGGTATCCGGAAGTAAAATGCTTAGTGAATCTCTCTACTCTCTCTGAAATTTGATACTCAATCCATATCATCAGTAGCGTAACAAAAAAAGGAAGGTGAGGGGGGGGGGGACTACCGTATGTTACGTTTCTCATTTCCCCAAATAACATTTCTGGGTTCCAATGGCTTCCAAGGGGGTATGCCCCCCCCCCCCTTGACGACGTAACAGCATATATATATATAATACTTAAACTCTCTCCTTAGTATCTTATATTAGCTAGGCATCCACTTTATCTTGAATAAATATTACCATGTATTTACCCCCTTATAATTTAGCTTCTATGTTTTCAATTATCATGTGTCCCATTATTTTGTAGCTCTTACTGTTGAATATCACCTTTTATCGTCTTTTCGCATTGCTGTTACTTATTTCTCACGATTGGCAACAGCAGTTCTCAACTTTTTATTTTTCGCGATTGGCAACATTGGTCTCTTTACTCAAGGTTCCAATGGATCAGACACATGCAGTGTTTTTTCAGGAATTCTTGTTTCCTATAATTTTTTAATTTTTCTGCATGTCGTCCAAGTTATCAGTGTTTATAGATATAATCTATCACTGATATCAAAAACATGGAATTTGTGTTCATTTTGATAAAATACTTGGACTTGACGAAGAGTTTTATTGAAATGAATAATTCATTTGTTTAGGCCTAGGGTTTGTCCACGTGTAAAGCTTTAATGCTTGGATTTTATTTTATTTTCTCTTATCGATTTCTTTCCATTAATGCTTGTTGTTTGTCTTCAGCTTGATGACTAGAGGTTTGCATTTTATTTCTCACTTGATTGATGATTCACTGTTTGATACTTTTTATTTATTCCGTATTATATAAATATATATATATATATATATATATATATGTATATATATATATATATATATATATATATATATATATATATATATATATATGTATATATATATATATATATATATATGTATATATATATATGTATATATATATATATATATATATATATATATATATATATATATATATATATATATATATATATATATATATATGTAACAATAATATAATTGAGTTGAAAAGGAAGTAACATCAATTACCACTGAAAAGGAATTTTAACTTTCTACCGGATATTACCTAGTTGAAATATCTCACCAGAGGTTCGCCGTGCGCAGTCTTCGGGAAAAAAGTGTTCCCAAGAGTTACATAATCCGAGTTTAAACTGGAATGGAACTTTAATACAAGCTACTTACGTGTTTTCATACTTTATGAATGAATACTACTATATATTTTTTAGTGACTGGCAAACATACTGTTCTAGAGTATATGCCCGGTAATACAACAATACAGGGTAGTAGTATTATCGATAACCAGTGACCCTCAAGCTTTGTATATGATGTCTAACATAAAGAAATATTTCAAGCCTGTGCAACATGTTATTGACAACTCTGTGACTAATATAAATAGCGTCTGTAATGTTTCTCATTGTTCTACTGACTCGATCCTTAATCTTAATGGATCACCCTTTTTTAAATATTCATATCGCCATTATTTTAATAGAATACGTGATTTTAAGTTTAAAAAATGCCACTCACATCGATGTAAACTCTGCCCAGTGGCAGACCCTCTCCAAATATCTACTCACGATCCCCGTTACGGTATATTCTGCAAAACCTATAATGTCATCTACTGTATAACTTGCCAAACATGCAATGCCAAATATATCGGCCAAACCAAAAATCGTTTACATTTGCGAATAAACTTACATCGAAGTCAAATCGGCAAATCTCTTCTCACTGATGCAACTATCACCAATTTGGAACTCCGTCATTATGGAAGCCATGATTTTTCACAAATAATTGTTACAATCATCGATGTTGTACCAAACCTGTCAGAAAGACTTTGGTGGGAAAATACACACATCCAACAATATGGAACAGCTTTCCCGTATGGACTCAATACGATCATATTTAATGACAATTATAATTTGGAATCCTGTAAAAATGAAAAACGTAACCCTGTATTACAAGATATCCATTGTGCTATAAAAAAGAGATGGCAAAGGGGAAAAAGAAAACATAATAAAATCAGTTACAATGCAACTCTTGAAAAGATCGAAACGTTCATAAAAAATGTGTGTACAGGAATAATAATCAAACCTGGATGGATTAAAAATCTTATATTTAGTATAAAAAAACGTTATATTCAACGCATCTGGTGTTATTTGAAAGAGTATCAACTCGAAGAACATCTATTTGTTAACAATAATGAAAATGCTTGTACAAATTACGCTATAATGATGGATTTACTTAAACTAAGGGCCAGTACATTAAACATAGTATTAAAACCCTCTACCCGGAAGAAAACTACTACAGCAGAGCCTTTTGTTACTACCTACAAAAATAAAAATTATGATGGAATACCAATCAAGACATATATAAAAAACTTGGCACATCTCTTGCCAATACCTGACATCGAGGTAAAGCTGATTTATAAATTTGTGCAAACCAATGGTAGAAAAATATTTAATTACAATCGTATAAGCAGAAACATCCATGTATATCAAAGTGAAGAGTGTAGTTGTCAAAACAGCCCTTATATAGACACCCATCATGGGCACATTGTCACTGGAAACCTGGATCTATTGGATAATCGGAAGTTAAAATCTATGCTTCAACTTGGTACGAAATTTCGTATACAAGATTTCACTAATATTAAAAAGGACTTTGAACAAGATTTAAAGAAATTTACATATAAACTCGCCGTAAAATACAGCATGCCAATACAAGCTTTCCAAGAATGGCAATACAACCTTACCAAAATGTTCAATCTCCACTACAAAACAGTGTGTAAAAAAACGTATTATCCTTCTCTTCAAAATGCAGTCAATAAATATGAAGATAAATATGTTATAACTTTTACTGATAAAGTAGTATCTAATTACGCTTTCACATGCAGAAAATACTACGTTGATACTTTAAAAAATAGTTATCTTGACAAACAAATGTACTCCCCTTTACAACAAAATGGAAATTGTCTGGCAAATAAAATCAAAGATCTGTATAAACTAATTGATATCGAACTTAAAGTAGTTAACTTTCCATATCTGGTATTAATACCAAAACTTCATAAAAATCCAGTCAAATTCCGGCCGGTGACTGTGGGATGTGGATCCTATTTGACAATTGCAAATGAAAAACTTTTAAATATACTTAAAAATGTTCTGATTATACTCAAGAAACAAGGAACAGTAATGATAAATAATAGTTACGATGTCATCAACCGACTTCCATTTTATAGCAAGGATATACGTTTCAAAAGTTACGATTTCCGTGATTTATTCAACAACATCAATCTGGAAAATCTATATGAAATTTTGAAGGAACTACATGAAATATATGACTTAAAAGAACATATTACCTTCAGAAAATACAAGGACCTGATTCGCATTGTGTTATTTGAAAATATCTTATTTGATGGCACCAGCTATTTTCAACAGGTGAAGGGTATTCCCATGGGAGGGGGTTGTTCATCCCTGCTCGCCGATCTATACTTGAATAAATTTGAAAATGGCACTCATATACTACACGAAATGCCATACTTTCGTTATGTTGACGATGTCCTTGTTGGGCAATATAAGAATACACCCCAATTTGATTTTACTTTTTATCCAAAAGAACTGGAATTGATTGAGAATAAAAGTAAGGAGGAAGATAGTGTTGATTTTCTAGATATCACACTAAAAAATGACAGTAGATATGGTACTTATACCGTCTTATATGACAAGAGAAATAATTTCAATATGGAAATCAATCATATTATAGATTGGAGTTCCAATTTGACCAAAAACATCTTCAGAAATGTCGTCATAGGTCACCTTAAAAGAAATCAACGCATTAATACTTTCAGGTCAGATTGCATCATACATAATAGGAATATTATGAAGGAGGCAATAAAACGGAATTATCCAGTTGGCTTTCTGACATGTTATTATAATTCCCTATTTAATACAAAAAAGGGAGAAAATGCTTATTTAAGGGATATGGCAGAGGTATAGAACGATGAAAGTAAAAATAACGTATTACGCATGCGTAAACTGCTTTTATATATAAGGCACTCTGACATTTGCTGCATTTCCATTCTTTTCCTTCCCTTGCAATCCTGGTTGATTCCTATTTGTTTACTCTGCACTTTTTCGAGTGTTTTTGATTTGACACATATACGGAAGTATGACTTCTGCATGGCATTGGTACCGTGAGTGTTGCCCGGGCATAAAAGCAGTCTTTTAAACGGGTAAGAGGGGTCGCCATCCCCCTCTACCATTTTATGCCTTGCATTTGGTCATTTCCCTCATTTTTCATATGAATCTTATATATATATATATATATATATATATATATGTAACAATAATATAATTGAGTTGAAAAGGAAGTAACATCAATTACCACTGAAAAGGAATTTTAACTTTCTACCGGATATTACCTAGTTGAAATATCTCACCAGAGGTTCGCCGTGCGCAGTCTTCGGGAAAAAAGTGTTCCCAAGAGTTACATAATCCGAGTTTAAACTGGAATGGAACTTTAATACAAGCTACTTACGTGTTTTCAAGAAATTCCAGTTCCTAATTCGATGTGCGCCACTCACATCACGAGACAATCTAAAAAGAAATTTTTCATCAAACGCAAACTTAATTAAAAATGAAACTACCGCCAGCGAGAAAAGTTTAGTTTGGCGTCGAGAAGAAGAACTTCATAACTTTATAAAGAACAAATACAATAACACGCCTGGGACGGGGCCGGCAAACGAAATAATAATAAAAAAAAAATAGACAAAATGGCTGCCCCTAAACTAAAGAGTGTATAACCAATGGCACCCCGGGGACTTATATTGAACTGAAGAACAAAAATATAATGGAACAGTACTCAACGCCGAAAAAAAAAATGAACAAAAAAAAAATGGCCTAATAGATTGGAAAAATAGGAGAAATAAAAGTCAGTCGGAAAAGCTCAAGAATAAAAATAACATTTTAAAAGCAACAAACTATTTGTGTCAAAAAAGTAAAAAATATCCTGGATATTTCGCGGGGCGGGTGGAATCAATATCCAGATACAAAAAAAAAAAAAAAAAAAAAAAAAACAACTGGAAGAGGAAATTACGAAGATGCTAGTTCTAAAAACTTAAAAACTGAGATGGCTCTGATAAGGAAAAATGAAAAGAATTGATATATAAGTTTCTTCTTTTTTCCCAGTTTTGACAATTGTCAACAGGCCTTAGAGCGAAAGCAATTGGAAACTTCAAGTAGCGATGAAAGGCCATGATGTTAACGGTCCCGGGTTTTATCTTTTTAGGAGCTATTTTTTACCGTGACGGGATATTTACTGCCACTGCCGGTTACGGTTCTCTCCGGGCAGAGATGAAACCGAGACATATATATGACTTTGTTTTCCCGATCTAGACAGGAAGGTACACCAATAAATTCTGAAATGAAATGAAATACGAAGTTTACGTTTTGTTAGATCTGATGAGTACTTTTAAACGAGATACAGTTTTAGTGATTGATGGGAGAAGATAAATTAAGCTGCAATTACATTGAGAAATAAAAATAACAATTTAGCCGTATTTATGGCATTGAGATGATTCTTTGTATCTAGTTTTTAGCGGCTTTGTTTCTAGTTATATATATATATATATTTTGTAACAGGAGATTTTATAGTAGTGTAAAAGTGCATAGTAGTGTAATTGCAGTATCAAAAAGTAGTGTATATAGTAAAAGTAGAGTATAGTAGTGTATATAGTAAAAGTAGAGTATAGTAGTGTATATAGTAAAAGTAGAGCATAGTAATGCATATAGTAAAAGTAGAGTATAGTAGTGTATATAGTAAAAGTAGAGTATAATAATGTAATTGGTTCTGCAATTTTAATTGTAGTATCAAAAAGTAATGTGTATAGTAAAAGTATAGTAGTGTATGTAGTAAAAGTAGAGTATAGTAGTGTATATAGTAAAAGTAGAGTATAGTAATGTAATTGGTTCTGCAATTTTAATCGTAGTATCAAAAAGTAATGTGTATAGTAATAGTAGTGTATGTAGTAAAAGTAGAGTATAGTAGTGTATATAGTAAAAGTAGAGTATAGTAGTGTATATAGTAAAAGTAGAGTATAGTAGTGTATATAGTAAAAATAGAGTATAGTAATGTATGTAGTAAAAGCAGAGTATAGTAGTGTAATTGGTTCTGCAATTTTAATGTAATTGGTTTTAGTGTAATTGGTTCTGCTATTTTAATGTAAATAACATCTATGGTTGTGGTTTCTCAGGAGGAAAATCATAGCGTTACGATAAATGTAAACATTTTGGACACTTATACCTCCGAACTTAATACATAAAAATGTAAATATTTTTCTTGTTTTGTCGAAAATAGGGTTCAGATTATGAATATATAAAAATAATTTCAATATTTTAATATTTTGAACTGTTTATTCGGATAAAACTTAAAGTAGCTTTTGGAGTGAGTGCTTTTCTTCATTTTTCCGACTTTCACTCGAAATACATACTGAACTATAAAAGATAGATATAAATAGTAAACGATAAAAATATGTACTTGGAAATTTAGTATTAAAATCTAGAAAATTATTATTAAAAAAAGTTCTGTTTTCTATTAAAAAAAGTTGAGTTTTATTTTATATAATATTATTCAAGCAAAAACATTTCGGCTCCATCGAACAGGGGCCACCGCCGATTTTTTTTATCTTTACATCCACAGGTTATACCATTTGACATTAATTCTGAAAGATCGGCAGTTTCAAGGAACAGGTGATGTCTTATTTTAAATATTTAATAATTAAATAAGTAATATAGTTCTTTTAAAATAAAAATATTCAAATATAGTTACGACTGCTTCAAATGAATCTGTAAACAAAATAAAAATATATTAAAAAAACTTTTTGAAAAACACGCTTTCATTTAAAAACGCACTAAAAAGTAAAAAAGACATACACCAAATTTTTTAGGCACACATAACTAAAAACAATGCTAATTTTAATTGTTATAACTCTTATTTTAATTAAATTTTATTGCTATTATTTTCTATGTTATCGAAATTTTTTTTGTAAACGTTTTGCTAAAAGATAAATAAATTTCTGTAATGTTGTGTGACAGGGAAATAAAATGTTGAAATCTTGTGTAAAAGGGAATGTAATGTTATAATTTGTGTAGCTACAACCCTCTTTGCCAAATTAGAAGTTACTTTTAAACATTGTTTCGAATATTCTGTTGAATATTTTAACTGTATGTCTTAAATATAACTGTATATTTTTTAACACTTATAAAATGTTTATTACTCTGACGAAGAATTCGTTTATAGTAAATTTCAGAAGATTATTGGAAACCAGCGATTTTTTATTAGTTAAGATTTTTGTAATTACGGGACCGAGTAAAAATCACCCACGCTTTTATTTTTAGTCATATGTGCATTAAAAAAATTTGTGTAACTAAACTAATTATAACTATCATAACTATAATTATAATTAAACTAATTATAACTATATAAACTAATTATAACTAACTATTGTGTAACTAAACTAAAAATTAAAAATAAAATATTTTCTACCTTTTAGTACATTTTGTAGTAAAAGCGTGCTTTTGAAAATGTTTTTTTCAGTATAATTTTACTTTATATCTTTTAGTCTTTGGGGAGCAGAGAATCATAACCTGTCCAACTGGAAAGCGGCAGGAATGGACCCGGTGTAGAATTTAAGAAATATACAGTACTGCATTATGAAATGTACAACACTGCATTAAGAAATATACAGTACAGCCTTAAGAGATGTACAGTACTCTATTAAAAAATCTACAGTACTGCATTAAGAAATGTACAGCACTTCATTAAGAAACGCACAGTATTGCATTCAGAAATGTATAGTACTGCATTCAGAAATGCACAGTACTGCATTATGAAATGTACAGTACCCCATTCCTTTATAGCGAAAATAATAAATAAGATTATAAGTAGAGAGGTAGAACCAGAAGAATCGTTCTACACCAGGATTACCTATACTGATCTCTAAGACCTGGTCCCAATGGACTTATGCCAATAACGCGCAAGCCCAACTTGTATAAGCTCAAAGTTTGTTACAATGAGACTTACTAGCTGTGTCAAAACATTTCACCAAATACTAAAAATCAAGGGGGGAGGAGGGGCAAGGGGCGTGGGGCCAAATAAAATTTGATAGAATATTGTATTATCATCAGATATACGCAAGTGTGCAAAGTTTCAAGGCCATTGAACATAGGAAATTGGATTTAAAATCAATCACAAGATTTTAATGTAACAGAACAAAGTAATTAAAAGCTTGTAAAATGGTATTCGCTACGTAATTTATACGTTTTCTTTTAAAGTTTTCTTGTTGAATTCTTTGTCACCACAATTTTCTGCTTTCCATCGGACAAATAGTTTTATTATCCATATCCGTGCATAACCCTAGTAGCAATCCAATATTGGCCTGAAATTGGCTTATTATTCAGCTCCAATATTGGACCAATATGAAAAGTGACAATTTGACGGAATTGGCCCAATATTGGCTTAAAATATTGGACCAGTATTACGCCAATATTTCCAATGTAACATCAGTATTGGCGTAATATTGTAATGACATTATTAGCCAATATTGGAGGCTAACGTAACCTCAATATTTGCCCAATATTGGGATTACATTGGAAAAAATCTGATGTGGGCAGCATATGACTTTCCTTATATAATGCAATGAATTTACTACTTTTACAGTTAAAAAAATGTTATTCTTATAGTAGATACTTATATTTATATTATAAGATATTGAATTTTCTTCAATTAGGCGTCATTTTCATTGATGTAGCGTCATTTTTATCCATTTGGCGAGATTTTCGTTAATTTGGAAACATTTAAAAAATGTCGCCAAGTTGGTGACATTCCGCCAAATTGGTCGCCAAAATCTCGCCAAGGGTTATGGGTGGAGAAATAAGTTATTCTTACAGCAGATAAATGACTATTGGCGTTCAAATACAAAAGTATTACTCAAAGTATCTTTTCTCGTGAATGGAACGAGTTAGATTCACGAGAATGATATCACCAAATTTATCGCATGATATTATATATGAAAAGTGAACACGTTTCTTAAGAGTTAATATTTTTTATATTTTACTTGATTTTTTGATAAATTTATTTGAAAAATGTGCACTATCTCAAGAACAGTTAATACTAGCGTTCTACAGTTTATGTCAATCGTTTTCTAAGGAAAAATTACATAAGAAATATTTATTTGCGTAACTCTATTAAAGGTTGTGATTTTTTGAGGATTTTTTCAAAATTTCACTCGAAAATTTAGGTGGGTTCTGAACATTCGATTGTGTTTAAAAACAACAGACTTCCAGTATTTATGGATTGTGATTTTTGTACCAAATTTAATTCGAATTGCTCCATTAGTTCGTGAGATGTCGTCTCCACAGACTCACTGACACACACACATACTTTAACACACACACACACACACACACACACACACACACACACACATACTTTCTCACATACACACACACACACACACACACACACACACACACACACACACACACACATATATTTTCTCACACACACACACACACACACACACATACTTTCTCACACACACACACACAGAGACCTTAAAAATGTTCGATTCGTGACCAGGGATGTTCGAAACATGCTCTCCCATCGAAAACTCGAATTCGAATTTTCGATCCCGTCACAATACTTTCCTTATACATTATGTATATAAGGAAAGTAATATTTCCAATGTAATGTCAAGATATATAATGTCCAATTTTAGACCAGTATTAAATGCTACTAGGGAAGTCACTAAAATTTAACCTTAGGTTGAACTGAAAAGATAGTTGTTGAACTAAACTTTTGTCCAAAGCTTCAGCAAAAAATGGTGGCTCAACGTTTCAGCCATATATTTATGCATATGAGCAAAATCATAAAAGTATGTGAAAATTGTTAAACTATAAGTTTAAATTGTAATTCAACTGCAGTTGTATCTTAGTGTTTGTTAAGACACACTGTTCTTTCCCACCGGCTGTCCAAATAGTCGCTCACGTCCTCGGACGAGTCGGATGATCTGGAACTTCAACACTGTTCTTACCCTGATGAAGAAGGCTCATAACACAATCGAACCAATTGTAGGTCCCTAATTTTTGTATGTTTGCTTCCTTCATAGAATTATTAGAAAGTTATATTCTCACAAGCAGCAGTTTTACTTATTGCGTTATAGGTTATCCATCATAATTAGAATAAATTTTCATTCCTTTATACATTTCCATTATTTTTAATTATTGGGTTTAAATTATAACTAAAATTGCTATTTTATGCAGAATTATTTAGATAAATTAGTCAAGTAAATCGTTGATTTTATTGTATAAAATTACGTAAACTATATCTAAAACATTGGTTTAAAATCAATTAATAAGGAATGCATAGAATATGTTAGAATAAAACAATAATAAATGTATGATAGAATAAAGCGTTAAAGAATTTCAAATGCATATTAGAATTTTTTAAATGTATAGTAGAATAAAAAAGATTTAATATATGTATATAAGTGGTTCTTTCAGGGTAATGAACATTTATTTTTATACCGCAAAAGCCTTTGTATGTGTATTATCCTAGAATGTATCTTAGCCAATCATTTTATCATATAGATTTCAAGCTATTTTTTCAGTTATACGTTTTTATTTAAAAATTAACATGAAATAGATTAATGATTAAAAATAAATTCCTCCAATCTCTAGACATGTACAATTATTTAATACCCAATCCTTTAAGAAGTGCAGTATTTCTTAGGATTTGTCACCAGATAAGAGTTTTAGGCTGAGATGATAAGTAGATTAATCGTTTGCAGTATAGTTTTGAAGAAAATTCAATTCTAGCATTTGAAGGAAATATCGTTTATAAGAAAATAAAATAAGAACTCTGACATTTCTGAATTGATATCTCGTAAAAATTATTAATAAAACATACATTAAACTAATTATTAAAACGTATAAAATATTTTATAGTGCGTTACACACGTTCTTAACACATGAAAAATACACCATGTTTTTTTTCATTACTGCATCATTAGAGAACTGAAATAATTACAATGAATAAAACTGCTGTTTTATCTTCTTCGACCCAGACCGTTTAACCTACCTGGTGTAAGGTATATGTTTGAACGGCCGATTAGTGCCACCCAATTTAGACCGGAAACCAGTGTGTGTGGGGGGGGGGGCGAGACATCCACAGGGACCATAACCTCTTTCCCCTACCACCAATAACTCGGAAGGGCATACGGACTCACATATTTAACGTGACCGTAATCCACGTGAACACAGAGACAGTTTAAGCAGAGCCGGGAATTGAACTTGAGTCATCCGAGTGCAATCTCCGCGCTCTAACCACTGTCATCCCACCCCTAAAACTGCTGCTTGTAAAAAAATAATATACAAAATTACCTTTCAGAAAACAGGTATATATCAGTTAGTTGATGACAATTATTTCGAGCCCCTTTTTCAGACCAAGAGAAACAGTATACGCCCTTAACAACCGCTAAGACTTAACTTCAACGATGCAACCGAAGTAATTCAAATTCACCCTAAGCGAATATTCGCTAGTGGGCGTTATCATCCATTGGAAGAAAACAACCATAAACTTATCAGCAGAAGCAGATAAAGGATTCCTGATATGCCCCCTTAGACGAGGGAGGAAGGTTCTGAAAATGAAATATTAAGCATCGATATGAGATGTAAAATGAAACAGAGCGAAAAAACATATGAACCTTTAAAGTATTGATAAAATAATGAAATAGCTTATTTAGATGGAGGGAAAAATAGTCAAACTTTGTAAAAAAAAAAAAGAAAAATAGAAAAATACGGGGGAATGATGCAGTAATTAAGAAGAAAATAATGAAAAGAAGTAACAGGCTTCAAAAGTTAATTTCATTAATCAAATTATTATAAAATTAACAGTGGTTGAGACTAGGTCGAAAAATATAAAAGACAGGAAAAAAGAAAGCACCAGTTTCAGTAGCTATATGAGCTACTTTCATCAACAAAAAAAAAAGGTTTGAGTGTTCTACCTCTGATTGAATTGCTCTTCGTTTGCTTCGCCGTTGTTGTCTCTTGCCTCGTTTGCGGTTGTTAAGGACGCTTGCTGTTCATTTTTTTTAGCCTGAAGGAGGCTTATAGCGCTTCCGAAACAATTGCCATCACCTAACTACCATATACCTGCTTTCTTCAAGGAAACTTTGTATGGTATGTTATATATTATCAATAAACGTTCACGGATGGTTCACGGATTGATATCGCTGATGGGAGCCATAGCTGGTTCAAAAAATTATGTTGATTGAGAACATTCCTTTAGTTTGTAAAGAGGCTTGTTGCCCCAACCGGGAATCAAACCCTGATTATCCGATCTGGACAGCTGACGCTCTACCTTTGCGCTTCTGAGACGAAATTGCAAGCTCTTATTGTCGAAGTTGACTCTGCATTCTCCACCATCTAATGTTAGATTGACAGAAGAATGTTAGAAACTGACAGTCTGACTGACCACCTCCTGCTATATTTTCCTCAGGTTAGCCTCCTGCTATTACTATTTTTACCAAGTTAGTATCCTGCGTGGTCATTATCATCTCAAATTTGCAATCGGCGCTCAGTTTTTCAGAGACCATTGAATCCGTACTAGTCGAACTAGGGTTACTTTCAAATCTCCGAAATCTTTGCACTAACCTACAGGGTTGATTTGTTCGGGCGACATTGCAAAGAGCCTTGCTGCCCCAGCAGGAAATCGAATCCCGGATTTCAGAACTGGCCAGCCAATGCTCTGCCATTAAAGTATTGGGATGAAATTGCAAGCTCTTATCGGTGAAGTGGACTTTGCAAGTTCTTTGATGATGGCCCCGGTAAGGAGCTCAAACATATTGGTGTATTTTTCACCTTTTAACGCACTATAAAGTACTTTAAAAATAAAGACAACTAACAAATTGGCCATAATTAAAAGTCTTTTATTAAAATCTCATTTTACGACGTACTAAAATTACACAGTCATAGGGCTTTCGGGTATTACTATGCCCTTCATCAGTGGCGAAGTGAAAATATATGGCAAACATATGCTTAAATATAGGCCATAACCGCTAGACAGAATTTAAATATTAATCATTTTACATTTTTAAATACGAGGTATTTAAAATATAATTTAATTATAAAATACAAAATACAATAAAGGGAAAAAGGTTTATGAATTAAATGGTAACCAATGGGAATGTCGTCAAAAAACGAAATAAAACATCTACTAAACATTCAGAAAATCATATGAAGGTTTAACACGCAGTGAGTCGAGAACGAGACGCCAGGCATAACTAAGTGTCTGAACGGGATCAAAATTGCAGATGATCACACGTAAAGATAAATAAAAAATCTGATGTGGGCAACACATGACTTTCCTTATATAATATAATGAATTTACTACTTTTATAGTAAAAATATAGGTTGTTCTTCTAGTAGATACTAATATTCTTTCCAAGATATTGAATTTTCGACAATTAGTCGTCATTTTCATAGATTTAGCGTGATTTTTATCCATTTGGAGAGATTTTCGTTAATTTGGCAACATTTCAAAAACTCGCCAAGTTGGCGACATTCCGCCAAATTCGTCGCCAAAATCTCGCCAAGCGTTATGGACGAAGAAATAAGTTATTCTTACAGCAGATAAATGACTATTGGCGTACAAATACAAAAGTATTACACAAAGTATCTTTTTCCATGAATGGAACGAGCTAGATCCACGAGAATGATGTCATCTAATTTATCGCATGGTATTACATATGAAAAATGACCATGTTTCTCAATAGGAAATATTTTTTTTTTATTTTATATGACTTTTTGATAATTTTTTTGAAAAATGTTCAATATCTCGAGAACGGTTCATGTTAGCGTTCTAAAATTTATGTCAATCGTTTTCTAATGAAAAATTACATAAGAAATGTCTATTTTCGTAACTTTATTAGTGGTTTTGATTTTTTGACGATTTTTTCAAAATTTCATTCGAAAATTTAGGGGGGTTCTGAACATTCGATTGCGTATAAAAACAATAAGCTTCCAGTGTTTACGGATTGTGATTTTTGTACCAAATTTGGTTCGAATCGGTCCATTCGTTCGTCAGTTATCGTCTCCACAGACTCACTGACACACACACACACACACACACAGACATCACTTTAAAATTGTTTGACTCGTGATCAGGGATGCTTGAAACGTGCTCTCTCGTCGAAAACTCGATTTCGAATTTTCGACCCCGTCACAATACTTTCCTTATACATTATGTATATAAGGAAAGTAAAAATTTAAGTTGCAACTTTTTTTAATAAGTTTTATTTTGCTTAGCATTGTATTGTGCTTAGAGTCGAAAATGGTTGTCTTAATTGAATACTGACCCAGTTAGGTTCTGTCCGATGGTGAGTTTTAGCCTTTTATGTCTCCGGTGGGGGCTTCAGGAGGGTTCCGAGCGACTTTAACCCATTCCACCCAATTTTGTTCGCTCTGGAAGAAATATAAATAATCCAATTTCGTTATGTTCATTCCAGTGGTCGATATTATAAGAGAGAAAAGATTCAGCCTTTCAAGTCACTGGGGGGCTGCATGGAAGTTTGAAAAGGCATTACAAAACCCCATAATCTCTGTCCCGATCTAAAGATTGAAAATATGACTACGCTAGGTTTTGTTCGATGGTCGATACTATAAACGTGCAAAGATTTGGTCTGAAAAGGCTTTCCGAAGAAAACACATTTCTTCACCCCCGTGTGGTAAATTGAAATATATATATATATATATATATATATAAATTATATATATATATATTTATAATAATATTTTTTGTACATACGGTAGTTTATGCATAATTTTCGATTAAAATCTTTCAATTTATATATATATATATATAAGATTCAAATAAAAGAGGGAAGCGACCAATTGCATAGCATAAATGGCAGAGGTGGATTGCGACACCTCCTTCCCGGTTAGAAGCGTGCTTTTAAGCCCGGGTAACACTCCCGGAACCAATGCCATGTAGTGGTCTATCTTCCGGATATGTGTGAAGTCAAAGACACAGAAAAAAATGCGAAGCAAACTATCTAGAAGCGACCACAAAACCAGAAACGACCTCAAGACTAGAAGCGACCATTGCAAGACTTTAGAAGCGACCATTGCAAGAGAAAGGGATGGAATGTAATCCGTATGAAGTGCTTGCTGACGCTTAAAGCAGAAATCTGTTATCAACGTGCACCAGGGTGCACTGTCCACACATGCGCAATGGTCCCACTAAGAACTTAAAGTGTTACTGCTAACATCCGCTATATCTCTAAAGTATGCATTTTTTTCTTTTTCTGTTGAAAATTGAATTATAATAATATTTCAGGAAGCTTTCGGGATAATTTCTTTTTATTGCTTCTTCCATGATATTTCTGTTATGAATGATACAATCAGTCTTGAAAGTATTAATACGTTGATTTCTCTTGAGGTGATTGATGACAACATTTCTAAATATGTTTTTAGTTAAGTTGGATTTCCAGTCAATAATGTGGTTAATTTTAATATTGAAGTTGTTTCTTTTGTCAAATAAAACAGTATATGTGCCATATTTACTATCGTGCTTTAGTGTGATATCTAAAAAACCAACACTGTTTTCTTCCGTTTTATCCTAAAGAACTGGAATTGATTGAAAATAAAGGAACGGAAGAAAACAGTGTTGGTTTTTTAGATATCACACTAAAGCACGATAGTAAATATGGCACATATACTGTTTTATTTGACAAAAGAAACAACTTCAATATTAAAATTAACCACATTATTGACTGGAAATCCAACTTAACTAAAAACATATTTAGAAATGTTGTCATCAATCACCTCAAGAGAAATCAACGTATTAATACTTTCAAGACTGATTGTATCATTCATAACAGAAATATCATGGAAGAAGCAATAAAAAGAAATTATCCCGAAAGCTTCCTGAAATATTATTATAATTCAATTTTCAATACAGAAAAAGAAAGAAATGCATACTTTAGAGATATAGCGGATGTTTGCAGTAACACTTTAAGTTCTTAGTGGGACCATTGCGCATGTGTGGACAGCGCACCCTGGTGCACGTTGATAACAGATTTCTGCTTTAAGCGTCAGCATGCACTTCATACGGATTACATTCCATCCCTTTCTCTTGCAATGGTCGCTTCTAAAGTCTTGCAATGGTCGCTTCTAGTCTTGAGGTCGTTTCTGGTCTTGTGGTCGCTTCTAGATGGTTTGCTTCACACTTTTTTTTTCTTTTCTGTGTCTTTGACTTCACACATATCCGGAAGATAGGCCACTGCATGGCATTGGTTCCGGGAGTGTTGCCCGGGCTTAAAAGCACGCTTCTAACCGGGAAAGAGGTGTCGCAATCCACCTCTGCCATTTATGCTATGCAATTGGTCGTTTCCCTCTTTTATTTGAATCTTATATGATACTTTTTGTGCATGTGCTGCTTTGCGCCAACACTTGAAGTAGAAGAATTTCCGTTGTATAAAAGTTTTCACTTCGTTTTATATGATATATATATATATATATAAATATATATATATATATATATATATATATATATATATATATATATATATATATATATATATATATATATATATATATATATATATAATTGAAGAATTTTTACCTCAGATTGATCATTAATAGAAAATGTTCTGTATAGCAAACGTGAAAGGAAGATGGAATGAAATGTAAATGTGACATCAAAAATACTATACGAGAAGCCGTTGAATATTTAAAAAAAATATGAAAAGTAACCATTATAAATAAAACAGGTACTAAATTGGTATAAAATACCCCTTTTTCCCTGTTTCATAAAGGGGTATTGGTATAAAATACCCCTTTTTCCTGTTAATGTTAAGGAATGGAATAAGAATTACATGTGGTAAAGATGGGTGACAATTTTATTTTATAACTACACATTACGAGGAAAGTATTTTTATATAAATAATATATGTAATGCAGGTACTTAAGGTACTAATCCCCTTGTTCCCTGCATAAACATACATGGTATAAATGCAGGAAATGTGTTTAAGATGAAAAGTTGCAAAGCAGAAACATTGTTTTGCACGATGAGCCAGGCCTTTTCTAGCTCCCCTCCAAATTTTTTTTTGAAATTGAATAAATTGAATAAAGTAAAAAGTATTTTCGAAACCATGTACGTTATCAAGAGCCATACATGTTTCGTTAATGCGGATTCTATATATATATATACATACATATATATATATATATATATATATATATATATATATATATATATATTAGAGAATATAATAATAATAATAACCAATTCCAAGTAATCATGAAATATTAAAATCACCAAAGCAGTCAAACCACGGCCACAATGCCGATAAAAGAAATGAACAGCACCGGCCCAATTTCGAAGATTAACCAGAATTAAATTCTTCTTCAGGTCTGAGCATCTAATTCCAACTAACCCAAACAAATGCCTGTTTCAGATTTGGCAATAATAAGTTACTATAAATGCCAAAACTCAGATTATAGGCACTAAAAGAGGAAGAGTTGAAAAAAAAGAAAATTTAGGAAATCAAGTATTGCCATGAGGCAGGAACTATCGTCCACGTGTAAGTGTGATAAGCCGCAACAGAATGAAAAAAAGTTGAAAAGCACAGGGAAGAAGATGACGAAATATATCAGGGAGGTAGAACAAACGGTTACAGTGACAACCTTCCCAGACCTTGAGTTAGAATACGAGACAGGACAGTTACCTATATAAGGAGAACAGAATATTAACATGAAGTATAGATGAAATATTCTTACTGAACAAGTGATTCATAGAAGAAATGATTAAACAAGAATGCCACTAACACCAATATAAGGGGGCTCAAATTGTAGTATCAAACTGGCTAAAGTTACATATTTTTAGCGAAAATAAAATTCAAAACATTAAATGTTAATATATCTTATTTTACGATTTTATTATTTTTCAATTTTTTTAAAGTTTATTTTATTATTTTTCATTTTTATTTAATTATATAATTAATACATAATTATAATATTTTCCCCCATTATTAGCCGCCATAATTGGGAAAGTTGTTTTGGATGCTATTGAGTGGTAGTTGATACACTGATTATTTTATTACGAAATTGGGAAGATATGCATTATTAGTCGCTGTATTTGATAATTCCATAAAATGTGCTAATTTATAATTTCCATCACAAATTTTACTGATTCTAAACCAGGTTTGATATAATATTTCAAACACTGATTTATGCAAACAAGAGTCAAAGTGTTGAATTTTTGATGTATTAAAATTAAAATCTTGTCTTTTATCATAGTTTATAGCTAGATTACAATTTTGTAAATCTAAATCTAAATCTGAAAAGTTTGCAACATTAGAGTCATTATTTCTTGCAGTTAATTGTACATTATTAGGATAAAAGTTAAATACTAAAGGATTATTATAATGGGATACACATAATATGTCATCTAAATATCTAAACATGTGCATATTATGCAACCCTGGATTAATGTTCTTTTTATAGAAGAATAAATACAGATTAGCCAATAATGATGAGCCCCCCCCCCCCCTTGTGGGATATCAAACTGTTGCTTAAAAAAATAATCACAATGTTGAATATAATTCTCATAGAGGGTGAAATTAAGTAATTTTTTAAAAATAAAAGTTGAATATTTTAGGGTGATATTATATTTTTCAAAAATTTCTGAAATAATTCTATACAGATCAACTATATCTATATTATTGAACAATATATCTTTGAAATCTAAAGTATAAATACTATGGATGTTAGTAGGAGTTTTTAATTTCTTAACTAATCCAAAGCTGTTTTTTGCAATATCACAATTATTTGAGATCTCATCTGACAAAGAAATTTCATTTAACGTTTTTAATAATAACTTACCAGCATTGGTTATGTAAGAATTATGCCCACTAGTAATAGTTCGAAAAGCAACAGGGGATTTATGCAACTTGGGTACTAAAACAAGATATGGAATGTTATTACAACTATTTCTTAGATGGATTTGCTTATATTTGGCTGATATTCTATTGGATAAGATTTTAATGTTAGTATTATGTAAATTATAGATTGAATTATTAAGTGAGACTGGAGGGTACTTATATAGTAATATTTAGAAATAATAAGAGTAGTTATTACTAGCCTTATCGACATAAGTAATTACAAAATCATTTTGAATTTTTTTAATATCCTTTTTAATTAAATTAAGTTTATATGATTTATTAATTTTTTGAATGTAAATATAGTGATTTAAGTATTGCTCTATTAAGACGCCCTAGGATTTGAAGGTTTCTACAGAAATTTGACATTTATAGCTGATTTTATAGATAAACTTATTTAAGTCAAGAATTAAATCTTTAACAATATATATATATATATATATATATATATATATATATATATATATCATACCAGAAAAGTATAAAAATGAAAGAAAGCAATATATCAAAGATTGGCCGGGGGGGGGGGGGTTGTGACCCCCACTCCCCGGTTAAGCCAGCTTGCGTCTAGACAACACTCCCGGTAGCCGATATATTGCACAAAGATGAATACCGAAGTATCAAAATTTCAAAAGGATTATAAAAAGGATTCCAAAAAAAAGAATTTTAAAAAGTAGGTTACAGATCATGTAAGTGTGGAGTACCCAGAAGACACGTATTTTAAAAACTGTACTATGTCTACTCTCACTAAACTAAAGGCAATAAGAAACCAAACATATAGATTTTAATGATCAAAGCAGATACCATACCATAACCACTATCCACCATGACGAATCCAGCACCAATACATCTGCTAGACATTATCTATTATATAAGAATGTACTCATTCTATTATATAAGAATGTACTCATCTATTATATAAGAATGTACAGAAACATAATTTTGAACCAACTTTTGCGAAGCAAAAGAATCAACAGTAATGTTAATGATCGTTACAATAGCGATATTAACTTCCTCCATGGTGCAATTGCACAAGGCTTTCCGAAGCGTTTTCTGTGTAACATTATATGCAAATTTTATGATATAACCGTAACTGAGAGCTACCACATATATTTGGATGCCGAACCTCCCGTGTGTTGATCACGTTAGGGAGTCAGTACCATCTTTACACAAGTTAAGAATGAGTACATTCTTATATAATAGATAATGTCTAGCAGATGTATTGGTGCTGGATTCGTCATGGTGGATAGTGGTTATGGTATGGTATCTGCTTTGATCATTAAAATCTATATGTTTGGTTTCTTATTGCCTTTAGTTTAGTGAGAGTAGACATAGTACAGTTTTTAAAATACGTGTCTTCTGGGTACTCCACACTTACATGATCTGTAACCTACTTTTTAAAATTCTTTTTTTTGGAATCCTTTTTATAATCCTTTTGAAATTTTGATACTTCGGTATTCATCTTTGTGCAATATATCGGCTACCGGGAGTGTTGTCTAGACGCAAGCTGGCTTAACCGGGGAGTGGGGGTCACAACCCTCCCCCGGCCAATCTTTGATATATTGCTTTCTTTCATTTTTATACTTTTCTGGTATGATATTAAAATCCACATTGTAGTGCAGCATAGCGCCTTATTCGTGTGATTTTCTGGAATTTTGTATCTTTCACTCATTTATACATATTTATTTATATATATATATATATATATATATATATATATATATATATATATATATATATATTACATATATATATATATATATATATATATATATATATATATATATATATATATTGGTTCACAATTTTATATTTATATATATATATATATATATATAAATATAAAATTGTAAACCAATGTTAGATTGTAAGTAGTAACTCATAATACACTATCCCAAAATTCACTACAAAATGCAAAGAAATAAAAGAAATTCAACCATAAAGAGGAAATTATAAAGCATAATGCAGGTCATAAAGACAAAGACAATCAACAAATTTCAAAGGTGAGGAATGAAAATAGGAAAACCAAAAAATTAAGCAAAACAGCTTGCACGTGGAAGAGCTTTAGGCTTAAGATAAGTTCATTTCGAAAAAATTCTTGTCAAGTCTATATATCCCTTCGAAATGAACACAAAATTGCTTGTTTCTGAAACACAAGATAGATTTTATCTATAAACTTGTGTTATATGGACGACAAGCATATAAATTGGAAAAATAAAGGAAACATAAATACCTTAAAATACACTTCATTAGTACAACCATGACGAACAAAATATGACAAGACCAATGTTGCCATATGCAGAAATGAAAAGATGTGATTTGCTGTTGCCAAAGAGAGTAATAAAACCGTACTGCGTAAAAGTGATAAAATGACATGTTCTACAGTTAAAGCTGTAAGATAAAAAGATGAAAATATAATAAATTCAAGAGAATGTAGAAGTACGGCTAAAATAAGATACTAAGGAGAGATTATGAGAATTTTAGGCTAATCGAAACTTATTAACTGTACCATTTACTAAATATGCTGGATATTTATAAAATTTACTGGTAATTTTGAGGTTATTAATGTGCAAAGCATGACATTTTTTATCTGATAATCTATAAATTCTAAAAAGATGATTAAGTATAATATTTATAAACAATTGAATCGAGTTGCAGGAATTAAAAGGTAATAATTTATTAATATTAAATTTAAAAAAATCTTTTTTTTATAATATATAATTAGTAACTATACCATTAGTAGGTTCTATAATTAGATTTAAATCAAAATAATAAATATTATTACTAATAGTAGTTTCATTAGGTATTAATTCCAAATTATCTGGATAGAAATCTATATCTATGACATAGTTATCAGTAAATACAAGGCAAATCAGATCATCTACATATCTGTAAATTTTATAATCTGTTGAAGTAAAGAATTTTTCATATTGATATAGGTATAAATTAGTTAACATACTGCTACTACAGCCACCTTGTGGAACACCTGAGACTTGTAAGTATAATTTATTACCTTGATATATATATATATATATATATATATATATATATAAATATAAATTAGTAAATCCAAAGTTAGAATGTATGTAGTAACTCATAATACACTATTCCAAAATTTTCTACAAAATACAAAGAAATAAAAGAAATTAAGACATAAAGAGGAAATAATAAAGCGTAATGTAGGTCATAAAGACAAAGACAATCAACAAATTTCAAAAATCAGGAATGCAAATAAGAAAACAAAAAAATCAAGCAAAAAAGCTTGCACAAGGAAGAGATTTAGGCTTACGATAAGTTCATTTCGAAAAAATTCTCTTCGGGTCCATATATCCCTTCGAAATGAACACAAAAATGCTTGTTTCTGAAACACAAGATAGATTTTATCTATAAACTTGTGTTATATGGACGACAAGCATATAGATTGGAACAATAAAGGAAACATAAATGCCTTGAAATACATTGCATTAGAGCAACCATGACAAGCAAAATATGGCTAGACCAATGTTGCCATATGCAGAAATGAAAAGAAAAAAAATAATGAAATGAAAAGAATATATATATATATATATATATATATATATATATATTTTCTACCACATGCGCGTGCAGCCGGGAACGTCACGCTGTTTCCATGAAGTTATTATGAGGGTTAAATTATTATTGTTATTTAATGTTTTATGCGATATTTTAAATGGTGGAACGATATGGATTTTTAAATGGATATTTTAATTTATCGATATTTTAAATGGATATTTTAATTTATGGATATTTTAAATGATGGAACGATGGAACGGAAGAAATAAAAAATAAATAAAATAAAGTTATGGAGATTGTCGTGGTGATACTACGTTATATTTTAAACGCGGGAATTGCACTCGGTAGGCCCGGGTTCGATTCCCGCCACTGCCAAAACTGCCACCGTGTTCACGCGGAGTACAATCACGTTAAACATGTGGGTCCGTAAGTCCTTCCGAGAGGTTGGTGGTAGGGAAGGAGGGTACGGTCTCTGTGGATGCCTTCACCACTGGGTTCCGGTCTAAATTGGGTCAATAAAAAAACTTATGGAGATTGTCGCGGAGGGTACGGTAGCCCAGTGGTTAGCGCGCGGGAATTGCACTCGGAAGGCCCGGGTTCGATTCCCACCACTGCCAAAACTGCGGCCGTGTTCACGTGGAGTACGATCACGTTAAACTTGTGGCCCCGTAAGTCCTTCCGAGAGGTTGATGGTAGGGGAAGGAGGGTACGGTCCCTGTGGATGCCTCCCGCACTGGGTTCCGGTTAAATTGGGTGGAACTTCCTGGCCGTCCAAATAGTTACCTTACACCTTTCTGGTACCGGCCGACTAATCGGTTGCTCATGTCCTTGCTGACGAGCCGGTCGGTCTGGGTCTTCAACACCTTTCTGGTAGGTCACGCCAGCGAGTTTGCCACGGTCAGAAGTTTCAAGGGTGGCAAACAGGCTGGTCGCCGAAGGCTGCTAGTAAAAAATAAAAATCTAGCAGTTCTGTTGGATGAAGAATCCCAGTTGTCCCGTAAAATGCAAATATCATATAGGTGCAGATATCATATAGAATGCAGTTATCATATAGATTGAAGAATCCCAGTTATCCCATGGATTAAAAATTCATAGCTGTCATGTAGGATGAAGTATCCCAGATGCCCATCAAGAAAAAGAATCCCAGATAACCTGTAGGTTGAAAAATCTCAGCTGATTTGTAGAATGAAGAATTCCTGTTACCCTGCATAATAAAGAGACTCAGCTGTCCTGCAAAATGCAGAATCTCATCTATTTTATACAGGATGAAGAATCCCAAATTTGCCATATAATTAAAAATTCCAAATGTTTAGTGGGATGAAGAATTCCAGATATCCTGCAGTGTGAAGAGAGTCTTCTTTGTAAATAAATAATTTATGTTTCGGTTGCTGGCAGTTCTAGAACTGAAATATTTTGGCACTCTATTACGTTTTATGCCCACGAGGAGTGCATTTACTTGGTGCTAGAGTTGTCAGTGGATTTTTAATCATTAGGAATATGTATGCATAGTCAGCGCTCCCCATCTGTTTCAAGCACTGTGTAAAATTGGTTTAGTGAGCACCACCACTCTAATAAATATTTTCCTGAACATCAAAATGTCTGACTTTCTGACGAATTTTGAATACAAATTAAACATGCATATGTATCCCATTGATTCCATCTTGAACGTAATACTTCTGCGAATGGGCGCATCTAACATGATAATAATATTTTCACTATGGAAGACTTCCATATTTTTAGGAACGCCCCTAAAAGGCGAGTTTTGTGTTTTATAAATGCTCTTTCTTTAATTTATTACCCAGGCCAACCCAGCTGACCCAAAGGGTGTAGAGTAATTCCAAGGGACGGCCAGGGTGTGGTACAGCCTAATGGTATGAGCGCGAAGATTGTATTTGGACGACCCAAGTTCGATTCCCGGCACTGTCCAAACTATCCCCGTGTTTACGCGGCGTATGGGAACGTTAAATCGTAAGTTCTTCCGAGAGGTTGGTGATAGGGAAAGAGAATACGGCTCCTGTGGATGCGCCACAACTGGGTTAAATTGAGTAGCACTTCCCGACCCTTCAAACAGATACCTTACACCTTCGGATAGGTCGGACGGTCTGGGTAGAAGAAGAAAGAGAAGGGACGGCCAGGAAAACACAGACAGACAATACACCTAAAAACACAAAATAACAATATGCATAGATATACAATAGCAATAATGTATGAACACTATGTTAATGAATACTATTAGATGGTCATGAAACATGTTGACCAGGAGAAACTAATCAAAAGAAATATAATAAGTTAATCGATATCTCATGAATGTTGCATTTGTAGCTTCGAGTGGCTTTAGCTAAATTATATGTGGATTTAATACCGGCCACGTAGAAGGACTGAAACTATCAGTTTCTACCGCATCTCCCAAAAATTATGGCCTATAGCAAGTTTCTTTCTGACATTCATATATCGGCTATTTTATGTTGACGAGCACATGATAAGCGTGTATTCGGTCTATGGATGCTAGTATCTATAATGGAAGTGTCTTCCATATTTTTGGGGACACCCCTAACAGGTGGGATTTTTTTTTATGAGCTTCACCTTTGCAGCATCGTATAGCTTGAATTAAATTGTAAATGGACTTTATGCCGGCCGTCCACGTAGAAGAACCAGTTCTCTTAAAAGCTCGCAAAAATTGTATAGCAACTTTTTTGCTGCCATCGCAGATATCGGCTATTCCATGTTGACGACGGCTATTCCATGTTGGCGACGGCTATTCCATGTTGATGACAGATTTGCTTATATATGTTTTATATATATATTTTGTATGTATGTTTGTATAAGTAGTTTTGTATGTATGTATTTTGTATATGTATATGTATACATCTTTGAAAATTATTCGTGGCATTTTGTATATGTAATAACCAATTTTAGAAATATTTTTTTTTTATATACACTACGTGACAGTGAAAATGAGGCACCAAGGAAGAGTGTGCAGAAAAATATGCAAATTGCAAGGTAAACGCAGCTCACCGAGTTATGAAAATGATGCGAAATGAGCAGCTGTCCCGCGCACGTTGAGTAAGATATAAGGAAAGGAACCTGCAGAATCGGCAATAGTAGCGCCGCCAGGGAAATCATTTTGCAAATTTTTTTCTCAGCGGAAACGTGTAGTAGCAAAGAATGCCAGGCCGCCGCCAACCGAGGCAGTTCCTGCAGACAGACGATTTCACGAGGGGTATAGTGATCGGACTATGTGGCACGTTTGAGGGGTGCTGGTACGGCCAAAGCGACGTCATCACGCGTGGACCAACGCATCCACCGTCAAGCGTTGGCGGCACCGCAGGCTAATTCCGTCGCCCTTTTGCAGCATGTGCAGGGCACCCTTGATGCTCCCATATCGACCAGCATCATTATCCGCCGATTAATCACCGGCGACCTGCACTCATGGCGCCCTTTAAAAAGACTGCCGTTGACCCCACAGCACAGACGCTTCCGTTTGCAATGGTGTCGGGATAGAACCACGTGGCCGGCGGAATGGCACAAGGTCACGTCGAGTCACGTTTCTATTTTAGCAATGACAGTCGCCATGTAAGAGTCTGGCGCCGAAGTGGTGACAGGTCCAATCCGGCGACATATGTGGAACGCCACACCACGAGACAACGCCGCATCATGGATTGGGGCGTTATCGCCTACGATAGCAGGTCACATTTGGTCCGTATTGAGGGCACTATGACGGCCCAACGATACATGAATGACTTACTGCGGCCGGTGACATTACCCTTCGTTCAAGGGGTGCCCAATGCCATTTACCAGCAAGATAACTCCCTATCACACACGGCACGCCTTGAAATGCACACAGGTGCTTCCCTGACCAGCAGTTTTCCCTGATTTCTCACCAATCGAACACGTTTGGGACGTGATTGGACGTCGCTTGCGTGCGCTGCCACAGCTGCGTTTAGAAGACGAACTCTGGCAAATGGTTGACAGGGAATGGGCAGCCATCCCTCAGGACACCATTCGCACACTTATTGACTCTGTACCTAGACTGTTGCTGCCTGTAACGCCTCCCGCGGTGGTCCTACAATCTACTGATCAGACGGTGTTATCACTCAGTGTATAGATGTATCATGTTGCAATAAACATCCCTTATTGTTCGTTACTGTCTCTCTTTGTTTGC
Organism: Amaurobius ferox; assembly: GCA_951213105.1. NCBI lineage: Eukaryota > Metazoa > Arthropoda > Arachnida > Araneae > Amaurobiidae > Amaurobius > Amaurobius ferox. Next base: position 45,007,166 of record OX578148.1, on the reverse strand, counting down.
CGATTTTCACCACTTTCTTCCTACTCCTTCTTGGCGTCTCATTTTCACTGTCACGTAGTGTATATCGTTACTCCCATTTGAAACAGTTCTGCACATAAGTGTTTATGGATGTAAAATATTTGTGAAATACTATCTGTATCTAATATGGACAAACATATTGTATATAATTGTTTATCATTTTTATCTTGGCATTAAATTTTGTTTTCTGATCTTGTCAGATATTCCTCCACCATAGGCTGTAATTACTGTAAACCTTCGAGTAGGTGCCTATAGGTGGTTAATTTGTTAATCTGACGAACGCGTAAGAGCAAAACCGGTCTATGGATGCTGGTATCTGCAATGGGGGTGTCTTCCATACTTTTGGGGAAGCTTCTTATAGGCAGTTTGTATTTTTTATGATTTATATTCTTTTTTGATTAGAATTCAAAAGAAATTTTCCTTAAAGCTCTATTGTCACACTTTCAACAATTTAATAAATAAACAAACTTAAAATTAATGTAAAAGATTTCAAAAAGTTTGTGACTAAAGATTTATTCTTACTTTTCATCAATTATAATATCAAATATGACAATTTAAGAAAGTTAAAACATGTGCATTCTTTGCATCCTTTTCTGGATACGCCAACCATCACTTGAAATAGCTGCAATAGTGTAGGGGGTATAGTATGTGTTCTGAACAAGAGTTGTGAGTTCGCTTCATGATTCTTGATTTTTAAGTAAAATAAAAAAGCAATGTTCTTCACGCTGATCTCAGGATTGCAGAAAAGGTACAGAAAAGTGCAGGTTGCAATAAATAGTAATGATACCTGGATTGCGTCAGGATTTCTGTAGGGCGTATATTCAGAATGCATGCTGATGTGATTCCATTTACGATATTTCCATTTACACGTAGAAAACCTTTCAACCACTGTAGGATTACTGTATATCTGAAAGAAAATACATAAAAGTCTGTTCTTAAGTTTATACTTATAAAATAAAGAAAAACTCATTAATAAAAATCTTGAAATAAATTACTTTTTGCAGCTGTTTTGACAAAAATCATCCGATTCTTCATCTTTCTTCATCTTCATTTATCTCAAAGTCCCATTTGAAGTGGTCGACATTTTGAGCTTTGAAAATCTCTTTTAAGTGTTCACGAGACGTATTGCGTAGGTTTTACTGGATGACAAGTCGAGTTGAGATAAATCTCTCCTTCTCCTACACCAAAAGACTCTTCCACATCATTTATCGTTTGCTACAGTTTTATTGGCCCAGATCTGACTGCGGCTTTTTTAAAGCCTGCAGCTCAGCAGGGGAAAAGCAAAGTACAAGCGTAGCCTTTAAAACCATAAGGATGAAACATTTGAGGTTTCTTGACAAGTTTTTTTTTTCTTTTTCGACATTTCAGGCTGTTGAAAAAATATATTTTGAGGGACAATCAATCCCCGTGAAATCTCCCACAGCTTTGTTGAAAATAGATATTGGCCGATGAAATTTCAAGGCTTTAAAGCAACAAGGGATTTTGTGTTAGCCTCAGGGGGAGATTTGGACTTCAAATAAAATTGACCGCCGGGATATTTTATCGTTTCTTGTTTTCAGTTTCAAAAATCGGCTTCAGAAGGATATTTTAGGACTTCTGAAGTTAAGTCCCAAGACTGGACAGCTCAGTTAATAGAGTTCTGAGCAGGATAAAGGACGTTAAGATTTAGAGGTAAAGAGGATAGTGTTCCGCCTGGTGTCTGACTTAATATATAGAAATCCCTGTTTAGGAAATAATGACAGTGTGGTAGAATATGTGTGGTAGAATACAAAATTTATTAGGGAAAAAAGAAGATGTTAAGCTTGTTGAAGTTAAAGGAGTATCAGCCTAAAATTACGGGCGGAAAAAATCGAAAAAATAGTTATTTACTATATGTATTAGCCCAAACTATTCCTTTGGTAGAGGTTGCGATCTAGATTCATTATAGTAAGGTGTTTAATATTAAACTTATAGTGCTGAAAAACTCTAAAACGGGTTTATATTAATATGCATGGCGTACTTCTATTAGCTAAAGTTATAATGAGAGTTATAATAAGAAATATTAGTATTATCGTAGGCAGTGGCGCTTCGCGTATAGGTACTGTGGCACTGCGGGAACGACAGTGCTTTCTCTCCCTCGCAGCCTCGCTTGCAGCTTCCTATGTGCGCATGCGCTCAACAGTAAAACACCGCTCCCTCTCCTTCGCAGCCTCGCGTGCAGCTTTCTATGTGCGCATGCTCACATAGGAAGCTGCATGTGAGGCTGCGAGGGAGAGAGAGCAGTGTTTGACTGTTGAGCGCATGCGCACATAGGAAGCTGCAGGTGAGGCTGCGAGGGAGAGAGAGCACTGTCGTTCCCACAGTGCCACAGTGACGCCACTGATCGTAGGTTCATCGCGGGTAATAGCATCCATCTGTTTTTTACGCACTTCTTATGCGTTCATCAGCAGAAAAGTAGTTATCTGAAAGGGTACCACGAAAACTTGCTTTGTGTTCCAATTTTGGGAATCTACAAATAGACGAATTCAGTATTGGCGCTCAAACCATCAAAGGTTGAGCTCACTAAACGAGCCCTCAAAGGGCCACGAGCCCCACGAGCCTGCAAGTTTATTTTCTCATAATCTATTTATTGTCTCTCAATATCGTATGGTGGTGTACAACAAATATCGCAAATATGTCCAATGCTTCTATTTTCCGCTACAGATGTCATACACAGACAGACACACAAACAAAAACACAGACATACATCTTCTTTTATAATGTAACATCATCCGACAACGGCGGGTGTTTATGTTAGCCTGTAACATAATGATTCTCATGCTTCATCTATCAGAGAGTATATTAATTTTCTATTATATTGATATTAATGCCCTAAATAGAACTCAGGGGATTTGTTATCATTTCAAAATAAAATTTGATACGCAAAGGGTGGGGACACTGCTCTACTAATGAGAAATAAATTCTTGCGATATAACTTGAAGGTAATTTAGTTTCTTTCGATTTTCATAATATTGCTTTCATCCAGACTAATGTGCTGTGATGAAGGAGATATGATAAAATATTTACGCAGTAAGAAGACTAGGGTTTGTAGATAGGGATGTGGCCCAAAAAAGCCCTACATATGCCTAGAATTGAAATTAGCAGGAATGACGTATAGTGGTTTAAAAAGTAATTTTTTTCAGCATAAAATAAGCAACTGAAATATGGCAAATTTTACTTTCCCTACAATACATGGTAATGTATAGGAAACGTATTGTAATCATGTCGAAAATCACAGCAAGAGCGGATCTACACTTTTTGGAACCTTTAGAATACGAAAAAATTGTTTTTAGCATGACGTCTTTGCTGTTGTTGAGACCTAGACCGTCCAACCTACAAGAAAGGTGTAGTTGGACGGCCGGGAAGAGCCACCCAATTTATAGACCGGAACCTAGTGGGGGAGTCATCCACAGGGACGTACCCTCCTTCCCCTATCATCAACCTCTCAGAAGGGCTTACGGATCTACATGTTTAACGTGATCGTACTCCGCGTGAACATGGCGGCAGTTTTGGCAGCGGAGGAAAACGAACCCGGACCTCCTGAGTGTAATTTCCTCTCGCTAACCACTGGGCTACCGCGCCCGCATGACGTATGTGTGTATGTCTCTCTCTCCCTTTCTGTGTGTGTGTCTGTGCAATGTATGTATCCACTCTAACTTAAAAACTAATTGACCAAATTTCACAAAATTTGGAAGATAAGTCACTTGTAGGTGACCCTGGGGCTGATTAGATTTTGGTAAGATTCGGGATAAAAGAACCTGATTTTTTTGTGTGAAATAGTCCTCAAAAATTGTCTGTATCTACTCTAGCTGAAACATTAACAGACCAAATTTTACAAAATTTGTTAGATAAATCACGTGTATTTTAACCTGTTGCAAAAAAAAATAAAAATAAAAAAAGAACCTGCCTTTTTTTGCGAAATGGCCTGAAAAAATCGTTAAATCTAAAAATAAAAGACTACGTATACTCAAATATATCAATGAAATGCTTATTTTATGCGTAATTTTTGACGACGAAAATAATAAGACCAACTCCATTACTCTATGACTAGCAGTACTCGAGGTATTTTAGTTTTGTCGCATTTTCGCTACGTCACCTTTGAAAATAAGTCCAGTTACCAAATGAAAATAAAAATATAATTGAAAGTGCAAATTCAGTGTCATTTAAAGTAATTATGACTGTTATTTTGTGCAATTAAACTCAATTTAATGAATTATTGAAGAAATAAGGACAACGGCAATATGAGTTTGCTGGGAAAGTCATGTGCTGCCCACATAAGATTTTTACTTTCCCTGCAATACATGGTCATGTATAGGGTAACTTCTGTGAGAACTCACAATTCCAGACTTTCCTCTTGGCCGGCATTAAATGCATCATTCTGCTACTATATAAAATTACTGCGGATAAGTAGAACTACGAAGTAGCTTAAAAAAAGAAAAATTGGTTTTGGAAACTAAATGAGTAAACATCGTCCGGAAAGAACATGGAGATTAGTTACATATAAGAGAAACGACTGTATTGTTTTACTAACGAGTATTGTAATATGTTAACCGAAAGGTATTTTGTTGTTGTTGAGACCCAGACCGTCCGACCTACCAGAAAGGTGTAAGGTAACTGTATGGACGGCCGGGAAGTGCCTCCCAATTTAGACCGGAACCCAGTGGGGGAGGCATCCACAGGGACCGTACCCTCCTTCCCCTACCACCAACCTCTCGGAAGGACTTACGGACCCACATGTTTAACGTGATCGTACTCCGCATGAACACGGCGGCATTTGTGGCAGCGTGCAAATCTAGCGCGCAAACCACGGGGATACCGCACCCGAGATGGCCAACAGCACGCGGCGTTCCGAGGTGGTCACCCACCAAGTACTAACCGCGCCCGATGCTGCTTCACTTCGGTGATCTAACGAGAACCGGTGTTTTCAGCACGGTACGGCCGTTGGCCCGAAAGGTATTTTGTGACAGTGTTTTACCAAATTACTTATTTTTTTTTTCTTTCGTAGACCCGAAGGTGAAAGATATCTGTTTGGACGACCGAGAGAGTGTCACCCATTTTGGACCACAATACAACGGAGGTGACAAACACAGGGACAATTCCATGCTTCTCCTAATCCATCACCTCTCGGCAGTGGCATAACTAGCTTTTTCGTGCCCTGGGAGAAATAATTTCAGGGCGCCTTTTCCCATAATTTTCTCATAATATTTGGTTAAGCAAAAACTATGTTCATCGATCCGTTTCGTTCCATGAAGGTACGTCACTGTCCCTCGAATGGATTTTCGGACCTAAAGGCTTAAAGTGCTCATACTCGGAGTAGACAAGGTAACAATTTTGGACGGCATCGAGAATCGAACACGGGACCATAGCCAGCGTGCAACCCTCTCGCCATAATGACTGAGCTATCTCCAACTTTCAGCAAATTCTTCTTCTTCTTCGACCCAGACCGTTCGACCTACCTGAAGGTGTAAGGTACCTGTTTGGATGGCCGGGAAGTGCAACCTAACACCCAATTTAGACCGAAACCCCAGTTGGGGCGGCTTCCATAAGGACCGACCCTCCTTTCCCTACCACCACTCTTGAAAGGACTTATAGACCCACATATTTAACGTGCCTGTACTCCGCGTGAACACGGGGATAGTTTGGGCAGAGACGGGAATCGAACTCGGGTCGTCCGAGTGCTATCCCCGAGTGCTAACCACTGGGCTGTCCCGCCCCTTTCAGCAAATTATCGTAAATGATAAATTATGCGGCTGCATTTCAAATTATGAGAGATTCTAAAGGTACTGATTAAGTTTAATTATAAACGCAGTCATTAGGATCTCAAAAAGGGGCAGTTCGACAACTGTATGGATTGCGTGTTTCAATGTGGACCTTATGGGAAACTAATGCAATTTTTCCGCCAATGGGGGATGGGGGAAGGGTCGTGATCCCCAACTCCCTCCACTTACCTTCGTGACTGCGGATAATTGAAAATGAATGAATGTTGAATGCATGTTGAATGAATTGAATGTACAGGTGAAATACATAATGGTAATGAATATTTTAGTGATAATTATGCATCCGAAAAATGAGAAAAATTAAAAATTAAATTAGCAAAAGCAGTAATGTGATATACAAATTACGACAAAAATTATCTTATATATTTAATACATTATTTTCATACAAATAAATGATAGCATTCAATGATAGCAAACAATGATAGCAATGTTTGTGTACAATAATGATCTTATTAATCGCAATACTAATTTCAATAAATTGCAGTTATATGGAATGAGAGCAAAAATATTCTATCTAAAACATTAAACCCTTAAAATGTCAATGAATGATAAAAAAATAGAAATCACATGGCATATAAAAAAAAACCCGTAAACGAAACAGATTCTTCTATCAAATCCACTTTAAAAACTATGAAAAAATATCGAAAAGTTTGCTCACTCTATTTAAAAACAATAAAAACTTTTAAACGCGAAGTCTCCGGGAAACGTTTAAATCTCAACAAAGATAGCGAAGAAAGTAAATAAAACACAAAAAATGTCCAAATAAATAAAGAGCAACAGCGAAGGCGATTCCTTCTTTTTATCCCCCATTTCACAAAACCTCAAAAAAAAAAGTCGTAAAATAAAATAACTGAATAAAGTATACACTTAAAAAGAATAAAAAGCAAGCTATAAAATCCTTTTCAATCCTGTATCAATTCCAAAGTCAAACATCGCAACATGAGGTTAGGAGGGGGAACAGCTTAAAAAAAGGGGGGGGGGATAGTGAAAGTAATTCTAAAGGTCAACCAAAGCCACTTCAACACTTTTAAATTGGTTTAAAGAGGAAATCGTTTCAACATCACTTCAAATCCCCCGAGTCATGTTTTTTATTTCAATTTTATTTTCTTTACTTTTTTTAAATCGTCTGCTATCAAATTTTTTATGTATTGTTGTTGAAAGGGGAGAGGGTGAGGGGAGGGGGAGAGCGATGTATTTTCTTTTTCAACTGTTGCGGGATTTTTTTTTTTTTTCAAATTTTTTTCGGGTCGCTTTTGTGTTTATTTAAACGACGAGAGTGGGATTTCTTTTCATTTAAATATGTAGTAAGCTCTTTTTAATGGCAATGAATTGTTTGTACTTGAGCGTTCAGAATGCGGAGATGTGTGATTAAGATGTTAAGTCTATGTTAATTAAATAATTTTAAGTGAGCCCTTAACGTTTTAATTAGAATGATAGTGTAATTATTAAATTGCTAATTAAGTTGCAAAATTAGTTGGGAGTAGGTCGTGGACGTAAATGGATATAATTTTGTTTTAAAATTGAATGCATGGCGCATCTAATTTCATTAGTGTTTTAATTAAGAGCAATAAAAATGTTTAGAATAATTAGAACTTTTCTTATGTTTACTTGTTTTTAATTTGTTTGGATCTTTGAAAGAAGTTTCTTGGAATAAAATATATTGAAGAGTAAAATGTATTTAAATGAACATAGTTTAAAATTTAAATATTTATTTTGTATATAAATGAATTATGTTCATACGACATGGAGTTTTTTGTGGTTGTCTCACATGTAATAATTTTTGATTTCTTAAATAAATAAACGACACAGCTCAAATTTCAAAATGGAATATTGCTACACAAATAAACTAAACAATCATCACGAAGTTACAATATAAATAACAATGAAATATTACGCTCTTTGTTATAACCAATGATAAAAATGTGGTTTTTAAACTTCGATATTCTGTTTTGAAATTGACGGTAGTAACATTATACTTTCAAAATTAAAGTCGTAAGAAATTTGAACTTGCGCAAATGATGATTTTAAACAAATTTAGAAGTCTGTAACTTTTCCTAATATACTTCATTTTTATAGGTATTAATTAAAAATGCTTTTATTGAAATTTGAATAAAATACGAGAAATTTTTAAAATTTTAATTTTACTAATCGATTGATTTTAAATCAAATCATTAGTTTTATACAGAAAAGTTTAAGATTTTAATTATCAATGGCGTTTAATACATGAGCTATATTACGTAGAGGATGTTGACAAGTTTCCCGAAAACCTCGATGTATTCAAGTAGACTTTAGGAGAAATACAGAGTACATAGGATCTATACTGAATCTCAATTAATCCTGATTACCTAAGTTTTTCTGTGCAATATATAGAGAGTAAGGAAAGCCATAGGCCGGAATCATATATTGTTGTATGAAGAAGTATAGAAAACTTCTGTGACGCGATACGATGTGACAATTTTTTTGGGAGGTGACCCCTTTTTTAATGGCGTACGAGGGCTAGCTTGATTCCTGCTAGAGATTAGGAAGAAGGTCTCTGGGGCGGGACAGGTCAGTGGTTAAACGCGTGGGAGATTGCACTCGGGCGACACAACTTTGATTTCCGCCTCTGCCCAAGCTGTAACCGTGTTCACGCGGAGTACGAGCACATTTCTTCCGAGAGAGCGGTGGTAGGGGAAGGAGGGTACGGTTCCTGTGGATGCCTCCCCCACTGGATTCCGTTCTAAATTAGGTGGCTCTTTCTCGCCATCCAATCAGATACAGTACACTTTTGGGTAGGTCGGACGGTTTGGGGCAAAGGAGGAAGAAAGTAGGTTACGAAGTTGCAGAACGCTGCAAAATCAGTACTAAATATTTTTGACTCATAGCGAAAGCTGCAAAATATATCGCTAAATAACATTTTTAAAATAGATAATCTTCAATATTCTGCAATTTAACAGTGTAAATATAGAGGCATTGAAAAATACGGGAAGACATCTTATTACACGTGTACAAGTATGCATCGGTGCTAAGTATGAACATTTTGCATTTTGTGTATGATAAGGTAAATTTTCTATAAATTTTCAAAATGTTTGAGTTTTTTTGTTGGGATGGCAGATTGCAAACATTGGTTTTCAGGATGCTTTTCATCTATTGCGGGGAGAACGAAAATGCTTGTTAATAATTTTCCACCACTCCACAATTTAGAAATTGACTTTTTCCCTATCTCCAACAGGAAATGGGATAGCCACCCCAAATAGTGTCAACCCCCCAAAAGTTGTCTCACCCTGTAGCGCGATCTATACACTGCATAGAACAATGTTCGGTAACCCTAATTCTTCTCTAGTTATTGGCCTGCTCTAATGACTTTTCTTGACATCCTGAAAATTCCTCTTATAAACGAATAATTAAAAAAATATTATTAGCTACAAAAGGCTTAAAATTATAATATGAAAAGTACACTCTATAAATCTGGACCATTGAATCGTAGAATGCTTGTTATGTGGGTATGATGGAAGAACAATTAACCGGATAATTAACTGTTTAATGAAATGTTCTTTTTGGCAGAAAATTGTTCTTCACGAAGACAAAACAGCAGACAACGGACCTATTTCCCCCTGAGCTGCTTCAGGGAATGTTAGGAAACTATTCTGAGATTAATTTGTCTCCAGTATTTAACATCTGGCTGCCGATAATGAAAAATGGAACAAATAAGACAAATGAAACAAATGACAGTATGTTAGCAAATATCGCAAGCGTAGAAAATTAACAATAATGCAACGTTCAAATATTTATTGTGAAATTATACAAAATATTATTTTTACTTTCCCTGCAATACATGGTAATGTATAGGGAAAGTATTGGAATCATGTCGAAAATCGCAACTCGAGTTTTCGACGGATCTACACGTTTCAAGACCTCTAGAATACGAAAAATCTATTTTTAGCGTGATGTCTGTGCGTGTGTCTGTCTGTGTGTCTGTGCAAATTTTGTATCCACTCTAAAAAACTAATTGACCGAACTTCATAAAAATTGGTAGGTAAATCACTTGTAGGCGAATTTGGTGCTGATTAGTTTTGGTACGATTCGGGATAAAAGAACCCGCCTTTTTTTGCGAAATGGCCCTTCAAAAGCTTGTATTCCCTCTAGCTGAAAATCTAATGGACCTAATTTCACAAAATTAGGTAGATAAGTCGCTTGTGGGTTACCCTGGTGCTGATTAGATTTTGGTACGATTCGGAAAAAAATAACCTGCCTGTTATTGCAAAATGGCCCGCAAAAATCGACAAAATCTAAAATAAAAATCAACGTATGCTGAGATATATCCATTAAATGCTTTTTTTATACGTAATTTTTGACGAAGAAAAGAATAAGACCAACCCCATAACACTAGAACTAGCCGTTCTCGAGATATTTCTGTTTTTTCGTTTTTTCTCTACGCCACCTTTGAAAATGAGTCCAGTTACCAAATAAGAACGAAAATTGAATTAATAGTGAATTAATTAAAATAAAGATAAAAGGCATAGAAGTCTGCAGGGAAAGTCATGTGCTGCCCACATCAGATTTTTTAAAATTACAGTAGCATAGTTTCTCAAAATTAGTATGAATAGATGTTTAAAGTATAGTTATATCTTTCTTTTAACCTTTGCATCACTTTGTTTTAACCTTTGCGTTCACTTATATTTCGAGATAGCTAACGTAATACGTATTCTCTGTGTTCTGAAAAAAAATCATTGTGAAACTTGCTTAAGTTGAGTTTGAAAAATCTGATGTGGGCAGCACATGACTTTTCCTGTAGACTTACATCCACGTTCTCTTTATTTTAATTAAATTTAATTCACTTTTATTTCAATTTTCGTTCTCATTTGGTAACTGGACTTCAAAGGTGGCGTAGAGAATACGAAAAAACTAAATTATCTCGAGAACGGCTAGTCCTAATGTAATGGGGTTGGTCTTATTTTTTCTTCGTTAAAAATTACGTATAAAACAAGCATTTAATGGATATATTTGAGCATATGTAGTTTTTTTTTTAGATTTTGACGATTTTTGAGGGCCATTTTGCGAAAAAAGGCAGGTTATTTTTTTTCGAATCGTACCAAAATCTAATCAGCACCAGAGTGACCCACAAGCGAGCGACTTATCTACTGAATTTTGTGAAATTCGGTCCATTAGTTTTTTAGCTAGAGTGGATGCAAGCTTTTGCGGGCCATTTCGCAAAAAAGGTCAGTTTTTTTTTATCCCGAATCGTACCCAAAACTAATCAGCACCAGATTCGCCCACAAAGTGACTTACATACCAAATTTTATGAATTTCGGTCAATTAGTTTCTTAGTTAGAGTGGATACAAAATCTGCACATACAGACAGACACACAGACACACAGACACACACACAGGCGTCATGCTAAAAATAGTCTTTTCGTATTCTAGAGGTCTCGAGAGGCGTAGACTCGAGTTGAAAACTCGAGTTACGATTTTCGGCATGATTCCAATACTTTCCCTATACATTACCATGTATTGCAGGGAAAGTAAAAAACGTATTTTTGTCAGGTTTTTAATTGTCACTGAATTGAAATAATGAAAATTGAATTATAAAATATAAAAAAGTCGTCTGTTATAACTGTTTTATAGTAATAGAACTATTTAAAATATTTATGATATTTTATTTTTGTGTATTATGGCATAAAAACAGAATTCTGAGGTGATTCTATGTGTTTATCCGTTTCTCAAGTTGCAGTTTGAAGAAAAAATTCTGAGATATATAAATATTTCGATCAAAATTCCAAGATTGCTTATAGGTCATGTCCCACGTGTATGCAAAGTTTCAAGTTTCTATTTTCCACAATTTGAGCTGTGGAAATCCTCACTTAATTTGTCAGCCAGTCTCACAGAGCTGTATGATATAGATAAAGTTAATCAAATATGATGAAAATATTATTTTCTTTAGTTATCTGTAACGAAGAACTTTGAGACATTTCTTACTAAATACACTTGTTAAATACAGTTGAAATATTTTATGAAGTCTAGAAATACTTATTATATGTCACAGTACTTACGAAATAAAGATAAATGATATACCAGTGCTATTTGAAGCGGACTCATTTCAAAAACCATCCGAAAACAATTTCTCGAATTGCAACTCGAAGATAAAATTCTAAACTATGAAAGCAAACAGAAAAAATATGAGGATATCAATATAAACCACTGCAAACTGGCGAAACACAAACAACCCTATCAGATCTGAGAGCCAAAAAATAATGAAAAAATCTTTAACAGCCAATCTTAACTCGCAATTCCTATCTCCAAAAAGTTTCTGTTTATTTTAAGCCCCGTTTTCTAAGCCGCTCCATCTAGTTTTATTTACTAGACGCAAAATTGGAAAATAAAAAACTTGAAAAAGAAACAATGACTGAAAACCGACGACAACGGGGGAGGATTGAGAAGAAAAAAAAAGAGTTGAAGAAAAAGTTCCAATAGAACTTTTATAGATAGTCATATTTTTATATATCTATCTAAACACAGCGCCATCATTGCTCCAGCCTTTGTCTTGATTTATGTTTTAAGCTCAATTTTCAGTGCGGCCATCACGTTTTCAAGTATATCTCTTTATTATCCGTTTTCGAGTAGTATTCTAGATCCCCAAGAGCCCCCAAAATCTTTCAAGTTGTCTTTCAATTCGTTTTTATATTTTTATCTTTACTTTTTATTTCTGGTATTATTTTTCTTACTTATTTCAAACTGAGATTGCATTGTTTGACATTTGAAGCCCGGCGGATAAATTGACACCTTTAACCGCACAGCAGATAACGGATGAAAAAAAAAGTGAAAAAAGAATTGTAAAAGAAAATAGAGAAAAAAGTGTGAAATAAAAAATTGATACTGGCATAGGGGAGGTGGGGATTTTTTATCAACTGCTTTTTCCCTTTTGTGGTCCGCCAACGACTGATGCCAATCTGTGGAAAGTAAAAAATAGAGAAAATCGCTTTCAAAATGGTATATTTTACAGTGTTCTCTGTTTCCTATTATTGTATTTTATTTTGGGGTACTTTTACTGTCAAAATTTCCGGTTAAATCGGAGCAAAAGTGACGCAGAGGGAAATGAAGATATTTCGTGAGGACTTCGTTCTAAAATAGCTTTGTGAAAAAGATAAATGAATTACTGTACATTATGGGGTAAATAATTTATTTTGAAGAATGCTACAAACTTAAATGGACTTTGGAATTCCAATTCTAATTTTAAGAAAGAAAGTAGAAATTATTTAGCCCAGTAGCAGATATGGTTATATTGATTATGGTTATATTATTGCAGATATGGTTGTATTATTCGCCCCATACAGAATGCGTATGACATTGTCTTTGAAACAACGGCGCATGCTTACATTTTAATTAAGTTAAACCTGTGACCATGCTGAGAGTTTAATGCAACGTTACTACTTTACAGTTTTGGACAGCATAATAACTTTTCATGACTTCTTTTTTCGTTTATGTGACGCTTTTTAAGCGTTGTATTCTTACACATCCATCTCTTTATGATTATAGTAACATTTGCAACGTTTTGTCAATATATTCACAATTTGATCTGTTCATAATTTGAACAAAAAATTCACAATTCAATTTAAAAGTTTACAATTTGATTTTGTGTTAATCTAGAAATCTGTAATCATGCTTACATATTGATGTCATCGATCTATTTTAAAATCGCCATAAATTTTATTTTTAAGGAGTTATACGACTCTTTATAGTTAAAATCTATGTGCTTATTTATCTGTGTACAATAAATTGTCTATGTCAACATTTTCAACTTGTTATACGGCGTGATACTATCGTGTATATTTTCGTAAGAGTAAAATAAAAATCCGCATAAAATTTTGGAATGTATAATTTGGAACACAAAGAATTTTTTTCTCATTTTGGGATTCCACCATCAAATGATGTATCAAAAGACTTTCGCGAAAGAAAAAGTTTGAAAACACTGTCCTTTGCAATTATTTATCTATACACTATTGTGTATTATTGACACTATTGATACTATACTGATACTATTAAATTTTGTCATATACTATATTTTTTATATTACTATATGTATTTTTTTAAACAAAAATATTTCATTTTTCTTCAACCATCCTGATTTATCCTCGTATGAATACCTTAGACTCTAAACGTCTCCCTTTGGCTATTTCAAACTTTCAAGGTCAACCAACATGCGCCACGATCCAACCATCCCTTCAAAAATCCTTCTCCGCTTTGAAACATTCTAACATCTCTCACGACTTCAGAAAGAGGAAGAAGATGAAAAGAACGACAGACAAGGATAGACGGGGTAGGGGGGAGGGCTGGAAAAAAGAGCTCTACGTCGAAGAATCGAGTATGTATGTGTGTGCATGAGGGTATGAGTGACTGCGTTGGGGCTATGCGCGAGCCCTCCTGGATCAATACTTGTAGGGTTTTGGAAAATTGATATGATATATTACTGAGAGAGAGAGAGAGAGAGAAAAGGGAGCTTTGCCGGCCACTCTAATTGTAAAGCCCAGGCTGGACTCACGTCTAGATGCAGGGTGGGAAGGTCAGTCAAATGCTATGGTCAGCGAAAAAATGGCCATTGAGGGACGTGAGAGATGGGAGGGTGCAAAAGAAATGGACGGTAGAAATAATTGGAACCGGCGTTGATGAGATACAGAAATGTTGCAAAGAGGAATCTTAATTCACTTGCAGAAGTGGATTTTTAAACTTATAAAACTTAAAATTTGAAGTTTCTAATTTTTTTGTGTGATAGCCTTCGTTCTAATATTTTATGAATAAAATCAATCGTAGATTTTATTGAGTGGAGTCCTCTTAAATTAGTAGCGTAGGCAGGAATTTCCATAGAGTCTCCATTAAGTCCATAGAGTTTCCATAGAGTCTTCCATAGAGTCTCCATTTCCATAGAGTCTCCATTTGGAAAACAAAATTTGGTCATTTAAACATATCATTCGATCTTCAACATTCTCCAAGATCCAGGCTACGCCTACTGTCATATATGACTTCACCTATAGAAAATACATTATTATAAAGGACATTTCACTAAATAGGAAGAGATCTATGGTTTAAATATCCTCTGGGACATGATTGCTTTTTGTATGCCGCCCGGAAAACTTCAACCTATATAGTCATGGAACCTAATGAAGGAGACGGGAATTCTTCAACATTCTCCAAGATCCTGGCTGCACCTACTGTCATGTATGACTTCATCTATAAAAGATACATTATTATAAAGGACATTTCACTAAATATGAAGATATCTATCGTTTGAATCTCCTCTGGGACATGATTGGTTTTTGTATGCCGCCCGAAGAACTTAAACTTTTATAGTCATGGAACCTAATGAAGGGGAAGGGATACTTATAGCTAGGATCACGCTCACTCTTAAGATAACAGCAGCCATGGACCGGTTTCGCACTTCTTCTGTGCTCTTTAGCAAGGATCTAACGACAGTAAAAAACTTGCTATATGTCAGAATTTTGCGAACCTGTATGAGGATTGACAGAATCAGTGCTTCCCCATAATCGAAGTCAAATGCCTTAAAATTTTATCTCAAACTACACTAAGCGAAACTAAAACGGCCAAGTTCATGGTCACAAAACCTTCCAGTAAAGGACGTTCTATAAGTAATGATTATGCGCCCATTGCAGATAACAGCACATTATCATGAACACTCGAAAGCAGTCTATTGATACTGTTATCCGCATTGGGAGAGTAATTAGAAGATCTTGTCCTGCATTAGCAGAGTCGGTCTGATTTGAAGTTTTACTTCAATAAGAAAGATAAGGATGTACGGTCCACTTCGATTAGTAGAAGATAAGACTTCAGTAACTCAATGACTGTCCAAGACTGTTCAGGTAGAGATTGCTTCAAATCTCGGTTACATTCTTTGCAAAATTCTTATTTAGTTTATTGTCCTATTCCGCGGCTTTTAAATTTCTGGGCGGCGATATTTTATTAGATTATCCGATACAGGTATTTCATAATTAAAGAAATGTGTTTTCGTTGTTTTTACGAGTTTTCAGTTTTCAGTTTCCAGTTTCTATTTTTGAAAGTCCACGAACTATGGAACAAAAAACTCAACAGTGGCTTTCTGATTGTAAAATATGATTATGGTAGTATTCATTCTATTTATTCTGTGAGCACTTAATTCTCGTATTAATACTGTACTAGGTGCTGACCATTGGTCGGTGATGACTAGTAGCAGTATGGTGTTTGATGATTAGACCCAACATATTCTCTGCTAATGATGGATGATCACTAGCCACAGCCTATCCTTTGCTATTAGTGAATGATGACTAGTCACAGCATGCCCTTTGCTAATGTTGAATGATAACTAGCCACAGAATATCTTATGCTAATGGTAGATGATAATAAATAAATCTTTCCAAATTCTTCCCAAATAAATCTTTTTCTGGTGGTAGATAGATAGTCACTGACTACAATCTATCTTTTGATATTAGTTGATGATAACTAGTTACAAGTTATCCCTTGCAAGCATTAGATGATGACTAGCAATATAATAACTTTTGCTAATTATAAATGATCACTAGCTACAGTATATCCTTTGCAGATACTGTGGATGATGACTAGCCATAGCATATTCTTTACTCATGCTGAACGATAACTAGCCACAGTACATCTTTTGATACTTAATATTTGATGACCACATTGAAATAAATTGCACTCCAATACGGCCAAATTCAAGATTTTTTTATTACGGAAAAATCGAATTAGTAAATACAACTTAAAAAATATGATGTGGGCAATACATGACTTTCCTTATATAATGCAATAAATTTACTACTTTAACAGTAAAAACAATAGGTTATTCTTATAGTAGATATATTCATTCCAAGATATTGAATTTTCGTCAATTAGTCGTCATTTTCATTGATTTAGCCTTATTTTTATCCATTTGGCGAGTTTATCGTTAATTTAGCAACATTTAAACAAGTCGCCAAGTTGGCGACATTCCACCCAATTCGTTGTCAAAATTTAGCCAAGCGTTATGGATGGAGAAATAAGTTATTCTTACAGAAAATAAATGACTATTCATAAATGACGTTCAAATGCAAAAGTATTACTCAAAGTATCTTTTTTCATTAATGGAACGAGTTAGATCCACGAGAATGATGTCACCAAATATATCGCATGATATTACATATGAAAAGTGAAAACGTTTCTGAATAGGTAATACTTTTTTTTTAATTTTACATGATTTTTTGATAATTTTCTTGAAAAATGTGCAATATCTCGAGAACGGTTCATGTTAGCGTTCTAAAATTTGTGTCGTTCGTTTTCTAATGAAACATTACATAAGAAATGTCTATTTGCCTAACTTTATTAAAGTTTTTGATTTTTTAATGATTTTTTCAAAATTTCACTCGAAAATTTAGGGGGAGTTCTGAACGTTCGATTGCATATAAAAACAATAGACTTCCAGTATTCACGGATTGTGATTTTTGTAACAAATTTTGTTCGAATTGGTCCATTCATTCGTCAGTTATTGTCTCCACAGACTCACTGACACACACACACACACACACACACACACACACACACACACACACACACACACACATACTTTCATACACACACACACAGACATCATCTAAAAAATGTTTGATTTGTGATCAGAGATGCTTGAATCGTGCTGTCCCGTCGAAAACTCGAATTCGAATTTTCGACCCCGTCACAATACTTTCCTTATACATTATGGTATATAAGGAAAGTAAAAATAGAAAAGGTGATTTTAAAAGATAAAAACTTTACTGATCTCGTAAAGAGCCTTGCTGCCTTAACCGAAAATTGAACCCTGGATCCTGGATCTCCGAATTCGTCAGCCGACGCTCTACCGTTGAGCTACTAGGACGAAATTGCAAGCTCTTGTTGTCAAAGTGGACTCTGTATTCTCCCCCCTGTAATGTCAGATTGGCGGGTAACTGACAATCTGACTGATCACCTCCTGCTATGCTTACCTCAGGTTAGCCTTCTGCTACTGCTATTTTTACCCAGGTTAGTACCCTGCCTGGTCGTTATCCTCTCAATTTGCTCCCAATCTTCCAGAGTCGACGGAATCCGTACTAATCTTACTAGGGCCTCTTTCAGATCTCCGACATCATTTATCAAATCACAATATTCATCAATTGTTATCGTTTTAGATCTAAATAAATGCTTGTTTGGTGGGATGGCACACCTTGGGTGCCTCTTGAGTGAAGGAGGTATCATTTCCCGGCCGTGCAGCTAGCTACTCTAAATCCACTATATGAGTCGCACGGTCTGGGGGCTTCAGATCTCCGACATCTTTCCACTAACTTACAGGGTTGATTTGTTCAGGCTCTATTGTAAAGATCCTTGCTGCCCCCATCGGGAATCGAACGCTGGAGATCCGAACGGGCCAGCCAACGTTCTACTGTTGAGCTCCTGGGACGAAATTGCAAGCTCTCATTGTCCAAGTGGACTCTGCAACCTTTTTATGTCTTTTTGAGATTGCCTTTTTTGAGATTGCCTTTTTGGACTTTTTTGAGAGCGCATCCAGATATCTGGTTTCAACTTAGACCTTTAAGTTGAAACCATATATCTAGAACTTAACCTGGCTCCAGTTATATATCCTATCCCAGCTCAACCTGGTCCTTCAGGTGCCTATCTATCACTTGGGGCATTGAAATGAAGTCGTAATTCGGTCAGGTACCAGAATGTGGATTCGCAGCAATAATTTATAGGGAAACGAGAAACGATATTTGTCGCTCATGTACTAGGAGATTTGGGTGTTCTACAGTTTTCCATACTTTAATGGGGATTTTCTTAATATCAAACAGAAACTTCAAAATATCTTCCTCTGAGAGCTTAATTAACGCCATCTGCAAGTTATTTGGTACCTTGGATAGATCAACTGAGTGAGGTTGGAAAGTTAATTTCAGGGTGAGGTCATGCTTCTCAAAATCAGTGAATCTTTCAATTTATACTTCGATTAATTAGTCTGTAACTGTTTCATATTTCTCGAATGATTCATAAGAATACTCCAACTTATAATTTTGTTTTATTTTTAAGAGAAGGCTACACTTGATGCTTAGAAGGCCACATTTGGTCTTAAGTCTGCAGATTCCCCCCCCCCTTTCCCACCGTACTATAATCTAGTATTTAAAACTGCCAAAGATATAGCACCCGACTAAAAAAATTAGGTTGTGACTTTTCTAACGAGGTTTTTTAATTTTATAATGTATGGTGCTTAGCATCGAAAATAATAGTCTTAATGGAAATCCGGATTAGTTCGGTTCTGTTTAGTGGTCGGTACTATAGGTTGGCAAATGTACTATAAGGGTACTAAAGGCAGCATTTTAAGTCTAGGGAGGGGTGGGTTTGGAGTAACTTTTAAACCTCTCATTTTGTCCGCTATAGAGGTAGAAACCAATAATATGTTTCTGTTAGGTTCTGTCCCGTGGTTGACACATAAGTGGGCAATGATTAACTATTCTTGCCAAACGAGGGACTTCTTTATGATCTGCAAAGCCTTTCTTAAAAACCCCGTTTTCTTCATCAAAAGTTGCAGTTTTTTGTGAATCTCCCCATCACCAAAGAACTTGCTGCTGAATCCATATCAGTCATCATCTAAACTCTGCCCATAGCCGAATCTGAGGATTAGACGTTTCAAGAAAATTGAAAATTTTCGAACCGGAAGTGGAAATCCTCATTCTCTCCCGGAATTTTATGCCGAATCAATATAAGTCATCCCCTAAGCTCTATCTCCTAAGCCACCATAATAAGATGTGCATGACATGCACTTTAGTGAGTACATTAACATTAAAACTTTTTTCAAATTGGTTTTGGTGTGGTTGATATCTTTGGTTTATTTTTTTAATTTTAGCGATTTTTACATAATATGTGGTTAATGATAAATTTCTTCCCGATTTTGAAAAAACTTTCCTTTTGGTTCGTTGCAACAATCCACGTAGTTTTTTTCTTTATGAATACCTGTTTATTTATATTTTATATTTACCGTGAATCAATTTGTAATTTTGATCCTGTTCGAATTTTAGGTTCTGCTTAAGCGCTTGACGACTCATTCTCGACTTTATGCAATTCAAACCTCTTAGTTATTTGTGACGTCATTCTCTGGAATGTCATGCTTGGCGTTTTTCTAAAATTTGTATTAGTTCTTTTCTTGCAAAATTTTAAAATTCGTAAGCGTTTAAACTTATTTTGCAATTTCCGTGTATATTTCTTGTATTATGTTTAGTAAGTTCATTTACCATTTTATATTTTATGCAAATTTGCTTTAAACTGGTCTCTCTCTCTATGAACATTCCATTTTTTTAACACTTTACAACAAAGTTGAAAAGCGTTTATGACTTTGTTCATTCTGTCTGTCTGTTCGTTAGCACGATAACTGCCGTAAAAATGACTTAATCAAAATGAAATTTTAGTATGTTGTTCAGACGGTCTGTAGGACCTATGGGAATATAAATGAATAATATCACTCAATTAGTTTTGGATTGAATCCGGGTTGAAAAAATGAAATACATTGATCCCTATGGGACCTAATTTTTCAAACATTTTTTAGGCAGATTTAAAATTCCCAAATTGCTTCGAAAATTTTAGGTAATATTCAAATTATTCCATAAAATATATAAAAAAAAAAACTCAGCGAAATATATTCAGTAGTTTTTTAAATAAAAATTAAAATAATAATAACACCTCTTATATGAAGCAATCACGTGACCACGATATGAAAAGATCACATGACACACTTCAAAATGATATATGGCATCCATCTTGTCTCAAAATCGTGATTTTTAAAGTTCTTTTTAATTCATATTGAGTGCTGTATTCGTCCTAAAACCACTTTATTTTTGCTTAAATTCTGTGCATCTACATACTGAAACAACGCTTTCCCGGCCGTCCAAATGGTTGCTCAAGTCCTAGGATGAGTCGGACGGCTTGGGTCTTCACCACTGAAACAACGCAATTACAATATATTTGAATTTAAATGATCATCCAAATTTGATTATTTCAACAACGAAGCCTATTTTTCACTTATATAAAATGTAAACAGCAAAATATGTAGAATGAGTTGTATAAGAATTACTGCATTTCTTTAACGCAAAACTATTTAGCTCATGGAGTCTGCATAGCTGATATGAATGAAATATTCAATGATTTTACAGAGAGAAAAACGATTTTTTTCGATGAAGTTTTAAGCATAGAGTTTGATTACTTGTTCCTCCATGGTCTTAAGTTTTTAAATAAAATAAATTATTATAGTATTGTGATGAATGAAATGCTGTTTTTATAGCGAGATCCAGACGTGTTATTTTTTCTATGGCGTCATTTGAATGAATTTCAGTTGTTTTCGATGAAGTTTTCAAATATAATAAATTATCGTAGTATTATGATAGTTTTAAAAATATTACCGAGGAATGTATCGCATTTTAGAGGTGTTTAAACCAGGCAATTTATATTTCAATGCCGTCATTTGAATGAAGTTCATTTTTTTCGGTTTAAGGTTTCAAATATAATAAATTAATGTAGTATTGTGATAAGTTTTAAAATATTACCGAGGAATATATTGCATTTTAGACTTGTTTAAATAAAAAGGCATTGAAGTTGGAAAGTGTTTCATAATCAATGCTTTAAGCATGATTGATCTTTCTTGTTAATATATGTTTTGTACGTCTTTTAGGATGTGTTAAATAAAAACATTTCGTTTATTAAAACTCTTTGTCCTTGATTTTATCTATTGAAATGCAGACGTGATACCAATCTTGATTATTTTTGCATAAACCCGTATTTAGGGGTTGTCATGGATTTTTTATTACTTTCGCCAATTTATTCGTCAAATGAAATTTCATTTCGCCAAATAGAGTTTTTATTCGTCAAATAGAGTTTTATTCGCCAAATTTTTGTTTTTGGCGCTCTATTTGAAACATTTGCTTTGATTTATAAATTCTCAAATTGCAAAGATCATTATTTTGGAAAAGACAAATAGTATAGTAGTACATATTATGATTAGTATATCAGGTTCTTGATTTTAACATTGACAGAAGTCATACTCGTCAACAGTTTTGCCAAATCGTGTTTTCAATCGCCAAATTGAATTGCGACAATGGCGATCGGCAGCGTGACTGACCCTTGCATATTATGAATTGACTTACTCGTCGAGGAACTAACAAACAGCATAATCCATATTTTCATAGATGGAAGAAGTATGTAAAAATATGGGTAAACGTTGGTAGTGAATGGAATTGGTGAAGAGTTGAAATTTGGTGCACAACTTAGTCTGATAGATCTTATAGGCGGATCTTCGAAATATAGAACCGGAATTTTTTTTTTGCGAAATGACCCGCAAAAATTCCATTGTTGTAAGATAGTTAAACAAGTCTATTCAGCTTCACTTTTCTATATATGTATATATAAGAGAAAAAATTAGTACATAATAATAAAAAGTTAAACGCTGCCAAGTAATAGAACTGGCATTTTTTGCGATATAGCCTGCAAAAATCCCATTGTTGTAAAATGCTGCTCATGGCAAATCATAGAAAAAAGCTTTTACCCCGAAAGCAAAGATTTTATATTTTCTTGTTTCTAAATGTTAAATTCAAAAATTTTTAAATGCCCATTATTTTAGTATTCTAGTCAGTTTTCTTATTGTCAACATCCCTAAAAAATTTTAGTATCCCTTAAGGTCTAAAGAAAATTAGTCTTGAGGGATCGCTGGGGGGGGGGGGGGGGTAGGCATGAGGAGACCCGTTGGCTTCCAGACTATAAGTTAGAAAGCACTGGTGTCGCCAAGTTAGGTCATAGCCCTTTCCAGGAATGCATCGGAAACCATCGAAGTTCGAAAATATGGTATCTAGAGAAATGGGAAACGCAACATTTAGTTACCCAACCCCGAAAAAAATAAGAAAAAAATCTGGAGATGGTTCTGATGGGAAGAGAGGATACACATAAAGTTCAGAAATTCCGCCATAATAATAGTTCAGTTTACATTTTATGCATCTGTGTTTATTACATGAAATTTAATTACAATTTCACCAACATTCCATGTGCCTCTTTAACACCTTAGTATATCTATCTTTAAAGTGATAACTGTTATTCAACCACGTAATTTAAAAACTTGCACGAACTAAATAACGAAAAACATATATTTAGTTTATACCTTTATTATTAATGAATTTTAAAATTCATTTAAAAGACAAGTAAGAAATAATATAGTTTCTGCTGTAATAATCGTTTGATTTACATTTTTGACATAATCAGACAAACTCATTTAGGATTATTGTTGGAAACAATCTGCATAACTGTAACTCCTTATGAGCTCCCCCATCCTCTTTAAACTGGGAAGTGTTAATATAATATATTAATTCAGGTAACATATTATATTACCTGAATTTCACTTTACTGACATGAAACAAATAAAAGAAGAGGAAATGACGTTCAGTTTTTACCGTTATATGTAAACCATTATAAAAAAATCTGATGTGGGCAGCACCTGACTTTCTCTGCAGATTTATATGCACATTCTCTTTATTTTAATTAAATTTAATTCACTTTTGATTCAATTTCCGTTCTCATTTGATAACTGGACTTATTTTCAGAGGTGGCGTAAAGAAAATACGAAAAACTAAAATATCTCGAGAACGGCTAGTCCTAGTGTAATGGGGTTGGTCTTATTCTTCTCTTCGTTAAAAATTGCGTATTAAATAAGTATTTAATGGATATATTGGAGCATACGTAGTTTTTTATTTTAAATTTTGGCGATTTTTGCAGCCCATTTTGCAAAAAAGGTTGGTTATTTTTTTCCGAATCTTACCAAAATCTAATCAGCACCGGGATGACCCACAAGCGACTTATCTACCGAATTTTGTGAAGTTCGGTCTATCAGTTTTTCAGCTAGAGTGGATACAATCTTTTCCGGGCCATTTCGCCAAAAAAATCAGGTTCTTTTATCCCGAATCGTACCCAAAGCAAATCAACTCTAGATTCGCCCACAAGTGACTTACCTACCAAATTTTATGAAATTAGGTCAATTAGTTTTTTAGTTAGAGTGGATACAAAATTTGCACATACACACGCACAGACGTCAAGCTAAAAATAGTTTTTTCGTATTCTAGAGGTCCCAAAACGTGTAGCTCGAGTTGCAATTTTCGGCATGATTCCAAAACTTTCCCTATACAGTACCATGTATTGCAGGGAAAGTAATACATTTTTAAATTATTTAAAAATATAATTATATTTAAGGGAAGTTTTTAGATAATCTCTTGGGTCACGTTCTTTACACTTGTTGCCATTGGATGAAATTTTTTAAACTGTTATCTAATTGCATAATTTATATCACATACACGAATTTAATCTTATTTACATAAAATAAATGAAGAAATAAGCTTTTATTTCATTTTTACGCAATATATTTTTAACAAACGCAATATATTTTTAATAAATATATTTTTAAATTAATTAAAAATACACTGAAAGAGATGTAGGGGGACTGAATATAGATAGTTCAAAGGTCCCGCTATAACAATCGTACAGTTCACATTTCGTGCATCTGTCTTCATCAGCCGAAACTTAATTACGATTACTGTTGCCAACATTCTACGTAACTCTAACTCTTAATGAGCTTCCCCCTATCGTTTCTCTTTAAGCAGGTACTCCTCACTGAGGAGAAGACGAGCACATCTCCTAAACATGTCAGCCCCTCTCCTTAGCTAAAAGCCAGTTAGCAGACGATCCCTGAGGGCCTGCTCGACACTGTTTGCTACGACTCGAATCACGTGATCCTCCCCCGCCCCTGATCGCCGAGCCCCATTGTTCCTCAGAAGCGCGCGCAATTAGCCGGCCATGCGTTCGAGGTACAGCTTTTACGATGTCGATATACTTGCAATTGGCTTCTCTTCCTTTACTTGCGATTTCTTCTTTTTCTCCGATATACTTCTCTCTTTCCTTAGAATATTTTTTTGTTCCTTTTGTTCTCTGGAGGGGGGTATAAAAAGAGTGGAACGTTTGAAGCAGTTTGTGTCCGTTCTGAATGTGGACCTCAGCTGTGACGAGAGTGATTTTGCTCGACCAAAATCCAGTTTTGAGGATGCTGTGATACCAGAAAAGAAGATATCTGTTGAGGATAATGTCTCTCTTTCCTTTGGGATGGTTGTTGTTGTTGTTGTTGAGACCCAGACCGTCTGACCTACCAGAAAGGTCCTTTGGGATGGTGCAAAAATATGTGAGAAACTTATTCTAGCAAAAATATCTCCAGTCAAAGGTTCCACTTGATATTCTAATACACTCATATTCCGCCTGTTTCAGCTCCACTTGTATGAAAATGGAAAAGTACCACCTTTAAGGTGGCTTTATTCTAAAGTTAACAACTTTTAAAGTCATTTTAAAAGTGAATGTTGTAGCGTTGGAAAAAGGTCAAACAGCTGAATTAGATGCAGTGAATGTTATTTATCATAATATATACTATCTTCCTACGAACATAATTATTCACTGAAAATTTTCAATAGCGTCTCAGTACTATCTAGACACTATCAATTTTTCTCCATTGAAAAAAAAAAGCTATCGAAGTTTTAACTTTCTAATAACGTTTGTTTCATAACCAAGTCAATTACAAAAATAAATTGATTAGTTCTAGCTGCTTACACAATTTATATAAATGGAGTAAAAAACTGATTATTTGGACCAGTTGGGACATATTTTACTTTATTCTAAATTAAGAAATATTTAGACTGTTTTCAGTTTGTAATGCTCAAGACGCATTTGGCATCGTATTTGAACTAAGTGTTCAACATTGAAAGTTAAACAAGAAATATTAAATTAATGATTTCTTAATATGCCCAACATTCTCGTATATATAACTTGATAATATATGTTACAAAAGTACAAATAATTTTTCTATTTTAACCATATGTTTAATACTGTAGGACTGTGTTATAATGAGCAGCGAGGAATCTATTAAGTCCGTGTTAGTAAAATTCG
Organism: Amaurobius ferox; assembly: GCA_951213105.1. Classification (NCBI taxonomy): domain Eukaryota; kingdom Metazoa; phylum Arthropoda; class Arachnida; order Araneae; family Amaurobiidae; genus Amaurobius; species Amaurobius ferox. The sequence goes on along the minus strand of OX578148.1, from coordinate 44,981,388 downwards.
TTATTCGCAAGAAAACTAAGTATATATATATATATATAGATACTATAGCTTACTAAAATATGAAGGATACTATGCAAATATTATTAAATAAAGAATTTAAAGTTATTAAGTAAATGGATTGAAAATGCAAAATACATTTAATTTATTGCGCAAATGCAGCTCATAAATAAAATGATTTCAATAATAATAGAAGTTTGAAAATCCAATGAACGAAAAGTAAGAAGATGTAACACGATAAACCTAACTTTTTAAAACACCCACAGAATAAAATATAATACAGCAAATCATCAATCAAATGGATAAAAAATACAAAACAAAAGCTATCAAGTTACAGAAAATCAACCAAATTAAAAGGTATGGAAACAAAAAGAGAAAAACTTAAACTAAATTCAACTATATAACTGGCTTACAAAACAAAAGTAAAAATCAACTAATCCTCAAGCAAATGGAAAAAAAATAAATAAAATAAATATTGAATCAACAAGTCAATGAAAAATATATAATACAAAGGTATGTATGACTCGATTGTACATACGCTGTGCTTTTTCCAGGTATTCATTTTTTCTTTTTTATTCCTTCTTTATGTATGGCGTCCAAGTAGAAATAGTTTATAGATATAATCTATCTATTTCTTCAGAAACATACATTTTTGTGTTTGCTTCTACAAAAAACTTTGACATGATTAGATTTTTGTAGAGGTTAACAATTCATGATTTAGGCTTAGAGCCTCGTCCACGTGTATGGCGTTTGTGCTTGATTTCGTTTGTTATACTTATTTCGATTCCATACCTTTGTATTATATATTTTTCATTGACTTGTTGATTCGATATTTATTTTATTTTTTTTTTCTATTTGCTTGAGGATTAGTTGATTTTTACTTTTGTTTTGTAAGCCAGTTATATAGTTGAATTTAGTTTAAGTTTTTCTTTTTTGGTTTCCATACCTTTTAATTTGGTTGATTTTCTGTAACTTGATAGCTTGTGTTTTGTATTTTTTATCCATTTGATTGATGATTTGCTGTATTATATTTTATTCTGTGGGTGTTTTAAAAAGTTAGGTTTATCGTGTTACATCTTCTTACTTTTCGTTCATTGGATTTTCAAACTTCTACTATTATATACACACACATATATATATATATATATATATATATATATATATATATATATATATATATATATATATATACAGTATTATAGTAAACTCTTTCAAAACAAGAGGGGTGATAGCACACGTCAAGACAAACAATATGTGCAATGGAATTTATGCCACTCATAGTGTCAGAAAAGAGTAAAGTTACATATCCACGTTAACCCTTTAACAGTGATAAAAAGTGACTTACCTAATTTAGGAGTTTCACATTTCCATTCGTCTCAGAGACACACTCAACGTAGCTGCTGAAAGTAGAGTTCGCGGGCGTCGTTGCACAGCCGACACTGGCGAATGAAAGACTGTCGCACCATCTTGCAGACTGCTAGTGTGATGCTGATCTTGTCTGTAGCACCAACGATTCTCGTGACGAGATCTTCCAGGGAGTTCACAGCCGGAGTGGTGGACTGTGGCTTGGCCTACACGCTCCCCGGACCGTAATCCACAGGACTCCTTCTTCCGGGGGCACATGAAAACACTGGTATACGAGACACCTGGAAGATCTCGTCGCGAGAATCGTTGTCGCTCAGACAGGATCAACACCACACTAGAAGTCTTCACGATGGTGCAACAGTCTTTTATTCGCCAGTGTCGGGCGTGCAACGTCGTCTTCGGATGCCATTTTGAGCAGCTACTTCGAGTGTTTCTGTGATGCGAATGGAAATGTGAACCTGCTAAATTAGTTAAATATCTTTTTTAACATTTTCCAACAGTTGAAAAGTGTTTATGACTTTGGTCATTCTGTCTGTCTGTCTGTCTCTTCGTTAAAACGATAACTGCCGTAAACATGATTTTATCAACATGAAATTGTACTATGTTGTTGAGATGATCTGTGGGACATACGGGAATGAAAATGAATAATATCACCCAATCAGTTTCGGATTAAACCCGGGTTGGAAAAATGAAATTCATTGAACCCTATGGGATTTATAAATATATATACATATACATATATATTGTATATACAATACATACATGTATAAATATATATATAGTCTTTTTTCGGGAGTTCGAGACATGAAACGTTCACAATAAGGGTAATATTAAATATAGAGAAGGGGGGCGTGCTGAATGTTTGTAGGGGCACTATTTATATGGGTGGTCCTGATGGGATGTTTAAATTTTCCGGTACGACCCCCTAACCCATAGCATCTTTTCTACAACCATTTATAAGCTAATTCGAAGTTTTTGGTTCTTTTGCTCTGATTTTTATCATATTTAAAATATTCTATACACCTTCACTATTTGGCAAGTTCGTTAAATTCAAGTTCGCAAAAAACGTGCTTGTTAAAAGCGAGGAAATAGGATTCAAATCATCATGGTATTAATTAAAAGTTCATATTTTCATCGTTAAATCTAAAGTTTTTCTAAATACATATTCATTATAAACAACGGGGTCTACTGTATTTATAATTTCAAAAATATTGTATTTCAGATTGAAATAGGAGAGCGACGTCTGGTGTCGAGCAAGAGCGATTAAAATCTTCTTATTCGGGGTTTTCTTCTTGTTTCTCTTTGACTGTAAGCATCCAATGATCGATCACTAGGCTGAGATGTAACCTATTTCGGAAATCATTTATATTGATAGTATTCTTTACCCTTTATTACTCCCCCATACCCTTTCGCGGGGTGGAAAAAAGGAGTATTGCCGTTTCCAATAGTCGACTGTGACTACAATTCCGTATAAGAGAACAGAAATTGACAGAGCCAAATCGAGATGCGTTTGATTGAATGCTTCAACCTATTTTTCCTAGAACAGGGTATTTAGCATAGAGTTTGGATGTATCCGTTTAACGAAATAACCTAAGTATTCAGATGAGGGTCATATCAAAATATCAATATCTGAATTAAAAGGAGAAGAAAATGTAGGTAAATTGCTGTCGATGGCACTTAATATAATTTTCAATAAAATAAAAGGCTACATAATATAACAACAAACTGTTTAGAAGTTATAACAATCTTAAAAATTATATAATAGTAACAATCCTACATATTATTAATTTTTAGAAGTAACTATATACCCGTTCCTCATAATGTAATGAAATTTAATTTACAATGTGTGATGAACTTTTCGTGTTCTGAGTCTTTGTTTAAAACACTTTCCAACATAGTTGTAAAGTGTGGAAAGTCCAGCCCTCCCGACTCACCCGAGAGCAAAGTGAGCGGCTGGTTAGTTGTAAAGTGTTGTTGTTGAGACCCAGACTGTCCGACCTACCAGAAATGTGTTGTTGTTATTGAGACCCAGACCGTCCGACCTATCAGAAAGGTGTAAGGTAACCGTTTGGACGGCCGGGAAGTGCCACCCAATTTAGACCGGAACCCAGTGGGGAAGGCATCCACAGGGACCGCACCCTCCTTCCCCTACCACCAACCACTCGGAAGGACTTACGGGCCCACATATTTAACGTGATCGTACTTCGCAGGAACACAGCGGCAGTTGTGGCAGCGCGCAAACCACCGGGCTACCGCGCCCGAAATGTGCCAATAGCACGCGGTGTTCCCAGGTGGTCACCCACCCAAGTACTAACCGCGCCCGATGCTGCTTGACTTCGGTGATCTAACGAGAACCGGTGTTTTCAGCACGGTAAGGCCGTTGGCTACCAGAAAGGTGTTGAAGACCCAGACCGTCCGACTCGCCCAGAGGGCTCGAGCAACCATTTGGACGGCCGGTACCAGAAAGGTGTAAGGTAACTGTTTGGACGGCCGGGACGTGCCACCCAATTTAGACCGGCACCCAGTGGGGGAAGTTGTAAAGTGTCGAAAGCCCAGAACGACCGACTCATCTTGTTCATTTATCCATTCTGTCTGTTTTTCTGTCCGTTCGTACGAAAACTGCCGCAACAATGACTTTATCAAAATTAAATTTTAGTTTTTTGTTGAGACGGTCTTACATAGAATACCTTATATAGAATCGCCTTCTTATATCGAACATTCAACCGATTGATTTCCAAAATGCTCGTTAAATTCTTGAAAAGCATAACATTTCTTTTAAGTATCAAGCAAACAATGATGCATATGGTACACTTGGAAAAGTTCCATGGAGAGGTACTGATATCATTGCGACCGGTTGATCTCCATCTTTTCCCCCTACAAAACGCACGGAGAGAATTCATCCATGTTTATAAATTATCCAATCTCCTGCTTCAAACAGTTAATGAACTTAAAATTTGATTGTCGTTGTAGCCTGAAGAGAAGAGATGGCCTCAAAGTCAAGATTTTTTTTTTATTATCCAGACCGTCCAGCTCAACCAAAGGGCGTAGATCAGTTACAAGAGACTGCCGGGAAAAACATAGAAAAACAATACACAAACACATACAAAAGCAATATACATAGACAGACAAGGACAATATGCATATAAATGCATAGACAATATACAAAAATACTTTAAATTATTGATGAGATTTTCAGTAATGAGAGTAAGATAACAAATTGTTAAGCTAATTGTGTATATTGAAAATTCCAGAAACATACATCCAACTATAGTTGGGTAATAGAACATATATATATATATATATATATATATATATATATATATATATATATATATATATAAATAAAAATTGAAAGATTTTAATCGAAAACTATGCATAAACTACTGTATGTACAAAACAACCCATCTCTAGCATATCTCTTACAAATGAGTTACTATAGAGCAAGACTAAGGGTAAAGAAGGTAACATATCACTACAATGGAAAGGGGGATGAGAAGAATATTAGGATACAGAAATCACAATTAAAAAGTATATATATAAATATAAATAAAAATGAAAAAGAAAAAATGGCAAATATATATATATAGTATTTTATGTAAAAATCAGTATAAAAATAAAGACAACAGTGTTAAAATAAACAGATATGTAGTTTAGACAAAAATGAAAATTGTTGAATAGGAAAGAGACATATATAGATATTAGCTAAAATTTACGTAATTTGGTCAGTGAGTTAGTTCATCCGCCTTAAATATACAATTTTTGATATAATTAATAGAATTTTTATTATTCGTAATTTTTTGAACCAAACTATTTTATTCTCATCAGTGGGTTTCACAAGTGATATTTTCTAGTATGAATATATTCAACATAGTGTTCTGCATCTCCTATATTATTACATAAGCAACATGGGGGTGTTCTTGATCTTGAATCTATGTAAATAGGCAATAAAAAGGCCATGCCCAGTTAGAAAGTACATAAAAATTTATTAGTAATTTGGAAAGAAGAATTAATCTCAGGTAGATAAGATTAATAAGGCAAAGTCAAAATTGAAAGTTTTAGTGCAATTCTGATCTTGGGGAGAGTTGCTATTTGCAAGATATCATTTTGGCGTTTTTGGAGCAGTTGTATGGACGATTGGAAGCTTTTTGCTATGCATTAAAAATGAACACTTAAAAAATATACAGTTAAACAAGTCATCCATTTTCATGGGGAGCAAAAATAATTTTGCCATACATTCGACAACAAATAAGTCGGGAAATCCAACAGCAATCAAAGCGTTAATATTTTTAAGCACCATACAACAAGGATAATATACTCAATGAAAAGACAAAACAGAAAATTTATAATATTACCCAATAACACAAGTAGCACACAAAGCACAACAAACAAGCACAACAAAGCAAACAAGTAGCACACAAAGAAATTAGTGGACATTTCTAAAAGTTGTTCGCAACGTGATTTATGTATTACAAAATTAACCAACAATCCAATAAGTTGGGGAGAACTACAAATGTTAATCGAAAATCGAAAACAGAAGATGAAATATGCTTCGTCTGCAGAAAGCATAAGATAAGTAACTTTAATCATTAACCTCAAATTAATATATCTTTCAAAACATAAAATTTTAACTTAAAATTCAAAAACCTACTCCACAGAATGGAGGCAAGCGCCACCAAGAGCAACAGGGTAAAACATCGTAAGTATTTACAGCATCTACAAAAATCAGTGCAAACTATCAGCTGACATTATTTTGAAACTGCTAAATCAAATAATTGCTAATCGTCGCGTTTTGAACTCGACGGTAAATAGCTTGAAATTTTTCCCGAAGAACTCTGATTTGTGTTCAGGCATATAAAATTCGAAACTCCATCGACCGCTAAAAAAATGGCACATAATCTTCTGTAGGGATTTTTTATTAATTTCCTTATATACATAATGCATAAGGAAAGTATTGTGACGGGGTCGAAAATTCGAATTCGAGTTTTCGACGGGAGAGCACGTTTCAAGCATCCCTGATCACGAATCAAACATTTTTGAAGTGATGTCTGTGTGTGTGTGTGTGTGTGAAAGTATGTGTGTGTGTGTGAAAGTATGTGCGTGTGTGTTAGTGAACCTGGGGAGACGATAACTGACGAACGAATGGACCGATTCGAACAAAATTTGGTACAAAAATCACAATCCGTAAAAACTGGAAGCCTATTGTTTTTATACGCAATCGAATGTTCAGAACCCCCCCTAAATTTTCGTGTGAAATTTTGAAAAAATCGTCAAAAAATCAAAACCGCTAATAATGTTACGCAAATAGGCATTTCTTATGTAATTTTTCATTAGAAAACGATTGACATAAATTTTAGAATGCTAACATGAACCGTTCTTGAGATATTGCACATTTTTCAAAACTTATCAAAAAGTCATATAAAACAAAAAAAATATTCCCTATTGAGAAACATGTTCACTTTTCATATGTAATACTATGCGATAAATTGGGTGACATCATTCTCGTGGATCTAGCTAGCTCCATTCATGAAAAAAAATACTTTGAGTAATACTTTTGTATTTGAACGCCAATAGTTATTTATCTGCTGTAAGAATAACTTATTTCTTCGTCCATAACGCTTGGCGTCGAAATTGGCGGAATGTCGCCAACTTGGCGACTTTTTGAAATGTTGCCAAATTAACGAAAATCTCACCAAATGGATAAAAATGACGCTAAATCAATGAAAATGACGACTAATTGCCGAAAATTCAATATTTTGGAAAGAATATAAGTATTTACTATAAGAAAAACCTATTTTTTTTACTGTAAAAGAAGTAAATTCATTACATTATATAAGGAAAGTCATGTGTTGCCCACATCAGATTTTTTTTTTTGTAATAAATTCAAAGTCTGTTAATGTTTCTGAATTGTAATATGTTTCCAGTATATGCCAGAAACTGCGACTTTCTGGAACAAGAATTTGCGTTTGAAATCACGGGACACATATGCGTATGTTAACATACAAAGATATTAATATACTAACATACCTCAACCGGAAATCGAACCACGGACCTTCATACTGACTAGCCGACGCTCTATCGTTAAACCACTGGGACAGTATTGCAAGTTTATTGCCAAAGTGAACTCTTCATCCTATGATGTCAGATTGGCGTTCAATTGATAATCTGACTGAACACCTCCTGCTAGTTTTACTTTAGATCAGCCTCCTGAGGCTATTTTTATCCTCCAGGTTAGCTTACTGCGTGGTCGTTGTCCTCCCGATTTGAAATATCCAAGAGTCCACTGAATCCATTCTTATCGTTTCAGGGTCACTTTCAAGCATATTTGCCCTAACTTACAAGGTTGATTTGTTCGAAAGTCATTGTAAAGAACCTTTCTGCCCCGACCTGGAATTGAATCGCATTCATCTTCGAACTGGCAGTCCGACGCCCTACCATTGAACTATTAGGACGTAATTGCAAGCTCTCATTGTTGAAGTTAACTCTGCAATCACCGTATAATCCTAGAAATGTTACACTGCTTCCAAAACCCTTCCACAAGATTCCTATCGGTCAGATTAGTTAGCATACTAAGTTTGATTATACTGAAAAAAATCGATGTACGTTTGTGTGCGTCTAGAAAGGCATACTTACATACATGTATATACATACAAACTCTCAGAATTATAGTAAGGATTTAATACTAAATGTATAAGTATCAAAATAAAAAATATATATGTTGTCTTACATTAAGTATCAAAATAAAAAATGTATATATTGTCTACACCGTTTTATATCAAACATGTAGCTTAGAATCAGAAAGTAAAACAAGCGCGCCAAAATGGCAACCAATTTAAATGTTCACCAAAAGTAGCACTCGAGTTAAGAGTCAAAATATGGGCAATAGATGTAAAGAACCTTGCTGCCTCAATCGGGAATCGAACCTTGGATATTTCAATTGGCTAGCCTTTGAGCTAATGGGACAAAATTGCAAGTTCTTATTATCGAGGTGAACTGTGTATTCTCCACTGTCTGTCACATTGGCGTACAACTAGCAATCTGACTGACCACCACATGCTATTTTCACCTCATGCAATCCTCTTGATGCTATTTCTAACCTCCAAGTTAGCTTCCTGATGGGTCGTTATCCCCTTGCTTTTGAAATCGGCGATACCAGAGTTCACTGAATCCATGCTAGTCGTATTAGGGTCACTTTCCGACATATTTGCCCTAACCTACAGAGTTGATTTGTTCGGGCGCCATTGTAAAGAATATTGCTGCCCCAACCGGGACTCGAACCTTGGATCTTCGAACTGGCCAGCTGACGCTCTACCTTTGAACAACTGGGGTGACATTGCAATGGTCTCTGCATAGCATCTGCCATTTCCTCCAAGAAAATAATTATAAGAAAGGAAAGTGAAATAAACAAAATAAGGAAATAAAAGTCTAATAGCATCTATTGTAAAAAATCTTGAAAAGAGAGTAATATTTTCTTCCTTTGCTCCTCCCCCCCCCCCCAAGCATTAGCTTTATTTATTTTTACTTATTATTTATTCCCCCTATTTACTATGCCCTATAAGTCGTCAACCAATAAGATAGAAATTAAAAATAATAGACAAAAATAGACGAGGGATGAGTAGGAGTCCCGGGAATTTCCTCCTGCTATTGACAACGCTGAGAGAGTAGACGTTTGGACGATTTATTCATATGTAGACGATTTTTTCGTAATGAGTGTATTAAGTTTTTTCCATTAATATTGAAAAGAAGCCGTTTTTAACACTTTACAACAAAGTTGAAAAGTGTTTATGACTTTGTTCATTCTGTCTGTCTGTCTGTCTGTCTGTCCGTTAGTACGATAATTGCCGTAAAAATGACTTAATCAAAATGAAATTTTAGTATGTTGTTCAAACGGTCTGTAGGACCTATGGGAATATAAATGAATAATATCACCCAGTTAGTTTTGGATTTAACCCGGGTTGAAAAAATGAAATACATTGAGCCCTATGGAACCTAATTCCTCAAACATTTTTTAAGCGGATATAAAATTCACAAATTGCTTCAAAAATTTTAGGTAATATTCAAATTGTTCCATAAAATATATAAAAAAAAATTCAGCGAAATGTATTCAGTAGTTTTTTAAATAAAAATTAAAATAATAATAACACCTCTTATATGAAGCGATCACGTGACCATGATATGAAAAGATCACGTGACCCACTTCAAAATGATATATGGCATCCATCTTGTCTCAAAATCGTGATTTTCAAAGTTATTTTTAATTCATATTGAGTGTTGTATCCGTCCTAAAACCACTTTATTATTGCTTAAATTCTGTGCATCTACGTACTGAAACAACGCAATTACAATATATTTGAGTTTAAATGCTCATCCAAATTTGATTATTTCTACTATTAAGCCTATTTTTCACCTATGTAAAATGTAAACAGCAAAATATGTAGGATGAGTTGTATTAGAATTGCTGTATTTCTTTAACACAAAATCATTTAGTTCATGGAGTCTGCGTAGCTGATATGAATGAAATAGTCATTGATTTTACAAAGAGAAGGACGATTTTTTTTTATGAAGTTTCACGCATAGAGTTTAATTACTTGTAGCTCCATGGTCTTAATTTTTAATTAAAATAAATTATTATAGTATTGTGATGAATGACATGAATGGGAAACTATTTATGAATGAAATGATGCTTTTATAGAGAGAGCCAGGCGTGTTATTCCTTCTATGACGTCATTTGAATGAATTTCAGTTGTTTTCGATGAAGTTTTCAAATATAATAAATTATTGTAGTATTATGATAATTCTAAAATTATTACCGAGGAATGTATCACATTTTAAAGATGTTCAAACCAGGCAATTTATATTTCAATGCTGTCATTTGAATGAAGTTCATTTTTTCCGATGAAGGTATAAGTTTTCAAATATAATAAATTAATGTAGTATTGTTATAAGTTTTAAAATATTACCGACGAATGCATTGCATTTTAGACATGTTTAAATAAAATTGCATTGAAGTTGGAAAGTGTTTCATAATCAATGCTTTAAGCATGATTGATCTTTCTTGTTTGTTATTAAAGTCGCTAGTAAGTTAATTATCATGCTTGAAAGAAAGCGCTTTTTACGCTGAGCATAGAGTGAAGTATTCAAAACGTAACCTTCTAGTCCATGGCAAGTTGTCTGCTGTACAGGGTGTTCAGTTAATGCAATGACAAATTCAGAGGTTTGTTAGCAGACATCAAAAGAGGAACAAAATTTGAAATGGAACATGGTATCGCAAACCTCGTTCAGTCGGTAAAAATCGCGAAAATACGTATGCAGACTCTGACTCCAGAGGAGAGGGAAGGCGGATATCAGTTGATCGCTGAATGCGTTCGTGAGTTCGCTCACGTTGTCTGACGTAACGTACCTTGTTTTCCTGCTATACATCCTCCCGGAATTGCTGCAGCGTGTGCCGGCCGCAGTGCAGCGAGGCATGTGGTTCATGCATGATGGTGCCCCAGCACATTCTTTCCGCGTGGTGCTTAACCACCTCGATGCTACATACCCAGGGAGGTGGATTGGACGCGTCGGACTCGTTGCTTGGCCTCCGCGTTTGTCGGATCTCAATCTGTTGGACTTCTTCCTCTGGGATCACCTAAAATCACTCGTTTATGAGACGCCTGTGGACACACCTAAGGATCTTACAGAGTGGATCGCCGTTGCTGCGGCAGACATCAATAGCACACAAGGTATCTTCTAGCACGTCCAGGAATCGTTTTTACGTCGTTGTAAACTGTGCAATGACGTTCGCGGCAGCTACTTCAAACAGCACCGGTAATAATTTCGTTCGTATCATTCTCATCGTTCCCTTTTCAACATTGTACTGTGCACCACAAGTTGTGTTGTAAACATGCTGTCAAATAAATCTTTTTGTAGTTATTATTGAACTTTTCGTTGTCCCCGCGTGACTTCAGAGTCTGCATACGTATTTTCGCGATTTTCACTGGCTAAACAAGGTTTGCAACACCATGTTCCATTTCAATTTTTGTTCCTCTTGATGTCTACTAACAACCCTCTGAGTTTGTCGCCGCATTAACTGAGCACCTTGTATAAAAATATAAAGATAGAGGCCTACATTATTCAAATCGGACTGACAGAACGAAAAATACCCGCTTTTCTCACAGTTTTTGTGGCTCGAAACAAAACTAAATTTAAATAACTGCTATGTAGAACATTGAGCTCAACACATATTTTAATTTACCCCCAATTCATTCGTTTACTTTTTTAAATCCTATTAAGTGACCTTAAGTCAAGAAATATATGAAAAAAAACCATACTTCCTCCAACACTTTTTACATAAAGTGCAGTTAAATTTAAATTCTATGAAAAATATTCTATGTCACTTGTTTCTATTAGAATCTTATGATTTTTGGATATATTATTAATAGTAAATAGATATACACATATTTTAAATTTCAAACAAATAACTGAAAGACTGTGAATATAGAATTTTTACTTTCGTTAGCCATCGTTCCCGTCTCCGGTTTGGAAATTTCCGAGTTGGATTGGATATCTGCAATTTTGCGGATCGCACCATGTACATTTAATAAGCCAAAATATTTCGAATTTTTGAAACAAATAGTGTTAAGTCTGGAGAAATGTTTGCAGTTAATTACAGTTCATAAAAAATCTGATGTGGGCAGCACATGACTTTCCCTGCAGACTTATATCCACATTCTCTTTATTTTAATTAAATTTATTTCACTTTTAATTCAATTTTCTTTCTCATTCGGTAACCGGACTTATTTTCAAAGGTGGCGTAGAGAAAATACGAAAAACTAAAATATCTCGAGAACGGCTAGTCCTAGTGTAATGGGGTTGGTCTTATTCTTTTGTTCGTTAAAAATTACGTATTAAACAAGCATTTGATGGATATATTTGAGCATACGTAGTTCTTTAGTTTAGATTTTGACGATTTTTGCGGGCCATTTTGCTAAAAAAGGCGAGTTTTTTTTTCCAAATCGTACCAAAATCTAATCAGCACCAGGGTGACCCACAAGTGACTCATCTACTGAATTTTGTGAAATTCGGTTCATTAGTTTTTCAGTTAGAGTGGATACAAACTTTTGCGGGCCATATCGTAAAAAAGGCGGGTTCTTTTATCCCGAATCATACCCAAAACTAATCAGCACCAGACTCGCCCACAAGTGACTTACCTACCAAATTTTGTGGAATTCGGTCCATTAGTTTTTTTAATTAAAGTGGATACAAAATCTGCACAGACAGACAGACACACAGACAGACACACAGACACACAGAAACACACACAGACGTCACGCTAAAAATAGTTTTATCGTATTCTAGAGGTCTCGAAACGTGTAGATCCGTCGAAAACTCGAGTTGCGATTTTCGGCATGATTCCGATATTTTCCCTATACATTACCATGTATTGCAAGGAAAGTAAAAATATGTTATCTATTTAAAGTTTTCAAAAATGATATGTACACATTTATATACACACTTCAAGATTTATACAACCCATTTAAGGTAAGCCGTGTTTTAATACGTCAGTAATTTACGTTTTAAACCCCTGGACAATCGCAGGTTGCCTAATTTTGAATATTTTGGGTGGGCTTATTGCAGAATATTTTTTTCAAGTTATATATACTGTAGAGTCCACGTTGACGACGAGAGCTTGGAATTCCGCCTCAGTAGCTCAACGATAGAGCGTTTGCGACCAGTACAAATATCCGTGGTTCAATTCCCGGTTGGGGTAGCAAGATTTTAACAATGGCTTCTGAATAAATCAATCTTGTTAGTGCAAAGATGACGGAGGTTTGAAAATGACCCTATTAAGGCTAGCACGGATTCAGTGGATAAATTAAGCGCCGATTTCTGATCTGAGGTAAAAATGAAAGGAGATGGAAGATTATCAGCTGTACACCAATCTAACATTAGAGAGTGGAGAATGCGGAGTCCACTTCGTCGATAAGAGCTTGCAATTTCGTCCCAGTAGCTCAACGGTAGAGCATCGGCTGGCCAACACGAAGGTCCCTGGTTCGATTCCCGGTTGGACAGCAAATGTTCTTTACAGTACATTCCCAAATCTGTACTTTTTATTTAGGACAAACCGTGTTTTTTCACCTTAGAATCTGCGTTTTAAATCCCTGGAGTAATTTATATACATATATACATACATACATACACAGACGGACTCATTTCAATAGCGTACATAAAGCTCCGCATAGGACGCTTTAAAAAGACGGACTACAGAAAATAATGCTGGAATTGAGAAATAGTTTTAGGTTATCGCTCGATAGTAACACAATGCAGAAAGAAATATTTATCGAAGAATTCTATATTCCCTTAATTTTCCCTGAAACTTGCTATTCAAACTCTTTAGAACCTGATTTTTAATCCATATAATTAGGATATCCATATCATTATACATATCATAATTCATATCATTATACATACTATAATCCATATCATTATACATTGGTTAATTTTCCCCTCTTAGCTTGTGATCATCATCTCCTTAACGGAACTTCACTACTTCATTTCCGTTAAAAGAAGGGAGAACAGAAACCCCCCTCCCCGTAAACAACAGTGTAAGAAGGGAAAAAAAGAAGACAGAATGTAATAAAGGAAATAGTGAAAAAGAAAGATAAAAATAAAAGAATATTAAGAACAGGCATCGACTGGAATGACTCTTGAGCGGAGAGCGATATTTTCTTCCTTCGCCCCCTCCTTCTTTATTTCTTTTTATTTATTTATTTATTTATTTTCTCCTTCTCTCTTTATTCTATGAATGCCCCCATAAGTTGCCGACCAAAGGAAGATGAAGTTCAAAAAAAATAACTGATAAAAATAGTCGTGAGATGAGTTGGAATCCCGGGATCTTCCTTCTGCGAATGGCATCCTGATAGGTTGGACGCTTGGACGAATCGCCAATATGCAAGAAAATATTTTTATACATATTTTGTTAATATTAACTCTTTTGCATAAATATGGTAAAAGTTGGGTATTATTGTAACAAATGTAGTTTTCGGTTCAAAATTTATGACTTGAAGTAGAATTGACGCATAGAATTTCTTTTAATATTTATCTTCGACCTTAAATTGGTATAATAATGTCAGATAATTATTTAAAACTAGAATGAATTACCCGTCGTTGTTCAGGTCCTGCATAATAGCTCGGTATTTAAATACTTCGGATACAGGTCATCAATTTCCTAATCACCTGTGTTGAACCAAAATCATTTCTTACTTTTTTTTCAATCTAAATAATTTAATTTCATTTTGTTAGTTATATAGTCGCGGACAAATATTTACCACCACGCATCCGCACAAAAACTCTTTTCAATCCCCCGGAATAGCAACACTCAGCCAAGAGATCAGGTGAAAATTATAGTACTTCATTAGCGGAATCTAAAAACTTAAATTTTATACGTTTGCTTGAAAATTCACAGAAAATAGCAAATACAGTAATTGAAAAACATTTTTGTTAGAATGCAAAGATGTACGTAAAGTATCGGATTCAGCTAATCTTCCCTTTTCGGATGCAACGAAATAGGATTCAGATAACTTAAAAAATACATATTTCAGTTTTGTTAGCAACAAATAAATGAGTTTAAAGGAATTATTCTACAGATTCGGTTCAAAAATCGAAGACAGTTTTTCGGTGTTTCCGATGATGTCAAGATGAAAACTCTGTGATAATATTTTTGATCAAAAAGAAACCGATTTGTATGAATATCACTCAAAATCGTGCTTCAATATAAAATAATTAATTCGAGTTTTAAAATAATCTTGCCGAGCCGTATTGTCTCGGGTCCTGATGTGCATCTGTACCAAATTTCGTCGCTATCCAAAACTTTGGTACGAACTATTGGTAAACTTTGGTTCCAACTATTAGATTTCCCACTACAGACACACACATACAGGCCTCTTCTTCTAACACAGTATAAACAGTAAAGAGACCCAAAATGATGGAAAGACAGATTTAAATACATTTTTGTACGATTTCAATGTATTAAAGTAATAACAGTTACCTTGAAATTTATATTCTGATGCAATCGTCAAAACATAAGTTTTGAAAATCTATTATTTAACTTTTATTAATTTAAATTTTGAAAATCTATTCATTTCGTTTTTAATAATTTAGATAAAAAAAATCTGATGTGGGCAGCACATGACTTTCCCTGCAGAATCAAATTCATATTTTTTTTTCTTTAATAATTTATTAAATTGAGTTTAATTGCACAAAATAACACTAAATTTGCATTTTTAATTCAATTTCTGTTTTTATTTGATGATTAAACATTTTTCTAAAAGTGGCATAACTAAATGCGAAAAATCTCGAGAATGGTTAGTCCTAGAGTAATAGAGTTGTTCTTATTATTTTCCTCATCAAGAATTGCGTATAAAACAAACATTTAATTGATATATTTGAACATACGTAGCTTTTTTTAGATTTTGCGATTTTTGAGGGCCATTTCATAAAAAAAGGCAGGTTGTTCTTTTCCGAATAATACCAAAATCTAATCAGCACCAAAGTATCCCCCAAGTAACTTATCTATCAAATTTTGTGAAATTTGGTCAATTAATATTTAAGTTAGAGTGGATACATGACATTTTTACGCGCCATTTCACAAAAAAGGCGGGTTCTGTTTTTACGAATCGTACCAAAAGGCAGCCTAATCAGCACCAGGGTCAAACCCAAGTGACTTACCTACCAAATTTTATGAAATTCGGTCCATTAGTTTTTGAGTTAGAGTGGATGCATACATTGCACAGACAGACACACAGACAGACAGACAGACACACACACACACAGACGTCACGTTAAAAATGGTATTTGCATATTCTAGAGGTCTCGAAACGTGCAGATCCGTCGAAAACTCGAGTTGTGATTATCGGTATGATTCCAATACTTTCCCTATATATTACCATGTATTGCAGGGAAAGTAAAAAGTAAGACAGGAAATAAGACTTTTGGCATAGAACAAATCTTTATTACTTTACAGATGTAATTTCCAACCAAGGTTTTGAGGGCCCGTGATAATTTGCAAAACTCTTAAAAAGTACTAATTACCACTTTTTTTTTAACACTTTACAACATAGTTGAAAAGTGTTCATGATTTTGTTCATTTTGTCTGTCTGCCCGTTCGTACAATAACTGCCGTAAAAATGACTTTAACAAAATGAAATTTTAGTATGTTCTTGAGAGGGTCTGTGGGAGATGTGTGAATGTAAATGATTAATATCACCCAATTAGTTTTGGATTGAATCCGCGTTGAAAAGATGAAATATATTGAACCCTATGGGACCTAATATAAAAAAAAATTAAGCAAAGTTGAAATTCACAAATTGCTTCGAAAATATTAGGAAATATTCAAATTATCCCATAAAATATATACAAAAATCTGATGTGAACAAACAGCACATGACTTTCCCTGCAGACTCAAATTCATATTTTCTTTAATAATTCGTTAGATTGAGTTTAATTGCTCCAAATAACATTAAATTTGCATTTTAGTTCATTGTTTGTTTTTATTTGGTACTTGGACATTTTTTCGAAATTGGCGTAACAAAAATGCAAGAAATCTCAAATATCTTGAGAACGGTAAGTCCTAAAGCATAATGGAGTGCGTTATATTCCTTTCCTCGTCAAAAATTGCGTATAAAACAAGAATTTAATTGACACATTTGAGCATACGTAGTCTTTTTTTTAAATTTTTGCGAGCCATTTCGTAAAAAAAGGCAGGTTGTTCTTTTCCGAATTGTACCAAAATCTAATCAGCAACAGAGTATCCCACAACTAACTTATCAACCAAATTTTTTGAAATTTGGTCAATTAGAATTTTAGATAGAGTGGATACATGAAATTTATGCCATTCCGCAAAAAAAGGCGGGTTCTGTTTTTACGAATCCTGCCAAAAACTAATCAGCACCAGGGTCTCACCCAAGTGTTGATTACAAACCAAATTTTAAGAAATTCGGTCCAGCAGTTTTTTAGTTAGAGTGGATGCATTGCACAGACGGACAGAGACACACACAGTCACACATACAGACACGCACACAGACACACAGACAGACGCACATACAGACGTCACGGTAAAAATAGTTTTTACTTTCCCTGCAATACATGGTAATGTATAGGGAAAGTATTGGAATCATGTCGAAAATCGCAACTCGAGTTTTCGACGGATCTACACGTTTCAAGATCTCTAGAATACGAAAAAATCCATTTTTAGCGTGACGTCTGTGTGTGTGTCTGTGTGCCTGTCTGTCTGTCTGTGCAGATTTTGCATCCACTGTAACTAAAAAACTAATGGACCGAATTTCACAAAATTTAGTAGGTAAGTCACTTGTGGGCTAGTCTGGTGCTGATTAGTTTTGGGTACGATTCGGGATAAAAGAACCTGCCTAATTTTGCGAAATAGCCTGCAAAAGCTTGTATCCACTCTAACTAAAAATCTAATGGACCGAATTTCACAAAATTCGGCCGTTGAGTCATTTGGGGCTCACCCTGGTGCTGATTAGATTTTGGTATGATTTGGAAAAAAATAACCTGCCTTTTTTCTCAAAATCGTCAAAATCTAAACTAAAGAACTACGTATGCTCAAATATATCCATTAAATGCTTGTTTAATACGTAATTTTTAGCGAAGAAAAGAATAAGACCAACCCCATTACATTAGGACTAGCCGTTCTTGAGATATTTTAGTTTTTCGTATTTTCTCTACGTCACCTTTGAAAATAAGTCCGGTTATCGAATGAGAACGAAAATTGAATTAAAAGTGAAATAAATTTAATTAAAATAAAGAGAACGTGGATATAAGTCTGCAGGGAAAGTCATGTGTTGCCCACATCAGATTTTTTCTTTTTCTAGCAGTCTCGAAATGTATAGATTCGTCGAGAAAACTCAAGTTGTGATTTTTGGTATGATTCCAATACTTTCCCTATACATTCCCTGTACATAAGTATTGCAGGGAAAGTAAAAATATTTCAGCAAAATTTGTTCGGCAGCATTTTAAATAAAAATTAAAATAACACCCATATAATATGAAGAGACCACGTGACCCACTTTAAAGTAAAATATGACATCCATCTTTTTTTCCCAGCATAAAAATCGTGATTTTCAAAGTTTTTTTAACACTTTACAACAAAGTTGAAAAGTGTTTATGACTTTTTAACACTTTACAACAAAGTTGAAAAGTGTTTATGACTTTGTTCATTCTGTCTGTCTGTCTGTCTGTCTGTCTGTCTGTCCGTTAGCACGATAACTGCCGTAAAAATGAGTTTATCAAAATGAAATTTTAGTATGTTGTTCAGACGGTCTGTAGGACCTATGGGAATATAAATAAATAATATCACCCAATTAGTTTTTTATTGAACCCGGGTTGAAAAAATGAAATACATTGAACCCTATGGGACCTAATTTTTCAAACATTTTTTAAGTAAGTTTAAAATTCACGAATTGCTTCGAAATTTTTAGGAAATATTCACATTATCCCATAGAATATATAAAAAAAAATTCAGTAAAATATGTTAAGTAGTTTTTTAATTAAAAAAATTATTTAATATAGGGAAGAAAACAAATTCAATTAAATTCTGACTTTGGGATACCTTCCAGAAAGAAAAGAGAGAGATATTATATAATAAATATCTCTCCATTTGTTTAAACGTTTTGCATATGGGAGTGGCTTCATATTTTAAGATAAATTTGGTAGATAACAATTTTTCATTTTTTAACACTTTACAACAAAGTTGAAAAGTGTTTATGACTTTGTTCATTCTGTCTGTCTGTCTGTCTGTTTGTCCGTTAGCACGATAACTGCCGTAAAAATGAGTTTATCAAAATGAAATTTTAGTATGTTGTTCAGACGGTCTGTAGGACCTATGGGAATATAAATAAATAATATCACCCAATTAGTTTTTTATTGAACCCGGGTTGAAAAAATGAAATACATTGAACCCTATGGGACCTAATTTTTCAAACATTTTTTAAGTAAATTTAAAATTCACAAATTGCTTCGAAATTTTTAGGAAATATTCACATTATCCCATAAAATATATAAAAAAAAATTCAGTAAAATATGTTAAGTAGTTTTTTAATTAAAAAAATTATTTAATATAGGGAAAAAAACAAATTCAATTAAATTCTGACTTTGGGATATCTTCCAGAAAGAAAAGAGAGAGATATTATGTAATAAATATCTCTCTGTTCAATCTGTTTAAACGTTTTGCATATGGGAGTGGCTTCATATTTCAAAATAAATTTGGTAGATAACAATTTTTCATTTTTTTTAAATTTTATATAACTCTTCATGATAAATTTAATTGATGGCATTTTAAATGCACTTTCCTACGTCCTAGAGAGTTAAAATTTGGTACACAGCTTAAATTTGTTGAACATTTTATTCGACAAAAATTTGATGGATCTTTAAATATAGATCATACATTTTTTTCGAAATGGCCTGAAAATAATCCCCGTTCACTTCTATAAATCATTGTTGTAATATTGTTAAAAATTCTGATGTGGACAGCACATGTCTTTCTCTGCAGACTCATATTCGTTCTCTTTATTTATTCAATGATAATTTGAGTTTATCTGCACAACATAAGTATTTTAAATGACATTGAATTTACACGTTAAACTTAAATTTGGTTCTCATTTGATAGCTGGACTTATTGTCAAAGGTGGCGTAGCGAAAGCGCGAAAAAACTAGAATATCTCAAGAACGGCTAGTCCTAGAGTAATGGGGTTAGTCTTATTCTTTTTGTTGTCAAAAATCACATATAAAATAGGAATTTAATTGATATAATTGAGCACACGTAGTCTTTTATTTTTATATATAACGATTTTTGCTGGCTATTTCGCAAAAATAGCCCGTTCCTTTTTCCCGAATCGTAGTAGAATAACCTACAAATGATTTATAAACAAAATTTTGTTAAATTTGGTATATAAATCACTTGTAGGTTATTGAAATATTATACACCAAATTTTGTTAAATTTGGTTCATTAGTTTTTAGCTAGAGTGGATAAAGGCAATTTCTGCGGCCATTTCGCAAAGAAGGCAGATTCTTTTATTACGAATCGTACTATAATCTAATGAACATCAGGATTTCCCACAAAAAACATACCTACCAAATTGTATGAAATTCGGTCCATTAGTTTTTCAATTGGAGTGGATGTAATATCCACACAGACACACAGAAACATACACAGATACACCCTTACACACACAGACGTCTTCCTAAAACTAGTTTTTTCGTGTTCTAGAAGTCCCAAAACGTGTAGATCCTTTGAAAATTCGAGTTCTGATCTTCGGCACGATTCCAATACTTTGAGTACATACACATACACATATATATTATCTGTGTATCTAAATTCCGTGCCTATGCAATTACAATAGTTGTGATTTTAAATGATCCCTAAACTTTTATTATTTCTTCAAGGAAGCCTAATTTTAACATATGCAGAATGCAAATATCTCAAGCGATTGTAAGATGAATTACATAAGAATTGCTGAATTTTTTTCACACAAAATTATTTAGCTCTGTAGTCTGGAATACAAGTTATATGAATGAAATATTCATTGATTTTGCATAAAGAATCAGATGATTTATATTTCGATACAGTTTTAAATATTTAAGTATAATAAATTACTGTAGTACTGTGATAATGTAAAAGATATTACCACTGAATGAATCACATTTTAGAAATTTTTAAATGAAATTACATTTCAGTTGGAAAGTGTTTCATAATCAATGCTTATGCATGATTGATCTTTCTTGTTTTAAATTTTATATAACTCTTCATGATAAATTTAATTGATGGCATTTTAAATGCACTTTCCTACGTCCTAGAGAGTTAAAATTTGGTACACAGCTTAAATTTGTTGAACATTTTATTCGACAAAAATTTGATGGATCTTTAAATATAGATCATGCATTTTTTTCGAAATGGCCTGAAAATAATCCCCGTTCACTTCTATAAATCATTGGTGTAATATTGTTAAAAATTCTGATGTGGACAGCACATGTCTTTCCCTGCAGACTCATATTCGTTCTCTTTATTTATTCAATGATAATTTGAGTTTATCTGCACAACATAAGTATTTTAAATGACATTGCATTTACACGTTAAACTTAAATTTGGTTCTCATTTGATAGCTGGACTTATTGTCAAAGGTGGCGTAGCGAAAACGCGGAAAAACTAGAATATCTCAAGAACGGCTAGTCCTAGAGTAATGGGGTTAGTCTTATTCTTTTTGTTGTCAAAAATCACATATAAAATAGGAATTTAATTGATATAATTGAGCACACGTAGTCTTTTATTTTTATATATAACGATTTTTGCTGGCCATTTCGCAAAAATAGCCCGTTCCTTTTTCCCGAATCGTAGTAGAATAACCTACAAATGATTTATATACAAAATTTTGGTAAATTTGGTATATAAATCACTTGTAGGTTATTGAAATATTATACTCCAAATTTTGTTAAATTTGGTTCATTAGTTTTTAGCTAGAGTGGATAAAGGCAATTTCTGCGGCCATTTCGCAAAGAAGGCAGATTCTTTTATTACGAATCGTACTATAATCTAATGAACATCAGGATTTCCCACAAAAAACATACCTACCAAATTGTATGAAATTCGGTCCATTAGTTTTTCAATTAGAGTGGATGTAATATCCACACAGACACACAGAAACATACACAGATACACCCTTACACACACAGACGTCTTCCTAAAAGTAGTTTTTTCGTGTTCTAGAAGTCCCAAAACGTGTAGATACTTTGAAAATTCGAGTTCCGATCTTCGGCACGATTCCAATACTTTGAGTACATACACATACACATATATATTATCTGTGTATTATCTGTGTATCTAAATTCCGTGCCTATGCAATTACAATTGTTGTGATTTTAAATGATCCCTAAACTTTTATTATTTCTTCAAGGAAGCCTAATTTTAACATATGCAGAATGCAAATATCTCAAGCGATTGTAAGATGAATTACATAAGAATTGCTGAATTTTTTTCACACAAAATTATTTAGCTCTGGAGTCTGGAATACAAGTTATATGAATGAAATATTCATTGATTTTGCATAAAGAATCAGATGATTTATATTTCGATACAGTTTTAAATATTTATGTATAATAAATTACTGTAGTACTGTGATAATGTAAAAGATATTACCACTGAATGAATCACATTTTAGAAATTTTTAAATGAAATTACATTTCAGTTGGAAAGTGTTTCATAATTAATGCTTATGCATGATTGATCTTTCTTGTTTTAATTTATATTTAGTGTTGCATCCGTCCTAAAACCGCTTTTTTCTGCATATTTTCTGTACATCTATATTCTGTGCCAACGCAATTACAATATTTTTGGGTTTAAATGATCAATCAAACCTTGATTATTTCTAGAGCGAAGCCCAATTTTAATGGATGCAGAATATAAACAAGTGATTGTTACATAAGTTGTATAAGAATTGCTGAATTTTTTTCACGCAAAATTATTTGACTCTCGAGTCTGAAATAAAACTGTATGAATGAAATATTCACTGCTTTTATATAGAGAGCCAGAAGAATTATTTTTTGATGACGCCTTTTGAATAAAGTTCATTTTTTTCGATGAAGTTCTACGTTTTCAAATATAATAAATTATTCTAGTACTGTGATAATTTAAAATATATCAGCGCTGAATATATCGCCTTTTAGAGATGTTTAAATAAAATTTCATTTCATTTGGAAAGTGTTTCATAATCAATGCTTTATGCATGATTGATCTTTCTTGTTTAATAATTGAATAAAAAGAAATTATAAAATTATTTAATATTATTTAATATTAAATAATTATTATTTAATATTATATATTATAAAATTATTTAATAAAATTATTTAATAAATTGTTTTTTCTTCCCATTTTAAATATATTTTCACATCATTTACTGCAGCCGTTAAATTTTTAACATAATTTTATTAATTTCTGCTCAAATAATATTACATTTTCAAATGTTTGGCACAACTCAGAGGTTGAAACTTTTTTTAATACAGGAACTCCTTTTAAAGTATATCGACTGGCGGTGACAGATGATTGCATTATATTAACACAAAATTATTAAACAAGAAAGATCAATCATGCATAAAGCATTGATTATGAAACACTTTCCAACTTCAATGCAATTTTATACAAACATCTCTCAAATGCGATACATTCCTCGGTAATATTTTCAAAATTATAACAATACTACATTAATTTATTATATTTGAAAACCTCATCGAAGAAAATGAACTTCATTCAAATGACGGCATTGAAATATAAATAGTCTGGTTTAAACATCTCTAAAATGCGATACATTCCTCGGTAATATTTTGAAAATTATCATAACACTACAATAATTTATTATATCTGAAAACTTCATCTAAAACAAATGAACTTTATTCAAATGGCGTCATCGAAATACAAAATCGCCTCTCTATAAAAGCAGCATTTCATTCATAATCATTTTTCCAATCGTTTAATTCATCACAATACGATAATAATTTATTTTATTGAAAAATTTGAAAAATTGTTATCTACCATATTTATTTTAAAATGTAAAACCTTTCTCATATATAAAACAATTAAACTCTTGGAAAGATATTTATAAAATGATATATCTCTTATTTCTTTCTGGAGGATATAACGAGAGTCAGAATTTAATTGAATTTGTTTTTCTCCCTCTATTAAATAATTTTTATTTAAAAAACTGCCTAACATATTTTACTGAAATTTTTTTATATATTTTATGGGATAATTTGAATATTTCCTAAAATTTTCGAAGCAATTTGTGAATTTTAAATTCGCTTAAAAATGTTGGAAACATTAGGTCCCTTAGGATTCAATGTATTTCATTTTTTCAATCGAGGTTCAATAAAAACTAATTGGGTGATATTATTCATGTATATTCCCATAGGTCCCACAGACCGTCTGAAAAACATACTAAAATTTCATTTTGATAAAGCCATTTTTACGGCAGTTATCGTGCTAACGGACAGACAGACAGGCAATCAGACAGACAGACAGAATGAACAAAGTCATAAGCACTTTCAACTATGTTGTAAAGTGTTAAAAATGTATAATGCAGTAATTGCTTGTAATAAGTAATACACATGTGACGTCAAAATATTTCTCATTTTCTTGTGAGTAATTAGTAATTAGACATTGACAATAAATCCTTTTATATTTCATTCAAAATCATGAGTTAAGTATTATTTATTAACCCTACTATTTTGCATTTTGTAATTTTTTCCTGTCGAACTTGATTTCATCAACCAAGTAGGGGGGGTTTCCGAGGTTTTACGAAATATTTCCAGGATTCCTCCATACAAAAACGGTTGGTAACCATTATCTTACAAAAACCAAAGATTTAGAGTATCACTTTTCAAACATTGTACTCTTATTTAAACTCTAATTATGCATATTATAAAAGATCTTTATTATAGACTTTTCTATAATTTAAAATTGAAAAAAAATTATTTTTAAAAATGTTTAATTTAAAAATGCATATTTACTTTAAATGCTTTTAAATTTTTAAATATTTTGTTTACTTTTAAGAACTTTGTATATATAAATGAATATGAAGAGGGAAATGACTACACCACATGATGAAAGAAACTAACTCTTTTGAGAGATATCACGCTCCTGTGAAAAAAGTAAAATATTTAATATTTTGAGAACAGCGCGGGATAACTTCTAAACAATGCCGCTCATTCATTTCTGGTTAAAAGCACTTTACTCATTTTATGATAGAATGTAGTTAATTTTCAGGATTTTTTCCATTGCAGATTTAGAAAATGTCCAATATCTCGAAAATAACGCATGTTAATATATAATATTTATATAATGTCATATAATCTCATTTGATATATGACATTAATATATATAATTATTATATTATATATATTGTATATATATATATATAATGTCATATATATGCAAATACAATCGAACCTCGATATTTCGAATTTGAAGGGAGAAGAAAAAAATTCGAGATATCAAAAAGTTGAAAAATTTAAGGAATTCATAAAAGATACTAGTCCTATACTTTGCATATTAGTCCTGTACTGTAGACATTTTTAAAAGAATCATTTACTTTATCTTGCAGAAAGACAATTGGGTATTACCCAAGAAAATGCTGACAACAAATAAAGCGAAGCTTGAAATGATTGGATACACATTTAATGCAATAATATGTACGTATATACATTATTAAAATTTAATCTTGCAATTCTTTATTTTTCAAAATAGTCATCAATGACAGTTTGGTTACAGTTACTGAATCCTTAAATATCTATCACCTTTACCAAATGAGCTAGACGGATCCAAATGAGCTTAATTTTGTGGCGATAGTTTACTTTAAAACTCTGAATAGTACCTTGGTCCAAAAGCTGCAACTTTGAAGTTGTGTTTGGTGTCATAAAATGAACTTTCACGGATTTTAATTTCGGCACACTATTATGCGTTGTACCAAGAAGAGAATAATATCGCTATTTCACGGGACATTTTTCTGTTTAGTTCCTTCAAACAATTAGTGAAAATTTCGTCAGTCATCCAAGCCTTTTTGTTCGCAAAAGAAGTCATTGGAAAAGATTTCATTTCTGAAAAACATCGGGGTTTAGCAGATTTAACTATCATAAGAGGTTTTAGCCTTTCTGAACCATCCATATCAGTGCAAAACAGCACAATCTTCCTTTGCTTCTTTTCCCGTCATGACATGCTTCACCTATAATGGCCATAGTTTTATCAGGCATACACTTAAAATATAGTCCTGTTTCATCTGCATTAAACACATGTTTTGGATCGTATTTCTTCAAATGAAAAGTTGAAAATGGTAAGATGATCCAAGTGGTAAGATGAAAAAATTCGAGATATCGAGAGTTTGGTTAGAAAATTTTCGAATTAAAGAGTTTGTTCTACATTAGTTTTATACCTTGCGTGAAGGGAGATGAAAATATTTCGAGATATCGAAAATTTCGAGATACAGAGGTTCAACATATCGAGATTCACTTGTAATATAATCATTATTTAATGTTATTTGATTTTATAAAATGAATATATAATGTATATTCATTATATAAAATATACATTGATATTTTATATAATTAATATGATTTTAAATATAAGAATAAAACGACTATTGATATAACACTTTTAACATAATTGCTTTATAATATATTCATAGTTTTTGGAAAAAAAAAATGAAAACTGGTGATATTTCCATGGGCCAATTCGCCTGAAAATCTTTAGATCTCTCAAGGTTATCCATTAAAGTAATCATACCAAATAGTATTTGTATCCCTCAATTTGTCGTTGAATAATCGTGCACACGAATTCACAGACAAATAGATACACACAGCCATCATTGAAAAATTATGACTGTGTATATCGTATTCAAAGTTGCCTTGGATATTTATCAAAATCTGAAAGTCAGAATTTCGATCCCGGTACAAAACTTTCATGTCACATACTCTATATAAGAATGTCCGGATTTATTTAAATAACTACCATATATATTTTACTTGCAATTGAAATATTTATTAAAATAAGATGTAGAATTTTCAGAAAGCAATCTCAACTCCATGTCTGGTATTTCTGGAAAAATTCCAAATAAAGCATTTTTATCCATCTTGTAGATTAAAAGTTCCAACTAGTTGAATATTTCTTATACCTTCATTAATTAAAAAGTAAATGTTTCAACTACTTGAATACTCCTTGTGCTTTCATAATTTAAAGAGTAAATTTTCCAACAAGAATATTTCTTACACCTTTATTAATTGAAGAGTAAACATTCCAAATATTGTAGAATATTCCTTATGCCTCCATTAAATAAACAATAAAAGTAGCAACTTGTTAATTGAAGATTGACTACTCCTTATGTCTTCATTTGTTGAAGAGTAAAAGTTCCAACTAGTAGAATATTCTTTACGGCTTCAGTAATTGAAGGCCAAAAGTTTCAACTAGTAGAATATTCCTTATTCCTTCATTAATTGACAGTAAAAGTTCCAAATTGAAGAATATTCTTTACGCCTTCATTAATTGAAGAGTAAAAGTTTCAACTTGTAGAATGTTCCTTATACGCCTTCATTAATTGACAGTAAAAATTCTAACTGGAAGAATATTCTTTACGCTTTCATTAATTAAAGAGTGAAAATTTCCAACCATAGTAGAATATTCCTCACGCTTCATTAATTGAAGAGTGAAAGTTTCAACTTGTAGAATGTTCCTTACGTGTTTATTAATTGGAGAGCAAAAACTCCAACTGCTAGAATATTGAAGACTGACTACTTCTTATGTTTTCATTTATTGAAGAGTAAAAGTTCTAAATAGTAGAATATTCCTTATGCCTTCATTAATTGACAGTAAAAGTTCTAACTTGAAGAATATTCTTTACGCCTTTATTAATTGAAGAGTAAAAATATCAACTTGTAGAATGTTCCTTATTCCTTCATTAATTGATGCGTAAAGCTTCCAAGTAGTAAAATATCTATTACGTCGTCATTAATTGAAAACTAAAAATTCGAAATTCTTAAAACAGAACTACCCGAAGATATTGCAAATTAAATTTACTGACTTAAATAACTTTACTATGCTAATTACACACTTACTCAAGACTTTTGAGGTCGATTTTAAAGAGCAGCTGCGGTTGTAAGGAATTGGTTGTAAGGAATTGGTACATTTTATCTTTCAAAAGCGTCTGGAAAAGAAATTTAAATACTCATGATGTGCTCATCTGAGACAATAATTCGCACGTGAAAGAGTCTACTGGTTTAAATTTAAATGTTTGCAAGATGATTTTATTTGCAGCTGCTCCCAGTTTTTCTGTTTTTGGTAAAAATTTTTATTTGTGACAAAATTTTGTCACACTGTTTAACAAAACATTTTCTTTAAACCTCCTATTTTGCAAGATTGGTTATATAACTTAGATGCTGATTGATATGATCTCAGCATTAAATTCCGGAGGAGGTAGGTTGTTCATTCAAAATTTCCACTACCAATTTAACCGCAGTAAGTATCTGGTTGCCGTCCATATTTTCATGTTTAAGTTTTTTTTTTTTGTTTTTAAGAATTTCTCTTACATTATTAATATTCATTCTTTTATAGTACTTAGAGGTGTAGAAAGGCCTTTTTCTTCAAGGTAATAAGGCCATCTAATGAATAACACTATTTAGAAGGCAATATTTTGTATGCACTTCCTGAAGATTTTACAATTTCATTGTCTTCGAGTCATTGTTATTAATTCTCTTTTATTAAATAATTTTTATTCAAACAGATTGTTTTATGTTTTCCTATAGTGCTGTTTTTAGGTGATGTGTGTGTGTGTGTGTGTGTGTGTGTAAATTCAATATATCATGAACGATTGGAGAGTTACAAACAGAATTAGGTACAAATATTACAATCGATGAATACTGAAACCCTACTGATTTTAAGGTTCTACAAGTTTCGAGACCTTTAGAATACGAAAAAACTATTTTTAGCGTGAGGTCTGTGTGTGTGTGTGTGTGTGTGTTTGTGTGTCTCTGCAATGCATGTATCCACTCTAACTAAAAAACTAATGGACCGAATTTCATAAAATTTGGTATGTAAGTCACTTGGGTGAGACCCTGGTGCTGATTAGTTTTTAGTAGGATTCGTAAAAATAGAACGTGCCATTTTTTGCGAAATGGCCCGTAAAAATTTCATGTATCCACTCTAGCTAAAATACTAATTGACAAAATTTCACAA
The DNA here is from genome assembly GCA_951213105.1 of Amaurobius ferox. Lineage (NCBI taxonomy): Eukaryota > Metazoa > Arthropoda > Arachnida > Araneae > Amaurobiidae > Amaurobius > Amaurobius ferox. The sequence continues at coordinate 44,952,271 of OX578148.1, read as the reverse complement.
AATTTGGTAAATAAGTTACTTGCGGGACACTCTGGTGCTGATTAGATTTTGGTACTATTCGGAAAAGAAAAACCTGCCTTTTTTACGAAATGGCCCGCAAAAATTTCATGTATCCACCCTAGCTAAAATACTAATTGACCAAATTTCACAAAATTTGGTGAATGAATTACTTGTGCCGCACTCTGCTGATTAGATTTTGGTACGATTCGGAAAAGAATAACATGCCGTTTTTTACAAAATGGCCCGCAAAAATCGCCAAAATCTAATAAAAAAAAAAGACTACGTATGCTGAAATGCATCAATTAAATTCTTGTTTTATACGCAATTTTTGACGAGGAAAAGAATATAACTCACTCCATTATATTTTAGGACTAACCGTTCTCAAGATATTTGAGATTTCTTGCATTTTTGTTACGTTGATTTCGGAAAAATGTCCAATTACAAAATAAAAAACAAAATTGAATTAAAAATGCAAATTCAGTGTTATTTGATGCAATTAAATTCAATCTAATAAATTATTATAGAAATAACGAAAATATGAATTTGAGTCTGTAGAGAAAGTCATGTGCTGCTCACATCAGATTTCTTTTCATTGTTACAGAAGTAAATTCATTGCATTGTATAGGGAAAGTCACGTGCTGCCCATAATAAACTTTTGATATTTTGCTCAGCGTTTTGTTTGTGCGTTTGATTATTAGTACCTAAACTCCCCATTTTAGGTTTTCATATTGTATGATTGTCTTATTGGTATTATTTAATGTATACATTTTGGTGTACTATTTGATGTTGTTATTGTTGTTGAGACACAGACCGTCCAACCTACCAGAAAGGTGTAAGGTAACCGGTACTATTTGATGCTGTAGAACCTGTTATGATTTTAAATAAGTATATCAATTTTAGTAAGCGATAAATATTTTTACCGGCCGCCCATTATCTGCTCTAATCTCTTGGATGAGCTGCACGTTCTGGCTAAAAAATGAAAAAAACAAAAACTAATTCTACTTCGAAATCAAGAAACTCCATCTTTTTCGCCATTAATGCAAAAGTCTGAATACACTCCAAGTAGAAACAAAATATGTATAAAAATCTTCCTACATATGGACGAATTGTCCAAGCGTCCATTCCCTCAAGGATGTCATTCTCAGAGGGAAAATCCCGGGATTACTACTCATCTTCCGATTATTTTTTATCCATAAGTTTTTTATATGCATTTTCCTTTAGTCCGCGGCTTATGGGGGCGTTCTTAGACTAAAAAAGGCCGAAGAAAATAAATAAATAATCAATAAAAAGAAATAAAGAAGGGAGGGAGGGGATAGCGAGCCTTTGCAATCGATAATATTGCTGTTACTATTATTTTATTTATTTTGTTTTCTCTTTATTATGTCTTTTGTATTCGCTGTCTTTTCTTTTGGAGGTCTTTTCTTTTTCTGGGGAGGGGTGGGAACTTTCTGTTCTCCATCTTTTGGCGAGAATGAAGTAGTAAAGGGTGTAGGTGAAATGGAGCGGAGAGATGAGTTTGAAAATAATAGAGGAACACATTGATAACATTTGATCACATTGATCACATTGTATCACTGTATTGAAATATCTTAAGTGTAAATCTCCAGTTAATTTTCGCATATATTAATATTTCATAGTGATTAGTAATCAACTTGCATCATAATCAGTATCAGAATAAAAAAAACGTATCTTTTTACGATATAGTTTTTAAAAATATTTTGTAAAACATATTTTAAATGTTAAGTTGGCAACAGGTTTGTCATGCCAATGTATGGACGCCTTTAACTCACATGTGTTAATATATATTATTTACTAACCTTTATATACAAACTATAGTTCAAACTATTATTTTGCTTAATGAATTATTATTATTATTTTTCCAGGAATTATTCTCTTCACCCATACACAATAGTGCCATGAGAAACTTAAATGTAGAATAATTCGAGTTCAAGTCACGAGAATCTGCAAAAATTCTATCCAATTCAAGTTTATCTATAGTGTATTTACCATAAAATTTCATGGCTGTACGTCCATTCTTTCGTGAATATTTGTGTCCTTACAAGGTTCCTAATACATAATCACAGAGAGAGAGATAGAGAAAAAGAGACAGCAAGAGAGAGAGAGAGATAGAGACATAGAGATAGATAGAGAGAGAGAGAAAGAGAATAAAATATATTAGCTGAAATTAATTATGAACCCGCTTTCCCTCTACTTCCTTTGGTATTCAAAACTGAATCCATATCATTCATCTAAGCTCTGTCTATAGCCAATCCTGATAAATAGATGTAGCAAGGAAATGTTGAACCAGAATTGTAAAAACCGGAAGTGGAAATCCTTAGTGAATCTCCCTATATCTGCTCTAGAATTTAATGCTGATTTCCTATCAGTCATTATCTAAACTGTATCTATAGCCAATCTTAAGAATAGACCTATCATGAAATTTTCGAAATTCTTAGTAAATCTCTTTATTTTTTCCAGAATTTAATGCCAAATTCATATCAGTTATTACCGAAGTTCTATCAGTAACCGATTTTAAGAAATGGGTATTCCAAGTAAAATTAAAATATTTGAACCGGAAATAGAAAAAGAACTGGAAGTGGAAATCCTTTGTGAATACCCCCAAACCTCTTCAGAATATTTACTGAATCTCTATCAACTTCTGTCTACAGCAGATCCAGAAAACAGGTGTTTGAAAGAAATTTTTTTAGTAAAAACAATAATATAGTCAATTATTTTTACCAATAATATTTAAGCATTTAAAATTTATTAAATAAAAGAACAAGAAGGACAGATACAACGCTAAATACTACACACTTAGGACGGATACTACACACTTAGGACGGATCGGCCGTCCAAACAGTTACCTTACACCTTTCTGGTAGGTCGGACGGTCTGGGTCTCAACACTTAGGACGGATACAACACTAAATTTAAATTAAAACTAAATTTAATTTGGACGGCATTGATCATTTAAGTTCAAATATAATGTAATTGCGCTGTTTCAGAATTCAGATGCACAGAAATTAAGTAAAAATAAAGCGGTTTTAGGACGTATACGACACTAAATATAAATTAAAAATAATTTCAAAAATCACGATTTTGACACAAGATGGATGCCATATTTTATTTTGAAGTGGGTTACGCGATCTCTACATATAATGGTCACGTGATCTCTTCGTATAAAAGGGTTTAATTATTATTTTACTTTTTATTTAAAAAACTGCTGAATATATTTTGCTGAAATTTTTTTTCTATATATTATGGTATAATTTGAATACTCCCTAAAACTTTTGAAGCAATTTGTGAATTTTACATCGCTTAAAAAATGTTTGAAAAATTAGGTCCCATAGCGTTTAATGTATTTCACTTTTTCAACCCGGGTTCAGTCAAAAACTAATTGGGTGATATTATTCATTTATATTCCCATAGGTCCCACAGATCGTCTGAACAACATACTAAAATTTCATTTTGATAAAGTCATTTTTACGGCAGTTATCGTGCTAACGGACAGACAGACAGACAAACAAACAAAATGAACAAAGTCATAAACACTTTTCAACTACGTTGTAAAGTGTTAAAAAGGGATATACGTGTAAAAAAAATCCTTTTCTCTATATTGACGATTCGTGCAAACGTCCGCTCTCTACGGGAAATTATTCACAGAAAGAAAATCCCGGGATTTGACTCATCTTTATAACTATTTCTTATGTGTTACTTTTTTCATATGCATATTCCTTTAGAGACGTATGATTAATTTCAAAGAGTGAAGGGTATAACAAATAAAAGAAATAATAGGGTAAAGGGGGGCGGCTGAGCAAGAAAATAACGCTTTCCACTGGATATCTTAAATAAAGATCTATTTATAATTAGAAACGTAATCTTTTCAATCAATGTAAAAGACTTAATACAGAGTAAAATGGGATATTGTGAAAAACAATTTCTCCTGCATATTGACGATTCGCACAAAAGTCCGCTCTCTACGGGAAACTATTCACAGAAAGAAAATTCCGGGATTTGACTCATCTTTATAACTATTTCTTATCTATTACTTTTTTCATATGTATATTCCTTTAGAGACTTACAATGAATTTCAAAGAGTAAAAGGTATAGCAAATGAAAGAAATAAGAATTTTAGGAGGAGGAGGAGGGCGGTTGAGCAAGAAAACAACGCTTTCCACCCGTGAGCCTTTGCAATCGATGCTTGTCTTAGTATTCTTTAATTTCTTTTCGTATTTTCTTTATTCTGTCTATTGCATTCTGTCTCTTTTTTCTTTTTTTCCCTTACGTTTTTGCTTTTTGGGTATGGTGGTGGTGTTTTCCGTTTTTTTCACAGGAAAAAATAGAGAAGCGTATTAGGAAGGGAGGGATGAGGGAAGAGTCGGGTGAAATTAACGAAAGTGTATAATACTTACTGGTCAGTTTTATAAGTTTCCAATTTATATTGCGTTTCTAGGTGGATAGATATTCTAAGATTCTGCATTGTAAAATAGTCAAAATACACTGTAAAATGTGTGTCCTGTGTCCCAACAGAATGAAAAAATCCAGCATACATGTAGGAAGTAGAAATTTTTCCTGTTATATAAATAATTTAACAAGAAAACTTTCTGCCAAATTTGTCTGCCGATCTGGTCTACATGTGAGCTTGTTTCCACGGTAATTTTTCATATAGCCCCCGATGAAGTGTATAGTGATACCCGAAAGCCCTCTGGTCTTTCAGGGTGATCCAGTCTTGTAGGATGGTTTAATTTGATTAAATGGCCTTTTTATTTATGACATGTGTCTTTATTGGTTATATATTGAAGTAGACGTGATACCACCTTAATTATTAAGAAAGCTTTCTTTGCTTGAAGATTGAAGTTCTCGGATTGAAGTGTTTCAATCCATTTTTGTTCTTTTTATGCATATGCGAGTTAGTTCAACAGGGAGTTACGGTTTAACTTGGTTTCCAAACCACTTGTAAGGATTAACAATTTTTATTCGCGACATCTTATTTTTCAAGCAATGTCTTCCCCGGGGAAAGAAGAGTTTAAATTTAAATAGCAACCTCGCAGATTGCGGATGGAAGGGGGAGCTGGCAACCAGGTTCTTCAAATGCGTAGTGCGAAGCACGAGTTGGTACGTGGTGTCCGTGTGCGGCTGCTATTTAAATTTAAACTCTTCTTTCTTCGGAGAAGACACTGTTTTAAAAATAGGAAGTATAGGAATAGAAATTGTTAATCCTTGCACACTATGAGTTTGTGTGCATATGCAGTGCTCTGTAACTGTACTCTGTAAATGTTCTGCTGCAGCAGGTGCAATGTTTCTGTCAGCGATTTCCCCAAACGCTGGCAGAATTTGATATTAGCTCGTTGTTCTTCAAACGCCGTTTCCGTTTTCGACGAGCACGAACGACTACAGTTCACTGACACGCATTGTCTGGAAAGACACTTGCTTCCTCCTTTTCACATCTCGAGTCACTTGTGCCTCTACGCCACGGTAAAATAGTTCCCCTCTCCTCCAATCAGGGTAGGAGATATCATCACAGTCTCCAAACTTTTTGATTCTACCATATATATATATATAATTAAAAATTGAAATTTTTTAATAGAAAACTATGCATAAACTACGGTCTGTTACAAATAAGTAACTATAGACCAAGATTAAGGATAAAAATAGTAGATAACTTATCACTATATTGGTATGGGGTTGAGGGGAATATTAGTGTGTATAAATCACATTAACTAGGTATATATATAATAAAATATAAAATGCAAAAGCAAATACGGCAAAAGTCAGAAAAGGCAGTAATTAGTTTAAAATTAAAGATCAAGACATGGAGAACAATTAGTTGAAACTACATAAAAATGGCGGTTAGCTCGAAATTACATTCTCGTCAGAACAGCCATATAATTCGAATTAAAACCGACAGAATAGCCAATTTCTGACAATGGCGATAGTATTTGACTATGGACACCATTGGAACTGTCTACTGGAAGGATATATATATATATATATATATATATATATATATATATATATATATATATATATATATATATATATATATATATATATATATATATATATATATATATATATATATATATATATATATATATATATATATATATATATATATATATATATATATATATAATTATTATAGGTAGAAAATTTATGTAAAGGTTAGCAAATTAATATGCATCAACATTCATAAGCCAAATGCATCTAATTTATTGGCATGATAATTTTCCTTCTAACTTTATCGTGAATGTAATGATCTAGATCCACAAGAATGATGTTAACAATTTTGTCCCTCCCATATTACTGCACATAAAAAGTAAACATATTTCACGATAGCTAATACTTTTTTAATTTTCTGTATTTGTTTAAATAAATTCATTTGAAAATCGTGCAATAATGGGTGAACGGTATATGCCGGCATTCTAAAGTTTGCTCATTTGTTTTCAAATGAAAAATCACATAAGAAAGGACATTACTGTAGGTTCTAAATTTTTAATGAATTTTTCAAAATTTCATCCGAAAATTTAAAAGGTCGTTCTAATATTAAATTACATGTAAAACAAGAAAGATCAATCAGGCATCCTGCAGTCGTGACCGACAGAATGAACAAAGTAATAAACACTTTTCAACTATGTTGTAAAGTGTTAAACACGAAAGATCAATCACGCATAAAGCACTGATTATGAAACACTTTCCACCTCCGATGCAATTTTATATAAACATCTCTAAAATGCGATATATTCCTCGGTAATATTTTAAAAATTATCATAATACTACATTAATTTATTATATTTGAAAACTTCATCGAAAACGAATGAACTTTATTCAAATGACGTCATCGAAATATAAATCGCCTCTATATAAAAGCAGCATGTCATTCATGAATATTTTTCCATTCCTTTCAATCATCCCAATACTATAATAATTTATTTTATTTAAAAACTTAAAACCATGGAGGCGCAAGTAATTTAACTCTATGCTTAAAACTTCATCGAAAAAATCGTCTGGTTTTCTGTGTAAAATCAATGAATGTTCATTCATATCAGCTATATTGCAGGCTCCATGAGCTAACTAATTTTGCGTTAAAGAAATGCAGCAATTCTTATACAACTCATTCTACATCTTTTGGTATTTACATTCTCCATAAGTGAAAATTAGGCTTCGCTGTAGAAATAATCAAAGTTGGATGATCAATTAAACTCAAACATATTGTAATTGCGTTGTTTGAATATGTAGATGCACAGAGTTTAAGCAAAAATAAAGCAGTTTCAGAATAGATGCAACACTAAATCACGATTTTGAAGGAATTTTCTTCAATCGTGATTTTTAAGAAAAACTTTAAAAATCACGATTTTGCTACAAGATGGATGCCATATTTTATTTTGAAGTAGGTCACGTGATCTTTTCATATAATGGTCACGTGATTTCTTCATATAAACGGTGTAATTATTATTTTAATTTTTATTTAAAAAACAACTAAATATATTTTGCTGAAATTTTTCTATATATTTTATGGAATAATTTGAATATTTCCTAAAACTTTCGAAGCAATGTGTGAATTCTAAATTCGCGTTTGAAAAATTAGGTCCCATAGGGTTCAATGTATTTCATTTTTTCAACCCGGGTTCAATCCAAAACTAATGGGGTGATGTTATTCATTTATATTCCCATAGGTCCCTCAGATCGTCTGAACAACATACTAAAATTCCATTTTGATAAAGTCATTTTTACGGCAGTTATCGTGCTAACAGACAGACAGATAGACAGATAGACAGACAGATAGACAGACAGACAGACAGAATGAAAAATGTCATAAACACTTTTCAACTATATTGTAAGGTGTTAATAAAAAGGATTCCAGTAGTTATCGATTTAATAATTTTACCAAATTTCGTTTGTGAGATATCGCGCGCACGCACACACACACACTCACACATTGTGGGTCCGAAAGTCCTTCCGAGAGCTTGGTGGTAGGGGAAGGAGGGTACGGTCCCTGTGGATACCTCCCCCACTGGGTTCCGGTCTAAATTGGGTGGCACTTCCCGACCGTCCAAACAGTTACCTTACACCTTTCTGGTAGGTCGGACGGTCTGGGTTTCAACAACAACACACACTCACATACTGCCATATACACTAATATATATATATATACACACACATGCACAGAGACATCACCACAAAAACGTTCGATTCGAGCTCAGGAATGTTTGAAACGCATTCTTCTGTCAAAAATTCGAATTCGAATTTTTGACCTCATCCCAATACTTTCCTTATACATTAAACTATATATGTAAGGAAAGTAAAAATATGTGTGTAAAATATTCCTCCTGCATACCCCCACTTCATCCAATCGTCCACCCTCTCAGGGTTGTCGATGTCAGAAGGAAAATCCCGGGATTCCTTCTTATCCCTGAACTTTACATCTATTACTTTTATTTCTTATCTCCTTCTTCTTTTGGTCAGCGACTTATGGGAGGTAGGGGGTGTCATAGAATAAAAAGGGGAGGGTAAAATAAATAAATAATGAATAAAAAAATCTAAAGATGAGAGAACGGCAGGACAAAAAAATAACGCTCCCGATCACGAGCCTTTGCAATTCGTGTTGTATTTATTATTTTTTTTTATTTCTGTTTTCTCTTTATTCTGTCTATTGCATTCTCTTACTTTCGCACAGTCTTTTCTTTTAGGGAGAGGGTGCTTTTCTCTACGTTTGGCAGGAATGAAGCAGTGAAGGGCGATGTTAAAACGGAGGGAGATGAAAATTAAAGGAAGAGTGTAGAAATGGATGAAAAGTGAACTAGTTGGTGTTTGCAAGATGGGATAAACATTAAAAAAATCGATTACTTGTTTAGTAGCTGGAATAATAGAAAATCTGACGTGAGTAGTATGTGATTTTTTCCCTGTACAATGAACGTACTTCTTCCACGGTGAAAAAGTATTGTATAACATCCACTGTATAATGCTTTTAACGTGGAACTGTACATTGGGCGCTTTTTTGGATGCAACATGTAAAACTACTTCGTAGTAACCAATTAACCTATATTTTGCGCAATTCTAAATTGACAATTATCGATATTGATAGCATCCGCAATAATCGATAGAGTCAATTTATTAAAATATTTTAATATTTAAAATTACGTCATTTTCGTCAATTCAGCGTCATTTTCGTTAATTTAGCGTCATGTTTGCAATTTTAGCGACACTTTTGTCAATTTGGGGGTGAAATATCACCAAGTTTGCGATGAGTCCCCAGTTCCGCCAAATTTATCGTCAGGCGTTACAAAAAAAACAAAAAACAAGAAAGATCAATCATGCATAAGCATTGATTATGAAACACTTTCCAACTGAAATGTAACTTCATTTAAAAATTTCTAAAATGTGATTCATTCAGTGGTAATATCTTTTACATTATCACAGTACTACAGTAATTTATTATACTTAAATATTTAAAACTGTATCGAAATATAAATCATCTGATTCTTTATGCAAAATCAATGAATATTTCATTCATATAACTTGTATTCCAGACTCCAGAGCTAAATAATTTTGTGTGAAAAAAATTCAGCAATTCTTATGTAATTCATCTTACAATCGCTTGAGATATTTGCATTCTGCATATGTTAAAATTAGGCTTCCTTGAAGAAATAATAAAAGTTTAGGGATCATTTAAAATCACAACTATTGTAATTGCATAGGCACGGAATTTAGATACACAGATAATACACAGATAATATATATGTGTATGTGTATGTACTCAAAGTATTGGAATCGTGCCGAAGATCGGAACTCGAATTTTCAAAGTATCTACACGTTTTGGGACTTCTAGAACACGAAAAAACTACTTTTAGGAAGACGTGTGTGTGTGTAAGGGTGTAGCTGTGTATGTTTCTGTGTGTCTGTGTAGATATTACATCCACTCTAATTGAAAAACTAATGGACCGAATTTCATACAATTTGGTAGGTATGTTTTTTGTGGGAAATCCTGATGTTCATTAGATTATAGTACGATTCGTAATAAAAGAATCTACCTTCTTTGCGAAATGGCCGCAGAAATTGCCTTTATCCACTCTAGCTAAAAACTAATGAACCAAATTTAACAAAATTTGGAGTATAATATTTCAATAACCTACAAGTGATTTATATACCAAATTTAACAAAATTTTGTATATAAATCATTTGTAGGTTATTCTACTACGATTCGGGAAAAAGGAACGGGCTATTTTTGCGAAATGGCCAGCAAAAATCGTTATATATAAAAAATAAAAGACTACGTGTGCTCAATTATATCAACTAAATTCCTATTTTATATGTGATTTTTGACAACAAAAAGAATAAGACTAACCCCATTACTCTAGGACTAGCCGTTCTTGAGATATTCTAGTTTTTTCGCGTTTTCGCTACGCCACCTTTGACAATAAGTCCAGCTATCAAATGAGAACCAAATTTAAGTTTAACGTGTAAATTCAATGTCATTTAAAATACTTATGTTGTGCAGATAAACTCAAATTATCATTGAATAAATAAAGAGAACGAATATGAGTCTGCAGGGAAAGACATGTGCTGTCCACATCAGAATTTTTAACAATATTACACCAATGATTTATAGAAGTGAACGGGGATTATTTTCAGGCCATTTCGAAAAAAATGCATGATCTATATTTAAAGATCCATCAAATTTTTGTTGAATAAAATGTTCAACAAATTTAAGCTGTGTACCAAATTTTAACTCTCTAGGACGTAGGAAAGTGCATTTAAAATGCCATCAATTAAATTTATCATGAAGAGTTATATAAAATTTAAAAAAAATGAAAAATTGTTATCTACCAAATTTATTTTAGAATATGAAACCACTCCCATACGCAAAACGTTTTAACAAATGGAGAGATATTTATTATATAATATCTCTCTCTTTTCTTTCTGGAAGATATCCCAAAGTCAGAATTTAATTGAATTTGTTTTTTTCCTTATATTAAATAATTTTTTTAATTAAAAAACTACTTAACATATTTTACTGAATTTTTTTTTTATATATTCTATGGGATAATGTGAATATTTCCTAAAAATTTCGAAGCAATTCGTGAATTTTAAATTTACTTAAAAAATGTTTGAAAAATTAGGTCCCATAGGGTTCAATGTATTTCATTTTTTCAACCCGGGTTCAATAAAAAACTAATTGGGTGATATTATTTATTTATATTCCCATAGGTCCTACAGACCGTCTGAACAACATACTAAAATTTCATTTTGATAAACTCATTTTTACGGCAGTTATCGTGCTAACGGACAGACAGACAGACAGACAGACAGACAGACAGACAGACAGAATGAAAAAAGTCATAAACACTTTTCAACTTTGTTGTAAAGTGTTAAAAAACGGAGAGAACAACTTTTCTTATATATAAATTAATACTGATGAATTATGGGAGGCTAAAACAAAACGCTATTACTCAAAATACCTTCTCTCGTAAATAGAACAAAATAGATTCACGAGAATGATGTTAAGAAAATTTATCGCATGTTATTACATCTGAAAAGGTAATATTTTCAACAGTAGTTTATGCTTTTTAACACTTTACAGCATAGTTGAAAAGTGTTCATGACTATGTTAATTCTGTCTGTCCGTTCGCACGATAACTGCCGTAAAAATGACTTTATTAAAATGAAATTTTACTATGTTGTTGACACGGTCTGTGGGATATATGGGAATGTAAATGGGAGTTCGCCCAATTAGTTTTGGATTGAACTCAAGTTGAAAAAATAAAATACATTGAACCCTATGGAACCTAATTTTTTCAAACAGATTTTAAGCAAAGTTAAAATTCCCAAATTGCTTCAAAAATTTGAAGAATTATTCAAATTATCCCATAAAATATATACATTTTTTTATCAAAATATGTTCGGTAGTTTTTTAAATAAAATTTAAAATATTAATTACACCCATATAATATAAAGAGATCAAGTGACCCACTTCAAAATAAAATATGGCATCTATATTTTTCCCAGTGTGAAAATCATGATTTTTAAAGGACTTGCAAATTTATTGCTACATACATGCACGCACCCGGCCCTCCAAATAGTTGCTCAAGTCCTTCGGATGAGTCGGACGGTCTGGGTCTTCAACACATGCACGCACATGCATACACTAACACACACACACAAACATACACACACATACGCACATGCACACACTAATATACATACTAACACGCAGACACACGCACATGCACACACACATACACACACACACTCACATATTTAGTGCTGCATCCATCCTAAAACCGATTCATTTTTTGCGTATTTTCTGTGCATCTGTATTCTGTGCCAATGCAATTACAATATATTTGAGTTTAAATGATCATCAAACTTTTATTATTTCTACAACGGAGTCTAATTTCAATGGATGCAGATTGTAAACAGGTGATAGTAAGATGAGTTGTATAAGAATTGCTGAATTTTTTCACACAACATCATTTAACTCTGGAGTCTGGAATAAAAGTGTATGAATGAAATATTCATTGCTTTTGCGTAGAGAGCCAGATGATTTATATTTCGATGACGTCATTTGAATAATGTCATGTTTTTCAATGAAGTTTAAAGTTTTCAAGTATAACAAAATATTGTAGTACTGTGATAATTTAAAATATACCAGCGCTGAATGTATCGCATTTTAGAGATGTTTAAATAACATTACAGTTCCGTTGGAAAGTGTTTCATAATCAATGATTCATGCATGATTGATCTTTCTTGTTAATTTTATAGGTTTTTTTTTTGATAAATGTATTTGAAAACTAATCAATATATTGAGAACAGTTCATGCTGGTGTTCTAAAGTTTATGTTATTTGTTTTGTAATGATTATTTACATACAAAATACTTTTAACGTAACTTTATAGAAGGTTCTGATGTTTAATGACTTTTTTTTTAAATTTTCATTCGAAAGTTTGGAAGTCTTCTGAACATTGGATCATGTTTTTAAAAAAATATGGATTCCAGTATTTACTAATAGTAATATTTGTTCCAAATTTCGTTCAAAACGCTCCATTCGATCGGGTGATATCCACAGACTAGCGGTCACATGGACAAACACACACACACACACGCACATGAACACACTAACACACACACAAACATACACACATACGCGCATGCACACACTAACACACACACATACGCACATGCACATATTAACACACACACACAAACACACACACACTCACATGCACACACACACACAAGCACACACCTTCACTCACATGCACACACACATGCACATACACATTAAAAATAAAAAAATTCTGATTGACCCAATTTGTCTAAGGGGGTCGTATAAAAATTTAAAAAGTGTAACTTTTTGAAAATGAATGGGAGGACTGTTTCATTAACGTAGTCTTATTTCCTACCTTACTTTAAACATTTTTGAAATTTACATTGTCCACTTATCTTCAACAGGTAAAGAATTAAAGCGCGTTTCAATCTTTTTGGGACACTCTGTATAGTGAAAGTAATTAATTACATTGTGTTTAACGTTATGTTAATTTTATTCACTGTTTGTGCGCGAAATCACGTTATGTAAAGAATATTATCCGGTTCGCCATACAACTTGTGAATTGAAGCTCACATCCATAAATTGTAGAGTCCTTACAAAAATCGTAAAATGGTATTTTTATTACCCAGTCATTTACTGCATTTAACTTGCAGAATTAGTTGCTCTGCTAATGCTAAGAACCTATGACTGAACGGGATTTTCTTAGATCCCCATCAGACCAGTTGACGTTTTATCCATTGAACTCTAGCTCAAGACTGTTAGTGGCGGCTGGTGCATAGGCACTGCGGCACTGCGGAAGCGACAGTGCTCTCTCTCTCTCGCAGCCTAGCGTGCAGCTTCCTATGTGCGCATGCGCACAGCAGTCAAACACCACGCTTCACAGTAGAGCTCCTCTACTACAGGCTGACTTATCAACCATATTGAAGCCCATAGGGTTCCATACTACAGTTACAGAAATTATAAAATAAGTGTTTGAAATAAATACTTTATATAAAAAAAGAAGTTTCAATTGGAATATTGTAGAACTTAGCTCGCACAAGTATGCCCTAGTACCCGGTATCCAATTATTTATTAGACATTGTTTTCTTCTTTCTTCGTTTCCAGGAAAGCGAACTAGTCTAAAACCCTTTCTATAATGATTAGAGCAGTTCGGTGCAGAACAACCACCCATAATTATTTCAACTATACTTCCTAAAGTGAAAATACGAATAGAGCTAATGCTAATGGATAACGCTTCCAGCTATGTTGGGCTTCAGTATGCTTGATGAGTCAGCTCGTATATAGAGGAGCCTTACTTCACAGTTCTAGCGGCGTGGTGTTTGACTGTTGTGCGTATACGAAAGTAGGAAACTGCACGGCAGGCTGTGAGGAAGAGAGCACTGGCGCTCCCGCAGTGAGCCGCCCCTAAGACTGTAGAACTTTTTCGGTAATTAAGTTGAATAATTAATAACATTTTAAATATATATTTGTAGCACTGATATAAGTTGACAACGAAGCGATTTATGCCTATAAGAGTGTACTAAAAAAAAGCATGAAAGTGCTTAATTAATCATCTACCATCGAATTTTAGAACTTTTCTGGTAGATGTATTTGTTATTCAATTTTTTCCCCCAATGGTCAAGTAATTGAATCTTTCATCATTCGCCTATACACCGGCCAGAACAATGAACCTTTTAGCCGTCATATGACGTTGCCCCAGCGCACCAGTGGGAGTAGGAACACACGGCGCCCAACGACACAACATCCTTGCCTGAAGGTGGGACTCGAACCCACAACCCGGCGGCCGAACGATCGCTAGGAAACGCTTGCCTTGACCGTTCGGCCACCGCGTCGGCTCATTCAAATATAGTAACAATCATTTCATCTCCCGCTCCATGCTGACAGGATGTAAAAACTGAGGGATACATGATCAGTTGAGCACTTTCTTGATTTTACGCAAAGCCCTGTTATAGGACAGAAGCAGCTTCACTCTTTTCCCTGGGCGTTTAGAATTTAATTAATTATGGATGCTGCTAAATACGCCCAGAATTTTTATTAAATTCGTATATATAATACTGTACCAGAAAAATTCTAAAATACTTGCTTTAAGAAGTTTTATGCTCACTGATTCTCTTAATCCTGACTAACGGTGAAAAAATTGTAATCGTTGTTCGATGGATGATCAATTGAGCACTTTCTTGCTTTTTACTGATATAAATTGTAAAGAGCGTGCACGTTTTCGTCCTACCTTGATACTTTTAGACGTCAAGTAGTATTTTAATAATAATATTTTTTCCTCATTAATTCAAAAGGCCTAATATATATTCCAAGTGAAAAGAAGTTATGTATAAAATCTTCGTCCTGCATATTGGCGATTCGTCCAAGCGTCCACTCTCGGGAATGCCATTCGCTGAAGGAAAATCCCGGGATTCCAACTCATCTTTCTTTTCTATTTTTTATCTATTATTATTTTCCATCCCTTTCTTCCTCTGGTCGGCGACTTATGGGGGCGTTCACGGACTAAAAAGGGAGGGAGAAAATAAATAAATAATATAAAAAGAAATAAAGGAGAGGGGGGGGGGGGAGCAAGAAAATAACGCTCTCCGCTTACGAGCCTTTGCAATCGATGCTTGTTCTTACTATTATTTTATTCCTTCGTTTTTTTATTCTATCTTTCAGAATATTTTTTTTTCTTTTCTACACTCTTTTATTTAGAGGTAGGCTCGTGTTTTACATGTTTTGGCGGGAATGGAGTAGGAGTATAAGAATGGAGAGGAATTGAGAATGGCACGTTTATTTTTTTTAAAAATGTAGTGGTCAGTTTGAAGTGCGTATTTTAAGTTGTGTACATTGTACAGGCTGGTCCCTTTCAACTACAAAAGAAAAAACTACTGTGGGACAGCCCAGTGGTAAGCTCCCGGGGATTGGAACTACAACGTCCCAAGTACTATCCTCGGCTCTGCTGAAACTGTCCTTGTTTTCCCACGGAGTATGGGTACGTTAAATGTGTGGGTCCGTAAGTCCTTCCGAGAGGTTAATGGCAGGAGAAGAAGGGTACGGTCCCTATGGATGATGTCCCCACTGGGTTCCGGTCTAAATTTGGGGGCACTTCCCGACCGTCCATACAGATACCTTACACCTTCGGGTAGGCCGGGTGGTCTGGGTTGAAGAAGAAAATATTATACTATATTTTCTGTGGTTCAATGGATAGAGCATCAACATCCCAGAAAAGGATTCGTGGTTCGAATCTAATATGAGCTTTTCGTCTAATGTAGAGATGACTATGGGAGGGGAGAGGGACACCACTTGAGACGAGGGCGGGCGTCAGCGAGAGCAACTTTGCAATCTTTATGGTTGGGAAAGGCAGGAAAGATTCATAATGAAGGGAAACCAAATATGAATAGGGGGTGGTGGTAATTGTGCATAGGGAGATCATAATTTGTATGGGTGGCTCTACATTAGAAATATTAAAATTAAGATTAATTCTAAACTGATGATAAGGATTGCTATGTCTCATATTTGCCATTATAGCACAACTATTTGACACATAGCTCGCTTGCGAAATAAGTTCTCGCTAAATGGGCGTTTTATATACGCACTACGAAGGCGCATAGGACGCTACATGGCATTGTAGCCCACTAACAATCTTAAAAAAGCTCCCGCTACAAAAGTGATATACGTGCCGATATCATCTGGTATTTACCGATGTTACTTGGATAGTATGGATGAGAGAGCCTGTAACTCAAAGTCAAGGGTGGGAGGGTAGACATAATATGGTTTGCAGTTTCAAATTTTGTTTTTCAATTTAGACCCTATAGAAAATTAATGCAATATTAAAATCGGGGGGGGGGGGGGATATAACCCACCTGCTTACGCCACTAAGGGAAAGAGCAGTGACGTTTCCTGAAAGCCCCCAAAGTTGAGGGGAAGGGGAAATTTTTATGAGCTCTTATAAATCATTATATAATTCATTAGTAAAAAAGCATGTCAAAGACAGGGAAACAATGTATGTCGTTGAGCGTGGGAAATAGTCGTTTTTATCAGTTTATGTCCTATGGTTGGTACTGCAAGTGTTCAAAATTTCAATCTTTTTATTTTTTGAAAATTAACAAACTTTTTTAAATGATTATATTTCTCCATGAACTAACGATTCATCCAGAATTAAATACTTCCAACAGTTTATTGACCTCGAACATTAAAAATACTATACATTAAAAACATACATTAAAAACTATGCATTAAAAATTTATAACAAATTTTTAATGTATTTTCGGACTGGACATTGCCCTTTCCAAGATTTTTATCTACACTGTTTTAATATTAAATGCACCTCAAATTGTATTTGTAATAATTATAAGGACGGTGATCATTAGGTTTTCTCTTGTCCTCACATTTTAGCATTGCATTTGAACAAACCTTCTGCTAAAAATCAACATATTTTGTTTTCTATTATTTGTAAAAACAAAAATTCAATTAAGAGAGTCTTTAATTGTAAGAGTATTACGGCAGTATAACTTAACCTAATAGTTTATGAGTTGTTCATGCTTTTAATATTATTTGTTCAATTTTACTTGGTACTAATATCTACATTATTCTTTTACTTGACTCCTCCTGTGTAAAATTGGCTCCACCAAATATTTTTTGCCTATACTAAAGAACATTTTTCATTTCAGAAGTGCATAAAAAATAAAATAACTCCTAAACTAAAATGTCAGCTACTTTTTCTAAATATAAAGAGATGAATCATGTTGAAAAAAGAAATTCAGCACTGTAAATTTCCCCATTCAATCATAATCACTCCTTTCTGAGATTCTGACTACGCTTACGGGAGAGAGAGAGAAGGGAGCGATGAAGTTGTTTTGTTTAGATTCACGATGAAGCTGTTTTGTATAGATTCACGATAAAGTTGCCAGACAAAGTAGCTTCATCGTTGATCACGATGCAGTTACTTTGTTTGGATTCGCCTCTACATCCAACGATGAACTGCGTAGTGGTTACTACGGTGACCACAAACACATGAAGAATTAAGTCGTGGAATATAGGCATAGAGAATGCTGGATAATGATACCTACCCCCTCCCCCTTCCTTGGTTACACCATTAATCGTGTGTTCAATTTTCAATTTGTATGATGTTTACGAGTGACACGTGCAAAGTTTTCGTGATTTCCTTAATACACAATGTTGATATGGAGCCAATGAATAACACTTCCCAATATGCCAATTCTGACCAAATCTAGAACGGTAGATTTTATTGGCAAAGCCCTCCGACTGAACTATGAATTTTGTAGTTTTGTTTACATAGCTACTGAAATTAACGGAAGTGTGGCTTAACTCTACAAATTGCAAGAAAAAATTACAAGAGAAAGAAACACACACACACACACACGCGACCTTAGAATCGTTTGATTCGAGTTCCGGAATACCTAAAACGTGCTCTTCTGCCATAAACTGAAATTCGGATTTTCGACCCCGCCTCAATAATTTCTTTATACATTACACTATATAGGCAGGGTAAGTCATAAGGTACGTAAATTAGTACGTTTAAAAGCATATATGTTAGTGCCTAGGGGCTTCATTGTCATAAGAACATCTCTCTGTTGCACAGTTTCTATTAAAAACCCTCTTAAAAAGCCACCTCTCCCTATCCGGTATGGCCATGTTTATCAAATGCTGAATAAACCATCCTCCTCCTCTTCCTGAATCTGCATCCACGCCCTCTCCCAATCAGTTCCGACACGGTTTAATTCCTACCTGCGATATTGAAAATTCCCGGAGTGAATGTAATCCCAGCACTCTCCTCGAATGACAGAGCTCATTTCGCGGAGGCCGTTGGAATGTGCTTCTCCGAGAAGAATTGCCTTTTTGTTTTGGCAAAGCTGAAACTTGTATCGCTCTTATAAAGATTTCCCATTAACGGGGGCTTCAAGAAGACGCACTGTTTCCGGGATTAGCGAAGTGGCCGGCACCCCCCATACACCCCCTCCAGACCCTCATCCAGGGAGGTCGGTGGGAGGTGGAGGAGGAGGCGGATGACCAACAGGCTGGACGGAAAGCCCTCGTTGCCATCTTGCGACGGGTATCTTTTTAATTAACGAGCTTTAGCCGCGTCAGCAGAGGAAAAGGAATAAAATGAAAGGGATATTTTTGTATGTTTTTTTTTAGGGTTATGTTAATGTTTTTGTTGTAGTAGTGAATTACTCCCGGGGAAATTGAATGTCAGTGGTGATACAAGAATAAATGAGATGGCTGAAAAATTAAACAACCTGCTCCTCAACGAGAAGAGGATTGCAGGTGGCAAATATTTTGATTTTACGATTTTTTTTTACTTGAAACACCTATCTCTTAGGATCTAGTACAGATAAAGCTTAGATGGTGATTGAATCGGATTTAGCATCAAATTCAAAAAGACAATGAGGGATTGATTAAGAATTTCCACTTCAGTTTCTTTTTTCATTCTCCGCTCAAAAATTTTCAGTTCACTTGAAACATTTATTTCTCAAAAATGACTGTAGGTAGATAAGAGGGGAACTGATATAGATTCAGCATGAAATTACGAAGGGAGTACAGCAGTACACCAAGGATTCCCCTTCTGATTCTTTTTCCATTTTTGGTTAAAAATTCTTCAAACATCTATTTCTCAAGAATAGGTATAGATAGAGCTCAGTTGATAACTGGTATGAATTCAGCATTAAATTCCGGAGAGGGTTGAGAGATTCACAAAGGATTTCCACTTCCGGTTCTGGAGATGTCACTTCCGTTTCTTTTTTCCCATTTATATGACTGCACGAAATTAAATAAGTATGGTGAAAAGAATAAAAATGCTTAAAACAGTTCTTTAAAAAATGAAGTATGGACACTATTTTCCACCATATAGAGACTCCTCCATAAATTTCTTGTTATTATTGTTTCTTATTTTTAATTTTTGATGTTACCTTTATATTTTACTAGGCTTCCGTACTAAATTAAGCAATGTTATAAATGACTCTATAAGACTAATATCAACGTTCTGAAGTCTTGCCCGATGTCAGGATTGAACCTACAACCTATTGATCTTGTGACAAACTTTCTACTAATTGAGCAATTCTGGATGGTTTAGAACGTGACAAAAGAAACAGAAACATTCAGTTATGGAAATCTTTTGCAGTGAATTGAGCTTCGAAAGAAAGAACATTTATGAAGTTGCGTAAATATGTTAATTTGGATAGAATTTTAAAGTAGTTTGTTTAAAACACAAAGACTCCATCTGGTTTGAATCTTAAATAATAACGTCAATGTCTGTTTTTGTGTGTGCATGTGCGCATGTCGTAGCAGAAAAACCAAGTGACGTAAGAATACGGTACTTCATCCAGGGTTTGTTTAGATTAAGTTTGGATATTCCATTAAGCAATTTGAATTAGTTTATTTATCCATTTAGTGCTTAAGTAAATTTTTTGTCGATTTCACATCGACTCGTTTGTAAGGATCAAAAGGTTGATCTTAACACTATCGTGAAGTATGAAGAGCAATTTTTAAAATGAAACCTGAATAGAATCCGTCACACGATTTGGCTATTTCTGAAGAATTTATAAATTAAGCATGAATTCGAGGGCAATATACATGTCGAAGATGTAATTGATTTTAAAATTCCAACATCGAAAAAACCACTCACAGTCCGATTTCAAATTTTAACTGGAGAAAAATGCATTATTTTATCACCCTTAGAAAAATTATGCACTTATCGTTGTTGGTTGATGAATTGCTATTTTTAAAATGTATCAGTATATCGATCCGAATTTCTTCTGTTAAGGGAACTTCCGTTCGAAATTTCTACATATGCGTTTGAAGATAAGGCGTGAATTCTATTTGGTTTGATTCGCATCACGTATCTTCAATGCTTTCCGAGTAATTTACGGAGAGGAAGAAAATATTTTAAAATATAGATTGCTTACAAAATAATAATTTAACTATGGATTTTAAATATAGATCGTATACAACATACTATAATTCCAATACGGATTTTCAAACATATCCGAAAAAACAATTTTTTAAATATAGATTGAGAATACGTGTGGGTATAGGAAGCGTTCTGTGGAGAAATAGTCGGGGCGCAATTAGCAGCTGCTTACGTGCTATTGAACATTCGCTACGCGGGCTTACTGAGACATAGCTGATATTTAAAAAAAAATCGATCGGGCTGGTTATTGAAATTGGTTAGTAATTTTATAAAGCACATGGTGATATCTCAATATTCAGCTAAAGCACAAAAGCTACTCAACTACTAATCAAGGATTTATAGCTTATATTACTACTTAATCACGCTTTGTCGTCCAACTTTTAAAGCTATTAAAAATTAGAATTTTTTGGACATTACACTGGACCTCGAATTTCTGCCTACGTCTTATTATCAAATAAATCGTTATTAAATTGTTAACCATTCTCAACGTATTTAATTTTTTTTTAATTTTAAGGGAAAGAAATTGTATTTGACTTTTATTTTCTCCTAAATTACATTTAATAAATTCACTTCATTGATCCTTTATAAAATGTTTAACTGACACAATTCTAAAAAATGCTATAAAAACGTAAAATATGTATATATATGTTTTAAAGTCTGTTCACATATATTATAAAGGCAATACTTCTGTCTATCTGGAATGCAGGGGCGAGGAAAAAAGAAAGAATGTGAATGAGAGAGAGAGAGGGGGGAGGGGGTGATCTGAGGTTTGCCTACGATCTAAAAAGATAAATGTGGGATTAAGTTCATATTTACTCCAAAATGAAATCACTAAATAAAATGTCGATGTTACCTATATTGTGCATACTTATATACGTATAGTATATCTGTGTATGAGGGTAAAATAACTTAAAACTTAAAACTAAATTTATCCCCTCCCTAATCAAATTATGAATCCACTACTACTCCTTCTGTATAACTTTTACATTCCTGTGTTGTTGTTTTTTTTTCAAGTTTTTATTAATGAGAAGTTCCTGCTCGTCGTACTACTTCATGTATTGAAAATCGCTGTCACAAATCGAAGGGCCTGTCAAAAAATAAAAACTTAGATTTCTTGAAATATCATTAATTTACCTTGTCTAACATCTGAACTTTAATCTCCGCAGTCGAGGATCCGACCCACTTCTGCTCTTTTAACCCGTGGTTCAGATTTGGGCTTAGTATTTTAGGCTTCTTATCGTGGGAAGCACTGATTACTCAAGAGTTGGCTAAAAAAAATTGCTTGTATGAAATAGACACTGCAAAACTCTAGGTAACTAACTGTAACCTGGACACTAATGCAAAATGGCAACATGTTACAGGAATATATGATGGTATATATATATTTATATAAACATTTATGAACTATAAACACTTATGACATCTATGCACACTTTTGGGACATATAAACACTTATGTCACATATAAGCACTTGTGGAATTTATTAAAATAGAAATAAAATAGGAAAAATTAAAAAAAATATTAAACTCTCAAGATTAGAAAATTAGCGACTAACTTACATGTTTACGTTGCTTAGGAGCCATTGAAAATCGTTTATGTTCCAACCAGTGTTTCTTTCAGGACTTTTTGGCTGTGGAGGGCGAATGAAAGTTTAGGGGGGTGAGTTTTCTATTTGCTCTATATGAATATATCTAAATGCTGTCACGTAAATTGAATTAAGATAGAATGTCTCCGGGAGAGGAAGCCCACCTGGAGGTATGCCTGAAAGAAACACTGGTTCCAACTGTGAATCGAACCACCTATCTCAGCCGAGGAAATAATTTTCTTTCACTTTCGCGAAGATAGAATTTTTTATTGTAGTTGAATTAGACCCTACAATTTCAAAATCATTACGGCAAAATTTTTCATTACTTGATATCTCACTTGATCTCAAGGTGCTGACAAATACCTCGTGTCGCAGCCATTTTATAACCATTATACAAGTAGCCATAAATTAAACTCACTTTAAGTCCCACGAAAATATTTTAATACTTTATTAGAATATTATAAACTCCAATTCCGACAGCCCCTCCTTACCACTTTGTAATAAAGCCAATCTTATCAATCTCTCATCTTGGCCAAGTCCACAAAACTTTCGAAAGTGTTCCATTAATTCAGCTTCCTTAATATCTCCCCCAGCTCAAAATTAAACGTTCTACGCACCGCAACAAATTCAAACACGAAATCCCATCATTACGCAATTAAAGTTCCCTCGTATTAATTTCCTGTAAAAATCCAATCCGAGAACGAAAAGTTAAATTTATGGCCTCACTTGCGTAAGCACACTTCCCGCCAAATTGCTCCATATTGAAATCTGTATTTCAATGCCCTACTTTCCGAGCGACTGGGTTCCCTTGTTTGCAGTTAACAGGGCCCCTACCTGAAAATTCTGGAGTTAGTTAATTATTTATGTTTACTTAGCGTCCGGTGGCAGCAGTGGACACAAGATCGTTACTAGCTCCCCCTGGTAGGCAGATGGTGAAGTTTCTGCACCAGTGGACAGAGACAATGAAATGACGGTTAGAGTGCAACTGAAGTAAGTGATTGTCTTTGGGACAAAGGGAGATACGGAGGTTGTTAACTCACAGGGCTTTGTTTTTGGTCGGGGAGTTTAGAACAATTTAGAAATATGTTTGTTGTGTCTAAGGAATTTAATGTTAGGAAGTAAGATCACTAGAGTGGCGGAACAAATACTTAGAGAAAATAGGCGGAGTTTTATTTGGAGAAGGAGAAAGGAGTTTCATTAAGAGCAATTAAAATCTAGAATAAACTGAATGAGAAATACAAATGTAAAGTATCTATCGGAAATTCGAAATTAATGCACTTTTATAAAGTTGACACATGTGCTAAAAGATACAATATGACTAAATTTTTAAAGGAAAGGTAAAACTTATGAGAACATAACAATTTGTATTTGTTTCTGGTTTTTGGAGCGTAATATAAGTGCTCGATAAGTATTCAAGCTAACGAATTATAGCCGAAAATCGCTTTTTTCATGGATTAAGAATTCATTTTTCAGGTCACACTTGATTGGAAGAAGAACAAATTTGCTAATTTATACTT
The DNA here is from genome assembly GCA_951213105.1 of Amaurobius ferox. Classification (NCBI taxonomy): domain Eukaryota; kingdom Metazoa; phylum Arthropoda; class Arachnida; order Araneae; family Amaurobiidae; genus Amaurobius; species Amaurobius ferox. The sequence continues at coordinate 44,928,211 of OX578148.1, read as the reverse complement.
CAGAAACCGGGACTCTCACAGGATCTGATGAAAAAGCTCTTCGTATCTTTTGGCAAGAAATTCTGCGGAGTATTTTTGGTGGAATTCAGAAAAATGATATTTAAAAAAAAAGATACAATTCTGATTTATACAAATCATACAAAAATGTTGTCTTAATTAAATACATTAAAATTAATAGAATGCAATGAGCTTGGTAAGAATGGATTAAAAAAGAATTACAAAGGAAATTTTTATGTCCACACAAATTAGGAAAAGACCTAAAGGGCGAGCGGATTTGAGATGGATCGACTGGTTGACAATGACTTTGAGGTATTACAGATAAAAACTGAGAATCATTTCTCCATAGAGGACAACTTGGTAGAATCTGAGTGCTGTCACGGCCCATAGTGGGCTTTCGAGACATTCTTGGTGTTAAATTATTCAAGTTATTGCCGAATTGATAATTCTACAGATAATCCTACTTTTATAGTCAAAATTAACAAATTGGAAATGAAACACGAATCCAGAACTTGGAAATATTAAGCGATTTTTATTGTCATTGATACAAATTTAAACTAAAGTTTTATATTAAATCCAGTTATCTACCCAGTAATTCTGTTAAAATCCAATAACTCTGCAATCTTCCAAGTTGAGTTCAAAGAAAAAATTGTCCCCTAACATAAATCACGGTAACTACTTATATCATCAAGAATAAATGCAACAATCATTGCAAAAGTCATTGGTATGGTTTCAGGAACACAGCAGCAGCTATAATTGACACTAGTATCATCAAAAATTGCGATAAAAATACTCAAATTATGGATTTAGGCCTGCTGCTTCACCGATTTAATTGAATTAGACGATTTAGACGCCACCGATTTTACATGATATTTCCATACTTTATGCCAATCTACACAAAATTTGTCTAACCTGTGTTTTATATTTCCGCATTACTCAAAAGACCGCCGGTTATCCAGAAGAGTGAATTTTTGCATAGTTATAGTATCAACAAAAAAATAGAACCGGCTGGGCAGAACTATATAAACTTAATCCGGACAAAACCGGCATAACGCAATCAGATTTTCTATTTTTCCCCATGGGGACAGGGAAAATGAAGAGATTCAAAAATATTTTAGGACAATCTAAAAGCTCTCCTGTGACCTACATGGCTGAATCTTTGAATAATTATAGTATCGAAGTTTAGGAAAGAACGTAACAGAACCAGATTTTCGATTTCTTCAATGGGAGCTCTAAATACATTTTCAGACTCCCCAAAAGCCCCCACAATGACCAAGAAGGCTGAAACTTTGCACACATGTAATATCGACGACGAGTCAAAACCTAACGAAGTACTTTTTCTAAAAGACGATTAATTTCGACGCTACATGTTAAGAAAAATAAAATATATTAAAAGAAATACAACTTACCGTTTTAAGAATGTTAGCCTCCTTGATTTTGAGATCGCTATATACTAGTGGAGATGTAACAACGTGTAACACGGAGCTAATAATATGTAAAAAACAACGATCGTATGAATAAGGAAAAGTTCAAACAACGCAAATAAGTACATTGTTTTACTATTTGTTCTTCAAATAACACAAAGAAGCATTTGTTTTATTATTTCTTCTAATTTATATTGTTTGAGTTTTTATTAACAAGCTATGGCTGCTCTCAAGTGCGAGTCCACTGTAAAATATTCAGCAACATTTTCTCATTTTCTTCAGCTATATATATATATATATATATATATATATATATATATATATATATATATATATATATATATATATATATATATATATATATATATATATATATATATATATATATATATATATATATATATATATATATATATATTATATATATATATATATATATATATATATATATATATATATATATATATATATATATATATATATATACTACATGATCAAAAGTACCCGGACACATTGGATGTTAGAATACTTTTCGAATTTCTAAACAAATCCTTGGCGAAGTGTTCTGTAACTTTGGCAATGTGAAGAACATGCTTGAACGCACACTTTCCAGTGAAGTTTCGGTGACTTGTGCATTTTGGGGATCACCAAGATATTGAAAAAGGGGAAAAATATATTTGATCACCCTGTATCATAAAAAGCTGGAAATGATTTGTAACTTTCACAAAATAGTTAACTACCTTTGTTCAATGTGTAGAAGAATTTTCGTAAAACAAAAACGCATATTCATGAAGATATAAACCTTTCTTTAAAAAAAAAACAAATTTTGTTACATGTTTTTGCTTACAATATCCATAGGTTTCAATCAAATTTCACGAAACTTACAGAACATTTGTCAACGTCCAAGAAAAACATTATACTTCAATTGAGAATTAAAGCATTGAATATACGATGAGATATAAGCATTTAAAGAAACTAAATTTTTACTGCGCAGGCGCGAAGCATAGCAATAGTTTTTTTCATGATTTTGCAGTGAATACTGTAGGGCAACTTCTATTAAAAAATCTACTGGGATATAGTGAAAATTCACAAAGATATCGACGATATAGTGATCAGTTTTTCTCTGACTCTCTGAAAGGACCTGGGTGATAAGGGGGTTTCCACAAATTGACATTTCACAAATTCATCGGACACCCCTGTTCTGAAAATTAACTAGTCCAATTTTAGGCAAATAATGATCAAAAGTCTCCTGACACCCCTGTACGTGGTGGATTCTGCCAATGGCGTCAAATTTCTAGCTTTCAGATAAGTATAAAAGAAGTCAGACGAGTTAACAAATTTAATTTCAAAGCCAGAAAAGTAAAATGGGTGGAAAAAGCGAGCTAAATGAGTTTGAACTTGGTGAAGTGATTGGTTGTCACCGCTGTGGAAAATCTGTTCCTAAGATTTTTGTCATGTTACGAGTGGCCCGTTCCACCGTAAATGATGTTATCGTGAAGTGGAAACGTACAGGAGCTACAACTGTGCATGCACGACCTGGTCGACTATTCCGTCTAATGGAAAGCGACCGCAGAGTGCTGAAGAAAGTTGTGAAAGCGAACAGCATGCAAATGGCGGAAATAGTTTGTTTGGAATTTCAGGAAGCCTCTGGATGCAACGTCAGCACAATGGCAGTTCTTCGGGAGCTGCAAAGTCTTAGTTTTTGTGTGCGAGCAGTTGCATATAAACCAAGCATTACCGCAACCAATGCCAGGCTTCGCTTACAGTGGTGCAAAGGACCCAAAAAATGGAGCCTTCAGCAATGGTGTCAAGTGTTATGGAGCGACGAATCACGGTACACTCTCTCTGGCAATCCGATGGTACAGTCTGAGTGTGGAGATGCCGGGTGAACACCTTTTATGTGACTGTACTGTGCCACAAGTTAAGTTTGATGGTGGAAGAATAATGATTTGGGACTGTTTCTTATGGTTCGGGCTTGTCCCTCTTATTTCTGTGAAGGGAATTCTGAAGACGGAAAGATATCTCGACATTTTGGACAATTCTGTGCTGCCTGTATTGTGGCAACAGTTTGGAGTGGGTCCATTCTTGTTCCAATAAGATCGTGCTTCTGTCCACAAAGCACGGGCTGTGCAGATCTGGTTTGTTGACATGGATGTTGAGGAATTGGACTGGCCTGCTCAGAGGCCAGACCTCAATCCCATAGAACACCTATGGGATGAATTAGAACGTCGACTGCGAGCTAGGCCAAAACGCCCCACATCGGCTGCAAAGCTGACTAGTATTCTTTTAAAAGAATGGCTTGCAATTCCTGCTGCAACATTCCAGAAACCAGTGGATAACCTCACTGATAGAGTGACAGCCGTCATTGCAGCAAAAGGTGGCCCCACGTCATACTAATTTGTGACTTTTCTGAAGAAAAACATACAAGTGTCCAGATAGTTTTGATCAGATCGTGTATATGTATTTAGTATATTAATTAATTGTATTTACTCCAGTTTAACTATCCTATGACTTACGATTTAAAATGTCAATTTGTGGAAACTCCCTTATCATCCAGGTACTTTCAGGGAGTCAGACAAACATTGATCACCATATCGTCGATATTTGTGTGAATTATCACGATATTCCAGTGGATATCTTATAGAAGTTGCCCTTCAGTATTCATTGCAAAATCATAAAAAAAAACTATTGCTATGTTTCGCGTCTGCGCAGAAAACACTTAGTTTCTTCCTTGCTTATATCTCATCGTGTATTCAATGCTTTAAATTTCAATTGAAGTAAAATGTTTTTCTTGAACGTTGACAAATGTTCTGTAAATTTCGTGAAATTTGATTGAAACCTATTCATATTGTAAGCAAAAAACAAGTAACAAAATTTAGTTTTGCTACTTGTTTATATCTTCTTTTATATCTTCATGAATATACGTTTTTGTTTTACGAAAATGCTTATACTCATTGAACAAAGCTAGTTAATTATTTTATGAAAGTTACAAATTATTTCCAGCTTTTTATGATACAGGTTGATCAAATATATTTTTCCCCTTTTTCAATATCTTGGTGGTCCCCAAAATGCACAAGTCACCGAAACTTCACTGGAAAGTGTGCGTTCAAGCATGTTCTTCACATCGCCAAAATTACAGAACACTTCGCCAAGTATTTGTTTAGAAATTCGATAAACATTCTAACATCTAAAGTGTCCGGATACTTTTTATCATAATGTATATATATGGGGTGATTCAAAAAAGATGGGCCAAACTTTACGAAGGGGTAGTACACACCAAACCAAGCAATTTCGTCAAAGTTTACTGAGTCGAAATGAAACGTAAAGGCGCCAGTGAGCGCTTAATGGAGAAACCGATGAGGGGAGGCGAAAACGCGACCGCCAACCTGAATTCACGCCTCACCGCGGCGATGGAGGAATTGGCGAACTCTCTATAACAGACCAAGACGTCGCGCACTTCGGCAGTAGCAGCCGAAATTCTGCCGGCGAGTTCCTCTTCAGCTCCAAGGGGAGTGTTATAGATGAGACTCTTGAGATATCCCCATAAAGACATGACAGATCGGGCGATCGGGGTGGAGGGGGCAAGCTTTGGGAGCAAATCGCCAAATCCATCTATCCGGAAAAGTGACGTCCAGAAAGTTCCTTACATATGGCCCAAAATGGGCTTGTGCTTCATCGGGATGGAGCCGCATACGCCGCCTGTATGTCTGTTGGAACATCCTCCAGCAATTCAGGCAAGACCTCCTGTAGGAAAATACGGTACATTCTCTCATCACGTCGTTCCGGCAAAATATACGGCCGTATTAGGTGGTCGTCGATGATTCCTGCCCACACATTAACGGAGATGCGCATATGGATATGTTGCATGTGGATTTACACTCGTCCACACATGTTCATTGTGGATGCTAAATATGCTATAACATGTGAAGGGGGTTTCATAAGCACAGTCGCAGGAAAATCAGTCTGCTACGCACTCTGGCCCAGGAATCAGCGGGTGAACTCTACGCGACGAGTATAATCCGTTGCGGTCATTGCTTGGATTCGTTGCAGATGGTATGGGTGTAACTGCTCCCTACGAAGAAACAGCCATACCGTGGATTGTGGCACACCAATAGTATGCCGGCCACACAAATAGCTACTGTAAGCCTTCGGGTCAGTCGTGTGGTCTGGGCTTTTCACACTAAGAGTATGTCCCACTGCTTTTGCGCCTGTGCCTGGCCGAACTGCAACTGTGTCCAGAACAGCCTGTTCCACACTTGATGTCCTTGCATGACCTGCACCAGACCTGGTACCGAGAAAGGATCCCAATTCACAGAGCTGATTAGATAACCGTCTATGGGGGAAACGTTCACCGTACAGTCGTTGTGCTTCTCTGCTATTCCCATTTGCAGCACCATAGATGAAATACATATCGGCTTTTTCCCTGTTTGTAAATTCCTCCATCATATCAAAATTTGGAGCTGCGAATAGCTGCTGCAAACTGATAAGGCCGTACATTTGGTGTTAGAAAAATTTATACAAGTGCTCTTCTTCTTCCCTAGATGAAATTTGCATAAGTGGTTTTCTTCTTCAACCAGAAAATAGCAACCAGAATGACGCTTTTAAGTTTGTGGAGCGGCCGCTATTCAACGAGTAACCCTGTAACGCCTTAACGTTTCATTTCCGACCCGGTAAACTATGACGATAAATGCCTGGTTTGGAGAGTTCTACCACCTTGTAAAGTTTGACCCACATTTTCTGAATTACCCTATATGTATATATACAGGGTGTCCCCAAAACATTGACCTCGGATTTTATTCCTTAAATATTGATCTTAGACATATATAATAAATTGCAAAGTTGCGTAAAAAAAGGTACAGAGTTTTATGAAAGCAATAAAAATTTTAAGGGGATTAAATTTGAAGAAATACAAAATTTAAGTTTTTATACGGCCTCCGTACAAAAACATTTCCAATGAGTAAAATGTGCATCATACACTAATAAGGTGTTGTTGTTGTTGAGACCCAGACCGTCCGACCTACCAGAAAGGTGTAAGGTAACTGTTTACACTAATAAGGTGTACAAAACTTCAGTATTTTATCATAAAAAGTGCCACAGATATATTTAAACAAATTTGGTGAGGGATTAATCACAAATTAAAATGTAAATGTTTACAGCAAGATTGCAAATGACGCAACGCAGAAATGCATCATAGGCAAATAATATCTGCCTCTTATCTTTAATGGATCTTTGGCATAGATGGAAAATATTTCAAACAAGCTTTGTAATCTTTGTGTAAAATTATTATTTCAACACAGTGTAGATACTTTTGTACCAATAAATAGCAAAATTATTATTTGTTTATGTAATCATTATTTTCTTTCGTAATTTGTGTACGACCCCTGAAAAGCAATTTGTTGACATGATTTTTTCCCTCTGAGAACCCATGTCGATGCATCAAAAAGTGGTTTTAGTCAGCAGTTTTGTCTTTTTATATCTCTGGGACATTTTATGATAAAATGCTGAAATTTTGCACATTATTTTATTAGTATATATATATAATAAAATGTATATATATATAATAAAAGTTTGAAAGTCCAGTGAAAGAAAAGTGACAAGCTGTAACTCGAAAAACCTAACAAGCTTACAAAATAAAAGTATAAATCAGCAAATCTTCAATCAAATGGAAAAAAAATACAAATTTCGAATCATCAAGTTAAAGAAAATTATCAAAAATCAATGGTATGGATTCGATAAAAGAAAAACTGATGAAATCCAAGCATTAATGCTATAAACGTGGACAAGGTCTAGGCCTAAATCATGGATTTCTTCTTCTTCAAAACTCTTCCTCAAGTTCAAGTGTTTTGTAGAAGCAAACACAAATATATACATATATATATATATATATATATATATATATATATATATATATATATATATAAAAATTCCCAAAAAGGACAAGTAGCAATGTACTCGTTCAGATTCTAGATGTGTGACAGAAGTACCGGCCGGGGGGAGTTGCGACCCCCAGCACTCCGGTTAAAGCTTTTTCCGCCATGGCAAACGCTCCCGGTAACCGATACTCCCTACACGATTTTCTTCATGACCCTTTATACTTCCGTAAAAATTACACACATATACAATTTCAATAACATGTAAAAAGCTAAAAGTTTACTTTTCCAAGCTAAAACTAGCCATGAATCATGAGTAGTAAAGAAGTAGCGGTTCACTGAGAATCCGGATCTGCGGATCCGAGCTGATGTCATCCCCGATGACGTCATCGGCTTATCTTATCGGATGACGTCATCGGCTTATCTTATCAGATGACGTCACTGATAAGCTTATCTTATCGGATGACGTCATCGGCTTATCTTATCAGATAAGCTTATCTTATCGGATGACGTCATCGGCTTATCTAATCTTATCGGATGACGTCACTTAATTATTGGATGACGTCATGTACTGACACAGACAGTGAAGAAGAACTTGGCGGCCATCTTGGAAATTTCGGTGGCGCCCTCTATTGGCAGGTTGGAGAACTGTGTTGGCTAAAAGGAAAGAATTGGTTCTGGACTGAGCTGGATTCGAACTGGGGACTCCTTGCACCGTAGGACAGTGTCTTACCCAGTATACAGTTTGAGACTTGTAGACAGATGGTGAATGAATGATATCTTCCCTGCGAAAGGAGTTGGGTACTTAGAATATTTTCTGAATTTCTACGAGGGGATGGTTCGAGTGAATTAAAATTTTAATTAATTTTTAATAAATGAATAAAATATATTATGAAAAAAAAAATGGAATATAGTCATAATTGAATTTTAATAAGGGGATTATTTTTTTAATGATTGGGTAATTATTGTTTTTATGGAATGTTTCGGAAAGTGTTTGTAGACATTTACGAAAGTTTAGACGACGGTGATGGCGCCATCTATTGGCACTTGAATGAAATACATGCGACGAATAATAATAGAATTAATTTCAGAATGCGGTTTTTGTGTTCTTTTAATTAGGTAGTCGGACGAGGACTTAATAATTTTAGCTTCACACTCATACATGTTTTAATGAATGAAGCTATTTTTTTTTTTACATTGATCATTCGTCAGTGATTTTTAAGGACGGGGTGTATGTTATTGAATTTTATTAATTTTAATGAAATGATTTTTGTGGTAAGCCATTGAATGAAGGAATGGGGGACTCCATAGTGAACTAGAATATCGCATGTTTAATGTTATAAATTTTTACCACAAGTTGGGTACAGGATTTAACCCTTTTAGAAGAGGTGTATCAGCCAAGATTTATGTTTTAAAAGCCTGTGATATTTTAGGAATAGGTTATACTACTCGCTGAACACGTTTCGACAATTTTTTCAGCTAACAAGAATGCATTCATGGAGTTCTGCGATGATTTACTGGGAATATAGTAAAAGTACTATGCATGATTTTTTTACATCCTTTTTAAAATTTTACATGCTACTAAACACGAATTGACTATTTTTTTACGGTGGCCCATAAATTTTTCGCAAACTCATTCCTGAAAGAAACGTGATTAATACACATCATTAAAAAACTTACTTTTTAAACTTACCATGACTCTCACAGCTGAAAAACAAAACATACATTAAAAATTATAATACCAGAAACTTGTTAAATAATATACATTGATAGTAACAAATATTTTTTTTTTTAGGTTTAAGCCCACCATCCACCCGGTGTCTTCGCACCGCCTCAAACCTTGTACATTTTTTTTTTAAATTTTCTTTTCAATTAAATAAATCTAACAGCATATACGACTATTATAATAACGAAATGATTTTTTTTTCTTTTTATAAAAATAATAATGAAACTTAGAACTCACATCCAACGTCTTCACTAGCTGCTGGCTAAACTCCAAATGATTGACACACTCTCATTACGCTATTAAGAATTAGATCTTATCTATAATGACGTCAGCATTATGAGGTGTTGCCACCTATTTTTTCTAATAATATATTTCTAGTAACTGGATACTTCAGGGGTCTGATTTGGTACACATAATCTGAAATACATCATTTTAATTATATTGTGCATTGAATATGATTTGGCCATTTTTAAAGTGGTGGATGTAATTGAAATATCGAAGTTTAGAATTTAACAAGCTAACGAATCGAATATTTTCACCCACAAAACTTTAGCTTTAAGTTTAAATAAAATAAAAGCCAGTGAATATCATTTGACCATTTTAACAGTGAAGGGTATAATTTTTACTACCATTATAGAACTTAGAAGTGAGTGTACAGTTTCGATTATTTTTACAGAACACCAACACATTTTAAAATCTATTGAATAGGAATAGGCCATTTTGCACATACATGTACCTAGATTTCAACACCCAGTATTAAAACCTACTAAACCTGAAACGTGTAAGTATTGTGTGAGATTTTATCGCACTAACTTTTAAACTCTTTAAATTTTTAAAAATGTCCGAAATAGTTGTATTTCATTGGTAGACATAAATTGTATGGCGTACATTTTTTTTTTTTTTTTTTGAAAAAATATATGTTTCCACAGCTTTTAAAATAGATTTCTACAGTTGTACACTACGGTTTTAGAATTTTCTAAATACGAATCGACTGTTTGAACTACCAATGGTGTTTTTACCGATGCAAATATTTACAACACGAATATTTCGATGAAACCGAACTTAGTTGAAGCTTCTAAGTATGAATATTTAGAATCATTCCATATAATTCTTATATTCACACTGAAAATAGTTAACAAAATTAGAACTCACGGAGCGACATCTGCACAGCTTACCGCCAACACTCCAAATGAGACACACGCACTCATTACATCATTAAAAATTAGATCTTATCTATAATGACGTCATTATGTTGACGTGTTGCCACCAGGCAGTTATTCTTTCTTAATTATAGCGCATTGTATACGATTTAACCATTTTTAAAGTGATGGATGTAATTTTAGCACCGAAGTTTAGAATTTAACAAGCTAAGGAACACGAATCGAGCATTTTTACAGACATGATTGTATTTTACTATTTTACCGAATTGTTTGCATCTTAGCGAATGTTTGATGAACTAGGATTTTTTTTTTTTTTTTAAATCTTACTCAAGGCCTAAGACTCCTTTAGCGCATAAAATTATGATATTTTAATAAAATTTGCAAAAATTGCACAATACTTAGTGGATAATTACTGAATAAGAGATATGTTTTTAATGTTACAGCAACATCTAAAGCCCCTTAAATCGGCATATTTTTAAAACTGTCATGAATTTTAGGGGAATAGAATATCACTTAACGATTTTTTTTAAGGACATGCGATTGTCAACATTGAATTTAAATGAAAGACTGACCCTCTAGGCCAAGTGCAGTACATTGTAATAATATTAAAATATGAAAGATATGCATTTAACTCTTTAAAAGAAACATGTAATGAGTTTTGATATCTTAATACGAGACATTATTGACATGCACATAGAAATGTCATAATCTCGCGGGTGTAGGCGCATCATATAATCATTCAATTCATAATGAATGTCCACATTTGAATGTACATATTTAACATCACCTGGAAAATGATAGGGCGAAACTGAGATCTGAGACAAAATTTTACACTTCCTACGAAATAAATCCCAAACTTCGTAGACTTTTAGGAAGCTAGGGCTAAATTTTCAACTATTCTTAGAGATTGAAACACAACATTGGTTACGAATCTTCATACTTTAGAGAATGGAACATAACTTAGCATTTATTTTGAATGAATTCAGAATTTTGGCATTGATTATAAATTTTATGATTTAAACACTGAATATAAATTTTATAAATTAATCTCTGTAAAGTACAAATATCGTTCATTACGAAACTCACGCTGTAATCATTTTATATGATTCGAATAAATTTATTTTTAATTTTTTTTTGTATTTTATTTTAAAAAGCGATATTAGTAAACCTGTTATACTTGAATGTATAGATACATAACCTACGAGTACATAGCATTTTTAAATAAAACATGTTAAAAATGAGTTGATGAATGTAAATAAGGAGTTCAGTTTGAAAGATAAAAATCCATTTAATGAATCTATTCTTCATAAAATACACATTAAGCATTATTTGTTGCACATTTAATCAAACAAGTTAAAATAATTTCCTTATCGCACATTCATAGTCCTCTGATTTAAATGACTTGAAAAAATTTCGATCATACCAGTAAAAGACTTCTTCACCACGCAACAAAACTTTCTTTGCTATGTTATTAATGTCAAGATTTAGAAGTACCTGTTCAGCCACTCTGTTGTACATTTCTAATGGAGTACTGTAAAGACATTCATGGTAACTTTGTTCTTCAATTTGACTAACACAGCCAACACATTTGAAAAGTTTTCTTACATGATACATCATGCTCTCATGAATACATGAGATTAATTGTTCGAATGCAAAATTTTTGTCACAAATAACGGATGGTAGAAAGGTTATCGTGTCCTTTATTTTTAATATTTGAGCAGGAAGCCACTCTAGAAATATACTTTCTCGAAGTTCCATACTAATGTTGTTGACACAATTCATTAAACATGCTATTTGATTTTTATCTAAGGTAATATGACACTGCGTTAGACAAAATTTTGAATCATATAATTGAATTATCTTCTGTAAATGAAGTTTTCCATTGTCATTGAAACAGAACAACTCATTGCGACTGACGAAAGAGGTATCCGCATATAGACTATTGAACGACCACAATTTTTGTGAAAATTCACTCCAAGTAGCAGGTGACAATGTAACCCATTCACGCGTAGGCACTAGTTCATTTCGTTCGTTAGAGATATATCTCCATATATACACTTTTAGCTTCTCATGGCGAAGTTTCAAATATACATAGACACCAGAACCTAAATGCCAACGACGGAGTGCATCTTGCACGGAATCTGAAGAAGGAAATTCAGTCGAAACAGATTCTGTAGTGGCGGCTAACACTCCGCTGTGTGCTAGAGCACAAGAAAGCAGATCTTGAGATGAGTTTCCGACCTCGGTGAGGACTTGTGAATCGGCAGTGGTGGATGTTTCTGCTGGGGGTATGGAAGACATAAGATAGGTGTCTAACCAATCCACCACAAAGTTTGATGAAGGTGAATTAATCACATTTGAGACGATATCCACAGATTTTGTTTCATCTGGGGTAGGAACCGACAACTCCATACTATTTCCACTAGAAATTAACTGTTCGAGTGATGGCATACTTTGAATTTTAGACATTACTTGCAGATAATAACATCCAAGTACCACATTCACAGTATAAGATTTATTTTTAAAACACTATGATCTTAAAATACTATAATTTTCTCGCAGCTGTGAACGAACCGAACCTATCCACGCAACGTCCAAGGTTGAAATGGTTTATCGGACCACGTCATAAGACTAATCACGTGACCTAAATAGAGTGTCGTGTGCAAATAGATTACATATGATAAGACATGAAGGGGTTAGAACTTGTATTTTTCAATGAATCGCACAACATCGGTTTGTGCCAAGCGCAATTGTTATCTACGTGGGAGGCTGTCTACATTATTTTATTCATCTTCGAAATCATAAAGTGGAAATATGTACCAAACTTAGTTAAAATTCATAATTTTTAATCACACTATCATTAAATACATAGGAAAATTTTGTATATTTTTATATCTTTAGGGGATATGCTTACCACATCGCACAGAATATACAAGAATAGTTAGCAAAAACATGAAAATAAACTTACAGAATGAGGTCTTCACCAGCCGACATCCAAACTAGAAATGAACGATATGCACCCTAACTGCAATACTAAAATGAGAGCTTATCTTACCTAAGATCTAACATATGATAACGTCATCGGTCCAAAGTTCACAAGATGGCGTCATAGTCCAAAACAGATCTTTCTTAATTACTTATTTTTTAATTACGGCTTATTGTTTTAATTACTCCCTATTTTTAATTACTGCTTAATTTTTATAATTATGAATAGGTGATCATAAGTAATTACTGCTTAATTTTTATAATTATGAATCACCTATTCATAATTATAAAAATTAAGCAGTAATTAAATAATGCTTAATGTGTATTTTATGAAGAATAGATTCATTAAATGGATTTTTATCTTTCAAACTGAACTCCTTATTTACATTCATCAACTCATTTTTAACATGTTTTATTTAAAAATGCTATGTACTCGTAGGTTATGTATCTATACATTCAAGTATAACAGGTTTACTAATATCGCTTTTTAAAATAAAATACAAAAAAAAATTAAAAATAAATTTATTCGAATCATATAAAATGATTACAGCGTGAGTTTCGTAATGAACGATATTTGTACTTTACAGAGATTAATTTATAAAATTTATATTCAGTGTTTAAATCATAAAATTTATAATCAATGCCAAAATTCTGAATTCATTCAAAATAAATGCTAAGTTATGTTCCATTCTCTAAAGTATGAAGATTCGTAACCAATGTTGTGTTTCAATCTCTAAGAATAGTTGAAAATTTAGCCCTAGCTTCCTAAAAGTCTACGAAGTTTGGGATTTATTTCGTAGGAAGTGTAAAATTTTGTCTCAGATCTCAGTTTCGCCCTATCATTTTCCAGGTGATGTTAAATATGTACATTCAAATGTGGACATTCATTATGAATTGAATGATTATATGATGCGCCTACACCCGCGAGATTATGACATTTCTATGTGCATGTCAATAATGTCTCGTATTAAGATATCAAAACTCATTACATGTTTCTTTTAAAGAGTTAAATGCATATCTTTCATATTTTAATATTATTACAATGTACTACACTTGGCCTAGAGGGTCAGTCTTTCATTTAAATTCAATGTTGACAATCGCATGTCCTTAAAAAAAATCGTTAAGTGATATTCTATTCCCCTAAAATTCATGACAGTTTTAAAAATATGCCGATTTAAGGGGCTTTAGATGTTGCTGTAACATTAAAAACATATCTCTTATTCAGTAATTATCCACTAAGTATTGTGCAATTTTTGCAAATTTTATTAAAATATCATAATTTTATGCGCTAAAGGAGTCTTAGGCCTTGAGTAAGATTTAAAAAAAAAAAAAATCCAAGTTCATCAAACATTCGCTAAGATGCAAACAATTCGGTAAAATAGTAAAATACAATCATGTCTGTAAAAATGCTCGATTCGTGTTCCTTAGCTTGTTAAATTCTAAACTTCGGTGCTAAAATTACATCCATCACTTTAAAAATGGTTAAATCGTATACAATGCGCTATAATTAAGAAAGAATAACTGCCTGGTGGCAACACGTCAACATAATGACGTCATTATAGATAAGATCTAATTTTTAATGATGTAATGAGTGCGTGTGTCTCATTTGGAGTGTTGGCGGTAAGCTGTGCAGATGTCGCTCCGTGAGTTCTAATTTTGTTAACTATTTTCAGTGTGAATATAAGAATTATATGGAATGATTCTAAATATTCATACTTAGAAGCTTCAACTAAGTTCGGTTTCATCGAAATATTCGTGTTGTAAATATTTGCATCGGTAAAAACACCATTGGTAGTTCAAACAGTCGATTCGTATTTAGAAAATTCTAAAACCGTAGTGTACAACTGTAGAAATCTATTTTAAAAGCTGTGGAAACATATATTTTTTCAAAAAAAAAAAAAAAAAAAATGTACGCCATACAATTTATGTCTACCAATGAAATACAACTATTTCGGACATTTTTAAAAATTTAAAGAGTTTAAAAGTTAGTGCGATAAAATCTCACACAATACTTACACGTTTCAGGTTTAGTAGGTTTTAATACTGGGTGTTGAAATCTAGGTACATGTATGTGCAAAATGGCCTATTCCTATTCAATAGATTTTAAAATGTGTTGGTGTTCTGTAAAAATAATCGAAACTGTACACTCACTTCTAAGTTCTATAATGGTAGTAAAAATTATACCCTTCACTGTTAAAATGGTCAAATGATATTCACTGGCTTTTATTTTATTTAAACTTAAAGCTAAAGTTTTGTGGGTGAAAATATTCGATTCGTTAGCTTGTTAAATTCTAAACTTCGATATTTCAATTACATCCACCACTTTAAAAATGGCCAAATCATATTCAATGCACAATATAATTAAAATGATGTATTTCAGATTATGTGTACCAAATCAGACCCCTGAAGTATCCAGTTACTAGAAATATATTATTAGAAAAAATAGGTGGCAACACCTCATAATGCTGACGTCATTATAGATAAGATCTAATTCTTAATAGCGTAATGAGAGTGTGTCAATCATTTGGAGTTTAGCCAGCAGCTAGTGAAGACGTTGGATGTGAGTTCTAAGTTTCATTATTATTTTTATAAAAAGAAAAAAAAATCATTTCGTTATTATAATAGTCGTATATGCTGTTAGATTTATTTAATTGAAAAGAAAATTTAAAAAAAAAATGTACAAGGTTTGAGGCGGTGCGAAGACACCGGGTGGATGGTGGGCTTAAACCTAAAAAAAAAAATATTTGTTACTATCAATGTATATTATTTAACAAGTTTCTGGTATTATAATTTTTAATGTATGTTTTGTTTTTCAGCTGTGAGAGTCATGGTAAGTTTAAAAAGTAAGTTTTTTAATGATGTGTATTAATCACGTTTCTTTCAGGAATGAGTTTGCGAAAAATTTATGGGCCACCGTAAAAAAATAGTCAATTCGTGTTTAGTAGCATGTAAAATTTTAAAAAGGATGTAAAAAAATCATGCATAGTACTTTTACTATATTCCCAGTAAATCATCGCAGAACTCCATGAATGCATTCTTGTTAGCTGAAAAAATTGTCGAAACGTGTTCAGCGAGTAGTATAACCTATTCCTAAAATATCACAGGCTTTTAAAACATAAATCTTGGCTGATACACCTCTTCTAAAAGGGTTAAATCCTGTACCCAACTTGTGGTAAAAATTTATAACATTAAACATGCGATATTCTAGTTCACTATGGAGACCCCCATTCCTTCATTCAATGGCTTACCACAAAAATCATTTCATTAAAATTAATAAAATTCAATAACATACACCCCGTCCTTAAAAATCACTGACGAATGATCAATGTAAAAAAAAAAAAAAATAGCTTCATTCATTAAAACATGTATGAGTGTGAAGCTAAAATTATTAAGTCCTCGTCCGACTACCTAATTAAAAGAACACAAAAACCGCATTCTGAAATTAATTCTATTATTATTCGTCGCATGTATTTCATTCAAGTGCCAATAGATGGCGCCATCACCGTCGTCTAAACTTTCGTAAATGTCTTCAAGCATTTTCCAAAACATTTCATAAAAACAATAATTACCCAATCATTAAAAAATAATCCCCCTTATTAAAATTCAATTATGACTGTATTCCATTTTTTTTTTCATAATATATTTTATTCATTTATTAAAAATTAATTAAAATCTTAATTCACTCGAACCATCCCCTCGTAGAAATTCAGAAAATATTCTAAGTACCCAACTCCTTTCGCAGGGAAGACATCATTCATTATTTCATTCAAGTGTCAATAGATGGTGGCATCATCGTCGTAAATGTCTTCAAGCATTTACCGAAACATTTCATAAAAACAATAATTACCCAATCATTAAAAAATAATCCCCTTATTGAAATTCAATTATGAGCATATTCCATTTTTTTTTTCATAATATATTTTATCCATTTATTAAAAATTAATTAAAATCTTAATTCATTCGCGCTCATTAAATCCAATCGTAAAAGTTCAGAAAATATTCTAAGTCCCCAACTCCTTTCGCAGGGAAGATATCATTCATTCACCGTTTGCTTACAAGTCTCAAACTGTATACTGGATAAAGCACTGTCCTACGGTGCATGGGGTCTCCAGCTCAGTCCGGAACCAATTCTTTCCTTTTAGCCAACACAGTTCTCAAACCTACCCATAGAGGGCGCCACCGAAATTTCCAAGATGGCCGCCAAGTTCTTCTTCAACCCCACTGTCTGTGTCAGTACATGACGTCATCCGATAATCGTATCGGGTGAGTCATCCGATAAGATAAGCCGATGACGTCATCGGGGATGACGTCAGCTCGGATCCGCAGATCCGGATTGTCAGTGAACCGCTACTTCTTTACTACTATCATGTTGTAAAAATATAACAATTAATTTAAAATACAAAATATTCAAGACTATTAAAATCCCAGTCTGAGAGGATCAAAACTAATGTTTGAAATACAATCAGAGTGTCTGTATTTTTAAATATAGACTCAAGACCTATTGGCTACTCCATCGCCATATATATACTAATGTTTGAAATCATTTAACTCATGGTCAATTATTACTGTAAAAACTATATATTCAAGACTATTGAAATCCATGTTATTATTATGAAAATCCTTTTCTGGATACCAAAACCTATTGGCTTCTTTATCACCATAAAAATCCTAATGTTTGAATTTACTGCACTTGTGATAGTTTAATGCTCAAAAATCGATATATTCAAGTCCAAAAACAACATTTTGACCCATCAGGTACACACAAATTAAACACAGTAATCACTAAACAGTACTTACAACCATTGGTCGTTCAATGCCATATAGCTGTTTAACTGACTTCAATCTCTCCTGCTTGTATCAAGTTTATGGCGATTTTCGAATCAATTTCACATATTTTATATTGTTTGATCCTCTTAGTGCCCTACGAATGGTGCTGCTTGAGACAGGCTTACTTAATTGTTTCTAAATACGACAATCCGTAAGATAATACTATATTGTAAAATGTTTGTTGCAGAATGTAAATTGTGGAATGATAATCCTAAATTGCAGAATGTTACCAGTAGAATGTTTTTTGGTCTTTCTAGCTGTTTTTACTTTCCTTATATACATAATGTATAAGGAAAGTATTGTGACGGGGTCGAAAATTCGACGAAAGTTCGACGGGGGTTCGTTTTCGACGGGAGAGCAAGTTTTAAGCATCTCTGATCACGAATCAAATCTTTTTGAGGTGATGTCTGTGTGTGTGTGTGTGTGTGTGTGTGTGTGTGTGTGTGAAAGTATGTGTCAGTTAGTCTGTGGAGATGATATCTCATGAACGAATGGAGCAATTCGAATGAAATTTGGTACAAAAATGACAATTCGTGAATATTGGAAGCCTATTATCGAATGTTCAGAACCCCCTAAATTTTCGAGTGAAATTTTGAAAAAATCATCAAAAAATCAAAAGTTTTAATAAAGTTGCGCAAATAGACATTTCTGATATAATTTTTCCTTAGAAAACGATTGACATAAACTTTAGAACGCTAGCATGAACTGTTCTCGAGATATTGCACATTTTAAAAATAAATTTATCAAAAAAATCCATAAATTGAAAAAAATATATTGACTGTGGAGAAACCTTTTCACTTTTCATATGTAATACCATGCGATAAATTGGGTGACATCATTCTCGTGGATCTAGCTCGTTCCATTCATGAGAAAATATACTTTGAGTAATACTTTTTTATTTGAACACTAATAGTCATTTATCTGCTATAAGAATAACTTATTTCTCCGTTTATAACGCTTGGCGAGATTTTGGCGACGCATTTGGCGACTTTTCTAAATTCTGCCAAATTAACGAAAATCTTGCCAAATGGATAAAAATGACGCTAAATCAATGAAAATGACGACTAATTGACGAACATTCAATATCATGGAAAGAATATGAGTATCTACTATAAGAATAACCTATTTTTTTACTGTAAAAGTAGTAAATTCATTGCATTATATAAGGAAAGTCATACGCTGCCCACATCAGATTTTTTTGACGAATTTCTCGAATGAGTTGCAGTTATGTAACGTGAAAAAACGTTGTCATCAGAAGAAATAATACAACATTAAATCAAAGACAACAAATTCTAGAGTAAAAGGTCGTTTTAATAAAAACCATACCTTATGACATACAAGTATTAAAAAGGCCAGAGCGCTTTCGGGTATCACCATAGCTTTCATCAGTGGCTATATAAAAATTACCGTGCAAACAAGCTTATGTACAGACCAAATCGGCAGACAAAATTTGCAACGGAATAATGATACGATATAATACTAGTATGTTAGTGTGGGACGGCATGAGCGTAAGTGAAACATCGAAGAAATTGCGAAGATGTAAAGCTTGTAGCATGAAGAATGCATGCCCTTCCAAAGAATGAGTAGGAAGACATAAGCACCAATTTTTCTCGTAAAGAACGACATCAGACAACAATTAAATAGACTTTTCTTGAAGAGCACCATTTATTGGACACTAAAAGGGTCAACAAATATAAAATATGTGAAATTGATTCAATAACAGTCACTGACGCATTGGTACACACAGGGGAGTTTGCAATGGGCTAAAAGTTATATGGCATGGAAAGACCAATGATGAGAGTTGCAATTTAATGACAATTTTTTGTTGGTGTTGCTTATCCGGATAGAACTGAGTCAAAATGTTATTGGTGTGATCTACATCATGAAAATTGAGAACTGTGGAGCGAGCAATCTGGATGAGGGTCTGTAATGGCATGGGCCTGCTTTGTCTTGAATGGAAATCAGATATGGAATTCTTATTACACATCTGCCGGCAACGAGATATTTAGTTATAAGGCTAATGGAATCTTTACTGCCATCTATTTTGGATTGCAGTTAATGTGTATACAGGACGTTAACACTCCATTATTTATCAATAATTTCTAGATGATAATTTTTTTGCCTATCCGACATGTGGTAAAAACAAGGTTTGCCTATGAGATAACACTTTCATTCTCAAAGTAAAATGTATAGCTGCTAGGTTCAAATCGAAATATACACAAATCTTGCCACTGCCATTTCAAAGTCCACATTTAAATCTCGTGATGAACGTGTGGGGAATTTTAGCTCCTTATGTATATATCAATCACAGATAATTTTCCAGTGTTGCACAATTGCGAATGCAAATTGTGGAGTTCTGGTGCAACATTGGCTTTACGATTTTCAAAAGTATACTTTGTTAATAGCATCATAAAAATTAATTAAAAACAGAAACTGATTTTAAAGGAATGAAATAGCCCCCTTCTATAAAAAAATATAGACATGGCCACCATATCAGTAAAAGTTTTTTTACTTTTTTTTCTACTGACGCATTTGCCCTGCCTTCATGTCTTGATGGAGTCTGTTTTATGTTTTAAATTTAGATACTTTTAAGTAATTTTTATGCTATTATTAATGATATATTTTTATTACAGACTAGCAAGTATACCCGTTCTTCGCACTTCATGTACATTATAAAGAACCCTAAAATTCAAAATCATGTGCAAATTCCTATAGTATTAATAACATTATTATTCAAAACATTCTATTAAAACATTTAAATTAATGCTCCTAAAAAGGAGTTTAAGAATCTGTTCTCGCTATACAAAATTATCTTCATAGGCAGATCTGAAAAATAAAACATCCTGGTACCGTTTGTAAACAAATTTACAAAAAAATATGAAATTGAATCAGTATATGCGAAAATGAAAAGGCTAAAATTGTATGGGAAGACATACCCGTACTACTTATATTCTCGTAGATTAGAGGATATACCGTGTATTAGTAGAATATTACCCGTACTACAATATATGAGTTTAAATTTTTTGCCAAAATAAAACAGATGAAGTAATACATTGAAAATATTAATAATTCCCGTAATTTTTAAACCTGAAGATTGTAATTTATTTCCAATATATGCCAAAATGAAAGCGTTAAAATTGTATGGCAAAATATAACCGTACTACTTATATTCTTGTAGATTAGAAAATAAAACCATGTATTAGTAGAAGATTACCCATACTACATTTTTTCCAAAATAAAACAGATGACGTAATAAATTGGAAATATCATTAATCTCCGTAATCGCCAAACCTAAAGGCCGTAATTGCTATAATCCTGTAAAAAATGCAATTTCGATTTATTCTATATACATTTCTTTATTATTTAGATCAGAAAATATTTAATAATAATCGTCTGCCGCATAAGTACATTAGATTTAAATCTGTTGCTAAGCGATATGATATAATTTTTTTAAATAAATTTGCGGAAAATATCGTCTGCATAATGCTAAGTCTATGGAAGATTTAACTATGCGTTTTTATAGATAACCCCTGGTCCTAGAAACTCGAAATGTGGCCTAAATTTTAAGTGGAGTTATTCCAAAGCTACCCACAAAATTTCACGAAATTCGATGCAGCCGTTCTCTCGCGATGAAGAGACAAACATACATACAGAAAGACTGACATATTTTCAATTACGGCCTTTAAACCAAAAGGCCGTAATTGATTCCAATATATGTCAATATATATAGAAATATATGCCAATATACCTGTACTACTTATATTCTCATAGATTAGATGATATACCCGTACATTCTTAGAAGATTACTCGTACAACGTACAATATATGAGTTTAAACAATTTTTGTCATAATAGAACAATGGCATAATAACTTTAAAATATCAATAATCACCGAAAATATCAATAATAATAATGTTTAAACCTGAAGACCGTAATTGATATTATCCAGTCAAAAATGTCAATGAAATTTATTTTATATACACACCTTTATTATTCAAATCGGAAAAGATTAAAAAATCGTATGCCGAAAAACACATTGGATTTATATCCGTTGCTGAACGACATGATATCATTTGCTTCAAATAAATTGATGGAAATCATATCGTCTGAATAATGCTATCTCCATGGAAGATTTGGAGACACTTTCGTCAATTAAGCGATAATTTAAAAAATCGCCAAATAATTTCCAAGTGGGCGGTAGAACTTAACTGATAGTCCCATTTTGCGACAAGTTGACAAAACATCATCACAATTCTATTCCCTAACAAAACACAATTAATTTCATTTATTATGCGCAATTTTATCAGTTTCATGATATTTTTATGGATTTACAAACATTTTTATCAATTTGGTGATATTTTAAAAATTCGCTAAATGTGTTACTAAGTAGGATGGATGGACCGACCGACAAATGCTATCGAAATACCATTTCAGTACTCTCTTCTAAAAAATAAATTTAATTTCGTTGATTTGCGTCGTTTTTATCAATTTGGCGACATTTCCGTCAATTTGACAAAGTTTGAGAAAAGTTGCCAAGTTAGTGATATTCCATCAAATTTGTAGTTCTGAATTTGTAGATCTGAAGAATAAAACATCCTGATCCCGTTTGTATATACTAAATGAAAACTCTAAAATTGTATTAGAAGATATACCCGTTCTACTCTTTTTCTGTTTCAACAATCGGATAAATGAATTTATTGGGTAAACACAATATATGAGTTTATTAGCTAAACACAATATATAAGCCTAAAAATTCTTTGCCAAAATAAATGAAAGTGATGTACGCAGTCCGCAATTAATGTAATTAAAAGAAAAATCAAACCGTTATTTTTTAAAATATAGTTTTATATCCATTTATTTATTATTCAAATCGAAAAATTAATAATTAAAATTAACAGACAGATTTAATTTAATTGCGTTTATGAGCAACATGATATAAGATAGAATCTTCCTCATAAATTGCAAAATTAAATAACCATTTTGATTTCTTTATCCTTTTCATTGTTGAGTAAAAGATTGTGAAAAATAAACCATGGAGATAGATTTTCCATTTAATTTCATGTTTCAAACAATTCATGTTTTCAGAAAGTGACTAATTAGCGCAAAAAATATCCCACTAAACTCAAATATAAAGTTTTAATTCAGTTTGACGGTTTGAACAAACGATTTTCATCATTTCCGTTTGGATAAACCACGGAGTTAGAGAGTAGAACTCCTAGGAAAAAGTTTCATTTTTCATTAATATCTCGACAACTCCTGGTCTTAGAAACTCGAAACTTAGACAAAATTTATGGGGGGCTATTTTAAGGCTATCCACAAAATTTCATTAAATTCGGTTTAACCGTTCTCCCGTGATGATGAGACAAACAAAAGTTTTGTTTTTTACTATTCGTTTGTCGTTACTATTTTGTTTTTTACTTCTCGAGAACCACTGGTTGTAAAAACTCCAACCATGAACTAAATTTTAAGTGGGGCTATTTTAGGCTACCCACAAAATTTCATCAAATTCGGTTCAGCCGTTCTCCGTGATGATGGGACAAACAGACAGACAGGCAGACAGACAGACAGATGGACAGATTTTCAATTTTATTTATATAGATAAAACCTTATTGTCTGAGCTTTAAAATTTCCTAGCTTAAAATTACATTATTATTCCAAAATTTTCCGAAAAATATGTGGTTGTTCCACTTCTCCGCGAACCTGTCAAAATGAAAACGGAAATGTCGGCACTTTACATGAATGTTGTAATACCAGTTGCTACATTACCGCAATTAAAGGCCTGCCTCTGAAAACCTCATTACCCTTCGTTTCAAAATTGAAATTTTCGTTCGGAGGATCTGAAAGTTCTAAACTGTAATGATATGACCAAAGCCGAACTTAATCGTAAAGTTATTGGTTTTCAATTAATTTGAAAGGAGATCGCTATTCCGTTATGCTTTTGGCAGCGCCCCCTCCTTCTGCCCTCGTTCGAAACATATTAAGAAGGAAACAGGTGAGCAACGTTCGTTTAATTCTTTAAGGCGATCGTCTCTACAGGTGCCTGCGGATGCTGTAAGCAAAATTAAAGCTTTGAATTCTAAATTCAATAGTTTATTTTCAAATTATTTTGCAATTAAATGCGTTATTAGTTGTGATATTTATCTGCAGTGGCCAAACTTTATATTTCTAGGCATGTTAAACGCAGTTTTGTATTTCTGAAAAGTCAGTGGCAATATATCGTGTGGTTCGGATGGTCGTGTGATTATGATGCATGTTTGGCGAGGATTTTTATTGGATTTAGAAATATTATTAATACCTGATGTCTTCTGAAATGTATTTGATGTCTTTGTACGTCTTCTTAAATGATTAAAATGTAAAACATAAAGGAGTTTTAGTTATAAAAAATCTGATGTGGGCAACGCATGACTTTCCTTATATAATGCAATGAATTAACTACTTTTAGAGTTAAAAAAATGTTATTTTTATAATAGATACTTATATTCTTTCCAAGATATTAAATTTTCTTTAATTTGTCGTCATTTTCATTGATTTAGCGTCATTTTTATCCATTTGGCGAGATTTTCGTTAATTTCCTAACATTTAAAAATATCGACAAAGTTGGCGACATTCCGCTAAATTCGTCTCAAAATCTCGCCAAGCGTTATGGACGGTGAAATAAGTTATTCTTACAGCAGATAAATGACTATTGGCGTTCAATACTTTTGGCGTTCAATGACTATTGGTTTCCCAATACTTTCCTTATACATAATGTATATAGGGAAAGTAAAAATGGTTTTATAAGAATTACTGTCCGAAAATTCACATCAACGATGAGATAAAAGCATTCTCAATTTTTATACAACTTCGTTTAGTAACAAACAAGGCTTACAGTACATTAATCTGCAGCACATAAATAAACAAGAAAGATCAATCATGCTTAAAGCATTGATTATGAAACACTTTCCAACTTCAATGCAATTTTATTTAAAAAAGTCGAAAATGCAATACATTTCTCGGTAATATTTTAAAACTTATCACAATACTACATTAATTTATTATATTTGAAAACTTAAACGTTCATTGAAGAAAATGAACTTCATTCAAATGACGGCATTGAAATATAAATTGCCTGGTTTAAATATCTCTAAAATGTGATACATTCCACGGTAATATTTTTAAAACTGTCATAATACTACGATAATTTATTATATTTGAAAACTTCATCGAAAACAACTGAAATTAATTCAAATGACGTCATAGAAAAAATAACACGCCTGGATCTTTCTATAAAAACAGGATTTCATTCATAACTTTCTCCCATTCATTTCATTCATCACAATACTATAAGAATTTCTTTTAATTAAAAATTAAGACCATGGAGCTACAAGAAATAAAACTCTTTGCTTAAAACTTCATCGAAAAGAATCGTCCTTCTCTTCATAAAATCAATGAATATTTCATTCATATCAGCCATGCAGACTCCATGGACTAAATTATTTTGTGTTAACAGCAATTCTAATACAACTCATTCTACATATTTTGCTGTTTACATTTTACATAAGTGAAAAATGGGCTTCGTTTTAGAAATAATCACGTTTGGATAATCATTTAAACTCAAAAATATTGTATTTGTATTGTTTAAGTATGTAGATGCACAGAATTTAAGCAAAAATAAAGTAGTTTTAGGACCGATACAACACTCAATATGAATTGAAAAGAACTTAAAAAATTCGCGATTTTGAAACAAGATGGATGCCATATATCAATTTGAAGTGGGTCATGTGATCGTTTCATATCATGGTCACGTGATCGTTTCATATAAGAGGTGTAATTATTATTTTAATTTTTATTTAAAGAACTACTGAATATATTTCGCTGAATTTTTTTTTATATATTTTATGGAACAATTTAAATATTACCCAAAATTTTCGAAGCAATTTGTGAATTTTAAATCCGCTTAAAAATGTTTGAAAAATTAGGTCCCATAGGGCTCAATGTATTTCATGTTTTCAACCCGGGTTCAATCCAATACTAATTGGTTGATCTTATTCATTTATATTCCCATAGGTCCTACAGACCGTCTGAACAACATACTAAAATTTCATTTTGATTAAGTCATTTTTACGGCAGTTATCGTGCTAGCGGACGGACAGACAGACAGAATGAACAAAGTCATAAACACTTTTCAACTTTGTTGTAAAGTGTTAAAAAAATAATTAACAAATTAAAAAATAAAATAAAATAAAAATAAATTATCTTAAGTTTTTGTGAATTTCGGACCATGTATCTCAGTAATGAGGGCTTATCACGAGCCATATTTAGTATCTGCCCGTGTTCAGCAACAGACTCCTCCTGTGGCACATTTATATACACTACATATCTGAATGTCAAAAAATCCGCTCACTCTTCAGAAAAATCATTGGAGGACATTACAGACATGCAGATAGACAATTCGCGTTCAATCCTAAAGCAAGAATTTAAGTGACTTCGATCACTCAATTCAATTGTCAAAATACAGGGATTTAATTTTGTTTTTCTCACTTTAATCATAGTTTTCTCCAAAAATTTTGTTTTTATATAAAATTAAGTGTTTGTTTGACGCACACATACGCATATTATGAAGGGAGGAAGATTTCAATCATATAATATTTTTCACGGGTTAATTCTCCAATTAAAAGTTTTCTAACACATTCGCAGAAATATCGCTTGTCCTTGCTTATAACTTCTGTAGAATCTATAGTAAATTATATCAGATTTGCAAATTTCAGAAAATTTTTTATGAATAAAATAGCACTCATAACTTTAAGGAATGCTTTCTTATCTTGAAATCAAGATGTGTATTGATACCCTAGAGAAAGGGCCATCAGATAGAGCATTAAAGAAAGAAATATTGTTTCTTCAAACCTTTATTATATTGCTTTACATTTATTACAAAAATCTGATGTGGGCAGCACATGACTTTCCTAATATAATGCAATGAATTTACTATTTTACAGCTAAAAAATGTTATTCTTATAGCAGATACTTATATTCTTTCCAAGATAATGAATTTTCTTCAATTAGTCGTCATTTTCATTGATTTAGCGTCATTTTTATCCATTTGGCGAGATTTTCGTTAATATGGCATCATTTTAAAAATTCGCCAAGTTGGCGACATTTCGCTAAATCCGTCGCCAAAATCTCGCCAAGCGTTATGAACAGAGAAATAAGTTGTTCTTACAGCAGATAAATGACTATTGGCGTTCAAATACAAAATAATTACTCAAAGTATATTTTCTCATGAAAGGAACAAGCTAGATCCACAAGAATGATATCACCAAAATTTATCGCATGATATTAGATATGTAAAATGAACATGTTTCTCAACAGTTAATGTTTTCTTTTAATTTATAGGATTTTTTGATAAATTTATTTGAAAAATGTGCAATATCTCGAGAACGGTTCATGCTAGCGTTCTAAAGTTTATGTCAATCGTTTTCTAAGGAAAAATTACATAAGAAATGTCTATTTGCGTAACTTTATTAAAGATTTTGATTTTTTGATGATTTTTTCAAAATTTCACTCTAAAATTTAGAGGGGTTCTGAACATTCGATTGTATTTAAAAACAATAGGCTTCCAGTATTTATGGATTGTGATTTTTGTACCAAATTTAATTCGAATCGCTCCATTCGTTCTTGAGATATCGTTTCCACACACACACACACACACACACACACACGCACACACACAGACATCACTTCAAAAATGTTCGATTCGTGATCAGGGGTGTTTGAAACGTGCTCTCCCGTCGAAAACTCGAATTCGAATTTTCGAACCCGTCACAATACTTTCCTTATACATTATGTATATAAGGAAAGTAAAAATATGTAAACAGCCTCTGTATACACACTCTTGTTAAAATTATCGAAAAGTAATAAAATATTAGGTTTTAAAGCTCAATTTCGTTTAAAAAATTTCATCCGAAACTCGTCAAATTTAAAACAAAGTCGACAAACAATTTTTCAATGCATGTCGCTACATTACCGCAATTAAGGGCTTCCCTCTGAATATCTCATTAGACTTCATTTCAAAATTGAAATTTTTGTCCGCGGATACGCAATGATATGGCCAAACCTGAAGGTAATCGGAAAGTTATTGGTTTTCAATTAATCTGGAAGGGAACAGCGATTTCGTTATGATTTGGGCAGCACCCCCCTTCCTTCAATACCCTTTCGAAGCATATTGCGAAGGAAATAGGTATGTAACGCTCGTTTAGTTCTTTATTTAACCATGCTTGCGTCTCGATACCGGTACCTGAGGGTGTTGTAAGTGAAATTAAAGCTTTGAATTGTAAATTTCAGAGTTCAGTTTTGATTTATTTTGTGATGGAATGCGTTATTGGTTACGATATTTATCTAAAGTTGCTAAATGTAATATTGCTCGACAGGTTAAATGCAGTTTTATCTTTTAGATGTCTGGAAATATATCGTGCAGTTGGGATATTTAATTATTACGATATGTTTGACTTTAGATATTGCGTTTAGAAACGTTCCTAATTATTGGAATGGTTTGTCATTTAAAGTAATTCAGTTTTGATGAAATTCAGAGCAACTTTTATTATAAATATACAATATGAAGGAGTAATGATCTGTATAACGGATTGAGTCAGTATTTTTCATGCACTGAATTTCTTTAATTTTATTAACACTTAAAAACATGGTTGAAAGGTGTTTATTACTTTGTTCATTGCGTCTGTCTGTCTGTCTGTCTGTCCGTTAGCACGATAACTGCCATAAAAATGACTTTATTAAAATGAAATTTTAGTATGTTGTTCAGACGGTCTGTGGGACTTATGGGAATATAGATGAATAATATCACTCAATTAGATTTGGATTGAACCCGGGTTGAAAAAATGAAATACATTGAACCCTATGGAACCTAACTTTTCAAATTTCTTAAGCAATTTTAAATTCACAAATTGCTTCCAAAGTTTTAGGAAATATTCAAATTATCCCATAAAATATATAAAAAAAATTTCAGCAAAATATATTCAATAGTTTCTTAGATAAAAATTAAAATAATAATTACACCCTTTATATGAAGAAATCACGTGACCCACTTCAAAATAAAATATGGCATCCATCTTGAGTAAAAATCGTGATTTTTAAAGTTCTTTTTAATTCATATTGAGTGTTGTATCCGTCTTAAAACCACTTTATTTTTGCTTAAATTCTGTGCATCTATATACTGAAACAACGCAATTACAATATATTTGAGTTTAAATGATCCTCCAAATTTGATTATTTCTACAACGAAGCCTATTTTTCACTTATGTAAAATGTAAACAGCAAAATATGTAGAATGAGTTGTATTAGAATTGCTGTATTTCTTTAACACAAAATTATTTAGCTCATGGAGTCTGTATAGCTGATATGAATGAAATATTCATTGATTTTACAAAGAGAAGGGCGATTTTTTTCGATGAAGTTTTAAGCATAGAGTTTAATTACTTGTAGCTCCATGGTCTTAATTTTTAAATAAAATAAATTATTACAGTATTGTGATGACTGAAATGAATGGGAAAATGTTATGAATGAAATGCTGTTTTTATAGAGAGATCCAGGCGTGTTATTTTTTCTATGACGTCATTTGAATGAATTTCAGTTGATTTCGATGAAGTTTTCAAATATAATAAATTATTGTAGCATTATGATAATTTAAAAAATATTACCGAGGAATGTATCACATTTTAGAGATGTTTAAACCAGGCAATTTATATTTCAATCAAGAGAAAAGAGAGTGAAGTGTAAAGGGTCATCTGAAACGTCTTTTGCTTTGACGTTTTTCTGGAAAATGGCCGCAGGTAATTTTCGGCTCCGGGAGTGTTTCCTATGGAGTAAAAGTCGACGCTAACCGGGAACTGGGGTCACTATCCCCTTAGGCCTTCTCGATTTTCCCTATTGGCTTGTTTCCTCTCCTTTATGATATTTTAATTGTAGACTTTTTTTATTCTATAATACTCGACATTAATGAGCAGCATTGACGTTTTTATGACATACACACACACACACACACATACACACACATATATACATATATAAATATATATATACATATATATATATATATATATATATATATATATATATATATATATATATATATATATCGGTATTTATTTTCGTATACTACTCCCTCCCGCATTAAGGAGTTTTTTGGTGCATTAATCCAGTCCCTAAAAGAATATAGTATTAATGCTAAAAAATTATACTGCCAGTCTTTTTGAGGTCTTATTTAAATGAATACAACTGTCCTCCAACGTTTTATTAAAAGTATTTGCTATAGAAGACACAAGATAAATACAATTAAGTACAAGTAAAACACACAGTAAAATGCGCATACCTTCAAAATAAAACACGACTAGAATAAGGCCAGAAATAAAAAAATTTAAAAAGTCCAAATCGCGATGCTACAAATGTACAGATCGTGATGCGAATATCGCCTGTCGGTATCCCCGGTTTATGAGCAACGAAACGTTCTTTTGTAGATGTTTACATTTATAATGGCCAAGTTTTTATTGGTCAGTTCCCTTAATGAGGCCGCTGATGAAAGTTTCAACGCTGCCAGAATAATTCCGGACTGCTCCATCAAATGAAATGTGGTTGTTGAGACGAAAAGGAGCTGCTAAACCGAACCCGTGCAAAGGGGCGGCCACAGAGAGTGATGGCATCATTTGTTGGTTTTATTGCTCTTTTCAACAACTTTGTAGTTTCTTTGTTTTAAATTTGCGAGGAGTTAATAGGAGTTTTAGAACCTCGTGAGGAATGAGGAGAATTTCTATTGAATAGTATGAGTTTTTGAAGTAATTTCTGGGAAAGTTTGGAATGCGAGCAGCAAAAAAAAAAAATCTGATGTGGGCAACACATGACTTTCCTTATATAATGCAATGAATTTACTACTTTTACAGTTATAAAAAAATGTTATTCTTATAGTAGATACTTATATTCTTTCCAAGATATTGAATTTTCTTCAATTAGTCGTCATTTTAATTGATTTAGCGTCATTTTTATCAATTTGGCGAGATTTTTCTTAATTTGGCAACAATTAAAAATGTCGCCAAGTTGGCGACATTCCACCAAATTCGTCGCCAAAATCTCGCCAAGCGTTATGGACGGAGAAATAAGTTATTCTTACAGCATATAAATGAGTATTGGCATTCAAATACAAAAGTATTACTCAAAGTATCTTTTTTCATGAATGGAACGAGCTAGATCCACGAGAAGGATGTCACCCAATTTATCGCATGGTATTACATATGAAAAGTGAACATGTTTCTCAATAGGAAATATTTTTTTTTATTTTATATAACTTTTTGATAATTTTTTTGAAAAACGTGCAATATCTCGAGAACGTTTCATGTTAGCGTTCTAAAATTTATGTCAATCGTTTTCTAATGAAAAATTACATAAGAAATGTCTATTTGCGTAACTTTGATAGCGGTTTCGATTTTTTGACGATTTTTTCAAAATTTCACTCGAAAATTTAGGGAGATTCTGAACATTCGATTGCGTATAAAAACAATAGGCTTCCAGTGTTTACGGATTGTGATTTTTGTACCAAATTTCGTTCGAATCGATAGGTCCATTCGTTCGTCAGTTATCGTCTCCACAGACTCGCTGACACACACACACACACACACAGACATCACTTCAAAAGTGTTTGATTCGTGATCGGGGATGTTTGAAACGTGTTCTCCCGTCGAAAACTCGAATTCGAATTTTCGACCCTGTCACAATACTTTCCTTATACATTATGTATATAAGGAAAGTAATAACATAGCAGAAATGTAATTCAAATGTACAATTATATTACACTGTTAATGGTTTCTAGAGATTTCTTTATTTATAAAGTTCCGTTTAGCCAGTCATTACCTATTAGGAAATACAATGATTTCCTACCCAAGAATTCACTTAGCAACAGGTTTTTTAGAGTGTCAAACACATTCTTTCTATAGGGTGTATACAGGGCGTCTGAAAATGATTGAAAAGCGCTTTAATTCTTTACCTGTTGGAGATAAGTGGGCAACGTAAATTGTAAAAATGTTGAAAGTAAGGTAGGAAATAAGACTGCGTTAATAAAATGGTCCTCCCATTCATTTTCAAAAAGTTACACTTTTTAAATTTTTATGCGACCCCCTTAGACAAATTGGGTCAATCAGAAAGTTTTAGTTTTAATGCAAAAAGATCATTAAAAAACCCCGCATATCTGTATCTTTAAAATTGAGCGAGTTATATTTAATTGAAAATTGAACATTGTGAATGGGGACCGTATATCAAATTAGAAATGTAAATTTGTGACATATCACAAAAAAGATAAAACTGGATAATAATACATAGGATACCCAACCGCGTAGTGAGTACCACTGCTTTATATGATCTCTGTTTGTGTAATGTTTTATTTAGATGCATTTGTGATAAAATATTTTGATTTAACGTATTTTTGATCTAAACAATTTCCATCCTCAATTTATTTATGATCCCTATTTTCACTGCTGGAACAGCCTTTCACATGGTATGGAATAGTGGCATAAGTCCGATTTTTGCCTTTATCATAATTCGGTTGATTTTAAAGATACAGATATGCGGTTTTTTTAATGATCTTGTTGCGTTAAAAATAAAAATTTTCTGATTGACTTAATTTGTCTAAGGGAGTCGTATAATAGTTTAAGAAGTGTAACTTTTGGAAAAATAATGTTAGAACTATTTCATTAACGTAGTATTATTTCCTACCTTACTTTCAATATTTTTGCAATTTACATTGGCCACTTATCTCCAACAGGTAAAGAATTAAAGCGCCTTCAATCTTTTTGGGACACCCTGTATACTTTCGTAAATTTAACTAGACCTACATTACCTATAGAATATGTAAATGGGGAAATATTGTGATGGGATCAAAAACAGAATTCTCGGATATTGGCGGATTTGCACGTTTTAGTCTTCTTTGAACAGGAATTAATCACTTTTGCAATGACATGTGCTTGTGTCTGTGAGATTGTGGTCGCGATATCTTTCGATAAAATTGAGCAAATTGAATTAAATTTAGTACAACTATTTTAATTGCTGAGGCCTATTGATTTTAAGAGTACGTGGATCAAGGGAAAGCCAATTTAAAAAAAAATTTAAATTGGAAAGCGTGATTACATTTTAACTAAAATATTTTACCAGACTAAAATACAGCTACTAAAATATTTTACCGGAGATTTTTTATTTAAAAGTGAATGTTATCATTTATTGGATTGAGCATATGCATTTTCCTAGAGATATTTTACGTGTTTGACCTTAAACGGGAAAAATCATAATAAATAATACTCCCTAATATCAAATTAGTGTATTCTTTGTAAATCCCAGAAATAAATGGATACCATTGTCCAGAAATTATCACTAACCATTTCAAAGATATATAATTTTTTATAAAACAAGACCAGAAATAAAAATTTTGGAAAGCCAAGTCGAAATAATCATAACGTCACAAATGCACAAAAGATCTTGTTGAGAATACTGCCAGTTGGATCCTCAGTTTATGAGCAACAAGAGATGCTTACATTTATAATAGCAAAATTTTTTATTGGCCAGTTCCTTTAATGAGGCAGCTGTTGAAAGTTTCAACGCTACCGGAATAATACCGTGCTGCTTCATCAAGGGAAGGGTTGTTATTGAAAGGAAAGAGGGCTGTTAAACTAAATTCGTGCAATAGCGGACAGCCAGAGAGCGTGTGAGAGCCATTCGTGGGTTTTATTGCTCTTTTTAACAACATTACAGTTTCATTGTTTTAAATTTGCGAGGAGTTAATAGGTGTTTTAGCATCTTATTGGGGATGAGGAAAATTTTTGTTAAATATCATGAGTTTCTGACAGTAATATGTGATAAAGTTTTGAAAATGACCAAGAATATTATAGCAGATATGTAATTCTAATGTAAAGTTCCATTAAACATTTTCTTGAGATTTCTTTATCGATAAAAAAAAGTTCGATAAAGAAAGGTGTGTTTTTTAATTTTTATTATTATTATTACTTTCCCTGCAATACATGGTAATGGATAGAGAAAGTATTGGAATCATACCGAAAACCACAACTCGAGTTTTTGACGGATCTATACGTTTCGAGACCTCTAGAATACGAAAAAACTATTTTGAGCATGACGTCTCTGTGTGTGTGTCTGTCTGTGTGCCTATCTGTGTGCTTGTCTTGTGTCCGTGAATTTATCGCATGGTATTACATATGAAAAGTGAACATGTTTCTCAATAGGAAATTTTATTTTTTATTTTAAATGACTTTTTGATAATTTTTTTAAAAAATGTACAATATCTCGAGAACGGTTCACATTAGCGTTCTAAAATTTATGTCAATCGTTTTCTAATGAAAAATTACATAAGAAATGTCTATTTGCGTGACTTTATTAGTGGTTTTGATTTTTTGACGATTTTTTTCAAAATTTCATTCGAAAATTTAAGGGAGGTTTGAACATTCGATTGCGTATAAAAACAATAGGCTTCCAGTGTTTATGGATTGTGATTTTTGTACCAAATTTGGTTCGTTCGTCAGTTATCGTCTCCACAGACTCACTGACACACACACACACACACACACACACACATACTTTCACACACACACACACACACACACACACACATACACACAGACATCACTTCAAAAATGTTTGATTCGTGATCAGGGAGGCTTGAAACGTGCTCTCCCGTCGAGAACTCGAATTCGAATTTTCGACCTCATCACAATATTTTCCTTATACATTATGTATATAAGGAAAGTAAAAACAAATATTTCCTATTGAGGAACATGTTCACTTTTCATATGTAATACCATGCGATAAATTGGGGGACATCATTCTCGTGGATCTAGCTCGTTCCATTCATGAAAAAAGATACTTTAAGTAATACTTATGTATATGAACGCCAATAGTCATTTATCTGCTGTAAGAATAACTTATTTCCTCGTCCATAACGCTTGGCAAGATTTTGGAGACGAATTTGGCAGAATGTCGCCAACTTGGCAACTTTTAGAAATGTTGCCAAATTAACGAAAATCTCGTCAAATGGATAAAAATGACGCTAAATCAATGAAAATGAATATTAGTATCTACTATAAGAAAAACCTATTTTTTTTACTGTGAAAGTAGTAAATTCATTACATTATATAAGGAAAATCATGTGTTGCCCACATCAGATTTTTTTTATACAGTTTCGTAGTTTCTTTGTTTTAAATTAAAGGGGAGTTAATAGGAGTTTCAGATCTCAAGGAAGAATAATAATTTCAATTGAATCTATAATAATACAGGGAGATGTCTGTCTGTTCGTTTGTGTGTTTGTCTGTTTAGACAACGGGGGTGTTGCTATTGCATGGAGTGGAGTCATCGTTATTGCATGTATTGCATCCAGATTTCATAAGCACACGTAGCGGACGTATCTATCGTTAGTTGCGGATGTTTAAAGATACCTGCTAAAAAATCACCAATTAATAAGTGAGGGATAAAGCAGTTTAGTAATACGTTCTACAATTGACACTCTGACATTTGACTCTCCTTGCAAATGAATGTACTTCATTATATTCCATTTTAACAAAACTAAAACTACCGCAACAATATATATCCCCCCTTAACAAAACAAAATAATATTAAATGTTGGAACAAAATCGTTAAACGCCACAAAATTCTGATCGTATGGTGAATGCTGTCGGTAGGGGATCCCTAGTTTATGAATCATGGAATGTTCTCCCGTTGATGTTTACGTCTATAACAGCCAAATTTTTATTGACCATACCTCTTAATGTGTCCATTGATGAAAGCTTTAATGCTGCCAGAATAATACCAGAGAGCTTCATTAAATGGAATGGGTCTGCAGAGGGGAAATAGAACTGTTAAAATGTGTACTTGAAAAAAAAGACGTAAGAAGAAAGTACGCAAGTCATTTGCTAGTTTCATTATTTTTTTTTTCATCTTAGTATTTCGTTTTAAATTTGAGGGGAGTTTTATATCACTGTGTGGATTGAGGGGAATTTCTATAGAATGCGTTGGTATTTGTTAGCAGCGATTTGGCAGGAAGTACTAACCTTTTGCTTAGGGGTGAGACAGCGTCCATCCCAAACGAAGAACCTCTCAAAAAGACAGGTATTTGACATACCCTATCCCAAACAGTTCGATCCCCTTTGAAAAGAGATATATGGTAGCACAATAACTGCCATAAAAATGACTTTATCAAATTGAAATTATGTTGTTCAGAAGGTCTGCGGGACATATGGGAATATAAATGAATAATATCGTCCAATCAGTTTTGGACTAAACCCAGGTTGATAAAATGAAATACATTGAACCCTATGGGACCTAATGTTTCAAACATTTTTTGAGCGAATTTAAAATTCCCAAATTGCCTCGAAATTTTAAGGAAATATTCAAATTATCCCACAAAATATTAAAAAAAAATGCCAGCTAAATATATTCAGTAGGATTTTAAATAAAAATTAAAATAAAAAAATTACATCCTTTGTTTATACGAGGAGATCACGTGAACAGTACATGGAGAGATCACATGACTTACTTCAAAATAAAATATGGCATCCATCTTGTGTCAAAATCGTGAATTTTTAAAATTATTTTAAACACTTTACAACATAGTTGAAAAGTGTTTATGACTTTGTTCATTCTGTCTGTCTGTCTGTCCGTTAGCAGGATAATTGCCGTAAAAATGACTTTATCAAAATGAAATTTTAGTATATTGTTCAGACGGTTCAGGTATATTGTTCAGTTTGTGGGAAATATGGGAGTATAAATAAATAATATCACCTAATTAGTTTTGGATTGAACCCGGGTTGAAAAAATGAAATGCATTGAACCCTATCGGACTTAATTTTTCAAACATTTTTCAAGCGAATTTAGAATTCACAAATTGCTTTGAAAGATTTAGGAAATATTCAAATTATCCCATAAAAATATATAAAAAAATTTTCAGCAAAATATAACCAGTAGTTTTTAAAATAAAAATTAAAATAATAATTACACTCTTTATATGAAGAGATCACGTGACCATTATATGAAGCGATCACATAACCCACTTCAAAATAAAATATGGCATCAATCTTGAGTGAAAATCATGATTTTTAAAGTTCGTTTTAATTTACGTTTAGTGTTGCATCCGTCCTAAAACAGCTTTATTTTTTCTTAAATTCTGTGCATCTACATTCTGAAATAACGCAAATATAATATATTTGAGTTTAAATGATCATCAAACTTTGATTATTCCTACAAAGAAGCCTAATTTTTACTTATGGAGAATGTAAACACCAAAGGATGTAGGATTAGTTGAATAAGAATTGCTGCATTTTTTTAACACAAAATTATTTAGCTCTAGAGTCTGCAATATAGCTGACGACATGAATGAAACATTCACTGATTTTATATAGAGAAGCAGACGATTTTTTCGGTGAAGTTTTAAGCAGAGTTAAAATACTTTTACCTCCATGGTTTTAAGTTTTTAAATAAAATAAGTTATTGTAATATTGTGATGAATGAAATGAATGGATAAAAGGGTATGAATGAAATGCTGCTTTTATATACAGAGCCAGGCGATTTATATTTCGATGACGTCATTTGAATAAAGTTCATTTGTTTTCGATGAAGTTTTGAAATATAATAAATTATTGTAGTATTGTGATAATTTAAAAATATTACCGCTGAATGTATCGAATTTTAGAGATGTTTAAACCAGGCAATGTATATTTCAATGACGTCATTTGAATAAAGTTCATTTTTTTCGATGAATTTTAAAGCTTTCAAATATAATAAATTAATGTATTATTGTGATAATTATAAAAATATTGCAGAGGGTTGTATCGTATTTTAGAGATGTTTAAATAAAATTGCATCGCAGTTGGAAAGTGCTTCATAATCGATGCTTTATGCATGATTGATATTTCTTGTTAATTACTTTCCTTATATACATAATGTATAAGGAAAGTATTGTGACGGGGTCGAAAATTCGAATTCGAGTTTTTGACGGGAGAGCACGTTTCAAGCATCCCTGATCACGAATCAAACATTTTTGAAGTGATGTATGTGTGTGTGTGTGTGTGTGTGTGTGTGTGTGAAAGTATGTTTGTATGTCTGTGTGTGTGTCAGTGAGTCTGTGGAGACGATAACTGACGAACGAATGGACCGATTCGAACCAAATTTGGTACAAAAATCACAATCCGTAAACACTGGAAGCCTATTGTTTTTATACGCAATCGAATGTTCAGAACCCCCCTAAATTTTCGAATGAAATTTTGAAAAAATCGTCAAAAAATTAAAACCACTAAT
This sequence comes from Amaurobius ferox, assembly GCA_951213105.1. Taxonomy (NCBI): domain Eukaryota; kingdom Metazoa; phylum Arthropoda; class Arachnida; order Araneae; family Amaurobiidae; genus Amaurobius; species Amaurobius ferox. The sequence goes on along the minus strand of OX578148.1, from coordinate 44,889,901 downwards.
AAAGTTACGCAAATAGACATTTCTTATGTAATTTTTCATTAGAAAACGATTGACATAAATTTTAGAACGCTAACGTGAACCGTTCTCGAGATATTGTACATTTTTTAAAAAAATTATCAAAAAGTCATATAAAATAAAAAGAAAAATATTTCCTATTGAGAAACATGTTTACTTTTCATATGTAATACCATGCGATAAATTGAGTGACATCCCTCTCGTGGATCTAGCTCGTTCCATTCTTGAAAAAAGATACTTTGAATAATACTTTTGTATTTGAACGCCAATAGTCATTTATCTGCTTTAAGAAAAATTTATTTCTTAGTGCATAACGCTTGGCGAGATTTTGGCGACGAATTGGGCGGAATGTCGCCAACTTGGCGACTTTTTTGAAATGTTGCCAAATTAACGAAAATCTCGCCAAATGGATAAAAATGACGCTAAATCAATGAAAATGACGACTAATTGTCGTAAATTCAATATCTTGGAAAGAATATTAGTATCTACTACAAGAAAATCCTATTCTTTTACTGTAAAAGTAGTAAATTCATTACATTATATAAGGAAAGTCATCTGTTGCCCACATCAGATTTTTTATATTTAGTGTTGTATCCATCGTAAAGCCGCTTTATTTTTGCTTAATTTCTGTGCATCTGTATTCTGAAACAACACAATTACAATATATTTGAGTTTAAATGATCATCAAACTTTGATTATTTCTACAACGAAACCTAATTTGCACTTATGGAGAATGTAAACAGATTAGGCTGTAAGATGGGTTGTATAAGAATCGATTTCCGTCAATGCCAAACTGCCGCCGTGTTCACGCGGAGTACGATCACGTTAAACATGTGGGTCCGTAAGCCCTTCCGAGAGGTTGGTGGTAGGGGAAGGAGGGTACGGTCCCTGTGAATGCATCCCCACTGGGTTTCCGGTCTAAATTGGGTGGCACTTTCCGGCCGTCCAAACAGTTACCTAACACCTTTCTGGTAGGTCGGACGGTCTGGATCTCAACAACAACAACAACAGAGAGCCAGGCGATTTATATTTCGATGGCGTCATTTGAATCAAGTTAGTTTCTTGCGATGAAATTTCAAATTTTCAAATATAATTAATTATTGCGGTATTGTGATAATTTTAAGAATATTAACACTGAATGCATTGCAGTTTAGAGATGTTTAAATAAAATTAGAGTTGTAAAGTGTTTCGTAATCAGTGCTTTATGCATGATTGATCTTTCTTGTTATATTTTAACTTTATTTTTTCGCTTTGCATGGATTTGATAAATTTCAAAAAAGGGTTTCAGAAACATTTTTTGTGAAGTACATTAATTTACACCTAAAAATATCTTGATGTCTATTGCACGCTACACCTTGCCAGTGGAGTTGCTCCGAACAGCGGAAGCATCTGTATGGCATGGAGTTATTACATTTTACAATCATTACAATCATTATCATCATTACAATCATTAATCATTTACAATTATTATTATGAGCAAGCTTAGAGGACGCATTTACTGTTAGCTCAAAAGTGCCTGCTTAAAAAGGCACCACTGAATAAGTGACGGCTACGCGCAGTTTGGTAGTCCGTACTATAATGAACATCCAACATCTGACTCTCCTTGCAAATAAATTTACTTCGTTACATTACATTTTTACAGAAATAAAAATCTGATGTGGGCAGCACATGACTTTCCCTGCAGACTTATATTCACGTTCTCTTTATTTTAATTAAATTTAATTCACTTTTAATTCAATTTTCGTTCTCATTTGATAACTGGACTTAATTTCAAAGATGGCGTAGAGAAAATATGAAAAAACTAAAATATCTCGAGAACGGCTAGTCCCAGTGTAATGGGGTTGGTCTTATTATTTTCTTCGTTAAAAATTACGTATTAAACGAGCATTTAACGGATATATTTCAGCATTCGTAGTTCTTTATTTTAAAGTTTGGCGATTTTTGCGGGCCATTTTGCAAAAAAAGGCAGGTTATTTTTTTCCGAATCGTACCAAAATCTAATCAGTACCAGCGTGACCCAGAAGCGATTTATCTGATAAATTTTGTGAAATTCTATCCATTTAATTTTTAGCTAGAGTGGATACAAATCTTTGCGGGCCATTTCGCAAAAATAGGCGGGTTCTTTTATTCCAAATCGTACCCAAAACTAATTAGCACCAGATTCGCCCACAAGTGACATACCTACCAAATTTTAAGAAATGCGGTCTATTAGTTTTTTAGTTAGAGTGGATACAAAATCTGCACAGACAGACAGACAGACACACAGACACACAGACATACACACAGACGCACAGACATACACACAGACACACACGGAAATTCGGTCAATTAGTTTTTCAATTAGAGTGGATACATATATTTGCACAGACATACTGACAGACACATAGACACACAGACAAACACACAGATAGGCACACAGACACACAGACAGACACACACACAGAGACGTCAAGTTAAAAATAGTTTTTTCGCATTCTAGAGGTCTCGAAACGTGAAGATCCGTCGAAAACTCGAGTTGCGATTTTCGACATGATTCCAATACTTTCCCTATATTGCAGGGAAAGTAAATATATACATTACCATGTATTGCAGGGAAAGTAAAAATATTGCAACAGCACATACATCCCTTTTTGAAACCAAAGATTATGAAAAAATCGGTAAAAGCCACAAAATCCAAATCGTGTGGTGAATACTATCGGTAGGCATTCACTGTTTATGAACCATAGAAAGTCCTTGCGGTGATATTTTTGTTTAAAATAACCAAATTTTTATTGACCATACATCTTAATGTGTCTGTCTATTGATGAAAGTTTCAACGCTGCCAGAATAATGTCGGAGCGCTTTATTAGATGGAATGGGGCTGTGGAGAGAAAACGAGGTTGTTAAAAATAAATGTGTCTTTGGAAAATGACGGCCGAAGAACGTATACGAGTCATCTGCTGGTTTCATTGTTTTTTCACTAACCTCGTAGTTTGTTTTAAATTTGTGGGGAGTTAATAGGGGTTTTAGATCGTTGTGAAGAACGAGCAGAATTTTCTATAGAAGACGACAGTATTTGCCAGCAGCGATTTGCGAAGGAATAGTAAAGATGATTGTAAAGAAGCATTCAGTGTGGTTCAAGTACTGAATATTAACAGCAAGTCGTACTAGTCAAATACTACGAACAATTGCAGTCGTATGATTATATTTTAGTTTCTCATCATGGATGTGGCTAACCCTTAAGCTTATGCACTGAAACAATGGTAGTTTAGCCGCAAATATCAATTATGTGCTCAGCCTGTCTTGTATCATATTACTTGTGTTGCTTTCCATGTGTTAAAAGTACTTGTTGAAAAGAATATTTACAGTTATCAATTATCATTGCGAAAAGGTTCCGGACATTTGACCTAGGTAACGACTTTAACGAAATTTCCAAAACTGGGCGTCTTTTGGAAATCTCGAGAAAATAAGAGATTGGATTGAAATCTTCTGGAATCTTCTACATATGATATATAAATGGACTATAGTCTAAAGAACAAAGAAATATGACATCAGAAAAAGGGAATTATTACTTTCTTTTTCCCATCTGTTTAGCAGTGTGGTTTAATTTTTTCTTTGTATGTGTTTGATAAATTTCAAAAAAGAGTTTCAGAAACATTCTTTGAGAAATACGTTAATTTTCATCTAAAATATCTGGCATACTGCAACTATTTTCTATTAAATATGGTGATGCATATTTAAAAATTCATGAAAACAACACCTAGGTATCTTGGAGTTTTACATTTCCTGCTGTTGTTTTGAAGGTTAATAGAAAATATTGATTTCAAACAGGTTGTAAAGAGCCTTGCTGTTCCAACCGAGAATCTGATCCTTGATCTCTGAACTGGCCATCCGACGCTCTACCGTTGAGCTAGCTACTGGGACGAAATTGCAAGCTCTTCTCGAAGTGGACTCTGCATTTTCCACCCTCTGTTAGATTGGCGGACAACTGACAACCTGACTGACCACCTCCAGCTATTTTTACCCCACGTTAGCCACCTGCTACTACTGTTTTTACCAAGGTAAGTATACTGAGGGGTCGTTATCCTCTCAATTTGAAATCGGCAGAGTCAACTGAATCCTTACTATTTGTACTAGGGCCAATCTCAGACCTTTAACATCTTTCATTTGCCAACTAATTTCATTTTTCAATGATCTTTTTGTCTATATTTGCAATAACCCTTTTCCCATTTTTGAAAAATGGACGTACTTCTCAAGTTCAAATATAATGTAAAATTGTCTGTTTACCACAATATTTTTCATCAATTGTTATCTTTTTAGACCTAAATAAATGTTCGTTCGGCGGTATGGTAGATTTTGGATACCTCCTGAGTGCAAGAGGTATTCTTTCCCGGCCGTGCAGCTAGCTACTCTAAACCCACTATGTGAGGCGCACTGTCTGGGGTCTTCAGACCTCCAACTTCTGTCTGTTTAACCACAATATTTTTCATCAATTGTTATCTTTTTAGACCTAAATAAATGTTCGTTTAGCAGGATGGTAGACCTTGGGTGCCTCCTGAGTGCAGGAGGTATCCTTTCCCGGCCGGACAGATAGCTACTCTAAACCCATTATGTGAGTCACACGGTCAGCGGTCTTCAGACCTCCAACATCTGTGCACTAACCTATAGGGTTGATTTGTTCGGGCGCCATTGTAAAGTTTAAATGTCTTGCTACACCAACCGGGAATCGAGCATTGAATCTCTGAAATGGCCAGCCGACTGCTCTGCCGTTGAGCTACAGGGACGAAATTTCAAGCTCTTATCGCCAAAGTGGGCTCTACAAGGTTTTGATTAACGTGTACTCAAAAGGTTAAATTTGCTCTATCCCAGTAACACGACTTCCTAACAACTTTGTAAATATATTTACTTTATTACTCTACAGTTAAATGCAATGAACCACTAGGAACCCGCAGTAAAGCATATATATTACCCGATATAGAAAATGCAACACCATGAAGCTTTGGCTGTATAAATATGCAACTTGGGAGACAAACGCAGCTGGCCGATGTATGTAAATGATCTGAAATGCAAGTAGGTCATGTGATTAGAGCGCGGTATAAAAGGGATGGAAACGGCAGATGAGCCAACAGTTGTTACAGTCTATCGCCTACGGAAACTCGTTTTACGAGCTGTTTGTCATTTCAGTAGACATGTGTTGTTGACGAAATGTCTGGCCGACGATGCCGAACTCCGTTTCGGCATTTGAACGATGGTGCGAAGGGATTCATTTCAGGCCTACGTACAGATGGGTGGTCGTACCAGCGTATCACCATTGAAAGATGCGTCCGTACCGTAGATGCGTCCACTGTGCAAAGGATTTGGAGAAGATGAATTGAAGAAGGACGTGTGAATCGTCGCAGTGGTACAGGTCCATCCAGACGTATGTCAGCACACGTTGTTCGATGGATTCGAAAGCATGCGGTGGCGGCACTACAAACGACGATTGTCGACATTCTGTAGAATTTGCAGATTACATTGGATATTCCAATATCAGCGAGAACAGTTTCTCGACGATTGGCCGAAAGCGGCTTGTACTCAAACCGTCCTTTACGAAGACTGTCACTAACGACAAGACACCGACGTGAGAGACAGAGATGCAGACAGGGTAGTGTTCAGCGACTAATGTTGGTTCTGTTTGTCGAATGACATTTGCCGTGTGAGAGTCTGGAGACGACGTGGGAGCAGTTCCAATCCTGCTGCGATTGTTGAACCCCATACATCTCGACAAAGCGACCTCATGATTTAGGGTGCCATCGGCTTCGATAGCTGGTCACCTCTGATTCGTATAAGCACTATGACGGCACGGCGATATGTGGATGAGGTACTTCTGTTGCACTGCTATACCATCAGCAATTTTCCAGCAAGATAACGCGTGACCACATACGGCAATCATCAGCAGAAAAGCCTTGCAAAGTATTCAGGTGCTTCCTTGGCCTCCGCTGGTTCCAGATCCCTCACCCATCGAACGCGTATGAGGGCGTGATTGGCTATCGCTTGACTGTCTTGCCCCCTCCTCAAACAGAACACGACCTGTGGAGGAAGGTTGAAGGCATATGGTCATCCATCCCGCAGGAAACTATCCACACTCTCATTGCATCTATTCCTGGAAGGGTTGCTCCTTGTATCACTTCAAGAGGTGGTCCTGCTGCCTACTGATCACCATGTCTATGTCATTACTGTGTTGCAATATCCTTCTGGAATTAACATCTCTTATTTATGTATGCCATCTCTGTCTGTGTGTCCTTTATCACCACACTCAACTCGCTCTTTCATGGTGTTGCATTTTCTGTGTCGGGTAGTGTATATATCCTTAAAACAAAGCGAAACCTGAAACAAAACCATTGAAGGTAGTAAAATCTAGATCATCTTTCGAATTCTGCCAGTTTGAAATTCTTAGTTTATGAATCACGAGATGTCCTTTCTCAGATGTTTACGTTTATAATAGACATAGTTTTATTGGCTGGATCTCTTAATGGGACAGTTGAGGAAAGTTTTAATGCTGCTAGAGTAATGCCGGTTAGTTTTAATAAATTGACTGGAGCTGTTAAGGGGAATAGGGGATGTAAAAATGCATTCTTGGATAAGGGCGGCCACAGAGCGTGAGGGAATCAATTGTTGATTTTATTGCTTTTTCAACAACTTCGTATTTCATTTGTTTAAAATTTATTCGCGAGAAAATAAACTATAGATGAATGTTTTAATGTTACCAAAAATAAAGCCGGTTAGCTTCATTAAATGGAATGGGACTGTTCAGAGAAAAAAGGGCTATGAAAATGCAATCTTGGATAAGGGTGTCTATCCACAGAGCGTGAGAGAGTCATTTGTTAATTTTATTGCTCTTCAAAAACTTCGTATTTCATCTGTTTAAAATTTATTTGCAAGAAAATTAACTACAGAGGAATCTTTTAATGCTACCAGAGTAAAGCCAGCTAGCTTCATTAAATGGAATGGGGCTATTGAGAAGAAAAAGGGCTATGAGAAAATGCAATCTTGGATAAGGGCGGCCACAGAGCATGACGAAGTCATTTGTTGATTTTATTGCTTTTATCAACAACTTCGTAGTTCATTTGTTTAAAATTTGCGAGAAAATAAATTCCAGTACTTGGACATAAATTATTCTCTTTTCAGAAGTTTAGCATCACCATTGTTTGTACCTAAAAATTTTTGAAGCATTTAATAAACATAAATAATTTAAAATTTAATAATTAATAATTAATTAACTAATAATATATGATAATTATAAAAATAAAATAATTATAAAATTATGTAATTATAATAATATAATTATACTAATTATATAGTAATCATTAAAGTAATCATAATAATTAAATTATTAATAATAATTAATTTGTAATTAATAATTTAATAATTTAATTTTTTTTCATTTTTATTTGAAACATAAAATTTCTCAGGATATTCTATAGATAGAGCTTAGACGATGACTGTTATGGATTCAGCATCAAATTCCGGTTGTGGAAGTTCACCAAATATTTATATTTCCAATATTTTTCACCTCCGGTTTAAAAACGTTCTTTCAAACATCTATTTCTAAAGATCAGTTATAAATAGAGCTTAAATGATGATTGATATAGATTCAGCATAAAATTTCAGAGAAGATTGGGGCGTTTACTATGGAGTACCACTTATGGTTCTTTCCCCAGTTCCGGTTAAAAATATATATATTTTAACCATCTATTTCTCAGGATCTACTATAGATAGAGCTTGGATGATGAATAAAATATGTAATCAGTTTCAACTTCCTTCTAAGGAAAGAAGGTGTTGACTAATTTCCACTTCCGGTTCAAAAATTTTCCTTTTCACACGTATTTCTCATGATTGATTACAGATAGAGCTTAGATAGTACCTCATATGGATTTACAACCGAAATTGGGTGGGTCTTGGGGGATGCATTGAAGATGCTCACTTCCAGCTCTATACATATCACTTCCGGCTTATGAACTCTACTGATTTACATGTCTCTTTTGTGATTTACTCCTGTTTAACCTAATATGTGTCAGCCAATTTTTCGTTTTCTTAATTTTTCGTTAGGGGTTTTGCGAGATTTTACAAAATATGTCAATGGTTTATCTAAGCAAAAAAGGTCGAGAATCGCTGATCTAAACAAGCTAACATAATAAACTCCAAGTTTAGGTCCTAATTTCAACGTTTGTTATATGTTAAAGTTCTTCTGTTCGCTTTATTGATTAACTATAAATTTATAAGAATGCTAATTATGAACATTATTCTCAATTCATTCCCAATATTCGCAGGTTTTACAATATTCTCAATTCATGTAACGTGTTTGAGAACAAAAGTTTTACCCCTATTTCCTCACTTCGCAATTCAGTTCTTTCGATCGGAAATTATTAATTAATCCGTCAAAATTTTGATACTAACCGTTAAATTTATATTTTATTACTTTCCTTATATACATAATGTATAAGGAAAGTATTGTGACGGGGTCGAAAATTCGAATTCGAGTTTTCGATGGGAGAGCACGTTTCAAGCATCTTTGATCACGAATCAAATATTTTTGAAGTGATATCTGTGTGTGTGTGTGTGTGTGTGTCAGTGAGTCTGTAGAGACGATAACTGACGAACGAATGGACCGATTCGAACGAAATTTGGTACGAAAATCACAATCCGTAAACACTGGAAGCCTATTGTTTTTATGCGCAATCAAATGTTCAGAACCCCCTAAATTTTTGAGTGAAATTTTGAAAAAATTGTCAAAAAATCAAAACTGCTAATAAAGTTACGCAAATAGATATTTCTTATGTTTCTGTTGTGATAAGGACTGTAAAGAGAGATCTTTAAGAAATATAAAAGTCAATTTACAATCCCAATCACACATCTAGTTGGGTCACTCACATACAATCTAGTCACTCACATACAATTAAAAGAGGGAATTAATTAATTTAATAGTTAATTTTTAATGAGAATGGAACCGTACAGTGGGGAATAAAATTTAGAATATAATAACAATGCGTTGTGTAATTAAAATATAAAAAATAACCATTTGTATGCGAGCGCCTAAAAATTATTATAAAAGAATTATAAAATTTTATAAATCAACTTTACATTTTTTTTTTATTACCATACATACCCATTTCAGGATTTAAAAAATAAAATATAACATAATTCAATAATAATATTTTTTGTACTTCTATTGATGATCATCTTGATAATTAAATACAAAATTAGGTGAGAAGTTCCTAAATTAATGAGTCCAAAATCATTAGTAAATAATTATTTTCTTTTTATTGAGTTTATGATTTTAATGTTCTGATAAATCAAATGATTCGAAAACATGATATTATGATAAGCAAATAATGTAACATTATAACCTTTTTTTTTATATTTTGCACATAATTATATACAGGATGCCATTATGAAATGAGACACTAAGTGAATCTTAATTATTACTTCTTGCTGTAGAAGGAGCATATTACAATGAAGTATGTGAATGTTGATTATATTATCTGACCAAGAACAGAATAATCAAAGTATACTAATTCCTTTTTTTATAAATTTCTTGAAAGATGATTCTTAGCCAAAATAATAGTATTTCATCTTCTGCTAATGTAATTTTACCATAACCATTCCTTTGAATTGATAATCAACAGGCAGAAAAACCATGAGAATACATTGAATTAAAATTGACTATAGCAGAGAGTGCCTAAGCACTCCTTTACTTGCACACAACCTTTCATCACAAAACTAATTCTTCACTGATTAACTTATCTTCACACCAATCTCAAGGATGTACTTAGTTATTGATTATTTTACCATCAAAATCTTCTTTTGATGCTTTTAAATATTCTCAACTCACTGCACATATATATATATATATATATATATATATATATATATATATATATATATATATATATATATATATATATATATATATATATATATATATATATATATATATATATATATATAAACAATGGCACAAAGGAATGTCCCCTAAGGGACCCCTTTTCTTCAACACCACCTTCAAGTCACCAGAATCTTCGAGAGAAGAAACGAATCAGCACAATTTCTCCCGCGCTAACCGGATGTTGCCATACCAAAAAAACTAAATTCTCACTGAACCGGGGAGGTTCCTTTGCCAATCATCGAGAAAAAATGGATGTCGTTTTGCCGCAGTTTTGAAAGAGGGCGTGGAGCATACATGAAAACATGAATACAACAGCGTGTTGTAATTTAATTTCTGAAAAGAGACAATTGGTCTATTAATGATTATATAAAATAAAAGCGATTTTGAATGAAATAATTTTGAATAATAAATTTAAAGTAAAATAAAAAATATTTAATGAATTATAAAAAAAAATGTTAATTTTGAATAGTAAAAATAATAACGTGTTGTGACGAGTCACAACAGTTTCATTTGAAAACGATTGACATAAATTTTAGAACGCTAACATGAACCGTTCTCGATATATTGCACATTTTTGAAAAAAATTATCAAAAAATCTTATAAAATAAAAAAAAATTCCTATTGAGAAACATGTTCACTTTTCATATGTAATACCATGCGATAAATTGGGTGACATCATTATCGTGGATCTAGTTCGTTCCATTCATGAAAAAAGATACTTTGAGTAATACTTTTGTATCTGAACGCCATTAGTCATTTATCTTCTGTAAAGATAACTTATTTTTTCGTCCATAACGCTTGGCAAGATTTTGGCGACGAATTTGGCGGAATGTCGCCAACTTGGCGACTTTTTGAAATGTTGCCAAATTAACAAAAATCTCGCCAAATGGATAAAAATGAAACTAAACCAATGAAAATGATGACCAATTGTCGAATATTCAATATCTTGGAAAGAAGATAAATATCTGCTATAAGAAAAACCTATTTTTGTACTGTAAAAGTAGTATACATTCATTACATTATATAAGGAAGGTCATGTGTTGCCCACATCAGATTTTTTTAGTGTTTTTACATAGTAATGGATCTAATTTATGCAATTATTTTCTTTTCTATATTTTTGGGTTTATTTTCTTGTGTATAGTCCGTAATTTTATTTATTTATTTATTTGTTTTTTAATTTTATTTTTTATTTATTTATTTATTTACCGATTACGGCAGGTACTAATGTAATTTTGTCATTCCATTCCTTTGAAATTTTTATTTTAATATTGTTTAGAATTTTATTATATGGTAGGTAGTTTAAATAATTTCATTAGATCGGTGAAAATATATTTTCTTTAAAACCAAGTTATTGTGTAAACCTTAATGATTTTCTTAAGCTTTCTCCAATTTTTGTTGACAATAAAGTGTTGATAATATTTTAAAATATTTAGAAATACTGGTATCAATATAGATAACCCAGTTTTGTTTATTAAAAATTCCAAATTACCTATTTTCATTTTGTACCGGTAAATGTCCATGTCCTAAAAGAACTAGATGTTCCCCATGGTAACAGATTCATATTGCAGTATCAACTAAGAATAGTTCTATTGAAATATAGAAAAAAATAATCATTAATACGCCAAATATATTGTATTCAACTGTCTTAATATATAATACAGTCAAGAGATTAATATTTATATATTCCTTAAAATACCGCCAGAATAAAATAATCAATGACATTTAACCTTCATATATAAAGATCAAAAAAATATCTAAAACAGAAAAGAAAATATCTGAAATGTGAAGAAAAGGGGTGTAAGGGCGAAATTTTCTAATTCAGTTCACGCCTTTGGATGTACGTCTCACTGACAAATCTGACAAAATAAATCATAAAAATATATGTCTGGATTACATCTAATTCCAGAGTACATCCAAGTTCAAAACAAATGTCATTTGTGCTGTAGAACATGTGAAGAGGCATTATCTTTCTTAATTTTTACATTTATTAATTAAAAAATATTAGTTCAATTTAATATGTTGTTGAGAAATGTCGGTCGTTTGGCCGCTAGACCATTAGACGGCAAGCTCTCCAGTATTTCTCTATTGATGAATTAAACATCACTAGTGCATGGCACTCGTTTAAATGTTTTCCAGTCATAGGCTGTTCCAGGTCACATAAAGTACAATCCGGGGAAGCAGCAAGTCCAATTCGATGGAGATGAGCCCCGAGACAGTCATGACCAGTTAGAAGTCTGAATCTGGCAACTGCTTCTCTTCCAAGCGTCTCTGGAATGATTCACTTTCCATTAAATGACTCCAGAGATTCTGCCTCAATTTCTTCCTTGTGCAGCATTTTGATGTAAAGTTGTGCTGAATGAAAAGACATAGGCTTTGAGAATCTCTGCTCCACCATAGAACCCCTTTTGGACAAAAAGTCCGCTTTTTCATTTCCTGGTACTCCGCAATGTCCAGGCACCAACTAAGCGCCCTAGTCTCTTCAATCCGGTGACCATTGTTTCTTTGATTGCCAGACAGTGCCTGGAGAGCTGAACTAAAATCTGAACTAAAGTCCGAAAGGAGGACTGCTCTGTTGAATGAAGGACGAAGAACGAGTTGTTGCAATGCCACACAAATTGTTTCGATCTCCTAATCAAAGTGTGTTGTAGAAGCTCCAATAGGTAAGCAAAAATCAAACAGTGTGAAAGAGACTCTAGATTCGGCCTCTCAAGCTCTTTCAAGTAAAGAGTCATCGGTATAAACATGGAACCATTTGTCTTGTGGAAATCGTAAGTATATTGTTTATAAAGCAATAACCCGAATTTCTTCAGGAATCATTTCCCTTTTATTCACCTTCGCCTCAAGATCTTGTCGAACATCAATGTAATTCTAAGGGATACACTGGTGGCAGAAAATGTCAGCCTTAACGTCAATAGCATAGTGCTGTCAGATTCTATGAACTAATTGCATGAAACCAGCTTGAGTTTTCAGATTTCTGGGGGTAATACAATCATTACTTCTCGAATAATCAAGTGTGGCAATTTAATTAACTTTTGATGGATGATTAAAGAATTTTTCTGAATTATTACTTGTTATAATCTGGATCTCAGTTAGTAACTGCACAGCCAAAATGGGAGTAGTTTTAACAGCTCCACTTAACAGACCCACAGAGCCTGATTTTGCATGGTTTTACATCACTTTCTGATGCTAGAATCAAAATTTCACTACAATAACAAAGAAGCGACTGTATATAAAGTTTATCGGTGGTATTAAGGGTCCTTCTATTGCATCCCCATTTTGTTCAATCCAATATCAACTGTAGTGCTTGACTTACTCTTGGCTGAGACTCACCTATTTGGTGAAATAAAATACTAAACAAAAAGAGCAGCAAAGTAACAAAGTCGAGGAACTCAGCATTTCCACATGGTGCTATGAATATTAAAACGAAGGAATACATGTTTCAACTACATCGAATTTTAGACTACATTGAAAAGGAAACAGTTTTCTTATCATGTGCACATATTTAAACGGAAGAAACGGAAGAATAAATGTTTAATCTGCATCCAGGGAAAAATAATATGCTTGCTTATTGTTCCAAAACTGACGATTTCAAAGGTAAATGTGCTTTTCATCTGTCCTGGGGTGTAATATGAACAGCATTCCATTTTTACCCACCTTACAATGCATTGTGATGTCTTTTTCTTTATTTCGACCCAAACTGTTCGACCTACCCGAAAGTGTAAGGTATATCTTTGATCGGCTGGGACATTGCCACACAAGTTAGAATGGAACCCTGTGGGGCGACATCTATAGGGACCGAACCCCCTTCTCCTGCCACCAACTTCTCGTAAAGACTTTCGGATCCACAGATTATGCCCGTAAATATTGGAACTCCGAGTAAATATTGGAATAGTATGGGTAGAGTCAGGAATCGAACGCGGGTCCTCCAAGTGCAATCCCCACATGGTAATGTCTAGGGAAAGTATTGAAATAGGGTCGAAAATTGAGTTTTCGGCTGATTTACACGTTTCGGACACTATAGAGCATGAATACTTTATTAAGTATTTTAATAAATACATTAAATTTGATTATGTTGCTAAGCAACGTGATATAATTCCCTTCAAGTAAAGTTTTGAAACATAATCATCTGCATGATACTTGTATTTCTATGGAAGATTTAATTGTACGTTAATTTTCTTTAATATCTCGCCAACACCTGACTCCCAGAACCCCCAAACATAGATGGATAATCAGTGAACAAACACACTAAATCTAAATTTTTGTTTGGTATGGGCATTTATAAGGGGGGTCTAACTTTTTATAGGGTCCCTTGAGCAAAAAATGTGGAATTAGAAATGTTGCGCTCTGTAGTGTGTAGTCAAAAAAATAAAACCCGGTGCGGTTATCTGCAATATACGACAAGTTATTGCTTATTAAAAATCTGGAATTTCCCCCCTATAAATACAGGGTAAGATGCAAATATCATTGCGCAGTTACATTTTATGCGAGGTCTCATTTTAATTTGGAGTCCGCCCCTACATCACGAGTCGACGATCGAGGTAAAATGTACAAATCGAGGAAAAATCGTCAAATCTACGGAAATCCTATCCCAGTTTTGATTTTGGTTGTTTTTTACGCTATTTCTCTTATAGATATCTTCATTAAGATTGCAAATAATAAATATATTTTTTAGACTAATTTTCATATAGTGCAAAGTTTTCAACTTTAGCCTTCTTTTTTCGGGGGCCCTATGAAAAGTAAGGCCCATATTTTTTAAGAAATACCGCTTACCGGGGGATAAAAGTTATATGAAAGTATTTCGCATTTAATTTAGGCAAACTGTCAAACTGGAAATATTTGTCTAAAGCCAAATCCCAAAGCAATGAGAAGCAAAGTCAACTGTAATGAAACACCCTGTATATAAGAAATAAGTACTTATTGACCCTGTATATAGACAGAAAAGTTTTCTGTAGTTGATTATATGATTTCTTCAGACGATTTGTGCTCATAATAATAAAAAAAACTAAAAACAAGAAATACTTTATTCTATTAGATAACATGCTTAACATACATTAATGGCATTATTTCTGAAAATCCTATCGGATCAGAAGGAAGGGAAAGATACAGATATTTTTGTTTTAATCTACCTATGACTAAAAGAATTTCTGAGATAGTCAATATAGGAGTATTAATCTTAAAAGGAAAGTGAAGATTCAATGCTATCATATAGTGACTCACAAAAGTGTTTGTGTAGGTGTTATTCAAAGAAAAAAAATCGAGTAACTTATTTTAAAAGAATGTTTTTATTTGTTTATTTACAGAGCTTTATAATTATATAAATTACTTAAACCAAAAAAAACTACGCAAACTTTTGGAAATCAACGCTTTTTTTATCACAAAATGCTTAGGACACTTTCTGTTTTAAAGCCACTTGCGATACACATCATATAAAATATCCATAAAACATTTCCATATTACTTTTTATATCCTGTTGTACTGTCTCTATACAACATATTTTAATTTATATGGGATCGACTATATTACTTTTTGAAAAGCCATTCTCAATTTTAAATACAAATGTTACTACCATGAAGCAATAATTAAATAGATCACAAATAAAATGTTTAAATGCTAAGCAAATAAAATGTCAAAATATGGATCAAACTAAACGTATTTAAAAGTATCGCTTGAGAGAATAATAAAATTATATTAAAAATCCTGAAATCAATGCCCTCCATAGCAAATCACTGCTGGATGACCAGTCATCTTTTTTATTTTTCTTCTGCCTGTAATATTAAAAAGGGATCTGTAGTTGCAAACCTGGACTTCTTTAAAGCTGTTCACACTAACAAAGTTTCCAACAATATGGTTAATGATTTGCCTAGGATATCATATTTCGCCAAGTTGTTGTTCAATCATATTTGGTGTGCGTCAGTAATCTCTCTGTCTCATGCCTCTTTCTGAATTGCATTCCTATTGACTTTATCGTTCTGATTTTTTTTTCTTTATTCAATTCCTTCTCCTTTCTCTCACTATGTGCTTGCGTTGAAAAAGAAAACCTATAACGTGTTTTAAAAACTATCGTCTGCTTTTAACATTTTATTTTTCAGTGTTTTTCGCTGCAATCTATTTATTAATTATCATACTTTTTCTCATTCTTCTCGTAATATTGACATAATATGAGCCTTGGAAAAAATGTTTTATTTTTTTTTTATTTTTGCATTCCATCTCCTAGCAGATGTTGTGCATGATATTTAAATTGAGAAGGAGTTTTAACAGCTCCAGCATGATTGATTATACGACACCTGGAATCAAATATTGAAGGCTATCTGTTTGAAACCACTACAAGGGTAAAATTTGATGTTATGCATAAATAAAAGTTTCTGGGTAGCAGATTTTAAATTTTCCTTTCAAATATCAAAGTATTTATATTGATGTATTGTTCTATTAAATAACACTAGTTCCTCTACTACAACTGAAGATACACATAACAATATTAAGAACCTTATAGCCTGGAAAACTTATTGTTTCATCAACTTCTTACTATTTTGCTTCTTGAATTCATCGCTATTATGATTTAGGGCATATTAGAAAAAATGATTCTATTTCCAACTTCGTGGAAGATGACAGATTTAACTTCGTAACTGCATATTATTGCATATGGAAACATTTTATGGTATTATCCCAATGTAATTAATCAATGTACATGCAAATCTTTTGAGAAACTTTTCATAGCATGTAAAATATTTTATAAAAAAAACAACTATAAACTTTTTCAACTATTCAATATTTATATACTTTAGGAATTGCGTCCCTATTGCAGATACTAGTATCAAAGCACCAGTTTTGCGATTTTTTTTTCAGCACGAAATAGCAGAAAAGAATAATGGCAACAAGAAAATTTACTATGTACCGCAATTTCACGAACAATTATTGCAATTATTTTCTGCAGAGCGACAAGTATCTAGTGGTGTCACTGTATGTTACTGAATAATAAAACAACAGTTAAAATAACAAGAAAGATCAATCACGCATAAAGCATTGATTATGAAACACTTTCCAACTGAAATGCAATTTTATTTAAACATCTCTAAAATGCGATACATTCAGCGATACATTCTGTGATAATTTAAAATATACGATCCGATATATTTTAAATTATCACAGTACTACATTAATTTATTATATTTGAAATGAATGTAAATTACTTTGCCCACTGATGAAGGACATATTGACTTCCGAAAGCGCTCTGGATTTTTTTTATTTAATGCTGTAATTTAATGTACGTCATAGATAGTTCTAATATAAAAGAACTCTTTTACCAGACAACTTAGTTGTCTTTAATATATCTCTTTAAAGATTTTGCTAAATTGGCGTGTTTTGATACTTATTAATGAAGAAATTACACTTATAAATATTTAAATAATATTTTTGAATTTTAGTTTCGTCGTATCAAGCCTGATTGCAGTTGTCTTACTGAATGCTTCGTTCAACCATCCTCTAAACTTTCTCACAAACCGGAATCTCTGCCCAAAAGACACTCTCAAATTCTATAGCAATTCTCCTCATTCCTCACAGGGTTCTGAAACTCCAATTAACTCCTCGCAAATTTAAAACAAAGAAACTACAAAATTGTTGAAAACAGCAATGAAACCGACAATCGGCCTCCCACACGTTCTTCGGCCGTTTCTCTTCGGCGGCCGCAGTAGTTTAACAGTCTTTTTTGCTCCCAACAGCCGCATTTCATTAAATGGAGCGGACCGGCATTACCCTGGCAGTGTTGAAACTTGCATCAGCGCCCCCATTACGAGGGCTTGCCTAATAAAAATTTAGCCATTATAAACGTAAACATCTACGTAAAAACATTTCGTTGTTCATAAACTAGAGTTTCCCCGACTGGGTATATTCTCAACACGATCTGGATTTTGCGGCTTTTAGCGATTTTGTTTTAGGGTTTTCGTAGCTCTTTGTTTTGAGGATATGTGGGTTTTATTGTGGGCTCCCGGTGTTTCATTGTTTCTAACTGTGGGCTCATAAAGTAAATGCATTTACAAAGTCATCGGGAGGTCGCATTATCGAACCGAACTAACGGGCAGACCTAATACTATCGGATCAAATTTTTAACAATTGGTTTGCTCCAAAATTGATAGTGATTCGAAATTCAAATTTTCACGTGATTACTACGATTACTTTTTCAGAAATTGGAAAATAATATACTCGATTTATAGAATGCATTTAAAACAAAACTTGCAGATAAACCCGCGTTAGTCGTGATTTAAAAAAATCTGATGTGGGCAACACATGACTTTTCATATATATAAAATGCAATGAATTTAATTTACTACTTTTACAGTAAAAGAAATAGGTTTTTCTTATAGTAGATACTTATATTCTTTCCACGATAATGAATTTTCAACAATTAGTCGTCATTTTCATTGATTTAGCGTCATTTTCATCTATTTGGCAACATTTCAAAAAGTCGCCAAGTTGGCGACATTCCACCAAATTCGTCGCCAAAACCGCGCCAAGCGTTATGGACGAAGAAATAAGTTATTCTTACAGTAGATAAATGACTATTGGCGTTCAAATATAAAAGTATTACTCAAAGTATCTTTTTTCATGAATGGAACGAGCTAGATCTACGAGAATGATGTCACCAAATTTATCGCATGGTATTACATATGAAAAGAGCCGCCCAGGCTGTGAAGTGGATAGCGTCTCCGACTGCTGTCTAGTGGGCTTGGGTTCGAATCCCGAGTAATGCATGGTTGTTTTCTTGAGGATGAAGACAGTCTTCCGCCCTCTGGGTCCTCGCTAAATGAGAAGCTGCACCCCCCTTGACCTTCTTCAGTGATGCTTGTTTGTGTTAATAAACTTTGTGATCTTGTCTTGTGTCATTCTTTGTCCATCTTCTGGCATCACTGGTCCTGTTTGTGGTTCCACCCAAACAGGAGGTTATAAGCAACAACAACAACAAGATATGAAAAGTGAACATGTTTCTCAATAGGAATTTTTTTTTTATTTTATATGACTTTTTGATAATTTTGAAAAATGTGCAATATCTCGAGAAGTGTTCATGTTAGCGTTCTAAAATTTATGCCAATCGTTTTCTAATGAAAAATTACATAAGAAATGTCTATTTGCGTAACTTTATTAGCGGTTTTGATTTTTTGACGATTTTTTTAAAATTTCACTCGAAAATTTAGGGAGGTTCTGAACATTCGATTGCGTATAAAAACAATAGGCTTCCGGTGTTTACGGATTGTTGTTTTTTTATCAAATTTCATTCGAATCGGTCCATTCGTTCGTTAGTTATCGTCTCCATAGACTCACTGACACACACACACACATACTTTCACACACACACACACACACACAGACATCACTTCAAAAATGTTTGATTCGTGATCAGGGATGCTTGAAACGTGCTCTCCCGTAGAATACTAGAATTCGAATTTTCGACTCCGTCACAATACTTTCCTTACACCTTATGTATATTGTCGCGAACGTTTTGGCATACTCGACAGAGAAGACAAGGTTTTGAAATCAAACACATTTATTAAACATGAAATAACAAGGCAGTTGATCGAAAACAGTGGAGTACAAGCATTTCTCGCAATAACTCAGAGTTACACTCGGTAGGGTGACCATTAAGAACACCCCTGGAGGAAGAGGAACCAAGAGAATACACATATTTTCTGATACATAAAATAAACACAATATTCCTCATATTATACTTGACATTTATATATCACATTTGTATACTTTGAACATATACGACATTTTCATATAACATCATCAATGACTTGATACTCACGAGGATTTGACAATTAACACTCTATTCGTTAGGTGGAAGACTAAATATATATAAAACTTTACCTCGTCTCTTTTAAATACAACATTTACAATTCTGTACCATGGGAAAGGATATCAGGATGGACTCTCGGCATAAACTCATCGAGATTCTTGCGCAGAACAAAATCCATAATGGTCGGGAAACTTGACTACACAACATCATGCTGGCGGAATTCGACATCTTGGTTGGTTACGGAGATTGGTTGATTCGTACCTTAGGACACAAGGAGGAGTCAGGCAAATACAAATCGCTGTAAAATGAGCTTTCCCTCTAGCCCTATTAGCGATTCAAGCCGACCAGTGAAAGAACCATTTTCTCTTTTCACAAGACTCATTATTCCATTACTACCAGGCTGATTCATTTAAAAACACGAGTGACTCATCTCTGAACCGAGCCAACCGACTCTACGCACAACTTGTCGAACTATGTTACATATTTTAATCACATCCTTCCACTTTCAAAATTAATCCACCTTTTCTTAAAATTCGCGATCATACGCGAATCAAACACACACGTCTACATTTCTCCACGACTCCTTCCACTCTGCTTCCAAAATCCTTTTTCAAACGCGCGCGTGCGCAAAACCTGCAAGTTCCCAACTAGCGACTGAGAAGCGAAAATACAAAACTATTACTATTTTTCTGGAACATAAACACTTTTGCGATTTTAGAGTTCACTTCCCTTAAAAGTCAATGTAATTGAAAACATGTAGAAAAGACATTTACATTTCGAAATTGACACTTTCAATCACACAGAAATAAAACAATACTTTAATATACAATTTTAACACAGAGGTGTGAAAGCCTTATCACACTCCTTCGGGGCCCGGGAGAAAAATTTCCTGCAAAGCGGGGAATTTTTCCACACAATACTAGGAAAATACCTGCATTAAGTTCCCAATGACATATGTTCCATTGAGAGGAATTTAGTGTAAATTTTGAGCGATGTACATGTACATCAAAGAAAAAAACAAAAACAAACAAGATCATGACCAGCATAATAACCAAAATCCAAGAGTGGCCTAAAGTTTGACTCGTGAGTCAAAAAAAAATAAGTCTCAATACAAGCATAGACCTTTACAAGACAACACCAAATTAACAAGACACAAATGATGAAATTGCCCCTTTTAAAATTTAAACACTAATACATTTTCTGGTGAGTACCACAGAGACATGAAAATTTAATTTACTCAACTCACAAAAAGTTTAACTAAACAAAAAGTTTTCTTTCTTCAAAAATTTTACAATTAAAATTCTATAAATTTACTTTTCACAGAAATCAATTTATTAACTATTATCCATCCTTGCCAACAAGTTACTTTAAAAGACATTTAAAAAAAATTACTAATTTAGAAAATGAGACAAATTTTCAAACCAAGAATGTTGATCAGGCACCCAGGCAAGAAACAAGTCCATTAGAAAGTTGCAAACCTAGAGGTGGCGGTACCCCCAACCAATAAGTCAACAAACACCAAATGACAAAAAAAAATTTCTAAAATTTACTAGACCTTTAAATTAAAAAAAATCATTCACACATTCATAAAATAAAACAGAGATAAAAATTATCAGTTATCCTTAAAAATCCTTACCAAAACTCTAATCCATCAAGTACTTAATTATCTTAAAATTACTTTAAAACATTACTGCTTATCATTAAAGTAAAGCAAAAAAAATTATTATTTAAGTATTTAGAATTTTAAAACACTACTTCAACCTGATTAACATGGCACTCACATTCAGAAAGCTGCACTGGCACAGAACTTGCAGTACAGAACATTCAGCTGACTGACACATAAAGCAAATTACACAGAAGTTCAGAAATATTGGATCCATTTTAACATAGCATACAGTTTTGCAAAACATTTTGTGAAACAATTGAAAATATAATATTATGAAACATAATTGTCCATCTCACAACAATATCAGTCTTTTTTTTGAAAATGTGAGAATTTCATAATTTAAACATTTTACTTTACTTTTGAGCCAATTGCTCTCTTGACATATTGCCTTAATTGACAAGTAACTTTAATGAATAAATTGGCCTCTTGGGCGCAAGTCATACTTGTGTGAATTAGGAACATTTTGAGTTTTAACCCTATTTTGATGGTTTAGAAAATATCTACTTTTAAATTGTCTTGTTTCTTGAGTTGAAGAATTATCAATGTTATCATTATATGTGCTAGAAATCAATTCACTACGTCTAGGAGGTAAAGGAGTTAATCTATTAACGTGGACCAATTGCTGATTACATGGATTGTTTTTGTGTTGAATGACAAAGTTAACTTCAGTTGTTTGCTTGATAACTTCAAAAGGACCATGATTTAAAGAACTGAGTTTTTTTGATTGGCCTGGCCGAATATGAGGTGTGTAAAGATAGACCAAGTCACCAACTTTAATCTTAGGCATTTTAGCAGATTTATGTTGTTGAAGTTGTTGTGATTCCTGAGCTTCCTCAAGGTTTTTCCTAACAGTTACAAAGGTCTTTTTTAAGCGAACCTGTAAGTCATCTGAATAATCATGAGTAGATTTGTAAACTGGATATTTTACACCTGTTAAAAGAGCATCAGGTAGCACAGGGTCTCGACCAAAGACAAGATGTGCTGGGGACTCGCCTGTTGAGGCATGGACTGACGTTCTATGAGCCATTAAAGCAAATTGAATCATTCGATCCCAATCGCCCTTATCAGAATAGACCAGATTCTTTAAGGATCTAACTAACGTACCGTTCAGTCTTTCGACTAGCCCGTCTGACTGGGGATGGTACGCTGAAGTATTATGTTTTTTTATGCCTAATTTCTTGTATAGATTGTTGGCAGCTTCAGAAATGAAGTTACTACCTTGATCCGTAATTAAGTGAGCAGGAATTCCATGAATACTTATAAATCTCTCTAAACAAGCGAGAATATCCTCAGTTTTAACTGTGGCAAGTGGATAAGCCTCTGGCCATCTAGTGAAGTAATCTGTAATGACAAGAATGTACTTCATCCCAGAATTCGAGATAGGTAGTGGGCCGACTACATCCATAGCCACACGTTCAAAAGGATAAGTTGTAATAGGAAATTTCTGTATTGGAGCCTTGTTGTTACGAAAACCTCTGTTTTTTACACAAGTTGTGCACGACTTCACATAATTTTCAGTCTGAGCATGCATGTCTGGCCAATAATAGTTAACTGAAATTTTTGCCAGAGTTCTTTGAAAACCACAATGTGCAGCAACAGGAGAATCATGGCAAAGCCATAGAATTTCTGAGACTAAGTCTTGAGGAATAACTACTCTCTCATTATATTGCTGTCTCTGCTTTGGATTTTTGTGTATGCAATGTAACATACCATTTTTCATGAAAAATGAAAGTTTTTGTGGGTATGGTTTTACACCTTTTTCCAGAAGATTTTTGATTTTTATACATCTAGGATCTTTCAATTGACCAATAGCTATCCTAGTTACCAGAGAAGCTTCCACAGTAGTCTGTACTTGATCTTGAGAATTTTCAACGATTGCATTTATGTTTTCACTACTATCATTATTCTGTACCACTACTTTTCCAGAAATTTTCGTAGGGACAGATTCTACAATACTTTTAGGAACAGTTTGTTTCTGAGTGTTTTGAGATTTCTTTGAAGAAGACTCATCAATACATCTCGAAAAATAGTCAGCTACAACATTATGTTTCCCCGGTTTATGAATGATTTCATAATCAAAAGCCTGCAATGAAACGATCCAGCGAGCTATGCGCGAAGTAGGATCTCTTAATTTGAAAATGAACGATAAGGATGCTTGATCACAGTAAATTTTGAAATGTTTGCCTAAGAGATAGTGCTTAAATTGCTGGGTAGCCCAAACCACAGCCAAAGCTTCTTTCTCGACTACACTGTAATTCACTTCAGCACCTTGTAATTTTCGACTAGCAAAGGAAACTGGGTGAGATAACCCATTTTCATCCAATTGCGAAAGAACTGATCCCAAAGCGTAATTAGAGGCATCTGTATGCAAAGTAAAGGGCAAATTAAAATTTGGTAATTTTAAAATTGGTTCTTGAATAAGCTTGTTCTTAAGTATTTCAAAAGCTTCCTGAGCCTCCTGACTCCACACAAACTTTTTCTGCTTTGATTTTAAAAGATTAGTTAGTGGAAGAGTAATCTTTGCATAATCTGGTACAAATTTCCTATAAAAGCCTGTCAAACCCAAAAATTGTCTGATATTCTTGACACAGGTGGGTACTTTAAATTTTTGCACTAAATCAATGTTATGAGGGTCTGGCTGAACTTTTCCCTCAGACACTCTGAAACCTAAGTACTTTATTGTCTTTCTGAAAAAGAAGCATTTTGATGGCTTTAACCTAAGACCATGTTGAGATAATTTAATAAAAACTTCTTCTAATTTCATCATGTGTTCTTCAAAAGTTTTTGATGAGATGATAACATCATCTATGTATATTCCTGATAACCCTGCCAGTACAAGAGACATTAATCTCTGAAAAGACGCTGGTGCGTTTTTTAGACCAAAAGGGGTCCTACACCATTCGTAGTGACCGGTGGGCGTGGAAAAAGCTGTTTTGTGTGAATCCTGTGGATTCAAATGCAATTGGTAGAATCCTGAAGTTAAGTCCAAAGTTGAGAAAAATGTAGCACCTGCTAAATTATCAATCAATTCACTAATGTTAGGAATTGGAAAATTTTCTGTAATAGTAAGTTTGTTTAACTTGCGAAAATCACAACATAATCTATAAGAACCATCCGGTTTCCTTACAAACAGTACTGGCGTATTGTAAGGTGAAAAACTAGGTTTAATTATTTTAGCTTCTAATAATTCTGTGACTTGTCTATTGAGTTCCCCTTGTAAATGATGTGGAACTTTGTATGGTTTCTGATAAACAGGAACAGATGTTTCCAAATTTATCTCATGTAATATGGTTTTACAACCAGACAACTCAGCAACATTCTTTGCAAAAACTTGTCTATAATTATTCAACAAAGTTGATAATTTATGTTTTTGATCTTTTTGGAGATGACTCAGGTCAAAATCTCCTCCCCAACTTTCAAAAGGCTCCAAAGGTTCACTGGAGTCCAACTCTCCCTCACTCACTACATTAACTTCAACCTCCTCAGACACCTGAATTTCCTGAACATGAGCCACTTTTCTACCCTTATTCAAATGATAAGGTTTTTCCTCTGGGTTAGCAACACGAACCCAAATAATTCCATCCTTAGGAGCTCTATATACAGCTCTAGCAATGAAGATGTGGTCATTTTTCTCTGATTCCAGAAGCAAGGTGGAATTTTCCGGAAACCCTTCTGAAAGTTTGATTTTAATAAATGATTCAGATAAAGGAGGAATTATACATTTTTGTGAATTTTTCACAATAATTGGCTCTTTAATTTTTGTATTTAGAGTTTCTTTTACTCTACATAAGTTATTAACAGTTTTAATGTTTAAGTTCTTATGCTGTGCCACTTCTTCAGTACCACCTCTAACATGATTTTGCTTTTCCCCCATATGCAAAGTAACATTCTGTGCATTTACTACCAAATCTCTAAAAGATTTGCTTCCATTTTCCAAATCGTTAATATGTACCTCTTCACTACCCAAATGTGGCACTACATTATTTTCCGAAAAATTTCTGCTCACATACTCTTCCCGAATGACCTGAGACTCATTCACTACCGGTGCTAGATCTGCTTTGCATTTGGCACATGCATTCGTATGGAACTCTTTCGGTTTACAGTCCTCTACCACACGAACATTTTTTCCACTACTCATCTGCGAGTCAGGCACAGCAATACGCTTTGCGACACTACTTAGGTTTGAGTCTGCAATTTCCGACTCATTTGCCGGTTCATGATTTGAAATCGAAAGTAAATTATTCGTACATTGATAACCAACAAAAGGAATGGAAGAGTTTGAAAACTTAAAACAGAAGTGATTATAATCTATAATAGCATTATGTTTATGTAAAAACTTGTTACCAAGGATTACATTATATGAAATAGGAGCTGGTGATTTTAACACAAAAAATTCGGTAGGGAATCTTTCTTTTCCCAAATTTAGCGAAATAGTGGCTAAACATTCAACTTTAGTATCTTGTGAACTAAAGCTACGCAAAATTGTTGGTTTGTATGTTAGCAACATATGTGCAATGGGTACAGTATTTAAAGCTTCCTCATACACTAAATTAATTGAACTACCCGTATCAATCAATATTGACACTTCACTGCTCACTAATTTTCCTTTTATAATAGAAGAGGATGACAAAGAATTTGTAATATTATGACAAATATTATTTTCCTCAAAATGTGATGTTTGCCTATCAAAAGTTTTTCTATTATTATAATTGTGCATGGGATATCTACTCTGATTCCCAGAAGAATGATTTTTGGAATTTTGCAAAGATTTATATGACTCCTTATTTTTATAATTTTGCGTTCCTTGCTTTTTATACTTCCACTCATTTGCAGACATTTGCCCTCTGTGTCTTTCACCCTGGTGATACCTAGTTCCAGGACTGGTATAAATTTTCCTACATTTTATACCGTACACATCTCTTTTTTGAAAAACCTTTTTCCAACACTGTTCTTGAACGTGACCTAATTTACCACATTTGTCACACTTTGGACGCGGTGAACGCTTTTCGTTAACTTTATCTGAATTAAACTTAAATTTTTCTATTTTACCCCTAAGAAATTCAATGTCCCTTTCCTGTTCTAACACTTTTCTTTTTAAATCTGACATACTTTCACTTTGATCTGGTGTGAGAACATATTTTTCTGGTGTGAGAACACCTTTTTTTGTAAGTACCGGATTAGTCAAGTACATAGCATTATTTTCATTTAAAATAGATTCCTCAAGAATTGCAAGTTTTCTAGCCGAATAAAAATCTCTAGGGTTTTGTGACAACACCAATCTTTTTAGTTCCGGATATAACCCATTAATAAATGAAGTTTTTAAAAGTGTTTGCCTGATCTTATTCTCACTTTCGGAATCTACATCTTCCGGAACAACCTTAAATGAAGCAGCTTCGATTCTCATCGAAAACTGTTTAACCGACTCATTTGGTCTCTGTGTAAAGTTCACGAGTGAAATTATGTTTTTAGTAACATTTTCGGTCACTTCAAAATGATCTTTCAAAATGTGAATAATTTCCTGCAAATTTTTACAATTTCTGTGCTTTGGATTCTCTTCAATCAATCTATTTGCTTCCCCCTCTAAATTCAATCTCAAACAAACTAATTTGTCACACTCACTCCAGTTTGCATGAGTGGCTACTAAATTTAACTTTTCCAAAAACTGTGACAACGAAAGCTCTGAATTTCCCGAGAATTTTGGAATATGATGTGCGAACTTAGGTGTGAAAATATGGAATGATTTTAACATGTTATCATTTACCGATGAAGCACTGTTTTGATTTGGCAAAGTGCCAGAAGAAGAATTCAAACATACCGGCGATTTATCTGATATATTTTCCTCATTAGATTTAGCTTTGTGGCTAACATTTTTAACTTTACTTCTAGAATTAACAGTATCCGACTCAGTAGCAATATCAAGCGACAAATTCAAGGAGGAATTTAATTTTTTACTTGAATTTTTACTCATCTTACCGACATTTAGTTTTTTGTTTCTAGTAATTGGAGCCATTTTGCATAACAATATAGTTTAACACAATATGCAATTGCAATGTTCTTAAACAGTATTTACAATAAAACCAGTTTTTATCAAATCAAATGACATAAATATGCAAACAAATCAATTTTTTTTTATCAAATGGCACATATCAAATTCCAAGAACACTCGTTTTTGAGAATACCGAAAACAGAACATGGAACTCTGTTTACTTAAGAAAACACTCATTTTAGCACAACGGTAATTTTTAACCTTCAAAATTTCAATTCTTAAGAAAATTTTTAAAAATTTTAATTCTCTCAGCTCTTCCCCACTCACCGAGAAAAGTAACGGCACCAATTCTGTCGCGAACGTTTTGGCATACTCGACAGAGAAGACAAGGTTTTGAAATCAAACACATTTATTAAACATGAAATAACAAGGCAGTTGATCGAAAACAGTGGAGTACAAGCATTTCTCGCAATAACTCAGAGTTACACTCGGTAGGGTGACCATTAAGAACACCCCTGGAGGAAGAGGAACCAAGAGAATACACATATTTTCTGATACATAAAATAAACACAATATTCCTCATATTATACTTGACATTTATATATCACATTTGTATACTTTGAACATATACGACATTTTCATATAACATCATCAATGACTTGATACTCACGAGGATTTGACAATTAACACTCTATTCGTTAGGTGGAAGACTAAATATATATAAAACTTTACCTCGTCTCTTTTAAATACAACATTTACAATTCTGTACCATGGGAAAGGATATCAGGATGGACTCTCGGCATAAACTCATCGAGATTCTTGCGCAGAACAAAATCCATAATGGTCGGGAAACTTGACTACACAACATCATGCTGGCGGAATTCGACATCTTGGTTGGTTACGGAGATTGGTTGATTCGTACCTTAGGACACAAGGAGGAGTCAGGCAAATACAAATCGCTGTAAAATGAGCTTTCCCTCTAGCCCTATTAGCGATTCAAGCCGACCAGTGAAAGAACCATTTTCTCTTTTCACAAGACTCATTATTCCATTACTACCAGGCTGATTCATTTAAAAACACGAGTGACTCATCTCTGAACCGAGCCAACCGACTCTACGCACAACTTGTCGAACTATGTTACATATTTTAATCACATCCTTCCACTTTCAAAATTAATCCACCTTTTCTTAAAATTCGCGATCATACGCGAATCAAACACACACGTCTACATTTCTCCACGACTCCTTCCACTCTGCTTCCAAAATCCTTTTTCAAACGCGCGCGTGCGCAAAACCTGCAAGTTCCCAACTAGCGACTGAGAAGCGAAAATACAAAACTATTACTATTTTTCTGGAACATAAACACTTTTGCGATTTTAGAGTTCACTTCCCTTAAAAGTCAATGTAATTGAAAACATGTAGAAAAGACATTTACATTTCGAAATTGACACTTTCAATCACACAGAAATAAAACAATACTTTAATATACAATTTTAACACAGAGGTGTGAAAGCCTTATCACAATATAAGGAAAGTAATATGTGCAAATTTCAGTAGTATTTTAAATGATATTTTTTTTTCAAAAATAAATTCCATTTAAATTTTTAAGTTCATGTCTCTGGGCAGAAATATATGAATTTATGTTCTTATTATACAATATTAACTTAGCAGGAAAATCGAATTGTAAAACATCTTGGTCCTGTTTGTTGACAAATGTAAAACAATTATGATGTTTGGTCAACATATGCCAAAATGTAGACGTTAACATGGTAGAAGATATACCTGTACCATCTTTATTCTATTTCAATAATAAGTGAAACAGAATAGATTATATATGAAGTTGAAAAAGCTTTACTAAGATAAATAGATGACTTTAAATTTAAAACATCAATCAATCCCGCAATCTTATATCTCAAGGTCGTAAACGAGGCAACGCGATAAAAATTTAATACTGTTCATTTATAAAACGCATTTTATTTCAATTTCTTTATAATATAAATTGTATAAATTGAATAAAAATTATTAGCCGTATAAACGCATTTTATTTAATTTTGTTGCTAAACAAGATGATATAAGTTTCTTCAGATAAATTATCAAAAAAAGAAAATCATCTGCATAATACTATTTCTATGGAAGGTTTAATTTTGAGTTTTTTACACAACATATCCACAGTGGAGTAAAAGACCGTACCAAATTTGAAAAAAAAAATGCTGTCAAAACCTGTGCATTTTTATAATTTGTATAAACCTGTGCATTTTAACAACCACGTGGTTCAATTTCATAGATATAAATTACTCCAGTTACTGCTCCAGTTACTGCTTTATACGAATCTATTTGTAAGTTATCAAGTTGAATTGAATTTTTGACAATATCCAAAATTATGTCATTAAAACATCTGGAATAATAACAAGAAAGATCAACCATGCATAAAGCATTATTTATGAAACACTTTCCAACTTCAATGCAATTTTATACAAACATCTCTAAAATGCGACACAATCCTCGGTAATATTTTTAAAATTATCATAACACTACAATAATTTATTATATTTGAAAACTCCATCGAAAACAAATGTACTTTATTCAAATGACGTCATCGAAATAGCATTTCATTCATAAACATTTTGCTAATCGTTTCATTCATCACAATACTATAATAAGTTATTTTATTTAAAAATTTGAAACATTGCTATCTACCATATTTATTTTAAAATATGAAACCTTTCTCATATGTAACATAAATAAACTCTTGGAAAGATATATATTATATAAAATATTCATTTTTACTTTCCCTGCAATACATGGTAATGTATAGGGAAAGGATTGGAATCATGCCGAAAATCACAACTCGAGTTTTCGACGGATCTACACGTTTCGAGACCCCTAGAATACGAAAAAACCATTTTTAGCGTGACGTCTGTGCGTGTGTCTGTCTGTCTGTCTGTGTGTCTGTCTGTCTGTCTGTCTGTCTGTCTGTCTGTGTGTCTGTCTGTCTGTGCAGATTTTGTATCCACTGTAACTAAAAAACTAATGGACCGAATTTCACAAAATTTGGTAGGTAAATCACTTATGGTCGGGGCTGGTGCTGATTACTTTTGGGTACGATTCGGAATAAAAGAACCCGCCTTTTTTTGCGAAATGGCCCGCAAAAGCTTGTATCCACTCTACCTGAAAAACTAATGGACCGAATTTCACAAAACTCGGTAGATGAGTCACGTATAGGTCACTCTGGTGCTGATTAGATTTTGGTACGATTCGGAAAAAAATAACCTGCCTTTTTTTGCAAAACGGCCCGCAAAAATCTTCAAAATCTAAACTAAAGAACTAGGTATTCTCAGATATATCCATTAAATGCCCGTTTAATACGTAATGTTTAACGACGAAAAGAATAAGACCAACCCCATTACACTAGGAATAGCCGTTCTCGAGATATTTTAGTTTTTCGTACTTTCCCTACGCCACCTTTGAAAATAAGCCCGGTTACCGAATGAGAACGAAAATTGAATAAAAGTGAAATAAATTTAATTAAAATAAAGAGAACGTGGATATAAGTCTGCAGGGAAAGTCATGTGCTGCCCACATCAGATTTTTACTTTCCCTGCAATACATGGTAATATATAGGGAAAGTATTGGAATCATGCCGAAAATCGCAACTCGAGTTTTCGAGGATCTACACGTTTCGAGACCTCTAGAATACGAAAAAACCATTTTTAGCGTGACGTCTGTGTGTGTGTCTGTGTGTCTGTGTGTCTGTCTGTCTGTGTGTCTGTCTGTGTGTCTGTCTGTCTGTGCAGATTTTGTATCCAATCTAACTAAAAAACTAATGGACCGAATTTCACAAAATTTTGTAGGTAAGTCACTTGTAGACGGAGCTGGTGCTGATTCGTTTTGGGTACGATTCGGAATAAAAGAACCCGCCTTTTTTGTGAAATGGCCCGCAGAAGCTTGTATCCACTGTAGCTGAAAAACTAATGAACCGAATTTCACAAAATTCGGTAGATGAGTCACATATAGATCACCCTGGTGCTGATTAGATTTTGGTACGATTCAGAAAAAAATAACCTGCCTTTTTTTGCAAAATGGCCCGCAAAAATTGCCAAAATCTAAAATAAAAAACTGGGTATACTCAAATAGATCCATTAAATGCTGATTTAATACGTAATTTTTAACGACGAAAAGAATAAGACCAAACCCATTACACTAGGACTAGCCGTTCTCGAGATATTTTAGTTTTTCGTACTTTCCCTACGCCACCTTTGAAAATAAGTCCGGTTATCGAATGAGTACGAAAATTGAATTAAAAGTGAAATAAATTTAATTAAAATAAAGAGAACGTTAATTTAAGTCTGCAGAGAAAGTCATGTGCTGCCCACATCAGATTTTTACTTTCCCTGCAATACATGGTAATGTATAGGGAAAGTATTGGAATCATGTCGAAAATCGCAACTCGAGTTTTCGACGGATCTACACGTTTCGAGACCTCTAGAATACGAAAAAACTATTTTTAGCGTGACGTCTGTGTGTGTGTCTGTGTGTCTGTCTGTCTGTGTGTCTGTCTGTGTGTCTGTCTGTGCAGATTTTGTATCCACTCTAACTAAAAAACTAATTGACCGAATTTCATAAAATTTGGTAGGTAAGTCACTTGTGCACGAATCTGGTGCAGATTAGTTTTGGGTATGACTCGGGTTAAAAGAACCCGCCTTTTTTTGCGAAATGGCCCGCAAAAGCTTGTATCCACTTTAACTGAAAAACTAATGGACCGAATTTCACAAAATTTGGTAGATAAGTCGCTTGTAGGCCACCCTGATGCTGATTAGATTTTGGTATAATTCGAAAAAAAATAACCTGCCTTTTTTTGCAAAATGGCCCGCAAAAATCATCAAAATCCAAACTTAAGAACTACGTATGCTCACATATAGCCATTAAATGCTTGTTTAATGCTTAATTTTTAGCGAAGAAAAGAATAAGACCAACACCATTACACTTGGACTAGCCGTTCTCGAGACATTTTAGTTTTTCGTATTTTTCCTACACCATTTTTGAAAATAAGTCCAGTTTTCAAATGAGAACGAAAATTGAATTAAAAATTAATTAAATTTAATTTAAATAAATAGAACGTGAATAAAAGTCTGCAGGGAAAGTCATGCCTACATCAGATTTTACTTTCCCTGCAATACTTGGTAATGTATAGGGAAAGTATTGGAATCATGTCGAAAATCGCAACTCGAGTTTTCGACGGATCTACACGTTTCAAGACCTCTAGAATACGAAAAAAACATTTTTAGCGTGACGTCTTTGTGTGTGTCTGTCTGTCTGTGCAGATTTTGTATCCACTCTAACTAAAAAACTAATGGACAGAATTTCACAAAATTAGGTAGGTAAGTCACTTGTGAGCGAGTCTGGTGCTGATTAGTTTTGAGTACGATTTGGAATAAAAGAACCCGCTCTTTTTTGCGAAATGGCCCGCAAAAGTTTGTATATACTCTAACTCAAAAACAACTGGACCGAATTTCACAAAATTCGGTAGATGAGTCACTTGTGTGTTACCCTAGTGCTGATTAGATTTTGGTACGATTCGGAAAAGAATAACCTGCCTCTTTTTGCAAAATGGCCCCCCAAAATCGCCAAAATCTAAACTAAAGAACTATGTATACTTAAATATATCCATTAAATGCTCGTTTAATACGTAATTGTTAACGACGAAAATAATAAGACCAACCCCATTACACTAGGACTAGTCGTTCTCGAGATATTTTAGTTTTCCGTAATTTCTCTACGCCGCCTTTGAAAATAAGTCCGGTAACCGAATGAGAACGAAAATTGAATTAAAAGTGAAATAAATTTAATTAAAATAAAGAGAACGTTAATATAAGTGTAAATGTAATTAAATGTAAATGTGAATTAAATGTAATTAAAATAAAGAGAACGTGAATATAAGTCTGCAGGGAAAGTCATGTGCTGCTCACATCAGATTTTTACTTTCCCTGCAATACATGGTAATGTATCAGGGAAGTATTGGAATCATGTCGAAAATCGCAACTCCAGTTTTCGACGGATCTACACGTTTCGAAACCTCTAGAATACGAAAAAACTGTTTTTAGCGTGACGTCTGTGTGTGTGTGTCTGTGTGTCTGTCTGTGTGTCGCTCTGTCTGTCTGTGCAGATTTTGTATCCGCTCTAACTAAAAAACTTATTGACCGAATTTCACAAAATGTGGTAGGTAAGTCACTTGTGGGCGAGTCTGGTGCTGATTAGTTTTGGGTACGATTTGAAAAAAAAAATAATCTGACATTTTTTGCAAAATGACCCGCAAAAATTGTCAAAATCTAAACTAAAAAGCTACGTATGCTCAAATATATCCATTAAATGCTTGTTTAATACGTAATTTTAATGACGAAAAGAATAAGACCAACCCCATTACACTAGGACAAGCCGTTCTCGAGATATATTAATTTTTTTCGTATTTTCCCCACGCCACCTTTGAAAAAAAGTTCAGTTATCAAATGAGAACGAAAATTGAATTAAAAGTGAATTAAATTTAAATAAACAAAGAGATCGTGGATATAAGTCTGGAGGGAAAGTCATGTGCAGCCCACATCAGATTTTTCTTTCTGGAGGACATAACGAGAGACAGAATTTAATTGAATTTCTTTCTCTCCCTATATTAAATAATTTTTGTTTAAAAAACTACCTAACACATTTTACTGAATTTTTTTTATATATTTTATGGGATAATTTGAATATTTCCTAAAATTTTCGAAGCAATTTATGAATTTTAAATTCTCATAAAAAATGTTTGAAAAATTAGGTCCCATAGGGTTCAATGCATTTCATTTTTTCAACCAGGGTTCAATAAAAAACTGTTTGGGTGATATTATTCATTTATATTCCCATAGGTCCCACAGACCGTCTGAAAAACATACTAGAATTTCATTTTGATGAAGCCATTTTTCCGGCAGTTATCGTGCTAACGGACAGACAGACAGAATGAACAAAGTCATAAACACTTTCAACTACGTTGTAAATTGTTAATAAGTATATTGAGTCATTTAAAAATATGAAAGAGCTGAAATATTTTTTCCTCAAGAATTTTGTTTCCAAATGTATTACTAAATAATATTTTAACACATTTTCGCAAGTTTTACTTTTGTGATATATATGAATTTGATTTTTAAAATTTTCCTACATAGTTGTAAAGTGTTTATTACTTTATTCATTCTGTCTGCCTGTCCGGTCGCACGAAAACTGCCGTAAAAATGACTTTATCAAAATGAAATTTTAATATGTTGAGACGGTCTGTGGAACATATAGATATGTAGTAAAAGAATAATATCACCCAATTAGTTTTGGATTGAACCCGTGTTGAAAAAGTGAAATACATTGAACCCTATGGGGCCTAATTTTTCAAACATTTTTAAGCGGTAGTTAAAATTCACAAATTGCTTTGAAAATCTTTGAAAATATTCAAATTATTACGTTAAATGTACAAAAAAAAATGTCATCAAAATATATTTGGTAGTTTTAAAATAACAAGAAAGATCAATCATGCTTAGAGCATTGATTATGAAACACTTTCAAACTTCAATGCAATTTTATTTTAAAAAGTCGAAAATACAATACATTCCTCGGTAATATTTTAAAACTTATCACAATACTACATTGATTTATTATATTTGAAAACTTAAACCTTCATTGAAAAAAATGAACTTCATTCAAATGACGGCATTGAAATATAAATTGCCTGGTTTAAATATCTCTAAAATGCAATACATTCCACGGTAATATTTTTAAAACTATCATAATACTACGATAATTTATTATATTTGAAAACTTCATCGAAAACAACTGAAATAAATTCAAATGACGTCATAGAAAAAATAACACGCCTGGATCTCTCTATAAAAGCAGGATTTCATTCATTTCATTCATTACAATACTATAATAATTTATTTTATTTAAAAATTAAGACCATGGAGCTACAAGAAATTTAACTCTATGCTTAAAACTTTATCGAAAAAAATCGTCCTTCTGTTAATAAAATCAATTAATATTTCATTCATATCAGCCATGCAGACTCCATGGACTGAATTATTTTGTGTTGAAGAAATACAGTAATTCTAATACAACTAATTTACATATTTTTCTGTTTACATTATACATAGGTGAAAAATAGGCTTAGTTGTAGAAATAATCAAATTTGAATGAGCATTTAAACTCATATATATTGTAATTGCGTTGATTTAGTATGTAGATGCACAGAATTTAAACCAAAATAAAGTGGTTTTAGGACGGATACAACACTCAATATGAATTAAAAAGAACTTTAAAAAATCACGATTTTGAAACAAGATGGATGCCATATATCATTTTGAAGTGGGACATGTGATCGTTTCATATCATGGTCACGTGATCGTTTCATATAAGAGGTGTAATTATTATTTTAATTTTTATTTAAAGAACTACTGAATATATTTCGCTGAATTTTTTTTTTATATATTTTATGGAAGAATTTGACTATTACCTAAAATTTTCGAAGCAATTTGTGAATTTTAAATCCGCTTAAAAAATGTTTGAAAAATTAGGTCCCATAGGGCTCAATGTATTTCATTTTTTTAACCCGGGTTCAATCCAAAACTAATTGGGTGATATTATTATTCATTTATATTCCCATAGGTCCTACAGACCGTCTGAACAACATACTAAAATTTCATTTTGATTAAGTCATTTTTACGGCAGTTATCGTGCTAACGGACAGACAGACAGAAAGACAGACAGACAGACAGAATGAACAAAGTCATAAACACTTTTCAACTTTGTTGTAAAGTGTTAAAAATTGAAATAATAATTACACCCATATTATATGAAGAGTTCAATTTCTTCGTTTAGTGAAAATCGTGATTTTTAAGGAACGCTTATATTTATATTTAGTGTTGCATACGTCCTAAAGCCGCTTTTTTAACACTTTACAACAAAGTTGAAAAGTGTTTATGACTTTGTTCATTCTGTCTGTCTGTCTGTCTGTCCGTTAGTACGATAACTGCCGTAAAAATGACTTAATCAAAATGAAATTTTAGTATGTTGTTCAGATGGTCAGTAGGACCTATGGGAATAGAAATGAATAATATCACATAATTAGTTTTGGATTGAACCCGGGTTGAAAAAATGAAATACATTGAGCCCTATGGGACCTAATTTTTCAAACATTTTTTAAGCGGATTTAAAATTCACAAATTGCTTCAAAATTTTTAGGTAATATTCAAATTGCTCCATAAAATATATAAAAAAAAATTCAGCGAAATATATTCAGTAGTTTTTTAAATACAAATTAAAATAATAATAACACCTCTTATATGAAACGATCACGTGACCATGATATGAAAGTATCACGTGATCCACTTCAAAATGATATATGGCATCCATCTTGTCTCAAAATCGTGATTTTTAAAGTTCTTTTTATTTCATATTGAGTGTTGTATCCGTCCTAAAACCACTTTATTTTGGTTTAAATTCTGTGCATCTACATACTAAATCAACGCAATCACAATATATATGAGTTTAAATGCTCATCCAAATTTTATTATTTCTACAACGAAGCTTATTTTTCACTTATGTAAAATGTAAACAGCAAAATATGTAAGATGAGTTGTATAGAAATTGCTGTATTTTTTTAACGCAAAAGAATTTAGCTCATGGAGCCTGCATAGCTGATATGAAAGAAATATTCATTGACTTTACCGAGAGAAGGACGATTTTTTGCGATAAAGTTTTAAGCATAGAGTTAAATTTCTTGTAGCTCCATGGTCTTAATTTTTAAATAAAATAAATTATTATAGTATTGTGATGAATGACATGAATGGGAAATTATTTATGAATGAAATGCTGCTTTTTTAGAGAGAGCCAGGCGCGTTATTTTTTCTATGACGTCATTTGAATGAATTTCAGTTGTTTTCGATGAAGTTTTTAAATATAATAAATTATCGTGGTATTATGATAATTCTACAATTATTATCGAGTAATATATCACCTTTTTTGGAGATGTTTAAACCAGGCAATTTATATTTCAATGCCGTCATTTGAATGAAGTTCATTTTTTTCGATGAAGGTTTAAGTTTTCAAATATAATAAATAAATCAATATATTATTGTGAGAAGTTTTAAAATATTACCGAGGAATGTATTGCATTTCAGACATGTTTAAATAAAACTGCATTGAAGTTGGAAAGTGTTTCATAATCAATGCTTTAAGCATGATTGATCTTTCTTGTTTTTACGTTATATCTGTCTACCAAAATTCTGTGCCTACGCAATTACAATATTTTTGATTTTAAATGATCTTTAAACTTTGATTATTTCTACAATGAAGCCTAATTTTAACGTATGCGGAATGTAAACAAATCAATTGTAAAATAAGTTGTATAAGAAATGATGAATTTTTTTAACGCAAAATTATTTAGCCCTGGTGCCTGGAATATAAGTGGTATGAATGAAATTTTTATTGATTTTTCATAGAGAAGCAGACGATTTTATAGCATTGCATTTTTGATGAAGTATCAAGTTTCCAAATAAAATAAACTATTGTAGTATTGTGATAATTTTAAAAATATCATCGCTGAATGTATCGCATTTTAGAGATGTTTAAATAAATTTGTATTTCAGTTGGAAAGAGTTTCATAATCAATGCTTTATGCATAAATAATCTTTCTTGTTATTTGCTACAGTGATCAACCGTGAATATTTTGTTAAACACTTTTGAAATTTTCCGGACCAGATTGATAAACGAGTTTTATCGTTCAAACTCAAATATCCTGCATCAGCTATTACCGTTACATATAAAACAATCTTTACAATCTCAACGGTACGTGATTGAGGATTTAAGGACTTAGGATTTGAAGATTGAAGAGTTAAAGATTTGAAGATAGATTATTGGAGGAATGACGATTTAAGGAAATAAATTTTTTCTTAATGTCAAAAAATGTTTTAATATTTATGCAAATTTTTAATTTGGGTGATCATAAAATACTTATTGGTGGCAAAAATTTTACTATACGCAAAACATTTCCGTGAAACATCAATTTCTCAGGATGTCCTATAGATAGAGCTCAGGAGATGACTAAATTGGATCCATCATAAAATTTCGGAGGAGTGGGGATGGTGGTGGTGGTGGTGGAGGGGAGGGGAGGGGTTCACCAAGGATATCCACTTCCTGTACTTTTTCTACTTTTGGTTCAAAAAAGAAAAAAAATTCTCCAAACATATATTTCTCAAAATTGGCTATAGATTGAGTATAGAAAAGACTGATATGCATTCAGAATTAAATTCCGGAGAAGGCAAGAGAGGGTTCACTAAAGATTTTCCCTTTCGGTTTTTTTTTTTTTAGTGTACACACCATTTGCAATGATATGAAGGATTTGTAACCAAATGAAAGCTATTAATTTGTTCGAACGCTATTGTGAAAACCTTGCTATCCCAGATAGGGCTCGAACTGCAGATCTTAATTCGTACTGACCTGCCGACTCTCTCCGAATTGAACTACTGGGACGTAATTGCTAGCTATTATCGTAGAAGTGGACTATGTATATTTCAGATGCTTTACTATTGTTCATGTTTTTCTAAGAGGATAGTCAGTGTTTATTACAAATGCGAAAAATTACCAAAAGAAATACCTCTTTTTTACTTTCCTTATATACATAATGTTTAAGAAAAGTATTGTGACGGGGACGAATTCGAGTTTTCGACAGGAGAGCGCGTCTCAAGCATCCCTGATCACGAATCGAACATTTTTGAGGTGATGTCTCTCTCTCTCTGTGTGTGTGTGTGTGTCAGTGAGTCTGTGGAGACGATATCTCACGAACAAATAGAGTGATTCGATTGAAATTTGGTACAAAAATCACAATCCGTAATTACTAGAAGACAATTGTTTTTAAACGTAATCGAATGTTCAGAATCCTCCTAAATTTTCGATTGAAATTTTGAAAAAATCTTCAAAAAATCAAAACCTTTAATAAAGTTACTCAAATAGACATATCGTGTGTAATTTTTCCTTAGAAAACGATTGACATGAACTTTAGGAAGCTAGCATGAACCGTTCTCGAGATATTGCACATGTTTTAAATAAATTTATCAAAAAATCTCATAAATTAAAAGAAAAATATTAAATGTTGAGAAACATGTTCACTTTTCATATGTAACATCATGCGATAAATTGGGTAACATTGTTCTCGTGGATCTAGCTCGTTCCATTCATAAGAAAATATATTTTGAGGAATACTTTTGTATTTGAACGGCAATAGTTATTTATCTGCTATAAGAATAACTTATTTCTCCGTCCATAAATCTTGGCGAGATTTTGGTGCCGATTTTGGCGGAATGTCGCCAACTTTGGTTACTTTTTTAATTGCTGCCAAATGAACGAAAATCTCCCCAAATGAATAAAAGTGACACTAAATCAATGAAAATGACGACTAATTGACGAAAATTCAATATCTTGGAAAGAATATAAATATCTACTATAAGAAAAACCTATTTTTTTATTGTAAAAGTAGTAAATTCATTGCATTATATAAGAAAAGTCATGTGTTACCCACATCAGATTTTTTTATAAAATCATCAAATCTAGAGCCCTTATATACGAAAGTTTGTTATATGGCTATCAACGGGATATTATTATTTAAATATAGGTAATATTTATATTAAATATATCAAAACAAAAGAGTTTAAAACATGATTTCGTTCCAGTTAATATACGCACAAAGAAAATGCTTTACAGAGTAAAATTGAAGGCTAGTTTATTTTTTAAAGGTTTGATTAATGCTCGTTAAAGTAAACATTATAACGAATAACAGTTAAACAACAATCACTTAGTCTTTGATCATCTCCATTCTGTCTTTCTTGGTCATTAAAATAATGTCCTCAATCACTTTCAAAAACATTTAAATTTTTTCTTCCATCCAATAATCAATAAAACATGTTAAACTCTAAAACGCTCTTCACACAAAACCTACTCAAACAACTCTCGAGGCTGGCTATTCTATTTGCACGGACGTCCAAGTTCTGAATACATAAAGCCATCATTGAAAGTTTAAATTAATATTTAATTACCCCAATCCATTTTCCCCATTGACTTATTGTCACATTAACTTGAACATCTTTATTCTTTGCATGTTGTAGTCCTCTAACCTGTTAGACTGTGCTTAATTCAGAAAACTTTTAACGCACCTTCTTCGAAACGCTCTATCGACACCATGTCCAGCTAGAAGTCTCTTTTTCCTCACCACCCTCCCCCCTCCCTCTTTTCCGTCGCTCTTTTCACTTAATCTTTCTCTCTCTCTTTCATCTTCGGAGGGAACGATAAAGGAAATCAATATGGCGGCTATATTTTCACAAGTCCACAGCGAAAACAAAGTGAACGAAGGCCTCCCAATAATCAGCAAAAAAAAGGGGGGGCTTTGGCTATTTCGCATTTTTTTTGTTCTTGTTTTTTGGCAATTTCAGCAGCATTTGATTATTTATATTGGGGAATCTGGCAGAACTGAGATTGCATAGGCAAACAGGATTGTCATTCGGATATTGCCTGGCTTGAAATGAATGTATAGTCAAAAACAGATAAAGGGTTTGGGAATGGGGTTGTTTTGGAAATTATTCGTTGATAAAGTAGATACACGGCGTTGCTTGTGATTTAAATAATGTAGAAAATCTGAAGACATTAAAAATAATATTTCCATCGAATCGGTCATTTACAAAGAATATTTTATACGTTTTATAAACTATTAAAATATTTGGCTCTAATGATACTTACAGAATAAATCGAAATGTTAGATTCCGAGGTTTAAAAATAGGTACATTAAGAAATATTTTTTAAAAAATTTAATACGCTAAATCAGGGATTTTTTTTTTAAAGTGCTCTTTTTTCATTTTCACTTTCTCAAACTATATACATAGTATAGAGAAAGTATTGTTTTCACTAAAATTTTCGATTTAAAGATTTTAATGCTAATATATGTTTTAGGATCTCCTGAACACGTTTTGACTATTTTTAGAGTTATATCCGTCTGTCTGTCTGCGGTCAATTTCTTGTGTTCACGATAGCTGCCACAAATATTAATCAATTTTCATCAAACATTATATCCAATTATAGAAAAATCTGGAACTAGATAGAATTTTTTGAACTGTGAGTTGAAAACTTCGAAATATTATATTTTTTAACATGACAGCATAGGACAAAATGCGAAGTAATCATGTATAAAAAGGTTTATTTATGGATCAGTGATCTCTCTCTCTCTCTCTCTCTCTCTCTCTCTCCCTCTCTCATGAAACTTAACAGTTTCAATTACTAGTGAAAAATAGCCGCTATACAATACTTGAATTCGTGATGTCGTTATCTCCCCCTCCCTCGGAATGGGGGAGGATGTATATTGTCCATCTTGGTACCCATCGAATTATTTTTTCAAGTCCTTTAAAATGAAAGGTAATACAATATAATTGTGATCATTTTGATCAATGATACAGATTTTTCAAATTCTTTCTTATTAACGTCTTATATATACAACGTTTCGTCAGGACAGACAGATGGACATCACTCCAGAAACAATCAGAACATGCTCAGGAGGTTCTAAAACATACACTCATATCCAAAAGTTAAGCATAATCCATAAAATGCAATGTTAACAATCAGAAAGGACGAAAGATGTCATAAAGATGCCAACTGGACATGTTTTTGAAGGGACAAATTATTGGAATGCTGGAATCCGGTCGATCCCAAACCAAAGAGTCTCGAATTCTGAATGTGCCTCAGTGTGTGATCTCCAGACTGTGGCAGAGGTTCCAAACCACTGGAGGTGTTACCCGACGACCAGTACCAGGTCGGCCAAGGGTAATAACCACTCGGCAAGACCGATATTTTGTGATAACTGCGCGACATCAGAGGAACCGTTCTGCCAGACAACTGGGTTGAGCCCTGACAGCCGCCACAGGAGTCACTGTTTCGAGACAAACTATTTACAGGAGACTCAGACACGTTGGTCTCTATGCCAGACGACTAGCAGTTTGTATCTCCTGACGTCTACATAGGAACAAGCTCGCTTACAGGGAAGTTTGGAACATCGGCAGTGGAGTGGACAACATTGGAGCAATGTCATATTCAGTGGCGAGTCCAAGTTTAGGCTGCAAACTGATTCTCGTTGTATCATGATCTGGAGTGACCGTGGAGAACGTTTTCATCCGGGAAACATCGCGGAAAGACATCGCTTTGCGTTTGGGGGAGTCATGGTCTGGGTAGGCATCATAATGGACGGCCGCACAGACCTTCATATCTTCGACACGGGGTCGATTACCGGTCAAAGATACAGAGATGAAGTCCTTGAGCCTACCTTGTTTCGAGGTACTGTTGGTCCTGATTTCATATTCATGTTTGATAACGAGCCTCCTGACCGTGCGGTTTGATCGACGACTGCCTTCAAACTGAAGTTATCCAGCATATGCAGTGACCTGCCAACTCTCCTGATCTGAATCCAATACACCATGTGGGGGATATTCTCGAGGAGACATCTTGCAGCCTTCCTCTGCCCTCCAAGCTCCGTTCTAGGATTGAAAAATGTTCTCCGTGATGCTTGGAACTCTTTGAGCACACAACTCATCCAGATCCTAATCGAAAGTGGGAAATCGTTGTGCAGCATGCGTGACTACCCGAGGTTCCCATAAACCGTATTAAACTGCAGCATCGCATTGTTTTAAGCATTCTGTTTCACTGAGGTTGACACTCGTATTGAGACCCTTTTTCTTTAACCCTTTTCTTTGGACAATAAAAGTCGTTATTATCCTTGTTTTGCATTGTTTTCTTCTTCTATAACCCTATTACATACCCCGCATACCGGGCTTCCTTCCATTCCGATGTTGATTTCCCGAAATTTTCACATAAACACATACACACAACTATGCCCGCCAACACTTTCTCAATACTACGTATGAAAATGTAAATATTTGTAATTGAAAATTCCAGTATGATTATTGCACCAAATTGATACCAATTATCGTAGCTGATAAAATTTTATAGATTTTTTACCGAGAATAAGCTATGGCGAATCCGCCAACCGCCACCCATTCCATCATTTTTAACGTCTTAAAAAGTAATAGCAGTCAGTCATATTAATTAAGAAGTCATTTTATATGGAATGTTTCAATAGAAAGAGAATGTTCCATTTGCGATAACAGATCTATTAATTAAAATTGTGTGTGTCGCTAAAAAATTCCGGAAATTTAGTTTGTTTCACATAATATTGAATGCAAGTCAGTGGTATTTCTGGAGGAAATTTGATCATGAATATAAGTTATAAACATATTCACCAACAAATTCGTCAAAATGCCGTTTTAATCCGCAGTAAATTAATATAATGACAATGCGTTGTGGCGTGGATAAGAATTCGTTAAAATAAATTAAGTGATTCATGCAGGATTCCTAGGAAATACCTTAAGCACCCCAATAACTTTGTAAAGAAATGCCAATGATTGCACACGCAGGGTCCATCTATAGTAAAATGACTATTCAGGATTCCTAGCAGGCACGCAGGCGGAAAAAAATTTCGGGGGAAGGAGGGGGGGGGGGAATTCCTGTCGAAAACACAACAATATGTTTACTATAAAACACACTTATAATTGATCAATAATTATATATTTTAATTGCGTATACATTTCATAATATATTTTAAAATATATCAAATGGCAAAAGTTGGAAAAATCATTATTCTTTTAGGTAATGACCTAATAACACATGCAATGAACCTACATATCGTGAGGGGGGCCCAGGGCCCCCTCATATAACTACGTCCCTGGTTTCTGGAACAGGCCGTAAGCCCCCCCCCCAATAACTTTGTAAGGAAAGTTTCATGACTGTACATGTTATGTCTGTCTGTAATGAACTAGTGATGTCTTAATGGATAAAAGTGCTGATAGTTGTTGTTGAGACCCAGACCGTCCGACCTACCAGAAAGGTGTAAGGTAACTGTTTGGACGGCCTGGAAGTGCCACCCAATTTAAACCGGAATCCAGTGGGGGAGGCATCCACAGGGACCGTACCCTCCTTCCCCTACCACCAACCTCTCGGAAGGACGTACGGACCCACATGTTTAACGTGATCGTACTCCGCATGAACACGGCGGCAGTTGTGACAGCGTG
Organism: Amaurobius ferox; assembly: GCA_951213105.1. Taxonomy (NCBI): domain Eukaryota; kingdom Metazoa; phylum Arthropoda; class Arachnida; order Araneae; family Amaurobiidae; genus Amaurobius; species Amaurobius ferox. The sequence continues at coordinate 44,845,379 of OX578148.1, read as the reverse complement.
CAAATCCAGTGCGCAAACCACCGGGCTACCGCGCCCGAAATGTGCAGTGCTATTGGTGAAGAAACAACAAAGTTAAGGTAACGAACTCGGCAACAAAGTGAGATAGGCATAAAAAGTCAAGTACAAAGTTATATAGCACTGTCTAATGAATAGGAATCGACACCAGGAACGTAAGAAACGCATATAAATAAGGCTATAAATATCTGTCTAAAAGTTGTATTATTAGGACCACTAACACGGTAACACCTGCTATGCTTCTCCAAGCATACATTTTGGCATTCAAATATTCATTGTTTTTGACGGAAGACATTTTAAAAATACTCTACATTAGATTTCTGCTCATGCAAGCATTGTTTATTGTATCATTCCTGAATAAGAGAGCAATTCGCAAATAAGTATATTATCGCAAGTATATTATTGCAAATATAAGTATATTATCGCAAATAAGTATATCCTGTAACAGTTTTAGTGTCGGTCCCTACTCATTACACAATACCCTACAATTTTGTAATTGACTTTTTACAGCTATCTTGTTTTGTGTCCAAGTTCTTTATCCTAATTCTATTAATTCTCCTCCAATAGCATTGCAAACACTTTTTTCCGTCAGGTCATTGATAGTTTACTACAGACAGGCCTAACGTGTACACTCATGAACCTTTCCTTACAAAGTTATTGGGTTGTTTAAGGCCTGTCCTCCAGAGATGTAGCCAGGAGAGGGGGGGGGGGGCTTAGCCCCCTCGTGAAATATAAGTTCTTTGTGTGTGTGTTTTTAGGCCATCTTCTAAAATGACATGCTTTCTCCAACTTTCGGCGTTTGATATATTTCTAAATATATTGCAAGACATATACGCAAATAAAAAAATATATTTATTGATCCATTATAAATATATTTTATATTAAACATATTACTGTGTTTTCGTCAGGAATCCCCACCCCCTTTTCACGAAATTTTTTTTCTGGCTACGTGCCTGATAGGTACCCTGTATGTTTGCAAAAATACTCATAAAAATAAGTAAGGAAAATCATGTGTTGTGACATAAGATTTTTTTTTTCAAAAGGGAAAGTTTGGAATGTTCATACATAACAGATTCATTTTTTTCTCATAAGAAATATATAAAAAGAGAAATACACGAAAAGATTAGATTTATAATGCGTGACGTGGGCATTAATTAGTGTGATATTCAGTACAGTAATTAAATAATTAGAGACAGCAATTAATTAATTAGTCCTTATTCAAGCATCTTCAGTTTGTGGGATTAAAAATTCATATCATGTCTAAAATAATTGTTTTAAGCTTTGTAAAGGGTCGTCGTTTTTAATATGTTACTATAATATGGAATAAGCGTTATTATTTGATTGTAAAAATCTGAATTTAAATTACATAAATTAACTTTATGACTGTGATTGAAATGTATTCGAGGAACCGGCTAGCTCCAGGGCAGGTTTGAACTCGTAATATCGAGCCTTGTAGTCCGATGCTATACGATTAGGCCAAAAGATATCTACGGGTTCAAGTATATAGTTGTAGTGTTTCTTTCAGATATACATGCGTTTCATATTGCATTTCATGTTACCCAGCTAAATGTTTAGAAAATTTAGGCTATCATGAAAAAAAAGAAATGCTTTATCTTTTAATGCTACAGATTTGGAGCAGAACAGGTGCAAATCGAACAAAAGAAGCGGTTATCGGCGTGCAAATGGAGTTTAGATATTTGCAAGACGCTCGTTACTTCAATTCATGTAAATATAATTGTTGAAATTGTATATATATAATCATATATTTATATAGGGCAAATAGAAAACTTGCCCTCCTCCTAAAGTTGCATTTGCCCTCCCCCCAGGCCAAAAAAGTCGAATAATTGGGAAAATCCAAAATTCTTCGTAGCATAGAATGAAGCAAGAGCCGGTCTCCACACACTCCCTCCCGCGAAATTGATTAAAACGTGCAAAAGGAATCTTCTGAGAATAACTTGGACCAACCCTATAAATCCTGCTAATTTCTTAAGTCAGTGGGTGCCAAGTTTCGGAGACTAAGAAGCGTTATGCGTCTTTTTATGGTGCTGGCATCTCATGGGTCGTCGTTCAGAAGGTTGCTTGCTTCATTTCGTCGTCCAGCTCACCATTGGAGGAATCGCCTGGCGAGGTCAGCGATTCTTCTGGTTTGTAATCCAGTATGAAATGTATTGTTCTCAATTTGACTGTAATTGAAATGTATTGCTTGTAATTTGACTGTAATTGGAATGTATTGCTCGTAATTTGACTGTAATTGAAATGTATTGCTAGTAATTTGACTGTTATTGAAATGTATTGCTCGTAATTTGACTGTAATTGAAATGAATTGTTTGTAGTTTGACTGTAATTGAAATGTATTGCTTGTAATTTTACTGTAATTGAAATGTATTGCTAGTAATTTGACTGTAACTTAAATGTATTGCTCGTAATTTGACTGTAATTAAAATGTATTATTCAAAATTTGACTGTAATTGAAATGTATGTGTTGTGACACGTCACAACACTTTTTTATTTTTATTATTTCAAATTAACTTTTTTTTATAAATCATTAAATATTTTATTTTACTTTATTATTATTCAAAATTATTCTATTCAAAATTGCTTTTATTTTATATACTCATTAATAGGCCAATTGTCTCTTTTATTAATTTTAATTATAGCGTGCTGCTATCCATTCATATTTTTATTCATATGGCTGGATATGGGCACACAGTTTCAATTGGCAAGGCGTTTTGTTTATGGAGAAAATCAGGTTCTTCTGTCTCTCAAATTTTGACCTCCCTGGTTGAGCAGGAGTTTGTTTTTGCTGATGGCAACGTCAGATTAGGCGGGAGATTTTGTGCTGACTCGTTTTTTTTTCTTCTCTCAAAATTTCTGCACAGTGAAGGTCGTGTTATAGGTGGGGTCCCCTTTAGGGGGGATGCCTCGTGTCCTTGCCAGTTTTATATTTATGTGATTTTAAGTTTTAAGTGCTGTAAATGAAATAATTTTTTTACGGATAAAAAACCAACATATATTTGTTTTCTGTGTTTCTGTTTGTGAATCAAATTGAAATTCTTGGATTTATTTCCTGTGGAATGTATATTGTACAAAGTGTAAAGACAGAAGTTTACTTTTCAAGTGGATTTTTATAATTGATACCTATTCATCGATCACTTTTTATTAAAGTTACTTTGGCCAAGTTAAAGAAATTTATTTATTTCACAGTTTGACAGCAGCATGTGCCTCTATAGATATTTTCAGTGGATTTCACTTTTTTGCCAATTACTATGCAATTCTGGTCTTATGCAAGGATAGTTATGTCTGTTACTATGCATTTATGGTTTTTGGAACCTTTATTGGAATCGTTATGTTGGTATTAACTTGGCATAATTATTATAATCATATTTCTACTGTCCTTGTGGATTATTCTAAAAGATTTGTCTTCAGGATATGGAAACGAGTTAACAAGTCATCATGAAGATTGAAAATTTTAGCCATTTTTATTTATGCGTAGAAAAAGAATATTACAACAGCAAAGTTCATATTGATATTTCTGTGTGCAGTTTTCAATTTACATTTTGGAATCGTGTCCAGCTATTATTTCATTTTCTTTCTGCAATGCGAGTTTGAAACTTGAGTGTAGCAGAAAAGGTGCTCTTGATGTGAACATTATCATTGTGGAACCTGTGACTTTGCACATATGCTTGGTGAAGTTTTCAGCATTGATTATGAGACATAATATTGATTATGAGACATTAATATTGATTATGAGACAGCATATTCAGCATTGAATATTCATAGACCTTTTACACTATTCATATAATATTTTCATTTTAGGTTCTGAAACAGGTATGTGATAATAATAAAAAGAAAGGAATGCAGAGTTGATTTATGAAAATGTATAATTATTTTACGATTTGCTTTAGGCGCTCACATACAAAATGGTTTTTTATATTTTAATTACACAACGCAATGTTATTATATTCTAAATTTTATTCCCCACTGTACGGTCCCATTCCATTAAAAATTAACTATTAATTAATTCCCATTTTTTATTGTTTGTGAGTGTCCGACCCAATCAGGTGTTGAGTTATGATCTTTCAATTGATTTTATTTTATTTAATTAAGTCCCTTGAATGGTTGTATCACAACAGTATGTTTCGTGATTTACTCTCTCTTCAACACACTTAGTATCTCACGGTTACCTTACACCTTTCTGGTAGGTCGGACGGTCTGGGTCTCAACAACAACAACACTTAGTATCTCTCTATATTAAAATTAAAGAAAAAGTAGCTGATGACGCCACTGTTTGACAAATTTATCGTCCCTCGAATTTCTCTGCTAGCAAATAAAAATATAAAATTTGGTACACTTGTAGAGAGGTTTAGGGAACATGCTGAAATAAACCGTTTCTCGACATATACTGTAGTGTAAGAAATATTTAATGTTAAATTCTAAGGCAAAATATTTAAGCTGTGAGTTCGCGTCCTTTATAGGCCACAATAGCGAGACCACGAATTTTTACAGGCGGGTACCTACATAATTGAATTTTCTGGGCCCTTTTTTTAATTTTTATATAGTTTACGAGATATTTTACATTTTATGCGCTTCTGAAGTGAAAATGTTCTTTCGTACAGGCACGTTCATCGATTTTCTCTGTCTTGTACCGCAAAAACTATAGCATACAAAAGTATGAAATTTGGTACATGTAGAGAAATAATAGTGTAATACAATGAAATAAACCGTTTACCGATTTAAACTTAAGTTGGGCTTTAACTAGCTCACGAAGCGAACTCTGATAGCGCAACTAGTAGGCGACTCGTGAAGCGACCCTCGTGACGAGCAGGGGGTAGAGCTCCTAGTATACAAACAAAATTTAGAGATAAAGTAACTAATCCAGCTCTATTTTCGATGGTCCTACACGTTTTAAGAATCTCTGAATACGAATAAACCATTTATGTAACGATATTTCTATGTCCAGTTAATTATTCTTTTATCTAACTCATAATTAATCGCTTCGATTAAAATGTAATCTTTAATATAATTATCAATTATATTTCTTAATCGTTGTGGCATAAGTAAGTAAATTGGTAAAAGTAATTCTGTATGACATTTGCAATTCGTAATAGTTATATTACATTCTCTACCTGCATATCATAATGTATAAGGAAAGTACTGTGACTAGGTAGAAAGTATCAATTCCAGTTTTTGATGGAGGAGCACTTTTCAAGCATCCCTGACCTCAGATTGAACAATTTTTGAGGCGATGGCTGTGTGTTTCACATGCTTACTTTCCCTACAATACATATATAGGAAAAAATAAAATCATATAGGAAATCGGAAATCAAGTTTTCGATGGATCTGCATGTTTAGAACATTCTAGAACACGAATCCATAATTTTTGACGTGGCGGCTGTATTTGTGTGTGTGTGTGTGTGTGTGTGTGTAATGCATGTATTTACTCTAACTCAAAAACTATTCGACGAAATTTCCCAAAATTCTGTAGGTTAGTCAGGTAAATCTCTTATGAATTACCCTCGTGCTGATTAGATTTTCATACAATTCCAAACAATGAAATCTGCCTTTGCAAATTAGCCAGCAAAAGTCGTTAAAATGCAAATTAATAGCTGAATGTTCTTAAATGTATTAATTTAATCATTATTTTCAACAGCAAAACTACGTAACTAGAGATAATTCAGTTTTTTGTTTATAAATATGTCCAATCGCTAGGTAAAAACGAAATTGTATTAAAACTGTAAATTCAGTGTCAATTCAAATAAGTGTCCTTGCAATATTATGGAATTAAATTCAGTTGAATGCACTTTCTTTTTCTAGGAAACCAAGTGAAAGAAAATAAATTTCAATCTGTAGGGAACATCATGTACTGCCCACATCAGACATTTTAGTCACAGTTTCCAAAGAAAATGCTCAAATATATATCAGAAAAGTTTGAATTTCAAGAAATGTGAAACAATGAGTGAAGTTTCTTAACTTATTTCCATTAAAACTTGGAATTTGAAATGTACTTGAAATAAAAACATTCTTCACAATATTAAAGAAGAAGAAAAACTGCTTGAAAAATGCTTTAAATGTATATCAACGCAATAAATGTGTGCCAACAAAAATTCGCACTAAGTACCCCACGACGCCTACATGTTCATAGTAATTCGATCTGGATCCTCTTATCAAAGAAAATAAGTTCGTCGAATTCCAGATTTGGCCAAATACAAAGAACAGTGCCTGGATTTCTTTCCTAAAACATTTCATGATCAGGAATTGCTAATATTCTTGCAATATTTTGTCAGCATAAATTTATGTGTGCAATTCAGAAATCAGGAAATAAATATTTCTTAGAAAAAACATACATATTTTTTTTAGAATTTCGAAAAATTGTTAGAAAATTAATGTTTGTTACATTTTACTTTGTAAATAAAACATTGATGAAAATACAAAAATATTCCAAAAATATCTGGTAAAAAAAAAATCTGCTTTAAAATTTTATGTGTGCAGCATATGACTACTACTACACATTCAAATTCGTTTTAACTTCATTTCCGTACATACATAGTATAATGTACAGGGATTATGATGGGGTCGAAAATTCGAAACCAGTATTTTGATAGATTTACATTCATCAATGAACTGGAAAAGAACGTTATTGAGGTGGCGTCTGTCTGTATGTATACATGTGGATATATCAAAAATATTAAAAGCGAATTAAACTAAATTTGGTAAAATTATCATAATATATAAACATTTTAAACCTATTGAGTATAAACACAGTAAAAGTTTCGAAATATTGTTAGAAAATTCTGTTCTTAGTCATGTTAAATAAACCATAATTTTATACGAAAATTAATTAATATGCTACTCATTTATTTAGAACGCTGGCATGAGATATGGCTCCTCCGATATTACACGTTTTTCAAATAGATTTTTCAAACATGTTACATGAAATTACAGAAGCATAAATAAAATAAAATTACTGCACGTCCATGGTTAAACAAATATAAACACTGAAATGTACGCGAATATTAGAAGATACAACCTGTATTAGTAGATTACGTGTATAAATTGAAAATATCAAATCTTTAAATCTGAAGGCAGTCATTTATTCCAATATATGTCAAAATGAAAGTTCTAAAATTATATGGGAAGATATACCCGTACTCCTTATAATGTCGTAGATTAGAAGATATGTCCGATTATTAGTAGAAGATTACCCGTATTACAATATGAGTCTCAAATATCTTTGCTAAAATAAAACAGATGACGTAATAAATTGAAAATATCAATAATCCCCTTAATCTTCATACCAGAAGGCCGTACTTGATCCCAATATATATGCCAATATATGTCAAAACATATGCCAATATACCTGTACTACTTATATTATCGTAGGTTAGAAGATATACCCGTGCATTCCTAGAAGATTACTCGTACATCGTACAATATGTGAATGTCAGCAATTTTTGCCGCAATAAAACAATGGCGTAATAACTTAAAAATATCGATAACCTCTGAATCAATAATCCCCGCAAAATATCAATAATAATAATGTTTAAACCTGAAGACCGTAATTGATATTATCCAGTTAAAAATGAAATCGCAATGAAATTTATTTTATATACATATCTTCATTATTCAAATCGGAAGAGTTTTAATAAAAATCGTCTGCCGCATAAACACATTGGATTTAAATCCGTTGCTAAGCGACATGATATCATTTGCTTCAAATAAATTGGTGGAAAAAATATCGTCTAAATAATACTATCTCTATGGAACGTTTGACGACATTTTCTTCAATTCAGCGACATTTTAGAAATCGCCAAATTTATCGCCAAGTGAGACTGTAGAACTGACAGTCCCACATGGCGACAAATTGACGAAATATCATCACAATACTATGCCCTAACAAAACACAATTAATTTCATTTATTTAGCACAATTTTATAAATTTCAAGATATTTTTATGGATTTGAAAACATTTTTATCAATTTGTTGACATTTTAAAAATTCGTTAAATGTATTACTAAGTAGGACGGTTAGTCTGACAGATACGAACGAAACATCATTTCAGTACTCTCGTCTAACAAAACAAAATAATTTCATTGATTTGCGTCGTTTTTATCAATTTGTCGACATATCCGTCAATTTGGCAAAGTTTAAGAAAAGTTGAAAAATTAGCGATATCCCGCCAAATTCGTAGCTCTGAATTTGCAGATCTGAATGAAACATCCTGATCCCGTTTCTATATACTAAATGAAAACACTACAATTGTATTAGAAGATATACACGTTCTACTCTTTTTCTGTTTCAACAATTGGCTAAAAGAATTTATTGGCTAAACACAATATATGAGTTTAGTAGCTAAACACAATATAAGCTTGAAAATTCATTGCCAAAATAAATGAAAGTGATATACGCAGTCAGAAATTAATATAATTAAACGAAAAATCAAACCTTTCATTCATAAGATATAATCTTATATCCATTTATTTATTATTCAAATCGAAAAAAAAATAATTAAAACATTAACAAACACATTTAATTTAATTGAATTGCCGAACAACATGATATAGCCTCATAAAATGGTAAAATTAATTAACGATTTTGATTTCTTAATACTTTTCATTGTTGCGTAAATGCTTGTGGAAAATAAACTATGGAGATAGATTTTCCATTAAAATTCATATTTCAAACAATTCATGATTTCATATAGTGACTAATTTGCGCCAAAAATCTCCACCAAACTCATAAATACAGTTTTATTTCACTTTGGCGTTTTAAATAAACGATTTTCATCCTTTCCGTTTGGGTAAACCACTGAGTTAGAGAGTAGAACGCCTAGGAAAAAGTTCAGTTTTTCATCAATATCTCTTCAACCCCTGGTCTTAGAAACTCGAAATTTGGATTAATTTTATGGAGGGGGGGGGGGGGGGTATTTCAAGGCTATCCTCAAAATTTCATTAAATTTGGTTCGGCCGTTCTCCCGTGATGATGAGACAAACAAAAATTTCGTTTTTTACTAATATCTCGAGAACCACTGATAGTAGAAACTCAAAAAACGGACGAAATTTTAAGTGGGGCTATTTCCAGGCCACCCACAAAATTTCATCAAATTCGGTTTAACAGTTTTCCCGTGATGGTGGGACAAACAGACAGACAGACAGATTTTCAATTTTATATATAGAAATTTTAAAGTCTCATTGCCTGAACTTATTTAGCTTTTTTATATGCTTGTTATGTTGATAATTGTTATGCTCCCTTACTTAGTCTAATAAGAGCTTTAATATATGTATGAATTCTATTCATCAGTACGTGCTCTTATTTGGTGCCCTATTCTTGAATGGCTGGCCCTGAAGAAGAAAACCTAAGCATATCCAAAACGATTGTCTACATTTATGATTTTATTTTTGCAACAACTTACGTTGTGATTTTTAATTTCCCTTCAATACATGGTAATGTATAGGGAAAGTATTAGAATCATGCCGAAAATCGCAACTCGAGTAGAATCATGCCGAAAATCGCAACTCGAGTTTTCGAAGGATCTACGCGTTTCGAGACCTCTAGAATACGAAAAATTATTTTTAGCGTGACTTCTGTGTGTGTGTCTCTGTCTGAGCAGATTTTGTATCCACTCTAACTAAAAAACTAATTGATTGAAGTTCATAAAATGTGGTAGGTAAGTCACTTGTGGGCAAATCTGGTGCTGATTAGGTTTGGGTACAATTTGGGATAAAAGAACACGCCTTTTTTAGCGAAATGGCCCACAAAAGACTGTATCCACTCTAGCTGAAAAACTAACGAACCAAATTTCACAAAATTCGGTAGATAAGTCACTTGTGGATTAACCTGGTGCTGACTAGATTTTGGTATGATTCGGAAAAAAATAATCTGCCTTTTTTTGCAAAATGGCCAGAAAATATCGACAAAATCTAAAATAAAAAACTACGTATGCTCAAATATATCCATTAAATACTTGTTTTATACGTAATTTTTAACGATGAAAAGAATAAGACCAACTCCATTACACTAGGACTAGCCATTCTCGAAATATTTTAATTTTTTCGTATTTTCTATACGCTATCTTTGAAAATAAGTCCAGTTACCAAATGAGAACGAAAATTGAATTAAAAGTGAATTAAAAGTGAATTAAATTTAGTTAAAATAAAAAGAACGTAGATATAAGTCTGCAGGGAAAGGCATGTGCTGCCCATATCAGATTTTTTTATGTGTAATTATTCCTGTTTTCGAGTGTTTTTATGTGTAAATTAAATGGAAATTTAAAATTAAATCCTTGACCCTTTGCAATATTTTCTTTATACTTTCTATACAGTAAAGATACGTAAGTTGTTTATGCCTGGGGTGAATTTTATTTAGCCTCCTTCTGTATATTTTGTGCAATGCATGGCTTTCGTCCTAACCGAATAAAACATCTTTTAGCATTGATTGGATTTGACCCAAATGACTAGGCGAGCCTATTCTTTTGTATAAATTAATAACTCTGTGTGGCATTTCCTAATGACCGTCGGACGTAATGATAGATGCTTGAATCTATAAAAGGTGGCTGAATATACGCAAGGACTGGGCAGTGACCCTCGACGACCGTATTTGATTGACCAACAGAAAAGGAATCAAGAAAGATTAATCATGCATAAACCAGTGATTATGAAATACTTACCAACTGAAATGCAATTTTATTTAATCATCTCTAAAATGAGATATATTCAACGGTGATATTTTTAAATTATCACAGTACTACAATAATTTATGATACATGGAAACTTAAAATTTCACCAATTTTGTAAAAATAAATCATTAGCGCGATGCAAAGTAGTACTGAAACAATAAAGAGTATTTCTACGCATTGAAAGTTATTTTATCTATCAATTTATTTTTATCTCCCTATATTCTGTATTCTCTCCTACAACTATGAAAAAATACTGATTAATTATACTCATATTACGGGAACCTTTATTTTAAAAATAATCAAAATTACATATACTAAATACTACAATTCCGTTGGGTCAACTAGCAATAATAGCTACTTTACTAACACTAGTGACAACAAGATATAATAAACAAAAATCTGATGTGGGCAACACATGACTTTCCGTATATAATGTAATGAATTCACTATTTTACAGTAAAAAAATAGGTTTTTCTTATAGTAGATACTAATATTCTTTCCAAGATATTGGATTTTCGACAATTAGTCGTCATTTTCATTGATTTAGCGTCATTTTCAAAAAGTCGCCAAGTTGGCGACATTCCGCCAAATTCGTCGCCAAAATCTCGCCAAGTGTTATGGACGAAGAAATAAGTTGTTCTTACAGCAGATAAATGACTATTATCGTTCAAATACAAAAGTTTTACTCAAAGTATCTTATGTCATGAATGGAACGAGCTAGATCCACGAGAATGATGTCACCCAATTTATCGCATGGTATTACATATGAAAAGTGAACATGTTTCTCAATAGGAAATATTTTTTTTCATTTTATATGAATTTTTAATATTTTTTTTGAAAAATGTACAATATTTCGAGAATGGTTAATCTTAGCGTTCTAAAATTTATGTCAATCGTTTTCTAATAAAAAATTACATAAGAAATGTCTATTTGCGTAACTTTATAAGTGGTTTCGATTTTTTGACGAATTTTTCAAAATTTTATTCGAAAATTTAGGCTGGTTCTGAACATTCGATTACGTATAAAAACAATAGGCTTCCAGTGTTTACGGATTGTGATTTTTGTACCAAATTTGGTTCGAATCGGTCTATTCGTTCGTCAGTTATCGTCTCCACAGACTTACTAACACACACACACACACACACACACACACAGACACACACAGACATCCCTTCAAAAATGTTTGATTCGTGATCAGGGATGCTTGAAACGTGCTCTCTCGTCAAAAACTCGATTTCGAATTTTCGACCCCGTCACAATACTTTCCTTATACATTATGTATATAAGGAAAGCAACTAGATAATGCGAGCATTATGGCATTTTCAAACGATTCATCCATAGGAGTTTTATCGCTTTCTTTTTAACTCCGTGCTTAAAACTTCATCAAGAAAGGCAATTCTATAAAATCGTCTGCTTCTCTACGTAAAATCAATTTATATTTTAATCATATCACTTATATTCCAAACTCCAGAGCTAAATAATTTTGCGTTAAAATTTTAGCAATTCTTATACAACTCATCTTACAATCGCTTGATTTGTTTACATTCTGCATACGTTAAAATTAGACTTCGTTGTAGAAATAATCAAAGTTTAATGATCATTTGAAATCAAAAATATTATAATTGCACAGAATTGAGATACAGAGATAATATCTATATAAATAAAAATGAAAATCTGTCTGTCTGTCTGTCTGTCTGTCTGTCTGTCTGTCTGTCTGTTTGTCACACCATCACGGGAGAACGGCTGAACCGAATTTGATGAAATTTTGTGGGTAGCCCAGAAATAGCCCCACTTAAAATTAAAATTATATGTTTTGAGTTTCTACGACCAGTGGTTCTCGAGATATTAGTAAAAAACGAAATTTTCGTTTGTCTCATCATCACGGAAAAGCGGCTGAACCGAATTTAATGAAATTTGGTGAATAGCCTTGAAATATCCCCCAATAACTTTTGTCCAAGTTTCGAGTTTCTAAGACCTGGGGTTGTCGAGATATTAATGAAAAACGGAACTTTTTCCTAGGAGTTCTACTCCCTAACTCCGTGGTTTATCCAAACGAAAAGCTTGAAAATCGTTTGAAAGTGAATTAAAATTTAATCTCTGAGTTTGATGGGAGATTTTTTGCGTTAATTAGTCACTTTCTGAAAACATGAATTGTTTGAAACATGATTTAAAGGGGAAATCTATCTCCATGGTTCATGGTTTATTTAAAACAAGCTTTTACGGAACAATGAGAAGTATAGAGAAATCAAAATCGTTATTTAATTTCGCAGTTTATGTTATAAGACATGACATATTTAACATGTTATAAGATTCTATCTTATATCATGTTACTCAGAAACGCAATTAAATTAAATCTGTCTGTTAATTTTAATAATTATTTTTTCGATTTGAATAATAAATAAATGGATATAAAAATATATTTTAGAAAAGAACGATTTGATTTTTCTTATAGCATTTTTGACTGGATAATATCAATTACGGTCTTCAGGTTTAAAAATTATTATTATTTATATTTTCGGGGATTATTGATTCAAGGATTATTGATATTTTCAAGTTATTATGCAATTATTTTATTATGACAAAAATTGTTTAAACTCATATATTGTATGTTGTACGAATCTTCTACAAATACACGTGTATATCTTTTAATCTACGAGAATATAAGTAGTACAGGTATATTGACATATGTTTTGATATATATTGGCATATATTGGAATCAATTACGACCTTCTGGTATGAAGAGTACGGATATTATTGATGTTTTCAATTTATTACGCCATCTCTTTTATTTTGGCAAATATTTTTGAGACGCATATTGTAATACGGGTAATCTTCTACTAACACATTGGCATATTTTCTGATCTGCGACAATATAATTAGTACGGGGTTGCATATATTCATTCAATTCCTATTTTTTCTTCTGTAAATTTGCTTACAAAAGGGGGCAGGATGTTTTATTCTTCAGATCTGATCGTGAAGATAATTTTGCATAGTGAGAACATATATTCTTAAACTTCTCTTTAAGAGCAATAAATTTAATATTTTAACAGAATTTGCACATGATTGCGAACTTTAAGTTTCTTTAAATTATACACTCCGTACGAATAACGGGTGTGCTGTTAGTGGTTAATAAATTTTAACATTTTAGGAGGATATATCATGTTGCTCGGCATCGCAATTAAATTAAATGTATTTGTTAATGTTTTTATTATTTTTTTTCGATTTAAATAATAAATAAATGGATAAATGGATATAAAAGTATATCTTATGAATGGACGGTTTGATTTTTCTTTTAATTATATTAATTGCTGACTGCGTACATCAATTTCATTTATTTTGGCAAAGAGTTTTCAAGCTTATATCGTATTTAGCTACTAAACTCATATATTGTGTTTAGCCAATAAATTCATATAGCCGATTGTTGAAACAGAAAAAGAGTAGAGCGGGTATATCTTCTAATACAATTGTAGTGTTTTCATTTAGTATATTGAAACGGGATAAGAATGTTTCATTCAGATCTGCAAATTCAAAGCTACGAATTTGGAGGGATATCGCTAATTTGACAACTTTTCTTAAACTTTGCCAAATTGACGGAAATGTCGCCAAATTGATATAAACGACACACAAACAGCTGCCATAAACCTTCGGGTTGGTCGTGTGGCTTGGGTCTTCTACATATCAATGAAATTTTTTTTTGTTTTGTTAGAAGAGAGTACTGAAATGATGTTTGGTTAGCATTTATCTGTCAGACCAACCATCCTACTTAGTAATACATTTAGCGAATTTTTAAAATGTCACCAAATTGATAAAAATGTTTTCAAATCTATAAAAATATCTTGAAATTGATAAAATTGCGCTACATAAATGATATTAATTGTTTTTTGTTAGGGGATAGTATTGTGATGATATTTCGTCAATTTGTCGCAAAGTGGAACTTTCAGTTCTACAGTCCCACTTGGCGATAAATTTGGCGATTTTTTAAAATGTCGCTAATTTGACGAAACTGTCGCCAAATGTTCCATAGAAATATAACTATTTAGACGATATTTTTTCTACCACTTTATTTGAAGCAAATGATATCATGTCGCTTAGCAACGGATTTAAATCCAATGTGTTTATGCGGCAGACGATTTTTATTAAATCCTTTCCGATTTGAATAATGAAGATATGTATATAAAATAAATTTCATTGCCATTTCATTTTGGACTGGATAATATCAATTATACTCTTCAGGTTTAAACATTATTATTATTGATATTTTCCGGAATTATTGATTCAGGGATTATTGATATTTTTAAGTTATTACGCCATTGTTTTATTGCGGCAAAAATTGCTGACACACGCATATTGTACGTTGTACGAGTAATCTTCTAGGAATGCACGGGTATATCTTCTAACCTACGAGAATATAAGTAGTACAGGTATATTGGCATATATTTTGACATATATTGGCATATATATTGGAATCAAGTACAGTCTTCTGGTATGAAGATTAAGGGGATTAATTATATATTCAATTTATTACGTCGTCTGTTGTATTTTACCAAAAAACATTTGTGACTCATATTGCAAAACGGGTAATCTTCTACTAATAATCGGACATTATAAGTAGTACGTGTATATCTTCCCATATAATTTTAGCACTTTAATTTTGACATATATTGGAATAAATGACTGTCTTCAGATTTAAAGATTACGGGTTTATTGGTATTTTCAATTTATACATGTAATCTACTAATACAGGTTATATTTTCTAATATTCGCGTATATAATTAGTACGGGTCCCATACAATTTTAACGCTTTTATTTTGCATATATTGATTTAATTCCATATTTTTTTTATATTTGCTTACATAAGGGGTCCAAGATGTTTTATTCTTCAGATATGTCCATGAAGATAATTTTATATAGCGAGAATAGAGATTCTTAAACTTCTTTTTAGGAGCATTATATTAAATATTTTAACAGAATATTTTGATTAAACATGTCATTTAGTATACTATAAGAATTTGGGCATGATTACGAATTTCAAGTTTCTTTATATTATATACTCCGTACGAAGAACGGGTATGCTGCTAGTGCAAAAATAAAGCTGTTTTAGAAAGGGCGCAACACTAAATATAAATATAAGCTTTCCTTCACTAAGTGAAATTAAAAATCACGATTTTCATTATTCGCTCGTGAGATATCGCATACACACACACACACACACACACATCCTTTGGCAAACATTCGATTCGAGTTCAGGGATGAGCTAGCTCTTCCGTCGAAAACTCGAATTTGAATTTTCGACTCCGTCACCATACTTTCCCTATACATTATGTTCACATATAAAAAAATCTGATGTGGGCAACACATGACTTTCCTTATATAATGTAATGAATTTGCTACTTTTACAGTAAAAAAATAGGTTTTTCTTATAGTAGATACTAATATTCTTTCCAAGATATTGAATTTTCGACAATTAATCGTCATTTTCATTGATTTAGCGTCATTTTTATCCATTTAGCGAGATTTTCGTTAATTTGGTAACATTTCAGAAAAGTCACCAAGTTGGCGACATTCCGCCAAATTCGTTGCCAAAATCTCGCCAAACGTTATGCTAACACTAAGAAATAAGTTATTCTTACAGCAGATGAATAAATGACTATTGGCGTTCAAATACAAAAGTATTACTCAAAGTATCTTTATTCATGAATGGAACGATCTAGATCCACGAGAATGATGTCACTCAATTTATCGCATGGTATTACATATGAAAAGTGAACATGTTTCTTAATAGGAAATATTTTTATTTTATTTTATATGACTTTTTGATATTTTTTTTAAATGTACAATATCTCGAGAACGGTTCATGTTAGCGTTCTAAAATTTATGCCAATCGTTTTCTAATGAAAAATTACATAAGAAATGTCTATTTGCGTAACTTTATTAGTGGTTTTGATTTTTTGACGAATTTTCCAAAATTTCATTTGAAAATTTAGGGGGGTTCTGAACATTCGATTGCGTATAAAAAAAATAAGCTTCCAGTGTTTACATATTGTGATTTTTGTACCAAATTTCGTTCGAATCGGTCCATTCATTCGTCGGTTATCGTCTCCACAGACCCACTAACACACACACACAGACATCACTTCAAAAATGTTTGATTCGTGATCAGGGATGCTTGACACGTGCTCTCCCGTAGAAAACTCAATTTCGAATTTTCGACTCCGTCACAATACTTTCCCTATACATTATGTATATAAGGAAAGTAAAAAGTAAAAACACACACTTTTAAAATAACTATGAAAACACAACTTTTTTTACATACGATTTATTACTCTGTAGAAATCCAATGTATTGGTGGAACCACTAAACGAGAAAAAGTACATTTTGGTCCAAATTATGCATTTAAAATTTTACGCTTCTTTTTTTTAACACTTTACAACAAAGTTGAAAAGTGTTTATGACTTTGTTCATTCTGTCTGTCTGTCTGTCTGTCTGTCCGTTAGCACGATAACTGCCGTAAAAATGAGTTTATCAAAATGAAATTTTAGTATGTTGTTCAGACGGTCTGTAGGACCTATGGGAATATAAATAAATAATATCACCCAATTAGTTTTTTATTGAACCCGGGTTGAAAAAATGAAATACATTGAACCCTATGGGACCTAATTTTTCAAACATTTTTTAAGTAAATTTAAAATTCACGAATTGCTTCGAAATTTTTAGGAAATATTCACATTATCCCATAGAATATATAAAAAAAAATTCAGTAAAATATGTTAAGTAGTTTTTTAATTAAAAAAATTATTTAATATAGGAAAAAAACAAATTCAATTAAATTCTGACTTTGGGATATCTTCCAGAAAGAAAAGAGAGAGATATTATATACTAAATATCTCTCCCTTTGTTTAAACGTTTTGCATATGGGAGTGGCTTCATATTTTAAAATAAATTTGGTAGATAACAATTTTTCATTTTTTTAAAATTTTATATAACTCTTCTTGATAAATTTAATTGATGGCATTTTAAATGCACTTTCCTACGTCCTAGAGAGTTAAAATTTGGTACACAGCTTAAATTTGTTGAACATTTTATTCGACAAAAATTTGATGGATCTTTAAATATAGATCATACATTTTTTTCGAAATGGCCTGAAAATAATCCCCGTTCACTTCTATAAATCATTGGTGTAATATTGTTAAAAATTCTGATGTGGACAGCACATGTCTTTCTCTGCAGACTCATATTCGTTCTCTTTATTTATTCAATGATAATTTGAGTTTATCTGCACAACATAAGTATTTTAAATGACATTGACTTTACACGTTAAACTTAAATTTGGTTCTCATTTGATAGCTGGACTTATTGTCAAAGGTGGCGTAGCGAAAACGCGAAAAAACTAGAATATCTCAAGAACGGCTAGTCCTAGAGTAATGGGGTTAGTCTTATTCTTTTTGTTGTCAAAAATCACATATAAAATAGGAATTTAATTGATATAATTGAGCACACGTAGTCTTTTATTTTTATATATAACGATTTTTGCTGGCCATTTCGCAAATATAGCCCGTTCCTTTTTCCCGAATCGTAGTAGAATAACCTACAAATGATTTATATACAAAATTTTGTTAAATTTGGTATATAAATAACTTGTAGGTTATTGAAATATTATACTCCAAATTTTGTTAAATTTGGTTCATTAGTTTTTAGCTAGAGTGGATAAAGGCAATTTCTGCGGCCATTTCGCAAAGAAGGCAGATTCTTTTATTACGAATCGTACTATAATCTAATGAACATCAGGATTTCCCACAAAAAACATACCTACCAAATTGTATGAAATTCGGTCCATTAGTTTTTCAATTAGAGTGGATGTAATATCCACACAGACACACAGAAACATACACAGATACACCCTTACACACACAGACGGCTTCCTAAAAGTAGTTTTTTCGTGTTCTAGAAGTCCCAAAACGTGTAGATCCTTTGAAAATTCGAGTTCCGATCTTCGGCACGATTCCAATACTTTGAGTACATACACATACACATATATATTATCTGTGTATTATCTGTGTATCTAAATTCCGTGCCTATGCAATTACAATAGTTGTGATTTTAAATGATCCCTAAACTTTTATTATTTCTTCAAGGAAGCCTAATTTTAACATATGCAGAATGCAAATATCTCAAGCGATTGTAAGATGAATTACATAAGAATTGCTGAATTTTTTTCACACAAAATTATTTAGCTCTGGAGTCTGGAATACAAGTTATATGAATGAAATATTCATTGATTTTGCATAAAGAATCAGATGATTTATATTTCGAAACAGTTTTAAATATTTAAGTATAATAAATTACTGTAGTACTGTGATAATGTAAAAGATATTACCACTGAATGAATCACATTTTAGAAATTTTTAAACGAAATTACATTTCAGTTGGAAAGTGTTTCATAATCAATGCTTATGCATGATTGATCTTTCTTGTTTAATTTTTAAGAAAATTTACATGAAACTATCACGCTGAGGAACCCCTTTGAAATATTGTCGCGGAACCCCATGGGTTCACGGAACTCACTTTGAAAAACGCTGAATTACACCAATACATCCAAAACCTGAACAAATAACTCATCAGAAAGATTTGGTAAAAAAACTGACCGATGTGATTGACTTATATAAAATATATTTCCTATTGAGTTTTCCTATAAAATATATTTCCTTTTGATTTATATAAATATATTTCCTATATATAAAATATATTTCCTATTGAGAAAAATGTTCACTTTTCATATGTAATACCATGCGATAAATTGGGTGACATCATTCTCGTGGATCTAGCTCATTCCATTCATGAAGAAAGATACTTTGAGTTATACTTTTGTATTTGAACGCCAATAGTCATTTATCTGTTGTAAGAATAATTTATTTCTTCGTCTATAACGCTTGGCGAGATTTTGGTGAAATGTCGCCAACTTGGTGACTTTTATAAATGTTGCTAAATTAACGAAAAACTCGCCAAATGGATAAAAATGACGCTTAATCGATGAAGATTCATGATGACGACATGGAAAATGACGGCTCATTGACGAAAATTCAATATCTTGGAAAGAATATAAATAACTACTATAAAAATAATTTATTTTTTTTTACTGTAAAAGTAGTAAATTCATTGCATTGTATAAGGAAAGTTGTGTGCTGCCCACATCTGATTTTTTTTTAAGTTCATACATTAAAATAAAAGAACTATTAGTAATTAATCATACTATCATTATAAAGCATATTAGTACGTTTATGTAAACAGTGTAGCATGTTGACAAATATAAAATTACATTTAAATATATGTTATCAGTAGTTATAAAAGGGGCGTTCTGCGGCGGATCGGGGAGGAGCAGCAAGAGCAAGTTTCCTCTTTGGGGAGGGAGTTTCCCTCTTTGGGGAGGATCCTCTCGGAGGGTCTTTAGACCCCCCAGGAGGGAGGATGCCTCTCGGAGGCCCCCCCTCTTTTGGGAGGAAGTTTGGTGAGGCGGAGCAGCGCCAGTTGCCTGTCGGAGGCCTCTTTCGAACGAGACCTGATGAC